>OX463226.1:122321447-123008947 GCA_949820135.1 Sylvilagus floridanus
AAGTGCATCTTCAGCAGGATCATATGATGAAATAAATTAAATCAGCAGTGAAGGTCAGTATACATTCTGACTTGGGAATGTGAACTTTTCAGAAACCTGTATTTATTGCATTTTACTATTTTTAAAAGCCAGCTGCAAGATTCATAGCGAGAAATGGTGCGACATACCAATGAATGCCGGGGCCGAGTGAAGGCTCTTTTCAAAGTAGTTAATATGCCTTATTGGCAAGTCATCCCTGGTGCCTGTGTCGTTGCTACGGCTCAGCTTTAAAATATATGGATTTAAAACGCAAGTATTGTGACTAATATTTATTTCAAGTGCAGAGAGTGTCACAGCAGTGGGGCATCCTATTATTAATGCAGTAAACTGTGTAATGCTCTAAAAGAGCCTGGCCTGCTCCAGTTCTTAGCTACATGAAAATAACAGTAAACCATGTCTGTTTTTTCTTACTGTGCTTTATTGTTACCTGGGAAGGCACTGGCATCCAGAAAAGCCAAATGCGGACAAATAACATGACCGTAAACAATACCTTAGCATTACTCTGCTGTGCATAAATCTCTCTGAATTGCCCCAAACTTTGAGAATATGCGTGTGTGTGTGTGTGTGTGTATGTGTGTGTCTATATAAATAAATATATAGGGCCTTTTTAAAAAAAATTGAGGGAAACCTCTGTAACTCCATAAAGTTATGAGAAATACATGTTCCAGTGACTGTTCACAGCCAGCCAGCAGGTAATTTAGATTGTTAGTGCTCAGTCCATTGTATAAGCATCACTGATAGTACCAACGGCCTGAGTATGTGGAGGGTTTAGAAAGAAGCCAACACAGGTGTGTGTTCTGTCGCCACGCTGTGTATGTATGCGTGTGTGCTTGTGTGTGTGTATGTGTGTGCGTGTGTGTATGTGTGTATGCATGTGTGTGCTTGTTGTGTGTATGTATGTATGTGTGTGCGTGTGTGCGTGTGTCTGTGTGTATGTGTGTGTATGTGTGTGTCTGTGTGTATGTGTGTGCGTGTGTGTGTATGTGTATGTATGTGTGTATGCATGTACTTGTGTGTGCGTGTGTGTGTATGTGTGTGTATGTGTGTATGCATGTACTTGTGTGTGCATGTGTGTGTGCGAAAGGAGGGCAGTGCTGCCTTCCAACCTTGCATTTTTGCAGCGGGAAACTTTCTTCACTTTTTTCCAGCAGGTATTGAACTTGTGTTGGTTGTCGATTTAAAATCAGAAGAAAGATTCCTTTTAGCAAAGGGAAGTGAGAAGGACCTCATGCCTAGGTGTGTGGTGGTGTAGCGTTGTGGTTTGTAAGCTTACCTCTCCGATACTGTTCACGAGCTGGAAAAACTCTCGTCTTCAGAGCTCTGAAGGAGGACTGGTGGCCCATGATGTGCACAGAAGGTTCTTGTCTTTTCTCCTCTGACTCCTCCCCTTGCCATCCAGAGCTCCCGGAGCAGCTGGGCTCAGGGGTTGCGTGGGGCTGCGGGAGGTCTCAGGTGGGCTCAGGTTCAGTGCTCCCCCGAGATCACGGAGGGCGGCGTCCGTCCCTCCCTCCCGCCTGCTGGTTCTTGAGTTGCGAGAAACGGGTGTGTCGACTGCTCTAGGTAGGCTGTGTTTCAACAGAGCTCTGCCCATGCAGCCCTACCTTCTTGTAGAAACCAGCTGGGGCACAGTAGGTGCCCGCGTGCAGAGTCGCCTGACCCCGAGGTTCTCAGGCGGTTTTCTGAACGCTCTGTCTCCTTGTGGTGTTTGGCTACTCCATTTCTGGCTGAAGGCATTGGACTCCTGAGAGCCTGGCTCATTCCCAATGGGTTTCTACGAATTAATCACCCCGTGAGCTAAATTTGTTTGTAGACATATTTGGGATGGAGGAGAACCACATGGGACGCGTTCTCTTCGTTTGCGCTGGAGAGCACCTGCCCAGAGTCTACCGTGGCGGAACCCTCGGGCGGCCCTGGTGCTGCAGCGCTGGGCGTCTGGTGATGGGTGAGGGTGGTGATGAAGATGATAATACGTGTGCTCCTCCAGGCTTCCTCCCGGGGATTTCAGGCACTCAGTTAACTATCTCAGGGAGAGTGGAGGCAGTGCTGGGGATCTGGGGTATGTGTGGACAGTTTCTTGTATAAATGCATCAGTTTCTATAGCAATTCTCCTTATGGATAGTTTAGGAGTCTAACACAGAGCAGTAGACGGGCTTTTATGTGCTTGGATGGGGAAGTTGTGTTTTTTTTTTTCCCCCCAGTTTCACACATGTGTGGTTTAGTGGGTAATAATTACATCTTTGTGTTTTGATGCCAGGCTGGTGAGGAGGCCGGATTCTGCTGCAGCCTCCTTGTAGCTGCTGATTGTACAGAGAGGGGCTCAGGCCGGGGTCTCCTGTGTGTGAGTGTGAGACGCATTTACACGCCGAGGCCTCCTCCCTTCCACTTGCACACAGGCACTTGCTCTCCTGGCCCTGGAATCCAGGATCCATATGGTTTTGTGGTTGGGCCTTTTCTGAAAGGCAGATTCCTTGAAAAAAAAAAAAAGTCCCCTGCTCCTGCCCCCACCCCCTCTCTGGCGTCCTTTTCCCACCTTCTGCAGTCTGTGGCGTGCAGGCCTGACTCTCAGCAGCCCTGGCCCTGTGTGTGTGGGGAAGGCAGTAAAAATGAGCACTAATCAATCTTTCAGAGAGAAGCAATGGGCATTAGAAGGCCACTATCCTGTGACTAAACACACCCCCTTTATGGAGTGTTGGTACTAATAAAGGACAGCTTATTACTGAGGCAGAGACCAAAGCCTGGATGAGGTCAACCATGACTGACAGTCATCAGTCATTCTTAATGATACTTTTTCCCGTGCTTTCTAAGGGATTCTGAGCAGAGTGCAAATCATTCGGGGTCATTCATAGTTCATGTACCCACAGATGGCAAAGGTTTTGAAAGACTTCGGTTTAAACTTGTAAAAAAAAATGATCTTCACTTTTTTTTTTTTAAAGGAAGGGAAATACCCCAAAACAAAACATAGATTTTTCTTATTGGAACGTTTTCATGTTCTTTCAACCTAATAGATGTTTTATACACTACGGTGCTTGTGCATTATTAAAAGAGACATAAATTTATGTTTTATGACGTCTGTCTTCTTTAATTATTACCTTTGATGTCTATTGGTGACTAAAGAGAGCTTAGCAGGATTTCTTTCTCTTCTTAAATTTCGCATCGGGAACCCGGCTAGTCCCTGACAGATGTCTGTTCCTCACCTTCAGGATTATTTTATAAATCCCTTTCTGATGAGCGGAAGTGTCAAATCAAGGACAGGTCATAAAGTAAAAGTATAAACCTTTTAAAGAGAGACCTTGGTAATATATAAACATTCGGCACACTATCTGAATTTTTTATGGACTAAAGAAAAATTGTATTTCAGCTGGAGGAAGGGAGAAGTTTAAACACCAGCCCGTGTTGTAATGTATGATCTGTCCCTCTCTGCCTCTTATTTATAGCCGTCTCGCAAACCACTGGCTTTAGTGGCTATTTTAAACATTTTGACTCGATTCGGAGCCTGCCTGTGCATTGTGCATGCTTAAATCCGAAGGTTGGCTTTGGATCGATTCCGGGGAGGGAACGGCGGGCACGGGGCAGAGGCCTTGGTCTTTGTTCTCTCCCCGCTCCTTATCTGTGAGCGAGAGGCTTTTATTATGAGGGGATGTTCTGCAGGGCCGTGATGCTACACCTCTGCAGTTGGTTGAGCCCGTCTCCCAGCACCCCTCAGCCGGGGGAAGTGGCTGGCGTGGAGCCACAGCTCTCTTTCCTCTGAAGACGCCGGTGGTGCTCAGGGCATTTGCTCGTGGTAGAATGTGAGTTTATTTGTACCCACGAGATTGGAAGTGGCTAAAGTCAGTCTCCTTGGGGGTCCCTCCCCGTGTCCAGGCCGAAGTTCAGGGCAATGGGCTCCTGCATGGAAGACCAGAGGCTGGATGGGAGTGCGTGGATGTGGGTGGGCCTGGGGTGGGGGGTCACACTCGCCTGCCATCCCGGGAGGGTAGACAGGAGATGAGCTGCAGCTTCTTAAAGCAACATGAACGTTGGGAGTTGAGCTTGGCACGCATTTCTTGTTACCCAGCATCTGCGAGTGCGGCGTGGCTTGGGGGAGGGGGCCCTCGACGCGGGGGTGGTGGTGCACCCGTGGCTTGCTTCTGACGGAGAGCGGTTCTTTCTCTGGCCCCACAGCCTCAGCAGCTCTCCTGCTGCCCTCCTGGGCGTCCTGAGCCGGGTGGGGAGAGGTTTGGACAGCGGGGCCCGCACGTACCCTTGTGCCCACAGCAGGCAGCGGCTCGTTGTTGGGCGGTTCTGGGGGTGGGTTTCTCTCAGTATGGTGCAGTGTTATGTTGTTTTGGGTTTGGGGGGAGTGGATTCTTTTTTTTTTTTTTTTTTTTTTTTTTTGCTTAGAACTCAGGTGAGCACCACTTGGTTAAGAGGCCGCAGGCCCGCATGCATCGAACCGTGTTTTTACCCAAAAATGTGAGCCTTCCGTTAGAGTGGGTGCTGAGCAGTAGGTCTGGGGGTGAGCGTCACCTCTAGGGGTAGGCCCTTAGCAGAGATCACATCTGAAAGGTGGAACCCCATAAGTCTGGAGACAAAACTGGCAACCATTTTGCCAAGGCAAAGTCCCATCAACAAACACACGGTAATTTGCAGAGCCCCAAATGTCTCCGATATTTGGCACAGATTAGTCCTGGAAGGAAGGAAGTATCCGGCCAGAGCTGTTGGGTTTGATGTGCCTTATCCCATTCCTGGGTAGATAATGAGTCTGCAAGGAATGGTCTCCTCCTGTTCCCTCTCAGCCCACTCTGGGTTTCCAGAACCTTCCATTCACTGCCACTGGTGCTCCCAGCAAGTCTTTGGCTCCTTCCTGATGAGGTCTTATCTGTTTGTAAGGCAGCTCAGGCCCCAGATTTAAGTCATGGGCTCTGGCTACAAGTTAGAGTGTGATTAATAATTGACTAATGTAGCTTTTATTTATCACAGGCTAGCACATTTCGCCATTACTGAGTTAATTTATGTTAAGTGTAAGCTGTCGTTCAATCTGTTTTTCAACTTTTTTTTTTTTTAATCCTAAGTCTATCTTTCACTTTTTGAGAAACAAAATCCTTACACAGGGCAGACTCACTTGGTGCCAAAAAGTTGATTTCCTTTTCAGTGGAGCCATGCATCACCGGCCCTCCCAGCTGCAGTGTCAGCCCGTGACAGAATGGCATGTGTCATTTATCAAAGGGGCCAGGCCGGGCCTTGGGAAAGCCACGACAAAGCCTGAGAGAGTTCATTCTGCAGTCCCCTCCTACCCTCTGCGAGCCTCTTGCCAGGAAAGGCCGTGATGTTTCTGTCTTCCCAGCGTTACTGTAAGTCCTTCAACCTTCGGGGAGTTAACCCTCCCCACCTCGGCCCACAGCAGCCGTGCCGCCGGCCTGCCGGGAAGGGCCCCAGAACCCAGGCCTGGGAGCCACGGAGCCACCCCCACCCGTGGCTGTATCCCCAGACTGCCCACCTTCCCCCCAGGAAGGGCCGCCCGGGTCCTTCCCTGCCGCCCCCTCCTCCTTGCTGGGCCCCCGGAAAGAAAGCTGCTCAGTGGGGCGAGGTGGGAGACGGAAGGGGCCAGCCAGCCGTGGAGCATCGCCCTCCTCCCACCCCCCAGGGCCAAGGTTTGGTCTCCCGTGGATTTCAGAGCCTGCTGGGAGCCAGCCCCCAGCCCCCGGAAGGTGTTTCTTCCTCCGTCTGCTGGTTCTCGCCTGCACGCGGCCGGCCCTGGGGCTCGGGCGTGGAACCTGCTCAGAGACATTCGTACCCCGAGTTCTGAAACCACCGAAAAACTGAAAAAGAAAAAAATATCAGTTGGAGGAGAGGGCACTGTTAAAAAAAAGTCATTTGGCTAAAATAAGCGGTTTTTATTCTCCCCTTAAAGAGTTTTGCATTTTAGCCATGTGTGAGAACGTGAGGAGAGTTACTGTTTCGCTGGTCCCTACCCCTTTGTGCTTTGTCCAGTTCCTGCCACACTGAAGTTACTCACAGCATCAGATGTTGTCAGAAAGATAGCAGCAGAGGCTGTGGCCTGAGCCAGGAACTTTCCAGAAAGAAGTCCTATAAATTAGCCATTGCTCAGGAGTGGCTGATCCTAGGCAGGGCCGGCCCTTGCATGTGTCTGCATAAGGCTAATTTATTTTCGCAGCCAGATGTGGGCTGACAGCCATCACTCAAGGCCTCCGCTCCCCACCGTCAGGAGGTCTGGGAGACAGGCACGTTTCCCCTTTTACCGAATCCCCATCAACATTATTGAAGATGGATGTATCTTTAAAGCAAAGATTGATTGTGGATATCGGAGTTATGGTGTCATTTATCATGGTGAATATTATTTAGACTTGGGTTGTACAAGGCTGTAACTTGAGACACAGCCAGGGGAGGGACAACCTGAAAACACGGATCCATGAACTTTAATGGATGGGTGCTTTTTTCAAAGCTCAACTCACTATAGCGTGATTTACTTTTCTCACCGAAAGGAAACACACGTTTCAGCCTTAAAGGGACAGTGTGCTGGATTGTCCTGGGGGGTGGATTCCAGCCCGGAAGGCGGAGGGTGGGTGGAGGGTGGCCAGAGGCACTGAGAGTGCCTGAGTGGTGGGCTGGGTTTGGGGCGTCCACGTGCATGCCGTAGACTGCGTGGCTGCCGCTCCCTTGTGCTAGGGACTCTGTGTTAGGAAGAAGAGCGTGGCTCAGTGTCCCTGGCAGGTTTATGGTGGGCGCCGCAGGAAGCTAGCTGACCTCTCGGCTACAGAGAGTGGCCACATCTGGGTAGGAAGACAAAGAGGGGGGCCTGCTCTGGGGAGCGTGTGCAGTCTCTCGGAGTGCCCACAGGCAGCTGCAGGTGCAGCACGCGGTGTGGTCGCCCTCACCGCTGTGGGGCCCTCCTGTGTGGCCTCTGCAGGCGCAGCTCTGACCATTGCTCCTCCGGGAGTGCCGAGGGGCCGTGCCTGCGTGTTGAACTTGGCGTGGTGGCTCCCTTGGTGTCTGTGACTTGTGCCACGCACCTGATACCTGGGGCCCACCTGTTAGCTGCTTGGATCACGGGCCCTTGAGCGCTAACTCATTCCCCTCGCACCATGGTTTCTTTCCCGTTTCCCTTTCGTGGGCTGGGGGTGTGTGGTGGGTAGAGGTACTTCCAGGTGAGTGAGGGCTGGGCTGCGTCAGGCCTGGGGGGGGGGCGGGTGCTGGGCCCACACTCAGCAGCCCGGCCCTGGCAGCACCCTGGCCCTGAGCCTCCCAGCGCCGGCCAGCGAGTGGTGTTCTTTGGGACACTGGGTCACAGTGACCCGTGGGCTGTCACTAGTCTGGGAGCCCCGTGTCTGCTAAGGCTTTTTGTGCTCGGATGACGGATCCTGCAGGCTCCCTTTGATGTTTCGCATGCTGAAAGTCACTTGGAATTGTGCAGCCTGCGGAACAAGACGTAATTTGCTCTTTCCAGCATTGGATGTTCTGCAGCTTCGGGAGGGTGCACGGCCCAGCCAGGTGGTGTGAACTGGTTTCTGGTGTAAAAGCAGACCCCAGGGTGGGCTTGGTACAGTGGTTCAGCCACCTGGGACACCCACTTCCTACACCAGAGAGCCTGGGTTTGAATCCTGGCTCTGCTTCTTGCTAATGCAGACCCCGGGAGGCAGCCGGGGATGGATGGCACAAGTAATTGGGTCCCTGCCACCCACACGGGAGGCCTGGATTGAATTCTGAGCTTCTAGCTTAGGCCTGGCCCAACCCCTGCCATTCCTGGCCTCTGGGGGAGTGAATTGGGGGGTGCATGGAAGATCTCTGTTTGTCTTCCTCCATCTTTCCAAAAAATGATGGAAATCAATAATTTTTTTAAAAAAAGCAGATCCTGTGTGTGCCACATGGTAGGCCCCATCAGAGCAGGTGTCTCTGTTTATAAAAGTGTTCACTGACTTGCTGCTGTCCCCCGCCATGCCTGGGAGGGCGGCTGTCTCGGCCTCCTTGCCCTGTTGGAGCCATGGCAGTTCGGGGCACGAACAGCCTGCCCTGTGCTTGTGCGATGGCCGTCCATCCTGCCCTATCCCTGTCCCCATGGGGAAGCCCTGGTGCCCTCAAACGCAGTGACAGTGGCCATCTGTCCCCCGAGCAGGCCCTGGGTGTTGGTGACATTGGTGACGAGGAAGACAGGAACCTTCTCTGTGTCACATTGCCTGCTCCAGTTGGGTTGTGGACTGGCTTTCTTGGGAGCAGTCTTCTTGTGACATCAGTTTAGCCTTAACAATACCCCCAAGCCAGCACTTGGCGTAACGGAGCAGGGGGTGGGGAGAGAATTCCGGGCTCCCGCGTGCTGAGTGCTTGGGAGAGGAAGAGGAGGGGGAGCTACCCTGAGAATCGCCCGTGCCGGCGGTGACCAGGTGGTCTAAGGATAGACGTGCCCCCAGCCTTCTGTGGTTTATGGGACTGTTTCCTTGCGAGTTAAAAGCACACTCCTGGCCTTCAGGGGCACATGAGATGTCTACACGCAGGTCATCCAATTCGCCTGAATCACAGCAGCGCCTGTTGTCCTCGCACGGGTCCTCTGCCATCTTCGTGATGTAGGACCGCCTGCCCCTGCCTGGAGCAGCTCCCTCTGTCTTGGGGTGACCGAGGGGCACTGAGAGCTGGCGTCTCGGAGGGAGCGGCGTATTCACCGAGGGCCCCCAGCACGGAGAAATGCAGATCCCCGAGAGCCAACACCGAAGTGAGTCGACTTCGGCAACCACAACCGGCATCCATAAGGAGGCCAAATTTATCACGGCATATTATGGAGTGCAGCAAATGTCATGAAAACCATTGTTTTTTAATTTTTTTCTTGGAGAGTTTGAATGAGGTGATTTATGGCAGTTATTCATCTTAAGGGTCATCCATCAATTTTTAGTTGCTAGGCAATCAAACCAGCAGCTGTTTGCTTTGAATCAAGCTGAAAAGTTGTCAGTCACCACACGCAGGTATGACCTTAGTGGTTGCAAACATCATGCGTGCAAAATTAAAGCGACGGCATCTTTCTTCCCCGATTCCCCTGACTTCCTGTGATTTGTTGGTGCGGCGCTGGCCCTTCCTTGCTGTTGCAAGAAAAATAAGAACAAAGAGGTGCATGGAAAATTCCTTGACTGGAAACTCAGAAATATCCTTCAAACACCCTATTTCTCCCATGTTCTGTGGTTATGCTGCACAGGACAGATCACTCACAGAACTGCCACCAGCCCATGGAAGGTAGACCACACGACTGACCATGTTTAAATCTGCCAGTAAAAACATCGCCGGTGACCTGGAGGGACACACAGCCCAGCCTCAGCATTTCTGAAGGGAGCCCCCGCCTGGAGGCCAGCAGACAGCACCGTGGGGTTCCCGTGGGCGGGGTGTGAGTGAGATGCAGTTTCTGTCCAGCAGGGAGTTGCAGACTGCATCCAGCCATGACAGGTGCCAGGAGGAGGAGGCGCCGGTGGGTGCCCAGCTCAGCGCCTCGCAGGGTGGGTGCGTGGCGCTGCCTGCTGCCCTCAGGCTGCCTGGCTTGCTTTGGGCGTCTTCAGCGGCGGGCACACCGAGCCGGGCCGCCTTTGCTTGTGGCCGCCGTGGTGCTGTGCTCCTGCCTGGCCTGTGTGCCCTCCATGGCTGGCCATGAGGCAGTACTTCTCCGACATAGGACAGCTCCCAGAGCCTGCATTGCTGCCCATCTCCCCAGGAGTTTATTTAAAAATAAATGTAAAAATTGAAAGGCAGCGTTAGAGAAAGAGGGAGAGAGAGAGAGAGAGAGAGAGAGAGGTTCTCCATCTGTTGGTTCACTCCCCAAATGGCTGCAACAGCCAAGGCTGGGCCGGCCCACAACCAGGAGCCTCGGGACTCCATCCAGGTCTCCCACGTAGGTGGCAATGGCCCAAGCACTAGGGCCATTTCCTGCTGTGTTCCCAGGCACGTTAGCAGGGAGCTGGATGGGAAGTGGAGCAGCTGGGACTCAGACCTGCTCTCTGATGCGGGTGGCGGCCTAACCCACTGGGCCACCACGCGCGAGCCGTTCGGTGAGAGGTTTTGAGGCTCGTTAGCACTGTGGACGTTGGGCGCACCTGTTCCATTCTAGCCCACATGGGAAGCGTTGCCTGCCTGGACCCTGGGATTTTTAGATATTCACAGGGCTTCAAAATGTATCCCTGGCAAGGGATACATTGGTGTCTGGTAGACAAGGAGAATATGTGCACCTGACACCTTGTATTTTAGTTTCACGTAGACTGGATTTCCATCACCCGGGAACCATGCACCGAGGCAGGCTTGGCTTCTCAGTTGTGTCTCCATACAGGGAACGTCTGCCGATACGACACAGCCGAATTCCAGGTGGTGGCGTGTCGCACGTCGCATCGTCTCTCGTCCGCGTGCCCTGTGGTTTCAGTGCCTTGACTCTGCTGATGGGCATTTCTGCTGTGTAGCTGCCCCCGCGCGTTTGCTGTGTTCTGGGCCGTGTGCAGGAGGTTTCACTTGGGAGTCTGGTTTGCTTTGCTCGACTTTTCATCACAGTTGTGCCTTTTCGTGAGCTCCTTTGCTGGGTGTCTGAGTGTCTGTGACATTTCCTGGGGCAAATAGTGCTGCTCGTTGGAACAGGGTGTTCCGACACGGCTCCTCAGACGCCAGGTCTGCTCTGAGACCCCGGCTACCTGGGGAGGGGCCTGGGCTCCCTGCATCCCCCCTCTTTGTAAGGAAGGACCCACGACCCTTTTCCTGAAACCCCTGAGTAAGCCATGCGTTGTGCCGAGTTTTTCAGATTTTTGGAAGGTGACGAGTGAAACGAGTTTTCCCGCTGGGCAGTCGCTCGCGTCTGGTAGACAAGGCCGGTTGGATTTGCCGTCACAGAGTTAGGGCTGCGTGGGTTCGGCCTTGTGCGGCGGTGAGTGTGGGTCCACGGTGGGCTCCCCCCCGCCAGGCGCCCCTATTCCTGGGGAGCTGGGAGCCTGCCGTTGACTGCCAGCTCTGAGCGGTGGAGGAGCTGAGCGCAGCCTCTGCAGGGCTGGCATCCGGGATTGGCCGCGTCTCTTAGCTGGTGCTGGGAATCCTGCCCTGTATGAGTGACGCTAGTTTTATCTGTGGCTGCCTGGAGGCCTGCTCAGTTATGTACCGAAAACGCTGAGCTGAGTAAACACCTTGTGCTTCCATTGTCTTCTCTGGTGTCTTAGGCAGCCTGTCTTCTCGTTTCTGGGGACCTGGAATTAGTTTTTATTGGCCAAGTTTACTGGGGAGCGAGGAGCCCAACCACACCCTTGTTTTTCTGCAGAGTTTCTTGGTGGACAGAGAACTCTGTAAGGAGCACCTTGCTTGTCATTCCACGTCTGTAAGTAGCACACGGGAGCCTATGCCGGCACTGCGATTGTGGGTGCTGGACAGCTGTTGGCAACACCCGACAAACACTGATGTGTTGGGGTGACGGGCACGTAGTGGACCTCAGCCCAGTGGGTCATCACACGTCTGTCCACGGTTCATGTTGGAGAGTTAAGGACGTCTGTTGTGGGTCTGGTGACCGCCTGAGAGGATCTTCCTTACAGGTGTGTCCCGGAAAGACAGTTCTGTGCCTTGGATCATCAGAGTCCCCGTTGCGGTGCGTTTTCTGTCGAACACCTGCCCGTCTGAGCGTGCAGCTCACCAGGTAGACGTAATCGTGTTCTGAAAAGCCCCTTACAAAGGTGGTGTGTTGGGGCTTGGAGTTCTTGCTGCCGTCCTCAGAGTTCCATGAGCCAGAAGAGGCTCGTCACGCGCCTGTGCACAGCAGCCGCTGCCTGGCCAGTGAACGCGCAGGCTGGCCGTAACGGCCAAAGCCGGAACCGGGGCCGGAGGGAGATGCGGCAGCCCGTGGCGCCCCGAGCGAGGGCCGGCTGCCTTCCCTCGGGTCCCTGGTTCCTCCTCAGCCCCTCTCTCTTCCTCTCCTTGCCATCTGCTGTCCATTCGCGCCTCTTGCTCAACCCCACAGCTGGCGCCTTAGCTTTCTTCCTGGGGAGGCCTGAAAGTTCTCGTGCCATGTTCTGTGTTCTTCGGAGGACGATTGCTGCGAAATCTAAGTTGTAATAACCATCGCTCTGGGTGGCGGGGACGTGCGGGGAAAAGAACTGCTTAGCTGGGCTTCTGCACGCTTTTTTGAAAAGGGTTCCTCCCATACCTCCTGCCCCGAGACATTTTGTGTCTTTGGGTAGGCAATGGGCTTTGTGTCCTATGTCCCTGCTCACCCCGTGAATTAAGGAAATGCTGTGCGGTACTGGGTGTGCATGGACTTTACTGTTGATTACGACATGTTCACACTCACACACGTGTGCACACACACGTTCTGTAAACTTAGTTCAAGGGTATCAGGAAAAATATTTTGCCTCACATTTGCCGTTCATAAAACACTCGAGGGAGGAATTGTTTCTGTGGTATTTCTGATGGGTTTTACAATAAATTTCAGATATTGTGGTGGTATTGCACTGCCTTTTATTTCATTTTCTCAGTAGACCAGCACATCGGAAGATTTTCTTTATTGAAAAACTGCTTTTACTGAGTGATGATTATTAGTGTCTTTCACTTCGTAGTCACGAAGGCCCCGGCAGCCCAGCACGCCCCGTGCCGTGGGCAATGGGTGGAGCCGACTCCAGGGGGCGGGTTCTAGACTCGTCACCTTGTGTTGCATGGACGCGGCTTCCGGGGCATGAATCAAGCTGCCTTAAATCCTCCTCGGAACAAGCTGGGTGTAAATAAGAAGTAAATATTGACATTAGCACACCTTCCTCTGAGCTGCTTCACCCTCATTATTACCTTTCCTGGAACCTTCCGGGGACCCTAGGTTACGGGTAGAGACCTCTGGCAGGGCTCTGATGTCAGTGCCAGATCTTGTCGGCTCGGGGCCCTAAGGGAGGCCGCTGCTTTCCTGTAGACGTTAGAGTTCTTGACTCTGCGTTGTGGCTGCACACCTGGCCCTCATGCCTGCCTCTTAGCTGTCATTTGTGCGTTTCTCCAGCTGTTGGTCTCTCCTTGGCTCATCTGTCCAGCGAGTGCTTATTCTGAGCACCTGCTTGTTTCTAGACCGTTCTAGGAGAAGGAAGAGTAACTAAGCGTGTCTGGAAGGTAATGGCTGTCCCAGCCCAGTGAGAGTGTTCTGGGGGCAGAGGTGGTTATCAATGTTAACCTTATATAAAATATTTTATTATGCATCCTGTGGATGTAAAAATGGAGAAATGAAGTAAGTGTTATCAGGATTGAATATGGGAAACAAAAAATCCATTTTCCAATTTATCTCTCCTGTCTTCTCCTCCTTCCTTAGGCCCAGCTCAGTGGTGGCCAGCCTCAGGCCTCTGCTGCAGGGAGGGGGACCCCCTGCTTCCTTGTATCTTCACATCGGTCTCCCACTCTCAGGTGGGGTCCCCATGGCCTGCTGCAGTTCTGACACCATCCATGCTCACTGCAGGGTCCACGTTGCACCCCTTGTGTTTAATAAGGATGCTTTGCATAATATAGGGCGAGTGTGTGTGATATTCTGCTCTGCTGGTGTCCAGGGGTATGGGTGTCCCCGCTTCCTCCCCACCTTTCCCAATAACTTCAACTCATAACCTAGGGTCCCCGGAAGGTTCTAGAGAGGTAATAATGGGAGCCTACCTGCCCAGGTACAGGGGCCTTGCCGGCTCGCCTCGGACCTTCCGGGAGTCATTGACAAAGGTGACAGGTGCTGTGGGAAGACCCACTTCTAGCTGCTGTCTTTCTCTTTAAAGCCTTCTGCCTCATGGTGTTATCATCCTTGTGCCTCTTACTGGGACACGGCCACAGCGGGCCGGGACGTGTCAGTGGTCAGGGTGCCCTGAGTTGTGTTTCCATCTCTAGATGTCAGATTATTAAAAAGCGGCCCGTGCTGTGGCTCACTTGGCTAATCCTCCGCCTGTGGTGCTGGCGTCCCGGGTTCTAGTCCCAGTTGGGGCACCGGATTCTGTCCTGGTTGCTCCTCTTCCAGTCCAGCTCTCTCTGCTGTGGCCCAGGAGGGTAATGGAGGATGGCCCAGGTGCTTGGGTCCCTGCACCGGCATGGGAGACCGGGAGGAGGTGCCCATCTCCTGGCTTCAGATTGGTGCAGCGCGCCGGCCGAAGCAGCCATTGGGGGAGTGAACCAGCGGAGGGAAGACATTTCTCTCTGTCTCTCTCTCACTGTCTAACCCTGCCTGTCAAAAAATTTTTTTAAAAGATTAGTAAAAAACAAGTTTGTTGTAAAACATGAAACCTGGCCTTCTTCTGCCGTGTTCTCGTGGTCAGTTCACTTATGGAGTTCCCACCTCTAGTAATAACCACGGCCGTGACAGTGAACTCTTAAGATTTCAGCCACGGGGAAACAGGGGGCTTTGTCTGTTTTGTTTGTTGCTGTATATGCAGTTCCCAGAACAAAAGGCATTGACACCTGCTCCATGGCAGGTGCTCAGTAAGTCTCTGTAAGGTGACTAAATGCGCTGCATTGCTGGCTTACCTCCCTGGCTTCATGCAACTTTACCTTCACAGTGATCTCCTTTCACAGAGGCAGGCTTCCAGAATGTGGGCCCTGTGGACTGGCCATGTGGGCCAGTGTCCTGAGGTCAGACGGGTTAAGATGGGCGTGGTATGGAACATGAGCCCTGTGGACTGGCCACGTGGGTCAGTGTCCTGATTTCACTCGACTTAAGATGGATGTGGTCACAGAACATGGACCCTGTAGATTGGCCATGTGGGCCAGTGTCCTGAGGTGACTCGGTTTAAAATGGGTGTGGTCACGGAATGTGAGCCCTATGGACTGGCCATGTGGGTCAGTGTCCTGAGGTCAGACGGGTTAAGATGGGCGTGGTATGGAACATGAGCCCTGTGGACTGGCCACGTGGGTCAGTGTCCTGATTTCACTCGACTTAAGATGGATGTGGTCACAGAACATGGACCCTGTAGATTGGCCGTGTGGGCCAGTGTCCTGAGGTCACTCGGTTTAAAATGGGTGTGGTCACGGAATGTGAGCCCTATGGACTGGCCATGTGGGTCAGTGTCCTGATTTCACTCGGGTTAAGATGGATGTGGTCACGGAACATGGGCCCTGTGGACTGACCACGTGGGCCAGTGTCCTGAGGTCACTTGGGTTAAGATGGGTGGTGATTGTGAATGTGTAAGTTCAGCCCGGAACAATCTGACCCCCACCCTATTCGGCATGCCAGGGTCGTCAGTGTGCTCATTTTTATTGGACGTCTCCCCAGACTCTGTATCGTGGGTGGTATAGGGAACCAGGGTGGCATGGGTGTCAGGGTGGCTGCACAAACCTTGGTTTTTCACTGACTAGTGCCTCAGGTTCTTTGGATGTGAAAACGAATGGGGTTTGGCCACGGGGCTCTGAGCTCCGTGGGTTGAAAGTCTGTGAGTCCTCCCGTGGCTCCCGTGGCTCCGTGCTCCATGCACCACTCCAGTGAAGATGCTTCCCGCAGGGCACAGGCCACGCACAGGCCACGCACGCCCCCACCCGCTCCTGCTGCTGCTCCCAGCCCCAGGGCCCGCGGGTGCTGTCTGTGGGTGGCTCTGGGTGTCCTCAAGCGTCAGGAACAGTCCCCACTCTGAATAACTCACCGTGCCTCATCCTCTGTCTCCCCAAGCCCTCTTTGGGGACTGCACTTGGTTTGTGAGTCGTCTAAGCTCCGGGCCTTTGCAGTCTCTCGTGTGTGGGGTGGAGCAGTCATTTCTGTGTGGGAGCTGCTGCGGCCCCGAGCCCTGGCTGTCGGCGACACTGGCGCTGCCACGCACGCAGCTACGTGTGAGGTGACTTTGCTGGTGAGGTGTGGGCGGCGGGAAGGGGGTCGGGCAGTTCCTGTAGCCCATGTGTGGGGTCCAACCGAAGCTGACGAAGAGGTGGCACACTGGGCCCTGATTCTGGGCCGTCTAGGAGGACGGCTGCGTGGGACACTCGCTAGCTTTCTGACAGGTGAGCACATGTCTCCACGGGCCTGACTGTGTGTCGTGATGGCCAGCGGGTAGTCTGTGTGTGTTCACGGTGTTCAGTGTGAATATTGGGGCTCTTAAAGGAAGAAATGTGGATGTGGATACAAAATCAGGTATGAGGGTGACTGCTTAGAATGAGAAAGGAATTCCCAGCAAACAACCCTTTAAACACACACACACACACCAAAATCGGCAGAATAGCACAGGGTTGGTTACTTGCCTGTGTGTGCTGGCTGCACGGAGAGGGTGTTCAGCCATCCCTGTTGCACGGGTGGTAGGTCGTGGTCCCTTGCTGCTGGCGGCCGGGTGCATACAACGTGTGGCTTCGCGCACAGCCCAGTACCCCCATCCAGCCCGGGGGGAGGCACCCCACCCAGGACGGCGGCGGGGGGACATCCTTCTATGCCTCCAGGGGGAGCACACAGCTTTTGTTGCGTGGGCACAAGTGGCTCCCAGGGCTGAATTGTGTGAGTGACTCCTATGCTTATATTTCTGTTACCTTTTTTTTAAACTAAAATTTCAGAGGTTCTAAAATTTGGAACACTTGAATAATTTTTTTTTTTTTTTTTTTTGGTGGGGACATTTCTTGAGAAACTGGTCATACAATTCCATTATGTAAGAATACATACAGCTTGACCATCCTCTGTAATTCGCAAAACTAAATTGTAAAGTATCGGTTATAAAAACTTTATCAGTATCTTGAACATATCTGAGTGAGTCTGAGGCCTCTGTTCTTCTTTTTTTTTTTTTTAATGGATTTTCAGTTCCTTTCTCCCCTACGTGGGATGGTATGCAGGACTTCAAATGTTTGTGCATGGGTGGGCATTTGACCTGCAGGTCAGGATGCCGCTTGGGCTGCTGCATCCACATCCGAGTGCCACGTGGAGTCCTGGCTCCGCTCCTGGCCCAGCTGCCTGCCAATGTGCACCTGGGAGGCAGCAGGTGCGGGCTCAAGCACGTGAGCCCCTGCCGCCCACCTGGGACACCTGGGTCGGGTCCCGGCTTTGGCCTGGCCCAGCTCCCGTTATGCTTATTTTAGAGGGGAGTCAGCCAGCGGATGGGGAGCTCTGTCTGTTCCTGTGCTTTGCTAATAAATCAAATAAATGGACAAAAATGTTTAAGAAGTTTGTGGGAGATGGAATTAAAATTAAGTTTATCTTGGTGCAAAAGATTTTGAAATCCATGCCTATGAGGGAATTTCTAGAAACTTCTTGGGCAGAATTTTCAAGTTTTTTTCAGAATAAACGTCTGTTATGTTTTCCCACAGGTGCTTTGAAGCACCATCGTATGCCTGTGCTCCTCAGCCTCACGCGGTTTCCCTGTTCTGAGCAAACGCCGGCTCTGCCGACAGCGCCATGCATGGCCTGGCTGGGCCTGGCTGGGCCTGGCTGGGCCCGGCTGTGGGCATGGCTTCCCACTTCTCTTTGTTCCCTGCTGCGAACGTTGGGGGAGAAAAAAGATGAAAGTGCCTTGCACCCTCCTCGAGCTCAGGGGCGAATTTATCCTTCAAAGAGAAATTATGAACTTTTGACCCTAGGAAATGTAAATATTCTTGGAGAGTTCAGCATTTAGGAAAGTAAATTGCGGTTTTCCCGAGCAAATCTGAGCTCCTTTGCGGCTGCCTTCAGCGGGAGAGCCTGTGTCTTTCTCCGGGTGCGTGGGGGAGGCAGGTTGCTGCCTCCTGGAAAGTGCTATTTCAAGTCCGTTTTTAAGGAGGAAAAGACATTGCCACGTGACTTCTTTTTTGGCCAAGTTTGGGGTTTTTGTGAGATTTTTGGATAAGCTGAAGTATAGAGCCTGGGTGTTTCTGTGAGGCGCTGTGCGAGCTCGCGGGGCCTGGGCATTTGTGTGTGTGTCCCAGCGCACCGGGGCCCGCTCCCGGCTGCCATGAGGGACCCCCTTTCCCATGGCGGCCCCTGGGTCGCTGGAACAGGGTCCTTACTCTCCCCCGCAAAAATCCTGTTGGGACCCTAGGTACTGCCCGGACGGTCCCTGCTCCTCGGCTCCTCTCCGGTCCCTGTGGCACGGGGCTGAGTGATGGGGTCTCCCTGTGCCTGGGCGCTCCCTGTCCTCCCCTCTAAGGTGGGGGTCTTCGACAGAAGGGCCCCATCGCACAGGGCTGCAGCCATCACTAACCACAGGCCTGCTCAGTTTTGATCTTAGCAGTCACTCGGTAACTTTGAGCAGCCGTCCAACCTGCCGTTTGGTTGACCGCATTCAGAACAGAGGCCCATTCACAGAACCTTTTCCACCGGTGCAGGAGGCTGGCGCTCACCGTGCTGTGCCCCGCGACGCTGCCGGGACACCTGCACCCAGGTGGGGCTCTCAAGACAGAGACAACTTTTCCCCATCAGCGTCGGCAGGTGTTGATGGAGGGCGGGCTATGTTAGACACCGGGAGCACAGCTGTGAGCGGAGCACGCTGCCCGTGGGAAGTGGTCGGCTCTCCAGGGCCGGCCGCACGTGCTCTGCGGTGGGCACTGCAGGTCCCTGATGCTCCACAGCCTTGCCACGTGCTGTCCTGTCTAGTCCCTGTCTTGTCCCTTAATAAGCTGTGGTCCTGAGGTGGGTGTTGAGGCACAGTGGGTTAAGCCGCGGCTTGAGACGCGTGCATCCCGTAGCGTCCTTGGTGAGCGTCCGGGCTGCTCCTCTTGAGTGTCCTGAAGCAGTAGGTGCAGCTCAAGTCTTTGTTCCCGGCTTCCACCTGGCCCCACCTTGGCTGTTTGGAGTATTTGAGGAGTGAATCAGCAGATGGAGGAGGATCTCTCTCCCTCTCTCTCTCTCTCTTGCTCTGGCTTTCAAATCAATCAATCAATCTTCAGAACAAAAAGCTGTGGCCCTGTCATGGGCTTGCGGCTCAGAGTGCACCGTGGGGCTTGCTGGCTGAGGTCTGTCTCCCCTGCCCCTTCTGCGTGGGCACTGCTTCCAAGGCAGCGAGCTGGGGGTGTGTGCTTGCGTGTGGGTGGGGGCTCGAGGAAGGAGGCTAACGTGGAGGGTGCAGTGCCCGAGGGTCAGTGAGGGTCACGCTGGCCGTTTCACTCTATAATCGCGCTATTCGTGTTTATTCCATTTTGTGTATGGTTCTCTTAACTGACGTCTCTGCCTTCGTCCTAGGCAGTGAAGTGGGGGGTTAGTAGTTACGGAAACCAGTGGTTCAAAGCCTACGGATGCGTCCTCTCCCAGCTCTGGAGGCCAGGGTGTGAATCCGCCTGTGGGCAGGGCCACGCTGCCTCTGCAGGCCCCTGCGGGGGACCTCTCTTGGTTCCGTCAGCTCCTGGGGCTCCCAGTAATCCCTGGCATCCCTCGGCTTTTGGCCTGAGGCGCCAAACGCTGTCTCTGGCTTCTCCTTCTTCCGTTATGAGGTCACCAATCATAACCTAACCTAGTAGGACGTCATCTCCGCTTAGCCCATCGCACCCGGTGCTTCCCTGCGAAGGCATATTGCAAGGGCGTGGACACCACTCAGCCCCCTGCAGACACCCAGGTGGGGGGGGCAGGGGAGGGTAGCACTGCATTTCACCACGTGGGCAGCAGCTTCCATCAAAGACTGGGGGTTGAGATTTAACCTACTCGGCACGCTTTGTACATAAGGGCATTGTTGACTTGGTCTGGTACCCAAGAGTGACTGACAACCTGTAGTTACTGCTAATAATAATCAATTAGCAAGGACGCTTTGGGAGGCTTGCTGTTTTCAGTGTGGCTGTTGCGGGTCAAGGCGTGGCGTGGGGGCACTGACCCGGCCCTGCAGGCTTGCGCTGTGCTGTCAGCAGGTGTTTCCCGTGGGCTTCCAGGATCCTGCACTGTTAGCAGTGGGGAAGCTGTTGAGCAGGAAGGCTCCCCCCATTGCTTGTGCTGAGGATACTGGCAACACTGTGACGCCTCTCAGTGGGAACTGAGGTCAGCCCTGGCTGCATCCTTTGATACTGGGGGTGTTCCCATGGAATTCCACAGCTGACTAGTGAGAGACTCTTCCCGCTTGAATGGGGTCATCACGCACCAGCCTCTGCCGCCTCTGCTCTGGGTGTCAGGGTGCCGTGTCTCCCAGAAGGGCTCCGTGTCTCCAGAACAGGTGCGAGTGGCGCTGTCATGACCAGCTCTGGCGTTCGGGGGCTCCTGGGCAGCTCTGCAGTGTGGAAGGTGCTCAGGAATCGCTGCCTGGACGCCGTGGCCACGTGTGTGGCTTCTCCGTGGCTTGCTTGATTGGCTTGAGGCAGATCTGCCACTGAGATCTGTGGGCCCCTGTCCCTCCCAGTCCTGTCTTCCTACGTGCTGTGAAGGGGCCCTCACCAGCCAGTGGTCACCCTGACCTGCATGCTGGACCTGGCTGCCTCTGGAGTACACACACTGGGGTCCTGCAGGAGGACAGACCTGGGGGACGGGGCCTGTGGGACCTGTGGTGACTCAGGATGGTTCTGGGTGCAGGGTTCTCAGAACAGCCAGGGACCACGTCAGCCTTGTTGGTTTAACTCCCTGGCCCTTCCCACTCTTCCTGGGCTTTATGTCACATCTGGGTAGGGGCTATCCACAGAATAGGCTGTAGCCCTGTTGCTTCCAGTTCATTCTTCCAACAACTGTTTTTGTGCACCTGTCACGTGCAAGGCGCTATACTGGGCAGCTTGAGAAATGCAGCCGCCGTCAGCTGGGGCGTCCCCCGTAAGCCCACATGTGTGCGTGCTGCTCTCAAAGAGTGGCATTAAATGACGTGGGGATCTCAGCCCAGCAAGGTGCTCTTGTCTGGGTGCTCTGAAGGGGGGAGGGTGGGGGGAGCCGGGGCTTCGTGGAGCCAGCAGGTGTTTGTTGTTTGCAGGTGAATAAAATGTGGCTCTGTCATTGGAAAGGGCTTGTAGCAGACTCAGTGGGACTAGCTGAGGAGTGTTCAGATTTAGAGGAATGACAAACACCATAGATCTTCACTTGTAGCATAAATCTTTCGACTTAGCAGCCCTAAATTAGCCAGAGAGTCCAAAAAATTTTTATGCACTCTATGTGTGCACAGCCCTCCTTTAAGTTTAACTTGAATAGTTTTGCCTGTTCTCAAAATTATTGATGGAGTGTCGGCGCAGGCTTTCCAGCTACGATGGGACATGGGTGTTTCTGAAGGGGCAGGGCCTGTGGGAGCGAGGGAGCAGCCAGGGCAGCAGACCATTCACAAAGCAAAAAGAAGTCTGAACAAAAAAGACACAGCGCATCCCAGCTGAGCAAAGAGGTGCTGGAGGAGCTGGGGGCACCAGGTGAGGAAAGGGGGCTCGGTGGTTTGTTGGGAGGGGCCGAGACTGTGGGGCCAGACAGACCAAGAAATACAGCGCGAGCAGAACCTTCCTGCGGGGTCTCGGGTGTTCCTGGGCTGGGGGAGCCCTGTGCTCCCCAGCACAATGCCACCATGGCTGCTGTGGAGCCAGCAGTCCCAGCCTGCCGTGGGGCCGCCACCTGGGGGTGTGTGTGTGGCTCCTTTGCCTCTCCTGGTCCTTGCCAGTCCTTGTTGTGTCCCTGTGACCGTATTTTTGGGGGTCAGTGCTGCATTGGGCTCCAGTGCCTGGTGGTTCCTGGAGGATGTTTGGCTCACGGTAAGGACTTGCAGACGGCGGGACATAGTTGTACAGTGAGGTCTGAATATAGGAAGAGTGGTTGAAAAAGCAAAGAATATTTGACCTAATTCTTCAGAGATTCATAATGCAGTGCTGCATGGGTGAGAACTGCTCGCTCTCTCCCTCTCTCTGCTCCCCAACCCATCTCTCTCTCCCTTTCCTCCCTCTCTCTGCTGGCACTATAGGAGAGAACTATTTTAAAAGTTAATGAAGGAGTTCCAGAGTAACCCTATTAGATTTTCCTTCCATTAAATGCCTGCTACAGACTTTTAATGGCTGTTTTAACTCGTGTTGTTATCAAAAGGACTATTGCACAAATTAAAACCAGGCCTACGATCTGTGAAGAGAAACCGGATTTACTCTTTTGCCTTTAGGTAAAAAAGAAGAGTGGGGAGGTGAATTCTACGTTGGTAGTTTTAGGAGTTGGAGCTGGGGGAATGGCTGGCAGTACCTGAGGCTGTGGAGACCAACACTGCCTTGGCAGGTGGAGCTTCTTAGAAGGAGACCCTTCCCGGAGCCCCTGGCTGTTAAGGGTGTGTGAGGGTGGGCTGTTTTCCCCATTGATTTCCAGGATTGATTTTTAACTATTAAATTGATAGTTGAAGTGTCTTCTCAGTTTTCAGGATACTGCACCCTGCTTTCCATTTTTAAACATAAGATGCTTTTTTAAAAAAATAAAGGGTGAAGGCCTTCCACATCTGAGCCACTGCCTCCTGCAGCCACGAGAACACAGCATTCTCTAAACTGCTGGATTGTGGATTTCTCATTTGGTTCGGATGCATCTTAGCAGATTTTCCCTGTTACCCCAATACAATATATTTGCCCGAGCTATAGTCTTATCCAGGCGGCTGCTTGGAGGCAGGAGCATTCTGGTTCTTTCCCAGCCACGGATTCGTGATTAAGGAGCTGTCATTTAATTTCTGCCACGAATAATTCGCGATCACAGGACTCAACAAGAGACACCAGGTTCTCTGAAGGCTGCCTGCTGTGCGGACCGTGAGGGAAGCAAGGTTGTGTTTCCTCTCCCCCAGTGTCATCCTGACGACTCTTGGTATTAACCTTGCTGGGCACTTGGGCCCCTTCTCCTGCCCCTGTCCATCCCCTGCCCGGCTCTGGAAGCACCCTCACCTTGCAGCTCCGTGTGCCACCAGCGTTGGCGGGTGGAATTTCACTTCCCCAGGGTGTTTGTTAGCCGGGCACCTCCTAATTCTCTGCAAGAAAGGGGTTCAGCAGGGATGCCGAGGCCCTGCTGTATCCCGGAAAAGGTGAGGAAGCCCTAGCAAGGCTGTGAGTGACAGTGGGGGCCCCAGCTCTGTCCAACCCCTGTTGAGTGACATTGGCTTCTATGGCGTTTGCACCCAGACCTGGGTGGGGGAGGGAGGAGAACAGTGGGGGGTGAGGTGTATCCCACCCATGTTAGTCCAAGTGCACCCCAAGGCAGAGCTCTGGGGGGCTCCATTGTCTGCGAGCTCAGCGCTCAGTGGTGCCAACGACATCTCCCATAGTAGCTCTAATCTTAGGAGCAGTATTCCCCAAGAGGGCGAGGCATTTAGCAGGCCGTGGGCTTGGTTCTCCGTGGGGTGGGGGTGGGGAGGGCTTCTAGGCACAAAGCCAGTTTAATTGGAAGGCTCTGATCTGCTGTGGAGGAAGAGGTTGGGAGGTGGTGGGCTTTTTCCCCTTTCTTCCCAAACTCAAGAATTTAATGCCAGCAGGTGAACTTGCGAAGGCTGCCATCAAGTACACCGAGACAATAACTGTCTTCAGAGCGGGATTTGGTCAATATTTTTTGCTGTGGGCCAAAGAACATTCGCAGTAATGGAGTACTGAATCCCGGCTCGCCGCCGCGGGAGGGGCATCGGCTCCAGCGCGGGCCTGCAGCAGCCTGTGCGACAGAGCGCATCGCTCCCGCACAGGGCGGCTCCCGGCACAGTCCTCTGTGTGGGAGGAGCCCTCAGCTGGTAGTACCTGGGGAGTGGGCAGGGGGAGCTCCGGCCCCTGGCCTGCCTTCCACGCCACACCTCCCAGCCGTGTCCCGCACAGGAAGGCAGACTGGAGGAGGCCATGCCCGCTGCCCTTGGCGGGTACGGAGCCTTTGGTCACAGCGGGTGGAAGGGGTCCCTTTGCCCTTGGTCATGCACCCGCCATGTCGCCGTGCTTCTGTGGGAAGTTGGGTAAATCGTACAGACCATCACGGCCCAGATGCCTTACACAGGATAGGTTCAGTTGCTCGAATCGCCCGGCCCCTCATGTATCCTCCTTTGATAAGAATTAATTATTCCTTGAAATTTCATTTTGCAAAGCTCCTCTTCCTCATTCTGCTTGTGAGAACTGCTGGCGCCTGCATTCCTGAGGCTGTTCCGGTAGAGCCGTTTTCTGATAGGCGAGGCCATTTTGGTAATGTTACTAATGTCCTCTGTTCGGCATGAGGAGTAGGGGGAGCCAGGAGCAGCCACGTGCGTGAGCTCCCACGGACACACACACGCACGCATGCACACACGTGAGTTCACGTGCACAGCCTTGAAGCATGGCTTTGTCTCTCTTGTGAAGTAATGCCAGGTGCTCATCATGACGAGTGCTTGTTGCTGAGTTTACGTGGCACGTTCCGGCTTGCCTTTCTGCTTCCTGTTCATCCTCACGGCAGAGGGTCACCAGGAAACGCTGCGTGATGCACAGCCCCGGGGCAGACAAAATGAAAGTAAGAGCCAGGCTGCAGTTTCGTTTTACAACCAGGGCTGCACAACCCTGTTGTCTCAAATGTGGAGCCAAGGGCGGCAGGCAGATGAACTTCCGGAGCTGCCGGAGACTGGAGAGGCCATCCAGAACTCCTTCCTGAGGACGGGCGTGGACAGTGTGTGCAGCTTAGGAAAAATTCCCGTCGCAGGCGATTCTGCATCCACCGGGCAGCCGGGGCTCCGCCAGCTGCCGGGGACGGTGTCGCAGGGCGGCGCGTCGCTGTATCAGTGGCTGCAGTAATTGCTTTCTACGTCAAGTGTAAAATTCTGACTCTGCTTCCAACTTAATAACACAGGTCGTTTTTAATGAAGACTTCTTCCCTTCGAAATATCATATGATGAGGTTGCTGCAGAGTGTGATGGAAGTGTATCAAGTCCTGGGCTAGCCTGGGAGGCGGTGGATTTGGGGCCACATGTTTCTTTTCGGCTCATCTTCCGTGTGCGTATTTTCAGCATCGACCTGAGATTGTTTGGTTGTTCTCTTATCATTATGGATAATCCAAGGGTTATTTCTGATGAGACGGATCGAGCAGTGGTGACCCTAGAAATGCAGAACTAAAAATATAAACATATTTTTGTTCATGCAGTTGGCAGATAATTGGCCTGCATTAACGGAGGGTCGAAGTGAAGAAACATAGAACCACCACAAATTCCACAAAACAAAACTGCGCTTTTCTCGTTTGGACCCCGTGTTACGCGTGTTCCGGGGAGCTCACACTAACCTTCAATGTGACACCTGCCTGCTCACTTGCGTCAGTTATAGTAATTGTATCAGCATCTTCTTGTTAATAATGCATCACGCATGTGTGGAGCAGGCCCGCCTTCGCAGAGTGTGGTCCCCGAGTGATGCATATGGTGACTGCTGCTCTGCTAAGTCGTGTGTGACCGAGCCTGGCATTTCTGTGTGAAAGGGAAGGAACAGCAGCAGAAGCGAGCGTGGGGGCGCCGGGGGAGCCCGTGAGCGCCTGGGGCCACAGACGGCCATGCCCAGGGCCAGCATTCGCAGCGTGGGTGGGTGGGTGTTTCCTGTGGTCGCTGGATGAGGAGGGAGGAAGGTTTTGCAGCCCCCCAGGCTGTGGCTCCCTCCAGCTGTCCCTGAGGACAGAGTTCCACGCAGCCCTCTGCCTGCCCCGCGGTTCCTGCTCCTGGGCTCTGTGAGGGAAAGCAGTGGTCAGAGGGCATGGCTCTGGCCTCACAGCCGGGTCTCCTGGGCGCAGGCCTGGCCAGGCTGTCTCTGGGCCTTGTTGCGGCCGCAGCACCCCCAGCTGCTCGGTCTGCGCCACCCGCTGCAGAGCAAGGCTGCAAATGCCGGCAGCTGCAGGCCATCTTCCCACGGCGAGCCGGGGTTGAGCAGCCGGGGAGGAGGCTAGGAATCGGGGCTCCATGCACCCCAGGGGTGGTCCCGTGGGCAGCTGAGGCTTCCCGCCTGCTTCAGCCTCCCCATCCACTCTGAGGTGGGTTCAGGCAGGTGACAGTCACCAGTGAAGACACAGGACACGCCAGTGCCTCGTCGCCGTTGGGTGCAGAAGCCCTCGCGGCCACTGGACTCCCAGGGACACACTCCACAAGGGGCGACTGTGCCGAGGGAGCGATGGCCAGCCCTCCGGTCCTACCTGCCGCTCAGCACGGCAGCCAGATGACCCCGTGGCTGTCACTGCAGAGCGGGCGTCTTCCCAGCAGAGAGGGTTCCCGGGTGGGCGAGTCTGGGCCCCGGTGTGGAGGCAGTGACAGCAGTGCTGGGGGCGAGGCCCTGGGTGTGGAGGGGAGGCGGTGCGCTGCTGGTTCCTGCCGGGCAGGGGAGCTTCCTCGTGCTGGCTCCTGGGCGTGTCTGCAGGAAGAGCGTCGGGCCCTGCAGGTCCTGGGCTCTGCTCCGTTCGCGCGGTCCCAGCTTCTCATCAGCTCGCTTACGGCTGGCCTTCCTCTGCCCGCTTTATCAGGTTCATTTCTGCAAAGGCTGCTGGTTCATGTTTCCGCTTTGAGAGAAAATTAGTAACCCCTCAACGGTCTGTTTTTCTCCGCTTTGAAAAATGTTCATATTTTACAGAAACACTGAAAACTACAGAAAAAGAACCCCGAAAGTATCATTTGAGCTTACCCTACCCAGACGCAGCTCCTGCGAACACACTTACCTGCAGTCCTTGAGGTTTTCATTGTTATTATTATTTTTGCCTCTGCATCTAATTTTTAAGTAGAAGTGGGGCGATGGGGGTTTTTGTCAGCTCGGTTTTCCCTTGGTGACAGGCGGACAGCTTGTCACACACCACTTTACACATACATTCTCACGATGAGTTCTTTAATGTGACGTAGCTTGGTCAAGCTCTGGCACCTATTGAAGACTGTCTTCAGAAGTGTGTGCAGGCCTCTTTCCAGGGCAGTGTGCGGAGCGTCCATGTCCCTGGGGCGTGGCCGGGGCTTGGTTTTTGACCTTGGCCACTGTAGTGAGTGCCAGTCTGTGTCCCCACGCCGCTGCACCTTCGGGCTCCGGGACTGCAGGTGTGGGTGCCGCTTTCTCCGTGTGTTTCTCTAAGACACACGCAAGTCTTCCTTTGGGTCATTTTCCTCATGTCATCTGCTCATTTCTCTGTTGCTGTGTGCGTTTGCTCACTCACTCGTCTGGAATGGCTCCAACAGACAGGAACTCACCTTCCCTTTTTTTTTTTTTTTTGAGATAATTGAATTTTATTATTTTTTTAACTTTAATAAATATAAATTTCCAAATTACAGCTTTTGGATTTCAATGGCTTTTTCCCCCCATAACCTCGCTCCCACCTGCTACCCTCCCATCTCCCGCTCCCTCGCCCATCCCATTCACATCAAGATTCATTTTCAATTATCTTTATGTACAGAAGATCAATTTAGTAATTGTAAAGATTTCAACAGTTTGCACCCACACAGAACATAAAGTGTAAAATACTGTTTGAGTACTAGTTATAGCATTAATTCACATTGGACAACACATTAAGGACAGAGATCCTACATGGGGAGTAAGTGCAGAGTGACTCCTGTTGTTGACTTAACAATTTAACACTCTTGTTTATGGCGTCAGTAATCACCCAGGGCTCTAGTCATGAGTTGCTGAGGCTATGGAAGCCTTTTGAGTTCGCCAACTACGATCTCATTTAGACACGGTCATAGTCAAAGTGGAAGTTCTCTCCTCCCTTCAGAGAAAGGTACCTCCTTCTTTGATGGCCCGTTCTTTCTGCTGGGATCTCACTCGCAGAGATCTTTCATTTAGGTCTTTTTTTTTTTTTTTTGCCAGAGATAGAGTGATGGGTGTGTGTGTGTGTGTGTGTGTGTGTGTGTGTGTATAGTGGGGAGATCTTCCATCTATGGTTCACTCTCCAAAGGGGGGCAGTCACCATCTGGGGCTGGGCCAAGCCAAAGTCAGGAGCCCAGAATTCCACCCGGGTCTCCCACATGGGTGGCTAGTTAGCCGTCTTTCACTGCTTTCCCAGGCATATTAGCAGGGAGCTGGATCAGAAGAGGAAGAGCCAGGACTCGAACCAGCCTACTGATGTGGGGTACTGCCACTGCATGTGGCTGCCTAGCCCACTGGGCCACCACGCCAGCCCCTCGGTTATTTTTTGGGGAGATGCTGGTGATACGGGTGTAAAAACTTGAACAAAGAAAAACAACTTTTGAAATTAATGAAGTGTGAGACCCCATCATCCAAAAACAACCAAAAATGATATGTTGGTGGATATTCTTCAGAGGCTTGGCTGAGGCTGGTGTGTATGTATTCGTTTATTTTCACTTCTGGCGCATGCATACTATCCCATTTTACTGATAGTCACAGTTTATTGGCGACATCAACCAGCGGTGGGGTTTGGGTCCTGTCTCAGTTTCAGGGTTGCAAACAACTGTAATTAATATCTTGTATGTATATCTTGGCGAGAGTCGCATCACTGCCATGATAAATTCCCACAGTAGAATTCCCAGGTCAGAGGTTCTGGATGTTTTAAATTACTTGGGTGCACACATTGCCAGCTGGGCTGCTGTGAAGCCAGCGTGCAGTTTCAGTCCCACCAGCGCCATGTGTGTCTCTGCGTTGTGGTGCGTTTTGATGTACTGGGTTGTTTTCATGTATTTAATTGGCCCTTTCCTGCATGGTTTCTGCCTTTGAAGTCCTCTTTAAAGGCTCCTTGGAGTCCTCGAGATCGTGTAAATATTCAGTTGTACTCTCTTGGACATAGATTTTTGGGCGTGTAAATCCTTGGCATAGCTGAAATCATTTTGGTATATGGTGTGAGGTGGGCACCTCGTTTTCTTGCTGTGTTTTCAGAAAGCCAACTTCCTCGTTGTCATTCACCGCAAAGCTGCTCCTTTCTACGCTGAATTCTCGGCTGCTTTGGTCACGCCCTGAGTTCCCACGAGTGTCTTTGGGGCCGTCTCCTCCGCTTTGATTCTGATGAGCAGTCTGTGTCTTCCTGCCCTGGGTCCCTGTTTTAATCGCTGTGGCTACGAAACACTTTCTGAGCAGTCCCGCAGCTCTCTCTGCTCACCCCTGCCCCGCGCCGCGTCCTGTCTTTTTCCAACGAGTATTTTTTCATTGTTGCTGTTCTCTTGTATTCGATGAACTGTAGCATCAAGTTTGCTAGCTTAAAAAAAATACCTTCTGTGGTTGGATTAGAATGACATTACATTAATAAGTCATCAGGAATACTGCGGATCTTTATAGCAGGAAGTGTTCTCATCCTAAAATAAAGTCAGCGTATTTTCAGGTTGATTCACATCTGTTTACTGCTGTCGAGTGTGTGGGTTTGTCACCGAGGCTCTGCCGCTATTTTCTGTGCCATCTCCTGGGTTATTTCTTTATCTCTTGTTTGTGCTTGGTGCCCTAATGCAAAGTGCTTTTTTTATTATATTTCAACTGGTTGTAATTGGCATACAGGAAGCTGTTGGTTTTTGGTATGTTTTACCTTTGTGTACGTAGTTGCCTTCTGGATTTTCAGTTCTTTTTTTTTTTTTTTTTTTGTTAATTGTGACCTCTCATGTCCTAAAACACAGTAGGTTTTTTGTTTTTTAACATTGAGGAATCCGTAGTGAATTTTTGAATAAGTCAAATGGCAGTTGAGAATGACGTGTGGAAACACCCTGGGCCCGTGAATTGTCCACTATGGAAGCACCCCGAACGTGGAGGCCTGGGGGCAGCACTGTGCCTGGCGTGGATGTGGCTGGAAGGAAGTCGGTGGCCCCAGGCCAGCTGAGCTGAGAGGGACGCCAGCATCCCACGCATGAGGGTGACCTCTCGGAGAGCGGTGTTAGGGACAGGGCTGCCACGTCGGGAGGGGGACGTGAGCCCCTCGCAGAGCGCTCGGCTCACGGGCGGTGGTGGGCTCTGCTGCGTCCACACACGGTCCTCAGTGCAAGGGGGCCGCTTCCCCGAGTTCCTGCACCTGCCACGTGACACACACTTCGTAGTTGCGTTCACATGTCGGTGTTATCTGGCAACAGCGAGTAAGTCCTTAGACACTTATAAAATCACGTGGGGCGGTATTTTTGGAGATTTTTTTCTGTTAAAGAATGGGACCCTCCAGGACCCTGGGGCCGGGTGACACCCAGCGCTGTGCGTGTGTGTTGTGGCTGGTTTCTTAGCGGCGTCTTCCCCATTCTGTTATGATTTTGAAATGGAAACTTAGTCATGGCTCATACTCGTCGTGCATGGGTTTCGATGTTTCTTGCACAAAGCTAAACGATCTTTCAGTTCCATTTTCCACGAGCGTTGCCGTGTGCGCCGGAGTTCGGAAGTCAAAGCAAAGACTGGAGCGGTTTCTGCGCAAACGCCGCGTCCTGCCCGTCTGTGAAGGGGGTGCTGTTCACTGGCCTGCGGGACCCCAGGATGATGTAACATGAGAATGCACGGAGCAGGATTTGAGACCTTAATCAGAAACCCCGTTTTTGAAACTTGGTGAAACCTCACCTATGGAGAAACCAATTCATGGCCACCTTTATTTTTCTAGACAGAACTAAGGGTTGGGACAGAGAACAAGACACGGAACATCAAAAGCGCAAAGTGCATGGACTGAAGCCACGTGTTTGCCTGGGATGGCCGCCCCACCTTCTCCCTCACGTTGACACTGTGTTCCTGCTCCACACAGTTCCTGTAGCCGGAGTAGCGCACTGGAGGGCGGGGAATGGCACACACGCGGGTGGGAGACCGTGGCAGAGGAGGAATGGAAGAGCCTCCCCGGAGAGAGAACCCACGTGAGATGCGCGGCACCGCATGCTGGCCGCCCGCATGGAGTGGTTCCCTGCCCCTTTGCCGGCAGCATGGATGCTCACGGGTTTTGTGTCTCGCCGCCTGTGTTCATGTGCTCTGAACAGCCTGGCCAAGCACATGTAGTTCACGTGTATTTCGCAGTGTTGAGGCGTATTTTGTAGAATTCTCTTTGAGAGAGCGAGACCTCAATTACGCACCAAGCCCGGCTGACCCGTGACGGCCCGCGCGGGTCCTGGTGGGTCCGTGACCCTGAATGCTGAGCTCCGGGGAGCCGTGTGCACGTTCTGTCGTTCTGTGCGTCTCGGAGGCAAACGGTTTTGTGTGTAATTTTTTAGTGAGGAAGTGTGCTTTCTACATCTGTTTTAATGTGTGTATATATATATATATATATATATATATATATATATATTTTAGCTGAATTGGCTGGAAACTATTTGGGTCTGTTCCCCTGGCATGTCTGTTTCCTCTCTTCCGTCTCACCATCTGGGGTGCTTCTCCGATACTGGCTTTGGAAGAGGAGGAGCCTCGGCGTGTTGTTGCAGCGTATGTGGGTCTGCCTGCTCACCTCTGGTTTTCATCTTCACACCTCCTTGGAGGTGATAGGCTGCTCTTCCGTGCCCAGTGCAGCTCTAGGAAATGTTACTTTAAATGTGTGAGCTTGATCACGAGGGTACAGTCAGCTCCATACAAAACAGGAATGCTAAATACAGGTAACACGCTATTTACACTTACGCATAATAACCTTTTTATTCGAACCAATCTCTCTCTACCCCCTAAGGGAGCGAGGGATACAAAGCCAGCCAGTTGTCACTTAGTAAATTGTAACTGACTTAGACTTGACTCATGATAACAGTATCTGATAACAGAGCACATATTAGGAAAATGCCACTTGCATTTTTAGTACTTCCGTGACTTTCTTGATTGTTAAAATATCTATATATTTAGACTGGATATAAATGGAAGAAGGCAAATCTAGCTTCGAACACTTCTAGGAAATGACTTTTCATGGAAAGGCACTGCCTGAACTGTTGATTTCTACCGCACGGTTGTTGCAGTGACGCTGTGGTTATGGAAACCAAAAGAGAACACGCGCGGTGTCTTTGCTGTGTGTCACACCCTGGCACTCAGGGGGAGACTGGACTAATGAAGAGAAATAACGTTTGTACTTATGTCCTAGAAGAATATCGTAAGAACTATTTATTGCTCACTAAAGAAATTAAATGACTTAATGAACATGAATTATCAACTTAATTTATTAGGAATTTAATTTGGGAGCTGTTTTCATGGGGATATTGGCTAAGGCAAGAACCATAGCACTTTATTGCACAAAGACACTCAAATGACTTTAAATAAGCAGCTAAATGTGTTTCAGTGAAAATAGGGACTTCTGTGCCTTAAATGACATTTTTTTCCCCAAAAAATACCCACTGTCCATGTAACTATGCAGTTAGGAAGGAAGTGTGATTTTTAAAAAGAGGGATTCATTTTAAAAAGCAGCATTGCATTCACTGTCGGGCATTGTGTCACTCCTTTATACATCAGGTTCCACTTCCGAAATAATTGCCATGCTGAGCTGCCCGTCGCTAACTGTGAGCTGTTAAGGCTCAGAAACGAGGCTTCTTAGGGTGTCCCAGTGGGGCCACAGCAGGCAGGCTGGGTCCCTCACTCCCGGACCTCACGGCCATGGCGGCCAGGAGTGTGCAAGGTTCTTCTCGGTCCTAAACTGACCTTGGCATGCTGAAATGTAGTCACCGCTCTCATGGCGGCGTCCTGCTGTCTCCGGGTGACAGTGCGGCCCAGTGCAGAGAAGAGCAGTTGCGTGGGGTTTCCTGTGAATTGGTGACTGTGTGAGCACACTGGCAGCGGTGGGGCAGGCCCCTGCACTCCTCTCGAACTGTCTTCAGGCAGTCACCATTAGAGGGCAGGGCTAGGGGGGAGACTCGCGCTGTGTCTTTAAATACAGTTTTTTCTCTTTGAAAGCTTGTGGACTTTGAGATTTCTGTGATTATAGGCAATATGAGGTCCTTGGTCACGTGGGAAGCCGTACACGCTGCATGCACACAGAAGCCTGTTGGTGCTGTGTTGTACCCGTGCGTGCACAGACGGACACCGCATACCAGGGAGCAGCTGTGTGCTTGAAGTGAAGGCTTTAGAAATGCCGTTCTGAAATGCCCGGGTCCCTTGGTTTTATTGCCGGTTTTTCAGAAAATAGTGGTGCTGTGTGCTTACTGCCTGAAAGATGTCCGTGAACCGCCCTGGTGTGTGTGCCTGATGGCAGCTTGCCGCTGCTCCAGGGGGCGGGCACCGCGCTTCGTCACACGGATCTGCACCTGGGAGACGGGTACGGAGCTGCCCCTTCAGTGGACACCCACCTGGCACGTGGTTGCCTGTGCTTTGCAGGAACTCCTTGGAAACGTGTACCAAAGACCGGAGTGCGTGTCCAGGACTGTTGAGCTCTCTGTAAGTGCCTGCTCCTTTGTATCGCTATCCCTACCGAGGCCTCTTCTCGTCGTGTGCCACGACCTCGCAACTCTTCCCCTTTCACAGTCTTGGTGGTGCAAGGCAGAGGGAGCGAGAGGCCGATCTCTCAATGAGAGCAATTAGTGCGACACCACAGCTTTCCATGCGGAAACGTTTTTAAGGGTTATTGATTACGTGAGGGTATTCTGCAAACTCTTTTAGGTTATTGTTCATTTTGTTAAAATCTGGTCCGGGGTGGCTTAGAAGCTTTGTGTTGGCAGTCAGAAAGGCTGGTATCCGCAGGTGGATTCAGGACAGGCCCTGCAGCCTCCCCGTGCGGCTTGGTCTCTGTGGCAGTGCCCGTGGTCTCTGGTTGAGTCTGCCGAAGCCCCTGCTCCTCCTGCTGGGTTCCCAGAGCCTCTGCCCCAGCTGCGGGGTGCTTGCTCCTTCAGGCACAAGCACCACTGCTCCCAGCTCCAAGACCACGTGCGCGTCACCTGCCTCGTTCTTTCTCTGCGTAGTGACGGAGTTGTGTGCAGCAAATGGTGTAGGGCCGGCCGTGTGTTAGCCCTGGGGCCAGCACCCAGCAGTGCAGGGTCAGTGCTGTGGAGGGGGACGCACACAGGACCCTTGTTAGGGCAGGAAGGGGGCCACTCCCAGTCCAGTTCCTGGAGGCAGCCTGCACCTGTCGAGGCGTGGGCCCCACCTGGGGGGGTCGGGTGTGACAAAGCTGCCCTGCTGTCTGGGAAATGTCCCCAGCCTGAGAGACGCTGGTGTCTGCAGCTTCCTTGTGTGTGGCTGGCACAGTGACCGTCGCTCTGTGCTCCTCCTGATGGCGGGATCTGGATGGGGTGCCCATGGTGCACCTACGAGGGTGCTGTCCTCGGCGCCCCCCACCCCCGTGATGTGTGTTCTATATGGTGCGGCTGTCTCCTGTGGGCTGTGGCCACTGATGTTGCAAGTACACTCGTGTGCGTGTCAGACCCAGGGTCTTCATAAGACTTGAGAGCCGCTGCCCTCAGTGAATGTGGGTGTGGATCACGGCCACGTTTAGGTAATTTTATATAGGATTACAAGCATCCGTATTCCTTGTAAATACAAAGGGTTTAATTTTATGGTTCTCATTAGGAAGAATCAAGACTTCTTTGGGCAAGGGAGGATTTTTTTTTCATCCTAGAGCAGTGACTTCCAGTAATAAATAAATAAATACGCTGTCCCTGGCCACAAAGACGTGCGTGTCAGTGTCTGGGAAAGGGTGCGACCGCCTCGCGTTTTCTGTGCTACTCTGCTTCTTTGGTTTCGCCACTCAGTAATGAGCTGCAGCGCCCGGTTTGCAGAACGCCGTCCTGCAGTTCTCGTTCAGGGCCGCCCTCCCCACCTGGGCTCCCGGTGAAGATCCTGCCGGCGGACGGTGCAGCTGCTCGCAGGGGACAGGGATGGCAGCCCAGGTGTCAGCTGCCATTTAGTCACACGTCCTTAACTGGCAGAGGGCGAAAGCCTCCACGCCTGCTTTAAGCAGCAGCACAAAGTTGAGTGTTTATTTCCTAAACCAGCAGGCGACAGAGACTCCCTGGCCTTTCCCCCTTTCTGCTTCCCCTCCGGGTACCAGCCCGCTGCCTGCTCCTCCATGCCTTTCTCTGTGTGCCTGGGGTCTCTTTTCTAAAGCAAGGCATGGATTGCTGTGTGTGTAATCTCTCTGGGTCACTGCTCCCAAGGGCGATCTCCTCGGCCTCCACAGCCGTTTCAGGGTGCGACTGTCCCCCTTGGGTTTGGCCGGCACTGGGGCTGGACGTCGGGGCTGTAGCTGCAGGCCGCCTGCACGGTGCTGCCAGATACTTACACAGGACTTGCTCCTGGGGGGCCATTGCTGGGGCCAAGTACAGGTGCGCCTGCCCTTACAGAACTGCTTTCCACAAGGGTTTGCGCGGCCTGCTGCTCGAGCGTGTGCGGCGTCCTGCCTGTGTGCGCCTGCGCGAAGGCCACACGGGTCTCCTGCCCGCAGTGCCTCCTCGTTGGCCGTCATCAGCCTGGGCCCCCAGCTGTTCCCTTCCTAGGCAGAGTCCACGTGGGAGGGAGTGAAGCATGCAGGGGAGTGAGGGCAGGCCCAGCCGCAAGGTGCGTGCTGCGTCCCAGGCCAGCTTCTTGGCCTTTGTCCCTAGCTCGTGAGCTCGTTTCAAATTCAGAGACAGAGTAGGGAGAAGAGGTAGGCTCTGCTTTGTCACGTTGCTGTCACTCACAGCATTATGGCGTAGGCCCAACTGAGTCAGGGTGTCCTTTACTCGTGCCACCTCTGGGTTCTAAGAACAAGGCTGCAGCTGCGTTGTGTGTCCGCTGCTGAAGTGGCCTGGGGCTCAGGAGAGAATGCGTGGCTGGGAGGAGGCCCACGGAACACCCACAGAACCTGCGTCCGTGTTCGTGGTGAACGTCTCTCTCCCTTCTGTCCCGTGACTGCAGTACCGTGCATCCGGCTGGTCTGTGGCAGCTGATGAAGACCACGGGACCACCGGCTGGGCTGGCTGCCCCAGGAGCTCCATGCTTGCCATTTTGCCTTGTTTGTTTGTTTGTTTGTTTGTTTGTTTTGATGTGAGCTGAGCCGAAACCCTGCCCATCCTGCAGCATGGGGTGCCAGGCCCACACCTGCCTGGTGCTTTGAGGCGGGTCATGGCCAGAGCAGCCCAACTCCCCACAGGCGGCTGGAGTTGGGCGACTGTCTTCACGGTGCCTCTGACGTCAAAGATGGGTGGGCCGGGCCCCTCCGTCAGCCAAGACTTTGCTCTGGCCGCAGCTTGGCTCTCTCCTGACCTCACGTCTCTGCCATTCCTGGAAGCTCCCTCCTGAGGGCTGAGCCTGCTGAGGTGAATCCCACGGTGGGGGTGTGGGCAGAGAGGGGTGCTGCGGGGGAGGGGGATCCGGCTCACGGCTAAGGCACCGCTTGGGACACCTGCGTGCCTGATGAGAGCGTCCGGATTCACGTCCGGGCTCTGCTTCCCATTCCAGCTTCCAGCTAACGTGCATCTTAGGAAGCAACAGTGATGCATCAAGAGCTTGGGTCCCTTCTCCACTTGTGGGAGGCCTGGGCTGAGATCTGGGCTCCTGGCTTCAGCCTCGCGCTCATCTGCTGTTGCAGGCATTTGGGGAGTGAACCAGTGGATACGGTCAGCCCGTCTGTCTCTGCATTTCAAGTAACTTTGTTGATAAAGGAAAGGAATGCTGGGGTAATAAGTGACCAAGTTTCCGGCTTCAGGTAGGCAGTCATCCCGTCCCCTGCTCCTGCCCGTGGGTCTCCACACATGCCGCATGTAGCCCTCTCCAGGGACCCACTGACCTGCTTTGCCGTCAGCCACACTGCTGCTGGCTGAGACGGGAGGAGGACTCGGTGGCTGGCACACGCTGGCTGCCGCCGGCTCCCCTGAAAGTGATGGCATCGCTGCCCCCCATATTTCGTTGATCACATCGATAGCAAGGAGGTTAAGCACCCTCCAGTGTATCCAGGAAAAGATGAGCCTGGGGGCTGGCGTTGTGGTGCAGTGGATTAAGTGTCCACTCCAGCTCCCTGGTGACGTGCCTGGGACAGCCGTGGAAGGTGGCCCCAGTGCTGTCCATGTGGGGGACCCGAATGGAGGTCCAGTCCTTCAGTCTTGGCCAGTCCAGGCTGTTGCAGCCATCTGGGGAGTGAACCAGCAGATGGGAAATCTCTCTCTCTCTCTCTCTCTCTCTCTCTCTAATTCTGTGTTTCAAATAAATAAATCTTTGAAAAGAAAAAAAAGGGCTTGCATATTGACGGAGAGGCAACCCAATGAAAGTAGAGAGCCGCGTCTTCTCGACCCTAAGTCAGAAAATGGCCTCTCTTAAGGGGCCAGGCAGCTGATCTGGTCTTCCAGGAGACCCAAAAATGCCTCGATGAAAGCAATGTCATTGCAGCCCGTTTTGGGACCCGCAGGGTGAATCTTTGGAAGGACAGTGTCATCTCTTCACAGAACGTGTTCCGCAGAGCCTCTTGGGAGACTGTCGGCTCACCCAGCATCCTCAGTGAGGCCTGAGCCACGTACTCAGTACTGTGAACTCCACAGGGGACAGGCCAGCAGAGGCCACGGAACCCTGTGCCCCGGCACAGCCGTGGAGAGCCGACGCTCTGCCTGCAGCAGCTTGCTCCTGCGTGGTGCGTGCCTTCTGATGGTTTGCACAGCCTGTGGGTCCTGTCTGGGCTTTGAGGCTTCCGGTTTCTTCTTTCCTTGCTGCAAACACAGTTCCTCATCGATGGCACAGAGCACCCCCTTCTCCACTGTGACTGATGTAGAAGTCCCGTGCGATTCTCAGAGTGGCAGCCGTCCGTGTGACGCTGCAGGGCCTTTGAAGACTTGCTTTTGGGGGATGTGAGACCAGACAGGACTTCTTGTAGGGGGGTGCATGTTAATTCCACGGAGGATGGCACTACACACAGAATGTGTGACAGCCGTGTGTGGATCTGCAGCCCATGTGGGGATCTGGCTGCCCTTGGAGCCAAACCCTGGAGGCGTTGATGGTGAGGAGGAAGCACCTGGAGGGCTGCCTGGTCCCCTGCCCTGGAGGCAGAGGCTGTGTCTGGCAGGACTTCACAGCGCAGGGTGGCCCCGGACGGCACAGACTCAGCCGTGCAGAGGCGCAGACCTGGGCTCTGAGGCCCTGGCTTTTTGGAGGAATGTTTGCGCTGAAATTCAAATGCACGACATAGACCTCCCTGCCTTCCCAAGAGGCACTTCGTCGATGCCCAGAGTTTACCAGAAGATTCTGACGACCACCAACTTGCACCTTCCGCTTTTGTTGTGTGCTGAAGAGTGGCACGACACAGCCAGACCCATGGCCGACGGCAGGAAGCCAGGCCGGAACAGTGTAGTGTGTGCTGACAACATCAGAGATCCTCCCCCCGATGGTGCTGCTCTGTAGTCTTTATCCACTCAGCCAATATTTGCTGAGTGTGGGGCAAGCAGTTCTAGTGCCACACAGGAGAGGGGTTGCAGAGACCGAGTGTCACGTCCAGGTGTATGACAAAGATCACTTGTCAACTGGCCTCTTGGCTAGACGATCTGGCTTGTTCTTTTAAACCTGAGAAAATAGTAAAAGAGTGTGTACTCTTTAAAATATATCTGCGTTTCGTGGCTGGTGCTGCTGCTCACTTGGCTAATCCTCCGCCTACGGTGCCGGCACCCCAGGTTCTAGTCCTGGTCGGGGCACCGGATTCTGTCCCGGTTGCTCCTGTTCCAGTCCAGCTCTCTGCTGTGGCCTGGGAAGGCAGTGGAGGATGGCCCAAGTGCTTGGGCCCTGCACCTGCATGGGAGACCAGGAGAAGCACCTGGCTCCCGGCTTCGGCAGCCGCACCAGCCATTGAGGGGTGAACCAACGGAAAAGGGAGACCTTTCTGTCTCTCTCTCTCACTGTCTACTCTGGCTGTCAAAAAAATAATAAAATAAAATAAATAAAATGTGTCTGCATTTCATGTGCACGTGGACCTCGAGGTTGGTCCTCCTTTGTAAGAGGTTTATTTATTTATTAGAAAGATGGAGTGACACACACACACAGTCTTCCATCCACTGGTTCACTCCTTAAATGGCTGCAGTTTTGAAGGCTGGGCCAGGCCAAAGCCAAGAGTTTAGAGCTCCATCCAGACCTCTCATATGGTGGCAGAGGGCTAAGGACCTGGGCCATCCTCCGCTGCTGTCCCAGGCGTGTTAGCAGGGAACTGGATCAGAAGTTGAGCAGCTGGGACCAGACCCATTGCCCCAGTGTGGGATGTCAGCATCCAGGCAGCAGCTTAACCTGCTGTGCCACAGCACCAGGAAGGTGGTCCTGTTACAGTGGAAGCAATTGCAGCCTTCATGGTGGGGTGAAGCAGGGGACCCTCACCTTCCCAGGGTACCTGCCCCAGCATCCGGGCCCTCGTCCCCAGTCCTCTCGTTCAGCATCTTTCCCATCCTCTGCCTTTTGGAATCCCTGCAGGTCTCCCAGGGCTGCTCCACACTTCCCAGTGGGAAGCCCGGGAGCCACACTCTCCTCCTGGGAAGCGGGAGCGCTCACTCGGCGTGCTCCCAGAGGTTTGTCAGCCCAGCGGGGCAGTGCGGGCCTCTGGAGTCCAGGGTGCCCTGGGCCTGGCACTGCTCCCTGTCTTCTTCAAGGCTCCCAGGGGCGTTTGCAGCTGGAAGGGGTCTGGGAGATCACCTGCTGCTTCCCCACGGATGAGGCGATGCAGGCCTGGATTGTGGTCTTCATGCAGGGTTCCCCAGCGGTGTGTGTCCTAGGTGCAGACCAGTGTGCGGCCTCCAATCAGCAGTCCAGTCCTCTCTCTGATACAGGCAGCCTCCCTAAGCAGTCCTCCTGCCCTTCATGCAGGCTTATTACTGTTGGATTTGGTGGTACTTGTGTCATACTGAAAAATTAAGGGCCTGAGAAGCCCGTGTTAATGGCACAGTGGTTTAAGTCACTCCTGTGCCACGGACATCCCATAGTAGTGCCAATTGGAGCCCCAGCTGCTCCACTTCCTATCCAGCTCCCTGCTAAAAAAAAGCAGGGGAAGATGGCCTAAGTGCTTGGGCTCCCACACCCACGTGTGAGACCCAGAAAAAGCTCCTGGCTCCTGGCTTCGGCCTGGCCCAGCCTTGGGTATTGCAGACATTTGCGGAGTGAACCAGCAGATGGAAGATTCTTTCTCTCTCTCTCTCTCTCTCTCTCTTTCTCTAACTCTGCCTTTCAACGAAACTAAAAATAAATCTTAACCAAAAAGGCCTAAGATCATTTGTCAGGAATGTAATCTGTCAAGCTCACATTTTTATGTGGCAAAATCAGATTTAGCTTTGACCGCTTTGAATGACGACACCTTTTGGAGAACTCTCCGGCGCTGTCAGTGCAGGCTCCGTCTGCATTCCCATTTAGTTCCCATCATTTTAATCATCTTCTGTCTCCTTTGTTCTTTCTCAGTCTCTTAGAAATACGCTCTTTTGTGTTAGACATCAACGTCGATAAGTTGTCAATAATCAATGTATTCTCTGGGAATCATGTTGTATATTTTAGAAGTCCCCTTTTCTTGCAAGCAATTATGAGCATTCCCGACTCTTCACACAATGAAATTAATTTAAAAATGTATTTAGCAGCTCAGGAAATGGCTTACTTTGGTCATGGTGACGAGGGACAATAACCGTGTCCAATTTGTCTATGTTTCTTGTTTCTATCTTGGCAATTAAACCATGGAGATTGGGTTTTTTGTTAGCTCTGCTGCTGGTATCAACATTTGGTGCAGATACAATAATTCAGTGTGAAGGAAAATCAGTGTTTTCCTGGGCTGATTTACATATGCAGGTCAGACGCAGCGATGCCATTTTATGCTATGGAGGACAGCACAAGGACCTCTTGCCAAGTTTTTGATTCTGGATGATTCTGCTTTCTGAATTTGGAGTGGAGGAGGCGGCAAAGGAAAAGGGAAGAAGCGAGTGTTGATTTATGCCACGAGGCTCGCCCCCATCAGGAGTGGAAGGTGCTTCTGGGCTATAATTGTGTCTGTGCTCAAGGCTACTGTAGTTTTACTGCATTAAATCCCGTTGTTAGTCAACCCCAGCGTCCGCAGATGCCTGCCCACTGCAGACCAGCCCCGTGCTCCCCGCGGTGCCTTCTCTGGGAGACGCGGTTGGCACCTTGTGGAGTGGGGACGCGGCCCACAGGACTGGAGAGTGTCGCTCCTTTATAAAACTGCAGCCTAACAGTCAGAAAGCTGCCCTAGGAATGCATCTCGCCAGTTGTCCCCTTCCAGTCCTTGGCTTCTGCTGCTGTTTTCCAAAAAGATTGGAAACCAGATGCGCCCAGCAACTGTGCTGGTGAGCAGCTCTGTGAAATGGGGGGTTCACCCTTAACAGGAGCCCTGAGACACACGAGCTCTCAGCTGGCTTCCGTCAAAGTAATTCTCTTCACCACGTGGCTGCGTGCCGTGCTCTGCCCGCGGACCCCGTCCCCGTGCTTTTGTGGTCATCAGCCTCGCGCTTAGAGTTCTCCCAGGAACTATTAGACTGACAGGTTTTTGTTGCATAGAGAGAAGAAGAAGAAAGGGAAAAGGCTATTTGGCAGGAATTGCATTCTGACACGTCGGTGCTTAGCAAATTATTCGGGGATCAAGGTGACTGCTGCGGGAGGCGGGGCTCCGGCAGCGCCTCCTCCAGGCTGAGCTCCGGAGTTGGTCCAGGTTCCCAGCGGGCGGTGTGCAAACCCTGGGTTATAGAAGTGAATCAGGAGAAGTGCATCTGCACGTCCGTACCCCAGGGGTTTTTACAAAGTTCCCTCCTTGAGCTTTAGTCACAAATGTGGGGTTTTTTGTTGTTGTTTGCTTTTGTGTTTTGAAATCGAGGACACAGGCCTCTCTAGGTCTGAACGGATTCTTCCGCGTCTCCTACTCAGAGGTACCCTACACAGCAAAACAAATGTCTGCTCCCGATCTACTCTGATTTTCTGACGAGTTCAGAACACAAGGAGTGTTGGTAAGAGAGAGTTCCTTAAATGCACACGTGCAACGTGCTTCATTTGGACTGTTTGCGTTTGCAGGAGCAGTCTGGCATGCAGAATGTGGGATCCACGCGTTCAGAGCTTGGGCGACGTCTGGGGACGTTGGCTCCATCCGTCCTCCACTCCCGTGTCTGTGGTTTTCACAGCTGTTGTCTTAGGAGGGAAAGTGGTCTTTCCGTGGAGACCTCTCCCAGCAGCCGGGCCTCAAGGTGGGACCCTGGGCTCGTCACGCCTGTGTCCCCCGTGAGTGGACCTGGAGCCAGCCCACATTCCTGCTGGATTGTAGCTGTGTCGTGATGGGTGTTTGAGGCTCCCGTGCAGTGCGGGGCCTGCCTGGCCCGTTCGGGCAGCCCATTATCATAATCTCACTGTCGTGTGGCCGCTGAGTTAATGTACTTACAAATGGCAGAGAAAGTGTGTTACATGACCTTAGGGTTTTCAAAAATTAAATGACGTCGTAGGTCGTATTTCACAGAACAGCTAAGAAGAACGGTTTTCTTTCCCGCATGAAGTGTCACTCTGCCTAGCAACAGGATATTGTATTTCTTTTTTATTACACAAAAATGTGAAGCTTTTAAACTCCTAGATTCCCCACATAAAATTTAATATTGGGGTAGGGAATGAAATGTCCAGTGGATCCATCTGCTGCCCCCCCTCCCCTCCTCCCTTCCTCCCTCCCTCCCTCCACCAGACCCCTGCAGACCCAGGGAAGCAGAGGTGCTCTGTGCATCTCGGCCGAGGGTGGATTTAATGTTCTGCCCCTTACATGAAGCTCATGAGTCCCCACCTAAGTGCAGCAGAGTGCTTATATTCGCTGAAAGATTCTCTGCTCAGTTTGCTTGATCATGCACGGTTTCCTTACGTGTCAAGGAGTCATTGTTGGGGATAAAACGTGTTGCCTGGGAAGGACTGAGTCTTCTTCCGGTTGAGGCTCAGGGAGGCCTGGGGAGACCAGGAGTCTTGTGCGCACAGAGGCCTGTGTGTCCTGTGCGTGACTGAGGATCTCCCATCCCTCAGGGGTTCCTGGAAGGGGTCAGACCATGGGGCTGGGACACACATGGTGCACACGGAGACCCAGGACTTGCGCGGTCCAGTCCAGTGCTAGGCTCTCACCCGGTCCTTGTGCCTTGCTGTCCACTGGTTCCTCTGCTCCATGCCAGAACTCTCCTTCCCTGCCATACTGCCCTGGAAAAGCCCTGGGGGGTGAGATGTGGTAGATGCTTTCTAGGCTGTAGATAGGCCTGGACCTCCACCTATAGGAACTTCGAGTCCCTTTCCGTTGTGTTCCAGTGAAGTGGAACTTGGGGCCCCGTGTCACAGGGGGGCAGCTATGGGTGGCGGTGAGCTGCTTGCGAGCCGTGGCTGGAGCGTTCATGCAGAGAGATCTCCCTCATGGTTGCTGCCATCCTGGGGGAGCAGCGTGGTAGGATGGGAAGAACGGCCACGGACAATGTCCTGTGATCGCCAAAGAGTGGCAGGGCACGCAGCAGCTGCAGGCTGCCCAGGAGCACCTGTGGACGGGGTCGTGGCCCATGTGGCCGTGCAAGGAGGGCCCGCGCCACGAGTCTGTAAGTGCGGTTGTGGTCTTGTAGATGTCAGCTCTGGTTAAGCCGCTGGCAGTGTCGACATAAAGAATATTATTTACAGTTACTAGAAGTTGATGAAGCTTCTAAATTTAATCTACACCGTATTAGGCACCAAAATTAAATTTCAAGGCAAAAGAGGTGGTTGCGATGTGTGCTCAGAAATGACTTGTCATGATAACATGTTTCTCAACCCAAACAATTAGAGCATTTAAAAAATTTCCTGATAGAGCCCGAAAGTTTTTCTTTCTGTTACTGGTGGTTCTGAACTTGCCTTCTTTCCTTGATTTCAGTGGACATAAATTTCATGGCAAATTTCGTTTGTTTTTTCTCAAGATGAACACACACACCGTAACTGCAAAAACTGGAGCGCGTGTCCCCTGCAGCTCTACCCACAAACCCGCCAAGGCCACCCTGAAGCTGCCGTCTCCACACGCGAATCACTGGTGCCCACAGGAAACACAAGGCGCACAGAGTGCCTGGGGTCAAAGCTGAGTCCGTGTCACCCCCCGGGGTGTCGAGCCACACGGCCACACTGTGGGTGCAGCCACACTGCGTGCTCCCCATGGGCCAGGGCTTCCGTGGAAGCTGAGTGTGGAGACCAGAGGAGGGTTTGAGGAGATAGGTGGCTGCCTGCTCTTCCCGGCACTTCCAGGGTGCCCAGGCTTCTCGTGGGGTCCTGATGCACCTTGCGGCGAGCTGTCGGCCTCGTGTGTGTGTGTGTGTGTGTGTGTGTGTGTGACCCTGCATCTGGAAGACCTCAGGAGAGGAGGGAAGGGGTGGAGTTCCTTCTCTGCCTGGATGGGTGAGCTTGGGTGGTACATGGTAGCCTCAATCAGTCTCTCCTAGAGAGTTTCCTCTTGGGTGAGGGGAGGGGCCTTCGAGGAGGAGCTGGAAGGGGGGTCTGAATACAATGGGGCATTCTAGGACAAGGGCAGCACAGGGTCCTGCTCCTGCGTGGCCCATCCCACGGCACTGGGGGGATAGGACTGAGGGGCAAGGGCAGGAGCCCCTCCCTCGGAAGTGGTGGGCGTGAAGGGGCTTGTTACTTCCGCAAACCCCCTTCCCTGCCAGTCAGACAGCGCAGGACCCAGTGCCGGACGTTTGGTGACAGAATATGAATCACGGGTGATTAAATTATGAGATAATTTGGAAACTTAGCAGTGTGCCTTTTGCACTTCCCGTTGTTTTGCTGACTCGCAGTTTTCTCGGCCATTGGGGGGTTTTACGGAGCGGCTTCAAAGCCCGCTCACCTCCTTCCTCTCCGGTTTCCAGTGGGCAGATTTTCCCAGCGAGGAGAGCTGCAGCGCTGCTGCCTGCAGCCGCTGCTCCAGAAAGATTGCTGTATTTCATTGACATGCAGTGCATTACCATAATTGGCTTTTCTACATGATAGGAGAGAGGAAATAATAATGTCATTTTATTTACAGCCAGAGTGTCGCTTTATGAGACTTCTCCAAGTTTCTGCCATGCTGTGTAGGTCAAATGACATCTTTTGATCAGTCCTGTCCAAAGACATCAAAGCTGAGTGGCAGGTAATGGAGACCTAGTGACAAACCAAATCTAGAAAAGAAATAAGACTGCCAGTTTCCCATTAAACAGCCTGCTAAACAGCACAGCTTCCCCGTGTCGGCTACGAAACCACTCTGACCACCTAAATCAGGGGGATGAAAGGAGGCTGAATTGGACATTAGTACTGCAAATGACTGCGGTGATTGCCACACGGCCTCCCCCCTCCCCAAAAATCAGCCAGCAAACCATGCGCGCTGCAGTGGAACTGCTCTGGCCCATTCATCTCTCTCCTGCCGCTTGCTGGTTTTCTGATCTGGTTTATTTAGGTTTGACATCAGCCAAATGGTGTAGCGGGTATCTCTGACAGATATTCCCACTGATTTAACGGAGGCGCAGCTCGGGAAGGATGGATCTTCTGAGACAGCATTTTGGAGCCGGTGTTTTTCCCTTTTCCACCCCGTTTTCCTCCCTCTGTGACGCCGGTGGACGTGTTGTTCCCAGTCACAGTCAGAACATCAGGCGTTCAGAACTTTGGAGAACTGCTTTTGATTGACCCGGGGTGGGAGGCAGGGTTGAGGGGTGGGGGTGGGGAGTGCGTTGCAAATACGACTTTAAAAACATATCTGTAAACAAGTATTTTGGACTAGCAACTGATGAAAGAAGTTGTTTCTGCTCTCATACCGCGAGGTTCACCTTCCCAGGTGATGGGGCCCCGTGGAGATTTCTATCACGTGATGAAAAAAGCACCATGCATCTCTGCACTGATTTGCTTCTGATCGCGTTACTGTCCTGTTGTTCTCCCATTCATTGTTCCGGCCCGGTGTTGTCTGCTGCCTCCCGGGCGCTGTGCCGGCTACCAAGGTCCAATGTGATGCTGTATATGCTCAGGGAGACTGGCCCAGCAGCAGGGAAGACCCCCACCCAGGGCTCGCTCCCCCGTGCGTGGCTGCTGGGTCTGCAGCCGCGGGCGCACACGTGGGGAGGGTGCCGGAAGGCAGGCCCGGTGACGCTGCTGCTGGAGCCTGTTCCCTGGTTGGGCGGCTGCTGTGCTGAGCAGAGGAGAAGCTCAGAAGGAGCCAGGTCCACGTGGTTGCAAACATTTTTGGGGGGGCCTCCCTTTCTTATTGTAAAATAGACATGACATAAAATTTACCGTATCACCATCTGGGAGCGCACGATCAGGGGCGTGAGGCGTGTTCACAGCTGCACAGCCGTCACTGCCGTTCACCCCTGAGCTTTTCACCTTCCCCGCCAAAACTGTGCCTGCGGAACGCCCAGCCCGCGTCCCCCGCTCCCCAGGCCCCCGGCCACCGTGCTGCTCTCTGCCCTGTGGCAGGCTGTGCAGCCGCGTTCTCGGCTGCAGCGAACCTGCTCTCCTTGCAGCCTGTGGGGGCCGATGCCCGTGACCACAGCTCTCAGGCACAGCCACCTAAGACCCAGTGTTGTTGACCTTCATGGGGACAAAGCTCTGATTGTACAAGAACGACCCACATACACGGCTGACAGGGACAGCCCAGGGGCAGCCCACCCTGGGAAAGGTCCTCTCTGCATCCCAATGACTGTGCAGCCTGGGACAAACACCTGGCAATGGAGGAGACTGGCACCAGGATTTCCCCTTCCGGTGCTGGTGAGAGGCTTGCATGGTTAATGCACATGCCGCTCTTGGGCCAGCACTGGAGGACCCGTCACTGCTCATCCGTGCCACCCTAGCACAAAGCGTGGATCAGATGTCCTGCGGCTGTGAGATGGTGGCCCAAGAACAAAGACATGATTACTGGTCACAAGTCCTCCCAAAGTCACTACCAGTGCACTGAGAAGAGTCCTCCTTGTCATCTGCTCTCTGAGACTGGACTCAGTGTGGCCCTGGAGAGTGCCTCTCTGATGGTGGGCGTGGGCTTTGCCCCACTGCAGAGAACGGTCTAGGGTGGGACACTTCTTCAGGCTGCCCTGGTGGGCACTGGGAACTGCTGGTACCAGGCACCCCTTGTGTCTCCAGTCTCACTCGGTCTGGCTCACTTCCTCTCTTTAAGCCCGCCACTCGTGTGGTGTGGTGTGGTGCAGACTTTAAGAGTGTGTGTTTTCGGCTGGCGCCGTGGCTCAACAGGCTAATCCTCTGCCTTGTGGCGTCGGCACACCGGGTTCTAGTCCTGGTCAGGGTGCCGGATTCTGTCCCGGTTGCCCCGCTTCCAGGCCAGCTCTCTGCTGTGGCCAGGGAGTGCAGTGGAGGATGGCCCAAGTGCTTGGGCCCTGCACCCCATGGGAGACCAGGAGAAGCGCCTGGCTCCTGCCAGTGGATCAGCGCAGTGCGCTGGCCGCAGCGGCCATTGGAGGGTGAACCAACGGCAAAAGGAAGACCTTTCTCTCTGTCTCTCTCTCACTGTCCACTCTGCCTGTCAAAAAAATTTTAAAAAGAGTATGTGTTTTCTTTCTCTCTACCGATGAATGTTGTCTTCCCCCGCTTTGGTCCCTGATTTAAAAATGCTCAGCACCTCCAAGGGATTTTGCAGGCAGAGGCAAAGGAGGGGCCGGAGGGAGACACGGGGCCACGCTGGACCTGTGAGGTCAGGAGCCCGCTGTGTCTGCTGCTGCTGGTTGGAAACAGGTGGAAGAGAGCCTGCTGTTCCTGTGCTCCACAAGTGACTCCTTTAGGATGAAACCCTTTTCCTAGAACTGTGTGGCCCGAACCTCGTGCATGCTCCGGGAGCCCCACCTGTGGGCAGTGTCTGGAGATGCGATTTTAGCAGCCTCTCGGGGACACTGCCCATGGCTTTCAGAGAAAACACCTGCAGGCTGGGACCTGTGTGGATGTTAAATTTGAGAAAATGAGAGGTGCTGACCAGTTTCGGGATGCCTGAGGATCCCGTAGGCACAGAGACCATCGCTGTTGCCCACGTCAGTGTCGAGGAAGAAGAAGGGAGGGGGTGCAGGATGCTGGGGCTCAAGCCAGCACTGTGACCGTGACCGAGGCGCCTTCTCCCATCTCAGGAAACTTTGTGTCTGGCTCACCAAGGATGCCAGCCAGCAGTGAACCCCGCTCACTTGCTGTATCCACTGCTGCAGGTGCCCCAGGCGTCGCCAGCCCCGCCCGGTGTGCTCAATAATGCAGCAGGATTTTGCTCCACCAAAGTGTCACCTGTCTGGGTGAGCGGTGCCCGTGCCTATCTGAAGTGACAGGCGTCTTTGAGTGCCGCGTCTCTCCCTGACTTCTCTTTCATCATTCAGGCGGGAAGGGAGCAGCTTCCACGGGGCTGCTTCCTCCCCTCCCGCCCCTCCCTCCTCCGTCTCCCTCGCCCCCTCCCCCTGTCTAACACACCTGATCAAAACATGATCACCAGCAGAGAGCTTTCTCTCTCCAAATTAAATGAGTCCAACGAGCCTGGGAGTTTTCCCGAAGGAAGAAAGCAAAACGTGGATGTGCGAAGTTAATGACTCCCGTAACAGAGAGGACATTCCTGGGCCGGGTTAACATGATCTGGCCGCCTGCCTTGTCCTCCCGCTTCCTGTAAGGAACGCGTGGACATCCGCTGCGTGGCGTGATTCTAACATCTGTCCTACCCCATGATGGTAATTTGTGTAAGTGATGGAAACAGGTTAAATGCTTCCATTTGAATGTTGCCAGCAGGGGCGAAAACCAACATTTCAATGAGATCATCTCGGCAGCACGGGCCGGGGGCCCGGGCTGATGCTTGAGTGCTCCCCTCGGTGATGGGTGCCCCACCGGGGTGCAGAGCGGAAGAAGGGCTTGGAGACTGGGTCCCCGAGTGCCACTCCAGGAGCTGGCCACAGACCTGTGCCTCTAGGGCGGGATGACAGGACGGGGCCTCTCCAAAGGGGACAGCCTCCAGGGGACATGGTCTGAACCCAAAGGGAGGAAGGACTTTCCGCACAAATCGTCCATTCCTAGAATGGCCCTCTCTAGGCTGGTAAGGCCACTTTGCTCCCTGTGGACGAGGGCCACGGTGTCAGAAGGGCTCATGCCATTTACAGGATGGTAACTGGATCACAGCTGCCTGTGGGTTTACTGCTAGAGAGAGCAAGGGGAATACTCAAGACCCTCGGGCACCCGGGACCCTGTTGAGAGGCAAGTGTGGTCTGTGACAGGTTCCCTGAGCTTTCACCCGAGACCCTGTGTCCTCTAGACAGCCCTGCTTCGTGCAGACGAGGTAGACGGTCTCTGAATAGCTCTGAGCCTCCACATCTGGGGGCTGCGTGGCCTGGGCCTGCCTCCATCCCTGTGTGGTCGGACGGGACGCACGGGTGCACGCGCTTGGGCACGTGGAGTACCCAGCTGGGGATCCGCCAGGTGTGCTGGGGAAACCGTCCTCCTCCAGCCGGCCCCGCTCGCGGGCACAGCACCCACCCTTCAGCTCAGCGACAGAACAATGGTGACGGCGAGGCCGGAACAGAAGACAGGAGGATTCAGGAAAGCACTTGGCCTCGTGTGTCGCTGGGGTTCAGGTGAAGATGCTGGGGCGGGGATGCGAGCCTAATCACGGGAGACAGTGCCATCCAGACGCGGGGGGACCTGGGACTTCACCTCGTGTAGCCGTTCAAAAGCAAATACAGCTGTCACTCCTCGCCCTCGGTGATTGACGGGTGACTAGAGCAGGTCTTGTTTCCTCCGGAGAGACGGAGATGTTTCAAACAGTGTTGGGCGGTGAATTGGAGAAGGCAACTTGTATCTGGTCTGCGCAAGGAAGGGTGTTTGTCATTAACTTCGCCTCGTTATATAATGGCAATTCAAGGTGAAGGCTTATCTCAGACGGTACGTGTGTATTTATGCTGTAAGCCGTCAGGGCGTCACACGCTAATAGGGCTGTACGCATCGCCGTCTGTCCACTCGCATCAGAGAACGCACAGTTCCTCATCCCCCGGGATGGCAGCACAGCCTTAGGGACACATGGGCAGCCAGAAGGTACGTTTTGTGACAAAAAATATCAATGAGATTTAATTAAAAAATAAATTTCAACCCCATTGTGGGAATGGTAGGGAGTATGCATTTTAAATTTCTTACACACATGTCCACATACAGTCACATGTACACACACTGGCATGCACACGTATGCACATTCTGTCACCCCCACTTAACCCATTTGCACACCGTACACACATATGTGGACTCAGACACACACCCACATGTACCCACATGCGTGCATGCAGGCTGGAGGCACCTTCTCCCGGCTGCTGTCTCTGCAGTGCCCCACCCCGATGGCGGGACCCAGCGCACATGTGGGCACTGTCACATTCCACAGCATCGGGCAGGGGAGTGATGGTAAAGCTGTCTGGACACAAAAAGAGGCAGCAGAAATGGTGATCTGGAGTCTGTTTCCTTTGTTGGGAAAGATGTCACAGCTCCGTGAGTGGTTGTACGGGAGGAGTTTTGTGCCCCAGTGCCTTTGCTAGGTGAGAGGGTGGAGGTACGGCAGGTGGGCAGATGGCCCGAGCGCGACGGGTTCAGTGGAGAACGTGCTGTGGTGGTGACCGTTCAGCTCGGCAGCCTCTCACTTTGTGAAGTGTGCTGTTCTCCGTTTCATCACTGGAAACGAAAACTTCTGCAGATGCTCTGACTTCTCCTGTTTAAACCCTTAAGTACTCGAGGGTTTCGGGAAACTGTTGCTTGTGGTGCAAACAAAGTATCTCAGAAACGGTGACTGCGGCTCAGCCTGAGAGTTTTAGCTTCTGCGCCTCTCTCTCTCTCTCTCTCTCTCTCTCTCTCTCTCTCTCTCTCTCTCTCCCTCCCTCCCTCCCTCCCTCTCTCTCCCTCTCTCTCTCTCTCTCTTTCTCTCTCTCCCTCCCTCTCTCTCCCTCTCTCTACTTCTCTCTCCTTCCCTCCTTCCCTCCCTCCCTCCCTCCATCCTCCCCTCCCTCCCTCCCTCTCTCTCTCTCCCTCTCTCCCTCTCCCTCTGCCAAGGTAGCCATTTGTAAAAGGAAAAATTCTTTCTTTTCTAAAAAAGCATCTTGGAAATCAATTGAGAACTCACTGTTAATAGTAAAAATAAACCTGATTATTAGAGAATTATATTTCCTGCCATGGTACTGTGGATGCAACTCTTGATCCAGACCCCGAATGTTGTCATTAAAGGCGTCTATAGAGAGGCGGTGCCGTGCCGTGTGGCCTGCATTTGTTTCCAGCCGAGCACAGAGCACTTGTGGAGGACAAGTGCCCGCGGTGGTGCCTCACGCCTGTGGGCTGGTCTGAACGCAGCCTGTTTGCACATAAAAAGTCCCCGATGTGTGTACTGGACATTGGTCTGTCCTCAGGCCTGTGTGTGTCCCTGCAGCTCACCGATGGGCAGGCCCATCTCTGTTCATCCCGTGGGTAGAGGAGAATCAGTGACTTCCAGGCCTTTGTGATGGGGCTGACTCCCCGAGACACAGCCCCGTGGGTTTTGGAGCTCGTGAAAGATCCCCTTCCCCTCCATCTCTCACTCTGCATCCTGGCACCCACGGTAAACCGTGTTGAAGCATTGCAGGTCGAGCACAGCGAAGGCCCTGGAGCACAAGGCCATGTTCTTCCTGGTGGCCACAGCATGTGGGCAGAGGTGAACACGGGCTGGCTCTGTGTGACCTTGCGCCCAGGTGTTTTCTGCCAGGTGTGTCTCCCTCTGTCTGATAGATCAGTGTCTGTCTTGTTTCCAGGGTTCCAGGTGATGACAGGCTGGGGCCGGTGACGGGGACCTGACTTGCTAAGACTGGCCTTACCAGACCCTGTCTTCCCAGGCTGCCTCCAGAGGGAGCTGAGAATACCTGCTGTCCCGGTGCTGGCCCCATGTCGGGGGACCACTGGGTGTCCCAGGCTTCCGCGGAGGCACACGGCTGCTTATGTTTGCTCTTCTCACTCCATTGTAACTTCTCTTTTAACTTGAGATTCTCGTGGAGTTTTTGCTCTCCTTTTCCTTGCTGAACTCTTGAAAATCAAGCAAGTTTGTCATCTTTTAAATCATGGTTTCTGCTCTGATTGGCACTGTCCTACTTGTTCAGTTATGTCGTCATAACGTGGACCAAAGACAGTGGCTGCCATGGAGCGACTAGGGCCGTGTGAGGTTTCTTATTTCTCACTTAACTTGAAACTCAATTTTAAGGCAGTGAAAAAAAAAAAAGAAATTACATTTATTTTGGGTCAGTTACCTATGAATTCCTCATTAAAATCAGAATTGAGAAAAACCAAAAGTTGTTATATTTATACACTGCAATTCTGAAAAATGGTCTCTGTCGAGTTGTAGGTAAAAGAAATGGTTCCATTACATACCTGGTGCTTAAGCAAACCTGTGCATGAACAGCTGGTAGCAGGCCACAAAAGTTGGCCAAAATGACAGAAAACAGCAGCTCCTGTGCCGCTGGCATCACGTGCGGGGTGTCGGGACCGTGCAGTAGATCTGTTCCTTTCTGATGGGGAAGGCATGAGCCCAGCGGCAGCTGCCGTTTCTGTCCTGACTGCAAAGCCGCCTGCTCTCCCCATCACGCGGGCGAAGTTCTCTCGGCAGTGATGGCAGAGGAACCTGGAAGGAAGCGCGCTTGGTCAGGGGCAGCCCAGGCCCAAGGAGCAGGTGTGGGAGGCCTCTGCCTGAGGGGCCCCGGGGAGTGCGTGTGTCCGTCTGTTCACAGGTGCCGCCTTGGCCTGCCTGAAAGGGGGCTGGGGCCGGATGCAGAAAACAGTACGGGAGCGAGGTTGGGTGTCTGCCGTGGGGCGGTCAGCAGGCAGAGACGGCCTGCATTTCGTGTCTGTCTTGTTCCTCCGTCACAGCCAGCCCCCACTATGGGGAAACTGGGTGAACAGTTTCCAGACCTTGGAGCTGTCTCTTGTGTCCTGGTCCAGCTGAGGGGGCTGCTCTGAAGTATGGTGCTCACCGCCACCTCCCACACCCTCGTGGCCAGCGCGCCCAGTGAGGGCAGACAGGGAGAGGGGGTCGGCGGGGGTCTGCAGAGCACCGGCCCGCAGTTCCTGTCTGGCTGGCAGAGCCCGGGGTTGGGCCCTTTGACGGGGACGGCCTTGTGTTTCGTTCCCGCCCTTGCGTGTACTTGGTATTTGCGGTAGTACAGGGGACAGGCAGCCCAGCCCAGGGCCCTGCGTGCTCAGGCTGCATTCTTGTCGGCCCTGTGATTCTGCACGGCAGGAGGAGGAGGAGGGGCTCTGGTCTGTATGGGCAGCGATAACCAAGACCTGTACGTAGGCGGAGCAGCTCGCAAGCCCTAGAAGTCTGCGCTCAGGTTCTGGGGGTCGGAGGCGCCCGCAGAGCCGCCGCCTGCTACCTGGACAGAGGCAGCGGGGCCGGGGCAGCTGGCTGGGGCCTCTCACCTGCACTGACCCCTGTCGTGGGGCTGCACTCTTGCGCCCTGCTCACCTCCGAGTGTGTGCCCCGTAGTTTGTGATTCCTGGTGCACGCGTTCAGACCACAGGAGCGTGGGCACAGGGCTGGGCCTCGTGACGATGACAGTACTGTCACTTCCTGGAGTGTGCCCTCCAGGGGACGTCCCCCACTGTCGTGGCTGTGCTGTTGGAGAAACGGAAGCCCGCTGAGGGAGTGACCATGTTGGTCACTGGCTCTGCGCAGTCTCCACTTTAAGCCTGGCCCTTGTCCTCACGTCCTGCTAACAGGGTGGACAGGGGTCTGTCCATCCGTCAGGGCCCACCCCTGCTGCTGTATCAGTGGCGGCTCTGTCGGGCACACAGCTGGAGTCTCCCCGTTTCTCCTTGCTACCAGGGGAGCCTGCTTCACCTTGATGCACACCCAGGGTCACTTCATGGACACGGCTGTGAGTGACAGTGTGACGTGGGTGGGGCTTATCTCCAGTGGTGTAGCCTGTTCCGCACAGGCAGAACCTCATGGAAGCCCCTCCTCGCCCAAGCCTGAAGCCAGGGTGTGGGTGCTCTTCCTGCTCTCTGTCACCGCCGGGGAACGAGTCGCAGTCTCCCTGCCCCTGCCTTCAACCCAGAACGCTCAGCCTTCCTGTTCCTCAGGCCCCAAGTGTTCTGAGTGCTCCCTGCCTGGCCCTGGGCCCCTCCGAGGGGTGCGAGGGGTGCGTGCCCTGCCTGTCGCCCAGCATGAGAAGGGTGGGTGGCCCTTGTGGGTGGGTGGATCTTGTGAGTGGGTGGATCTTGTGGGTAGGTGGCCCTTGTGGGTGGGTGGATCTTGTGAGTGGGTGGATCTTGTGAGTGGGTGGATCTTGTGGGTAGGTGGCCCTTGTGGGTGGGTGGATCTTGTGGGTGGGTGGCCCTTGTGGGTGGGTGGATCTTGTGGGTAGGTGGCCCTTGTGGGTGGGCCTGGGGGCAGCAGAGCCAGGAGCTCTGCCAGGGTTGAGAGGGGCTTGCTGGCCGAGTCTCTGCTGAACTGTTAGGTGGGCGGGGCAGGAAACCGAGAGGTTGGGGGTGGGTGCTGTGGCACAGTGGGCTCAGCTGTCACTTGGAAGCCCGGATCCCATATCGGAGTGCCTGGGATTGAGTCCTGCCTCCACCTCCAGTGTGGCTTCCCGTGGATGCGCTCTTGGGAGGCAGCAGATTGGAACTCAGCTGCCTGGGTTCCTGCCACCCATCCCAGGAGACCTGGATTGAGGGCTCAGCTCCTGGCTGTGGCCTAACTCAGCTTCAGCCGTTGCAGGCATTCGGGGAGTGAACCGGCAGATGGAGGTTCTCTCCCTCTCTCTGTTTCCCTGCTTTTCAAGTCAGTAAAAATAAATAAAAAATAACAAAAAAAGGGAAAACGGAGAGGTTGCGTGCTGGGCTGTGCCCGCTGTTGGAAGACCCCATGTGGGGGAGCTGTGCACCTGTTGTTAAAGTTGAGGCCTTGGGTCTTGGAATGGAAGGTAGCTGAGGGACCAGGTGAGGGTGGCAGTCTCTCAGAACAAATCTAGAACATTCTGTGGGGCTTTGGAGCCCCTACTGTAGGGCGGGGGCTGTGCCACCGTCTAAGCCCTCCTGTGTTCACGACAGCTCCAGAGGAAGAGCTGACCCCACACCAGAGCTGTGGCTGGATGGGGGATGGGACAGTGGGCTGGGATGTGTGGGGGCCACTCCCACCCAGGAAGGGACAGCTGCTCGGGCCCAGGAGAAAGAGCCCCTGGCCTGCACTTTAGACCGGTGGGCAGCCGTGTCCAGCGGTGTGGGGCAGAGGACAGGCTGCTGTCCCGGCTGTCCCTGCCAATTGTGCTTCTGCCTGGCTCCTGAAAAAGTTAACCAATCACAACAGTCGATACAGTGAGCTCGAAGAAGATGCTGGAACAGCGGAACAATGCACACTCCCCAGGACCCAGCCGCCTGGAGGAGACCGTCACGGGAGAGGCCAGGAGAGAGTGCACAAAGCAAGCCCCACGAGTGGAGGCCGGAGCCCGATGTCTGCCGTGCACGGGCGCTCAGCCCCCGCTCAGAGGTCTCAGCCGTCTGCTCTGCCGTCCGTGGGCACAGCCTGGGGTGGGTGTGGAATCAGGAGTCAGTGACCTGTGTGCCTGGGACGTGGAGGAGCCGAGGGCAGCCTCCCTGGGCAGCCCAGACTGATGCTCCCCACCCGGTTCCCTCTGCATCCCTGACTGTTCAACTCTCTCTGACTTTTCAACATTAAAAAAAATTAAAGTAATAATTAGCAGGGCTCTCCCAGCCTTCCTGCTGCCCGTCTGGGCCAGCCCTTCTCTGTGCCCATCTTCCCTGGGTTCTGCTGCTGCCTGCGCCTGCCTGGTGCCCAGGGAAGGTTTGCCGCTAGCCAGTTTTATTCCAAAATGGTGCGCAGTGGCCAATCCAGGCTTATTGAATGGAAAACACTGGAGATTTTGAATATACAGATATTTATCAGGAGCACTCTAGTCAGCAACAAGTAAACCACACCCTCATTATCTAGTGAAACTTCTCTTAACATTCCCTGCAAAAGGGGTTGTGCCATGCATACAATTTTCTCACCTGCTTTTTACATTTGATGCCTTTCTCCCTGTCATTAGAGCGCCTTTTAAATGTTTGAATGATACTGCATCCGAAGAGTCAGCTACAGGTCATGTGAACACCCCATATAGCTGAATATGTAGATCGCGCATAAAACCTTTTTTCTGTGTTTTATATTATCTTCCTAGGCTATGTTTCCAAAAATAAAATGTTTAGTCCAAAGGGTGTCAACATTTAAGAATTTCTCTTCTTTATCCTTTTTTTCCTGAGATTCTTCCTAGCACGCTGTCTGGCCCCTGGCAGGTGTTCCGGGGCTTGACTCCGAGCTACTTTGGGGGTCATTAATTCACCCCAAAGCATTGCCCCGAGTCTTTCCAGACGTGGTGCTAACAAGGCAGAGGAAGCAGCCCTGGGCCTGGGCATGGGGTGACTGAAGTTCATCCTTTTCTGTGGAGCTTCAAGGAGGCTGTTCACCCTTGTGGAAACTGCTTTCTCTTCTGTGATTGTCACCTTGAGGACCGGGAGGGCGGGCTCTCAGAGATAGGCCAATGAAAGCGCTGCAGGGGGCTGAACAGACAGGTAACAGCCTGCAGCAACTTCTGTGCAGGGTCACCAGAGAGGTGCCATAGGAGGGTGACATCTGTCACCTGATCCTCCTCCAGGGATCAGCGGGGGAGGGATGGTGTCCATACAGCCCCCCAGGGGAGAAGGGATCCTGGGGCCAGATGGGCAGAGGGCCCAGGAGCAGAGGGCTGGGCACTCCAGGTGGGGCTGGTGGGAGGCGCGTGTACCCTGCATGGGACACGGGACCCCAGTAGAGGTCTGGGATCAGGGTTGCTGGGAGCAGAGTGTTGAGGGGGCAGCTTGGAGGGAGAACAAGGGGATGAGGGGTGGGGAAGGGGCCGGTGGGATTCACGAGGGCCCCAGCAGGGCCAGGAAGCACTGTGGCATCGCCTGGGGTGATTTGGTGACAACCAAATTAGGAGCCCCCTAAAGGGGGACGAGCAGGCTGGGGTGGGCAGTTGGCAGCGCTACAGGGGCAGACGCTGGAGCACGGACGAAAGGGGCTGCAGCAGGAGCAGAGGCAGAGCAGGGGGTGAAACAGCAACTGAGCAGGGTGTGGGTTCTGGCCCAGGGCTTTGGAGAGAAGAGTGAACAGTGCTGCTCCTGGGGGCAGCCAGGGTGCACCCTCCAGACGGGGCCTCTGCAAGGTGGGCATGCGCAGCCCGGGGCACACAGAGCCTTCACGGTGGTCCATGCTGGGCTTCCCTCCTGTCTGAAACTGTCCGTCCATGCCTGTCCTGCTGTGCACCCCCCACATACTGTTTCATTTCTCCCTGGATAGAAGCTCGGGGGGCAGCGCCTTCACTGTCTCCCCACTCCGCTCTGAACCTCCTGGAGCTGGCAGCAGCCAGTGGCTGGCTCACTGGGGAGGGCCTCTGAGCAGGGCCCTCTGCCCTGCACGTACCACCCCAGCCCAGTGCAGCATTGTCTGTTACATTAGGGCTATGGGATCGTCACTGAGAGGGGGCTTTCCAGCCACAGACTGGACAGTCCAGGGCAAGGGTGAGCCAGGATAGGGCAGGGTCTGGGTGGCTCCACCCCCACTGGGATGAGGAGGGGCCGCACGTGAGGTGGTACAGGAAGAGGCCACCTTTGTCCCGTTTGACCCTAGAATGCCATCCCCAGCTGTCCCCTGCCCGCCTTGGGCCCCTGTGTGAGTACAGGGGCTGAGGGCTGCCTGATGGTGGACAAGCGCGGCAGGCCTCCATGTTTCTGGAGTTTGGATGGAAGTCCTCTGTGGGCTGCATGTTGTTCCCCTAAACTTCGCCTGTTGAAGCCCTCCTGGCCCATGTGGCTGTTTGGAGATGGAGCCTTCGGCGTTCTGACACCGAGTAGGGGGACCTTGCACATTGCAGACGAGACAGCCAGGCCTTGCAGCGAGCACAGAGGGTGTCTGTGGCCAGGAGGAGGGGGCTCTCCAGAAACCAGCCCTGCCGGGCCTCAATCAGGGACCCGCAACCTCCAGGACCCCGAGACAGAATGAATGAATGCAGGATTTATTATCTGGTAAACCGGGGCCCATGGGGTAGACCCTCGGTCTGTGGTGCATTGATACAGCAGGGCCCATGGGGTAGACCCTCGGTCTGTGGGGCTTTGATACAGTGGGGCCCATGGGGTAGACCCTCGGTCTGTGGGGCTTTGATACAGCGGCCCCGTATCTGTAGCCTCACTTCTGAAAATACCAAGTGGAAAATTCCGAAACCAGCTCCCGAGTTCTAAGTTGCACGCTGTTGGGGGTTGCGTGATGAGATCTTGTGCTCTGGCACCCCGGCCCGCCAGGACGCAAGTGCCCCCTTGTCCAGCGTGTCCACACTCTCCCGTTCAGCAGCTGTGGTGGTTATCAGACTGTCAGGTATCAGTGTGTGTGTGCAGATAACTCCCAAGTTACATAACACTGTAATCATCCCACCGCTGGTTCCTGTCCCTAATCTCTGTGGTGCTGAATCTGTAAACTAAATCCCATCGTCGGAGCGTATGTAGGAGAAAAGCAGCGTGCACAGGATTCTGTGCCATCCGCGGTATCCGGCGTCTGCTGGGGCCTTGCCGTGTCTGCCCCGTGGGCCAGGGCAGGCTGCTGGGCTGCTCACCTGTTTGCTGGCCCTGGGAGTGGAGCCCAGTGATTCCTGGCTTTAGTCTCATGCAGCCCTGTGACGCTGGGGCAAAAGCTCCTGGAGGGATGGACCAGCACCGCCAGCCTTCCCTTACCGAGCTGAGCCAGTGGCCTCCCCGCCAGGGCTTGGACATCCTTCCACGAGGGAGGCTGGGCTTGATCCACGAGGCAGTTTCTCAGTCAGTTCTGACGTTGGGGCCCGAGCACTGCCTGGGATGGCACCTGCTTGGAGCCCTCCATCTCCTGGGGTCTGGGCGCCCCTCAACCGACGCACCTGTCCTGCCGGTGCCATCACCACATCCAGGAGGGGTGGTCCTGTGGCCAGGACAGCAGGCCCCAGGTCTGCCTGGCTGAAAGCGTGGAGTCTGAGCAGTGGGTCTTCAGGTGGGGCCCTGGGTGGAGGGGCCGCGCTGTGAGGCCTCAGAACTGGACCATCCCAAACGTTGGACCGTGAAGAGCAAGATGAAGATGTGAGGCACCTTGGTAGTGGTCTTTCTGTGTCGCGAGTGTTGCCATTTCACGGGACAGCTGTAGCATCATGCCGAGTGCCTGGGTGCTGACCCATAGTGAAAATGCAGGGCCTTGCGCTGGTGGTGTTTTTCTGTGCAGGCGGTGCAGCATTAGCAGATGTGCAGTTCTGGGCTGTTCCGTGCTCTGACGTGCAACTGAACACTTGTGCTTGGGTGTTTGAGGCTGTGTGCAAAGAAGTGTGCGTGTGCAAGTGTTCTGACGTGCACATGGCTGATTCCCGTATGCCTTGTGTGTACAAGGGCGCTTGTGCACCTGTCGAGAGTGCCTGCTGCTGACAGAGACCCAGGCTCGCATGCTCTCAGACTGCGCCCACCTGCCCCTCGTGGCCTCCCTTCGGGCACTAGGATCCCTCTGTCCCCTGTTGGCCACATCCCTGGGGGGCTGGCTCTGAGGATGTGATCAGGAATGATCCTGTCTCACCTGAGACGCCCTCCTTGGGGACCCTCAGTGCCTGCTAAGGGGTCTCCTGGAACATCTCCTCCCTCCAGACGTCCCAAGTTGTCACCAGCATGCTAGCTCAGCTGGTCGCTCCCTCAAAATGAGTGAAAGCTGTCATTTCCCCTTGGGAGCGGCCGAGACCTGGCATGGGCTCAAGGCCCCAGAGCTTCTGTAACAACCAGGGCCTGGTCCAGAACTGGACGGCACCCCCGTTCCTGTGCGGCCGTCACACCTGCAGGTTCCTCTGTGCTCAGCAGGCTGATGCAGCGTAGGCTTTTGGCTGTGCTCAGCTACAAAACTTTTTTTTTTTTTTGTAAAATATTCATCCCCTAAAAGTCATCATGTGAGCCACCGGTAGGTGCACAGGGCGGCGACGCTGTACGTCCTCCTTGTTGGGCTGCCAGCACCATCACCGTCCCCAGAAGCTTCCCACCTCCGCCAGCTGAAACCGGACGCATGAACCAAGCACTCCCTGTCCTCCCGTGCACCCTCTGCTTCCTGAGGGGCCCTCGTAAGATGCGTCGTGCGGGGTCTGTCTGTGTGTGACTGCTCACAGCACTGAGCGTGCTGCCGCCCTCTTCCCTTTGACGCCTGATTAACTCTCCACTGACGGGGAGGCCGCTTGTGGTTCCTGGACTCACCCTCCACTGGGTGTTTGGGTCACCTTGTCCTTTGGCTGTTGCAGGGAGTGATGCTGGTTTGGACACTTGTGTACAGATGCGGCATTTTGTCACCTCTCTGGCCACCACCCAGAAGGTGAAACCCTGCTCTGCCCACACAGGAGACTGAAATGGGCTCTGCTATTTTTTTTAAGTGAAGAACAGAGAATTTTTATTGTTTGCCATTGAGAAGTATTTTTATTGATGGGAACCATAGGGTGTTGCCAGTGCAGTGAGTTGCTGGAAAAGCCCATGCCAATGTCCCATGGGGCAGTCCGGCTGTCGGGGGGAGGAGCCCTGGCAGGAGAAGGTAGCCCGGGGCCCTGTACTTCCCGAGGCTCCCGCCACACACTGGGAGGAGAAATGGTCTTCTTGAGCCCCGGCTCCTGCTGTCGAGAGCAGAGTAGGGAGATACATAAAGTTGGGCAGCCTTGTAGCCTGGGCGCTGGGCTGAAAAACATCTTTTTAGAGCTCCCGTAACTGCTGGGGAGGCCGCGTCCTTGACGATGATGTACTCCTTCTGACCGCCTTTCATTTTTCTCTCCCAGCTTACGTTCCCGAGGAGGAGCTGAAGGCAGCCCAGATAGATGCGGGGTGTGAGGAGCATGAGGGGCCGGCCCTGGACATTCCCGAGAGCGACTTCGCCTGCAGCGAGGACACGGAGATCAAGGAGGCCCAGAGCTACCAGAACTCGCCCGTCAGCACCGCCACCAATCAGGACGCTGCCTGCGGGTCGCCCTTCAGCGAGAACAGCGACCCGCCGGCCCAGTTCCAGGGCCCGGCCTCCAGGGAGGAGAAGGAGGAGCCGCAGGGTCCCGACAGCGTCTCCTATCCCCAGGACAGCTTGGCACAGATCAAAGCCGTGTATGCAAATTTGTTCTCCGAGTCCTGCTGGTCCAGCCTCGCTCTGGACTTAAAGAAGTCGGGTTCCGCCTCCAGCAACACCGATGTCAGCCGGAAGGAGAGCTCCACCCCCACCCCCACGCCCCCCACCAGTACCGCAGGCACCGCCGGCACGCCCGGCGCCCCCAGCACCAGCGGCAGCACCAGCACCAGCCACAGCAGCACCACCAGTAACAGCAGCGGCTCCGGGTACGACTGGCACCAGGCGGCGCTGGCCAAGACGCTGCAGCAGACGTCGTCCTACGGGCTGCTGCCCGAGCCCAGCCTCTTCAGCACCGTGCAGCTCTACCGGCAGAACAACAAGCTGTACGGCTCCGTGTTCACCGGCGCCAGCAAGTTCCGCTGCAAGGACTGCAGCGCGGCCTACGACACGCTGGTGGAGCTGACGGTGCACATGAACGAGACGGGCCACTACCGCGACGACAACAGGGACAAGGACTCGGAGAAGACTAAGCGGTGGTCCAAGCCCCGGAAGCGCTCCCTCATGGAGATGGAGGGGAAGGAAGACGCGCAGAAGGTGCTGAAGTGCATGTACTGCGGGCACTCCTTCGAGTCGCTGCAGGACCTCAGCGTCCACATGATCAAGACAAAGCATTACCAGAAAGTGCCTCTGAAGGAACCAGTGCCGGCCATCACCAAGCTGGTCCCTTCCACCAAGAAGCGAGCACTTCAGGACCTGGCGTCCCCCTGCTCCCCGGAGCCAGCGGGCGTGGCCGCGGAGGCCACGCTGAGTGAGTCGGCCAAGGACCAGAAGACGGCCAACCCCTACGTCACGCCCAACAACCGCTACGGCTACCAGAACGGTGCTAGCTACACGTGGCAGTTCGAGGCTCGCAAAGCGCAGATCCTCAAGTGCATGGAGTGCGGCAGCTCCCACGATACCTTGCAGCAGCTCACCGCCCACATGATGGTCACCGGCCACTTCCTGAAGGTGACCACGTCTGCCTCCAAGAAAGGGAAGCAATTGGTGCTGGACCCCGTGGTGGAGGAGAAGATCCAGTCCATACCCCTGCCCCCCACGACCCACACCCGGCTGCCGGCCTCTGGCATCAAAAAGCAGCCGGACTCGCCTGCGGGTGCCACGGCCGCCGAGGATAAGAAGGAGCCGGAGAAGGAGAAGGCACCAGCGGCTGGGGACACGGAGAAGGAGATCAAGGAGGAGGGCGGGGACGCCTCTGAGAGGTTCGAGCCCACCGCCCTCTATCAGTACCTCCGCGAGGAGGACCTGGACGACAGCCCCAAGGGCGGCGTGGACATCCTCAAGTCCCTGGAAAACACGGTCTCCACGGCCATCAGCAAAGCCCAGAACGGCGCGCCCTCGTGGGGCGGCTACCCCAGCATCCACGCCGCCTACCAGCTGCCGGGCGCCGTGAAGCCGCTGCAGGCCGCCGTGCAGAGCGTCCAGGTGCAGCCGTCCTACGCCAGCGGCGTCAAGTCGCTGACCTCTGCCGAGCACAATGCCCTCCTGCACTCCCCGGGCAGCCTCACGCCGCCGCCGCACAAGAGCAACGTGTCTGCCATGGAGGAGCTGGTGGAGAAGGTCACGGGCAAGGTCAGCGTCAAGAAGGAAGACAGGCCGCCCGAGAGGGACAAGGGCTCCCCCACAAAGGCCGCATCCCCCGTGGCAAAGGAGAACAAGGATTTTCCCAAAACCGAGGAGATTAGCAGCAAGCAGCCCAAGAAGGGCCCCGACGCCGAGACTGGCAGGACCAAAAAGGAGGGTCCCGCGGACGCACACACCCCCAATGGCACGGAGCCTCACAAAGCCAAGGTCACCAACGGCTGTGGCAGCCTGGGCATCATCACGGACCACTCGCCAGAGCCCTCCTTCATCAACCCCCTGAGCGCATTGCAGTCCATCATGAACACCCACCTGGGCAAGGTGTCCAAGCCCGTGAGCCCCTCGCTGGACCCCCTGGCCATGCTGTACAAGATCAGCAACAGCATGCTGGACAAGCCCGTCTACCCCACCACGCCGGTGAAGCAGGCCGACGCCATCGACCGCTACTACTACGAGAACAGCGACCAGCCCATCGACTTGACCAAGTCCAAGAGCAAGCCTCTGGTGTCCGGCGTGGCCGACCCAGTGGCCTCGCCGCTGCGGGAGAGCGCCCTCATGGACATCTCCGACATGGTGAAGAACCTCACGGGCCGCCTGACCCCCAAGTCCTCGACGCCCTCCACGGTGTCGGAGAAGTCGGACGCCGACGGCAGCAGCTTCGAGGAGGCCCTGGATGAGCTGTCGCCCGTCCACAAGCGGAAGGGGCGCCAGTCCAACTGGAACCCACAGCACCTGCTGATCCTGCAGGCCCAGTTTGCCTCGAGCCTGCGGGAGACCGCGGAGGGCAAGTACATCATGTCGGACCTGGGCCCCCAGGAGCGAGTGCACATCTCCAAGTTCACCGGCCTCTCGATGACCACCATCAGCCACTGGCTGGCCAACGTCAAGTACCAGCTGAGGAGGACAGGGGGGACGAAATTCCTCAAGAACCTGGACACAGGGCATCCTGTCTTCTTTTGCAACGATTGTGCCTCTCAATTCAGAACTGCCTCCACGTACATCAGTCATCTGGAGACGCACCTGGGCTTCAGCCTGAAGGACCTCTCCAAGCTGCCCCTCAGTCAGGTTCAAGAACAGCAGACCGTCTCCAAGGTCCTCGCCAGCAAGGCTCTGGGCCCGCTGGGGGCCGCCGAGGAAGACTCGGGCTCCACATTCCAGTGCAAGCTCTGCAACCGGACCTTTGCGAGCAAGCACGCGGTCAAACTGCACCTTAGCAAGACGCACGGCAAGTCGCCCGAGGACCACCTGATCTACGTGACGGAGCTGGAGAAGCAATAGCGTGCAGGTGTGCACGGGGCTGCCGGACGTCACACCACGCCGTCCTCGCACTGCACTAGGCCTGGCCTGAGCCGCTGAAATCAGTCTTTCCTTTGTTGCTGAACTGCCTGTCTGGACCCTGGTTTTTCTTACACACATTTTGTAGTTATATTTATATGCTCTTTGTCTGATCTGTGCATGTTATTTTTTCTTTTTTTTCCGTGAGTCAGTCTGACCTTTATTTTCAACATCTGTTCTTGATGTTAAGCTATCTTTTGTAGGAAATAGTGGGGCACGCGACTCAGAGACGCTATTTAGCAGTAAAGAAAGATGCAAATAACAATGATAAAGAGACATCCTAAAATTACGAAGTTGCCATGACAATAAAGGTCATAGAACCTGGGAGTGTCAAATTTAACTCTTGGAGGACTGTAATCGCATTTCTGTGCCTTTCACTCAGAAAAAAAAAAAAAAAGAAAAAAGAAAAAAAGGCTTAAAGGCATTTCATGCAGATCAAAAGCTGTGTCAGACACAAAACGTATTTAATAATTAAAAAATGAGCTTTCTTATGCAGGACTGGTTGGTGAGGAAGCATGCACGCAGCTGTGGGAAGTCAGTCAGAGGCTGCTGAGGACTCCCTGGGTTCCGAGGCCACCACTCCATGTTTCGCTCACGCAGGGAGCCACACACACACACACTCACACCCCACAAACAACAACAAACACCCCCGTCGCCACTATGCCCAAACCCTCCTCTGGATGCTGAAGAATGCCACTTTTGGCAGAAAAAGTATGCAAGCTATTATTTAAAAAAATGTGTAAAAATGCTATTTCTTTTTTTTTCCTGTAAAATACTGCGGTTTATAGTTATTTACAAACGTAAGCTTTGGTACAAGCTGACCTTTCTATAGCGTGCTGCATTGGTAAATGAAAAAAAATAAATAAATAAACGGGGCAAACGTCGGAGTCCTTTCCTTGTCGATTGCCAGCATCAGCTTAAAACTCCTGTACGTTGCATATCGAACCATTTTAATCTCTTCAGCTTTCTTTGTACCTTCTGGCTGTATGCTTTCTCTTTTAACTTTTTATATTGTCATTTTATATTAAATTTCTGTGTATATAATGTAAAACCACGATTTTTGAATAAAATTTAGTTCCTGCAGCTTGATTTAAATAGAGAAATTTTACTGGCACCTGCGTCTTTTCAGATGCATGTACTCAGAGGAACTATCAGACAAAAATAAATAAATAAAAACAAAGCAAGCAATGCACTATTAATTATACATTTTGATGTTCTATCATTAATATTGTACAGTACATTTTGGTTCACACAATTAAATCCACTGTTTTCTCAAATGTAAAATAAACCCACATGCAGTTCTTGATTTACACGGATTGTCATGGCGTGCTTATTGTGCCTGTGAGCTGTCTGTCGTCAGGCCGCAAGAGCTACCTCTGGGGTGTTCCTCACCGGCGGGCACCCGCTCCGCCAGAAGGGGCGCGCTGCAGTGTGAAACCTGGGAATTCAACATTATTCGAACCCCGCCAGGTGCCAAGGATGACCGAGTTGAGCCACTGAGTAATGGATGGGCTTCTTCAGAGAGGCCTGCGGGTTTGAAAATATTTACAAATACCCTTTGTGGAAAGCTGAGACTGGCTGGTGGGGGCGGGGGCAGGCGCACTGCAGCCACGAGGGACCAGGCCCCAGGATGGAAACCCAACACCTGAGCTTTTTAAAAAAAAGTATTATTTTTTAAAAACAGGCTGCTCTGTGGTCCAGCGTGTGAGGGAGTCGTGGTGTCTGCAGAATCAGACGCGATTGCAGAGAATCTGTGTTTTTTATAGAACTCTCATTCTACGGGTAAAAGTGATAACATCAAAGAAAAAAAAAAAAACCAAAACCTTGGAAAACTAAAATCACAAAGAAGCCAACAAAAACTCCCTATTGTTTCCGCACTACATTTGTTTTGGGGCTACCATCTCTCTTTTTCCTCCATGTTCTCCGGAGCCCCGAGGGCCCTTGGACGGCAGCACCCCGACCCCGAGACCCCGGCCCGGGCTCCCCCTGACAGCGCAGCGGGAGAGTTCGCGCTCCCACCTTCTGCTTAGTCTCGTGAAGCGACAAGCGGGACCGGCCGCCAGGCGCAGCCCCGCCACCACGCCGCGGGCGCCGCGCTCTCCCGTGTCCTCGCCCCGCGGGGCCCGTCAGGCGCGGGGGCGGCTCCGCGGCGGCGCGCGCTCCTCTTCCGCCTCTCTCATTGGTGGCTGGCGGTGTCCTGTAGGGTCCGCAGCCAATCAGACGCGGCGGTTCTGCGCGGGCTGTGCTCGGGGCTCAGGGCCGACGGAGGCGGCCGCGTGAGGAGGACGCGGACGCGGCCTCGCGGGGTCCCCGGCGCCAGGTGTGTTTCTTGGACAGCGCGCTTGGGAAGACATGAGTGCCGTGAAGCGGGGAGCGGCGGCCAGAGCCCCCCAGGAGGGGCTGGCGGGGACCGGTGGTCTCGGGGACGCGGCCGCCGCCGGCACCCCAAGTTCCACGGTCGCGGATGCGCCCCGGATTCGGGGCTGCCGCCCTCGGCCTTGCCAGTGGCCGTGTTAGTGTTGACTCTGGTGCCGCAGCAAGCGGAGAGGTCGCTGGGCTGCCCCCAGAAATGGGGGGCCCATCTGTCTTCACCGGGCGCGTGCCACGCACGCCTGGAACATTCCGGGGCTCGGCACGCGGGCGCCCGTTTGCACCCGTGTCGCAGCCGCGGGCGCTGGGCCCGTGCCTTTCCCTGGGCGAGGACCTGGCTCAGGGTCCTGGGGCTCGCCGGCACCCCGAGAGCCTGGGCTGCAGGGCCCGTGCACCTGCTTCCCACGCCCGGCCTGCCGCCCACCTCCCAGGGAGGCCCTCTGATCGCACCCCGCAGCAGCCCCGATGGGGACCCAGCGCCCCGTCCCTCAGCGGGGCCCGCGAGCTGGGATGAGAGCGGCCGGTGACTTCTCGTGCCCTCATTTTGGTTGGTTTCTGGTATCTGTGCACCGGCCAAAAGAACCCTTTTTTGCTTTAGCAGTCGCAACTCGGGGCTTGGGTGTAATCGCTAACCAAATCTTTTCTTCCTGGAAGGTAGGACTTTGACTAGAAGGCGAGTTGTGTGAGGTTGATTGTTACTCAGTCAATATTTAGAGGGTAACAAGCCCGTAAACTAATGATAGATGACAGTTGATGTCAGAGAAACCAACTTTCAGGCAGTACACAAAAAGGAGTAATTGGAAGTATTATGACTAGGTGTCTCATTTCTGTAGTCCGCAATCTTTAAACAGCTGGCAGCAGCCTTGTCCCAACCGTGAAATTTTCAGAAACCTGAACATGCAAATACGGGTTTCTGCCCTCTTCCCAGGTGGACTTTCATATTCTCTCCTTCTTTATAATTTCTCTGAAGTTGATGCATGCCATTGAGAGCTAATTACTGAATTGTAGACTTAAAGGATACCAGAGAATGAAATCTGTTTTGGAGAGAATTTGTGTGTTTTTATGTAACATTCATTCTTATGATAAAAGTGACACAGAATCATCGCAAAAAACTTGGAAACAAACATCACAAAGAAGGAAATAAAAATTCACTATTGTTTTCACCCAGGTAAAAATCACTGTTTATATTTGTGCTACCATCTCTTTTTTTTTTTCCCTCATTTTCCTACAAAACAATGATGGTGCTCAGCATACCCTGCCTTTTTTTGAACCTAACAACACATAATGCAGGTTTTCCCATTTCATTAAATATTGAGGATTATAAACCTTGTTGCAAAGTACTGAAATTTAATCAATTCCCTATTAGTTAAAATTGTAATAAGCAACATTTAAATTCTTTCTGACTTTTCAGTGTTGCCAATGTGAACACAAAGAACATTCCATTCTATATTTTTGTGAAATTTTTTTTTATTGTGTCTTTAAAACAAGTGTTTGGGCCTGGGATCTCTGCCTTGAAACTTGTGTGCAAATTGCCCACAAGGATGCCTGCTCCAGCTCACACACCTATGTGCACAAGGATGACCATTTCTTTCTTTTTTTTTTTTTTTTTTTTGACAGAGTGGACAGAGAGAGAGAGAGAAAGGTCTTCCTTTTGCCGTTAGTTCACCCTCCAATGGCCGCCGCTGCCAGTTCGCTGCGGCCGGCACACCGCACTGATCCAATGGCAGGAGCCAGGTGTTTCTCTTGGTCTCCCATGGGGTGCAGGGCCCAAGCACTTGGGCCATCCTCCACTGCACTCCCTGGCCACAGCAGAGAGCTGGCCTGGAAGAGAGGCAATAGGGACAGAATCCGGCAACCCGACCGGGACTAGAACCCAGTGTGCAAGGCGGAGAATTAGCCTATTGAGCCACGGCGCCGGCCATGGATGACCATTTCTATACATGTTTGCTTCTTGAACAGAGGTTTGTGGTTTTCTTAAAAAAAATTATTTTCATTATTTGGCCAGTGTAGTCTTGATGTTTTAATTTGTAATTTTAATATCTGTTTATGTTATTTAAAGAAAAGATAGTTTAAGAAATTTTTTGTGTGTACTTTCACATCATATGATTTCACTTGAACTAGTGTGACCAAATTACCTGTTTTACAGACAATGTAACATTGAAGAGGAGAGAAAGAGCCTGTGGCTCCCTGAGCACCCAGGACTAGGATGTGACTGTGGTCCTCTGTCTGTTCAGGACACCATGGCTCATTAAAACACCCTATTGTCTTCCAGTTGCCATCTTGCTAATGGGAAGAGAAGCTTTGAATTCTGTCATTTCCATGACTAATTTACAATTAGTACTGATTAGTAAAGGCAATTGCAAAATAAAATGGACTGCTTAGTAAAACGGGATTTCATCATAGTGGGCCCTGTAAGAGAAAAACACCTAGATTAGTGTCAGAAGTCCAGAGAGAGGGACCACTCCAAGAGTGTTGGAGACCACGTTCAAGGGTTCTGCTAACTAGGAAGCCTCATTCCTGTCTTTGCCCAGATTTCTGATGGGCTTAGGTGGAGGTAACAGCAAGAGTGAAGAGAACAAGGAAGGCCTGTTGGTTAAGACCAGGCACCCTTAAAAATATCTGAGACTCATCCTCTTTCCTGAAGGACAGTGTGTTCACCAGCTCTTTAGGAGCTGACCCCTGATTGATCAGTCAGAATTTCCAGCTTGGTCCAACTGCTGTAAAGGTGGTCTGGTGACAGCTTAGGGTAGCTTTTATTTTGAACTGAGAGCAGAAGCAGTGGGCTCACGTATTTGGTCCTGTTTTGTTAAATAGTGGAGATATAACATCCATCATATTTAAATAGAAGAAAAAAAGAAAAGCAGCTTTTTGTTTGCAGAGAATGCATTGATTGCTTAAAGATGAAAATAAAGGCATCTTTAAGCCTTCCAAACAAAACTGGAATTTCAGGGACGTTTTTCTTTGAGAGCTTGCTTGACCAAAAGCATGATGGTTGCAAAGGATTAGCAACAGTAATCTGGAGGACACCAGTTTCTAAAATATGTAAATGAGAAAAATCCCAGCCTGCATTCCTCAAGGCCTTGACTTAATTCTTCCAGGCAACTCAGACAGCTGGATTTCCTATGGGTATCTTGTGAAGCACCCATCAGTCCCAAGACAAAAAAAAAAAAAACTTACTTTCAGTAAGTTTTTCTGCTTTCAATATATTTTATGAATGTTTTCAGAGTATTTTTTTCCAGTTTTCTCCAACTAACTGGAACTAAGGATTTCCTTTACTTTTTACACAATAAAATAAGTGAGTGCATGATGAGTGCTATGTAATAATAAAACCAAGACAGATGAGAATATTTAAATACTTGATCTTCTGTGTAACGTTGAATCATATTTCTAAGCAGTGGCTTTCATACGTATGTCATGCCATTATGCCAGTTTACATTGACTAATTATTGATCAATTGATCATTCTGCTTACCAGTATCAACCTTTGACTATCTTATGTTACTAAGATTAAAGAGAACAAATATTTAGTTGTGTTTTGATTTAATTTGAGACATTTCATTTGTATAGAGTTTATAAATTAATAAAATCTAATTTCCGCTTTCAAAGCAATTTATTTTCTTCTTGAATATTCCTGTTCTTATTCTTTTAGAGCTTGAAATTCACAAATCATTAATTTAGATATGCAGAGTCCCAGGAAGATGAGCTCAAATAGTGGTCTCTGTTAATGAAACTATGGGTTTTTTGCATTTCTGAATGGCATGATAAATGACTACATCTCAAACGAACTCCAGATATATTGATTGGGACACATTCCGGCTTCTGCCATACCTGTCATCTGTTGGTGGAAACCAGTGGCATTGAAGTCTGAGTAATCTGCCAGCAGAGTCTGATGGAAAGGACTTTTTCTCACAGCAGATTGCCACGTAACTCTTAAGCAAGAGGCAATTTAAAAAGGGCAGTCCTTTGCATGGTGATGCTCTTAAATATGGCATGAATATTCCTATTTAAGTTCTGGTTAGATAGTTGGAAGCCAACAATGTGTAACGTCTTATTTGTTGTCATGGAAGCATTGTAATATCACAGAATCCTTTGAACAAAATAATGAAGGCAGGCAGAGAGGCATAGGGAGTTCCCATCATGCTAAGCTTCTCTGACAAAACATCAGATTTGTTTTTTTTAAAGTCACAAAGTTACTATTTCCAGATGACCTCTCACTTTTTGAAAACCTGTTTCAGTAAAATCATGCTCCTGTATTTAGAGACACCTGATCTTTGCGTTTCTTGTTCCTTGTGGCTACCTTTGTAAGAGTGTAATTCCCTATCAGGAATGGAAGTTCTGATATTTCAAGTACGCTTTAGATGTCATTTTTTCTGCCAGTGGTTTCCACAATAGGAGAATAATCTAATCGCATTGCTTTGACATCAGTAGATGCGATGACCCATCTTTTTGTGAGTGAAATCGGCAGTACGTCTGAGCCCTGGCAAGTGGAACCCTGGCTGTGTGTGTTTCCTCCCCTAGTGAGCCTTCCAGGGAGACCGTGGCCTTTCTTCAGTCTCTGCACCCCAGAGCAAGCACTTGTGCTGTGCAGTGGTACCCAGCCTGTGCCCGGCCTGCTGAGTGTCTCTTTCTGGAAAACTCCTCCTTCCTAGCATCCTCCATATTCCTGCAGTGTCCCAGCATCCTAGAGAAACGGGCAAGGCGCCGTGGAGAGCAGGTGTGCGTCAGGTAAGTGCCTGTGCCGTCCATTTCTGTCTACTTGATCAGACGTGTGCTGGGGCAAGGAGAAACTGTCTTCTGTCTTCTGTCTCTGTGCAGAGCTGTGGGAAAGCTGAGACTTGGGGAGGCCCTTGGGCAGGTCAGGCAGGCTGGAGAACCATGTTGTGTGGAATTCAGCCAGTGTTTCCAGTTGTGATCTTCCGGCCATTCTGCCAGCCGTTCTAGAAAGGTGAAGTGAGTGGAGAGCAGTAAGATCCATCCTAGGGCGAGAGAGTGAGAGGAAACACAACGTCAGAATGAAGCCACTGGTGCCATCAGGCAGCTAGTGAAATGAAGCAGGTGTAGTCTCAGGCATTGTGGACAGGCGTAACTAGGTTCATGTGTCGGAGGTAGACAGAACTAAGGCCAGCATCCTGAGTAGGATGAACTACGCACATCATGGATGGAGTGAATTAAGTCATGAGTGGACAGACCTGAGACTAAGCAGCTGGAGGCAGGAAAGGAGTGGGAGTGAAGGTGAGCGCTGGATGGAAGACCCAGTTAGGACGAAGGTAGGTGGCTGGGAGATTTCATGTGATGAGAAAAGAAGTCACAAAAAGAGAATTGGAGTGTGGTCTTTCTAGGGTTAAAGATCCTTAAGCTCAGCAAGAATGTATAAAGGAAATTTCTTTCTGAAATAATTTATGGAGATGCTGCACTCCCTTTGAAGGCTCCATGTCACTGTGTGGCACTCGGCAATGTTCTCTTTCTTCACCTGTCAGCCAAAGACCACCTCGAAGAGTCTCACTGCTGATTACTAGTTAATTGTCATTAATAAGTGACAACTGACATTATGGGGGCTTCATGCAGAGAGAACAGAAAAGAGCCACAGATATTCTAATGAGCTGACTCCTACGTGCCCTCTATTGTTGTGGAAAGTGAAGAGCTGTCGTCATTGTTCAGGAGATGGGCTTCAATTGCTCTGGAAAATATTCTCTCTTAATTTCTTTATGCATAGATAATTCCTGGTAGCTCCCTCCCGCCCCCTCGCCTTGGCACTCACGCACACGCATGCGCACATTTTCTCACTCCTGAAACTTATTCCTGGCCGAGGAAGCAGTGCACCCACAAAGGTTTGTCTATGGAGACAGAAGGGAAGGCCTTGCCATCTCCGCGTTATGGCTGACTTGGCTGAGAACACAGGTGGGGAGCTCAGCGTTGCAAAAGGAAGGGTGGCAATCAGGAGTGGATGCAATTAATTTAAGGAGAAAAGTCCTCCCAGTTACGGCTGGGCCGCCACAGGTGAGGTTCAGGAATGCGTGCACACATCAGACCCCTCTCTCCAGGAGCAGTGCCACCTTCCCTAACCAGTGCCTCAACACAGTGGCAACAGCAAAATAATCCCCGCAGACTCTTGCAGAAGAGAAGCCAGGTGTGATAGGAAACAATTCCATGGCTGCTCAGCTTTGAGCTGCACCTGTTGCCAGTTGCTTTTGGGAAACTTGTGCTTGTTATAAGTCATCTATTGCCAGGACGACTTGAGCGTGGACTTAGTTCTTTCTTGTGTGTCAGTGCATGCACTGGCATAGACAAAATATTCTGATGTTGTTACCAGAGAATGGCAGGGTTCTTGCCTTTGCACAAGAAAGAATTCAGGTATGAGACAGTGGTGGAAAGTAAAAGTAAAAGTAGTAAGAACGGATGTCCTTTCCAGACAGGACCTGAGAGAGAGTGCCCAGTCACTCGGACTTGTTGGGGGGAAGGAGCGAGGTTACATGGTTGAGTAGAGACATTCCACCTGTCCAGACCAGGCGGGCGGCTCAGCAGAGAGGCAGAGGGCTGAGCAAGCTAACTGGTTGAGGCTAGGGGTTTTTAAGGAGATGGGTCTTGCTTTCCCACCTCTGTTCCTCTTGGAACAAAGGGCTTTTTGGATGTAAATAGAAAAATTCTGAGTTTTCCCTTGAAGGTAGCAGACAGGAGGAAGGGTGAGCAGGACCCCCTAGAGAATGAGGATCAGGGTATTTGAAATGCAGATACTGGGCTGCACCTGGGAGATTATGGATGATTTGTCAGGCAGAAGGGGTGGGGACCCCCTACCTGGCAGGTTATGAGGTAGAAGGGGCAGGGCAGGATGCAAATTCTGGGCTGCACATGAAACATGGCTTTGAGATGCAGATGCATATGCTGGCCATTGTTACACATACATAAGCTCATATCTGACTTCCTACCTAACAATGTCACCTTATAAAATAAAGTAAAACAGACAGCAACCTTTCCCTTTTCTAGGTTCATCTCCCAACCCCCATTCAGCCTCTAGTGACTTCCATTCTTCTCTCTTCTTGAGCTGGATTTTTGTGGATTCCACACATGAATATGATCATGAGGTATTTGTCTCTGTGCCTGTTATATTGCACTTATATAGTGTCCTCTTGGTCCATCTGTGTTCTCTCAAATGACAGACTTCTCTACTTTTCAAACTTATCTTTTAAAAATTAATTATTTTTATTTATTTGAAGAGGGAGTGGGGAGAGAGCTCTCATCTACTGGTTCACTCCTCAAATGCCTACAGCAGTACGATGAGCCAGTACGAAGCCAGGAGCTAGAAACTCAATCCTGGTTTCCAGGGTGGTGGCAGGAACCCAACTACTTGAACTCTCACCTGCTGCCTCCCAGGGTGTGCATTAGCTGGGTTTGAGCTCAGAGCCAGAACTCAAATCCAAGCTCTCTGTTATGGGATGGGTATGTCCCAGGCAGCATCCTGACAGCTGTGCCAAGTGTCTATCCCTGCAAAATTTTCTGCCTTTTAAAGGCTGAGTAATATGCATATATATATTTATATGTATGTATATGCACATGTGAATATATGATATAAATACATCATAGCCTTTAATCAGTGATGGACTTGTTAATCAGCCTGATTTTATCATTTCACAATGTACATATGTCAAGAAACATTACATTGTACCTCATAAATACATACAACTGTTATCTGTCAATTAAAAAGAAGGAAAAAACTCATAGTACAACATCCTTTCTGTGTTGACCGGAGCCAGGAACCATCTTCTATGTGTGTCTGTGGAAGGGCAAGGTGTTGGATGTATGTTCTGTTTACAGTCAGCTCTCACACTGAAGACTTTCCAACAGGACCATGCAGCCTGTTCCTGGAGGAGGCTCAGACTGAAACCAGTAGGAACAAGATGTGTTGTTTTTCAAGTGCCAACACCTCCTAACAACAGTTTTTCGTGCTATCATATCATTTCACACCATGCCATTCTACCTTCTCTTATCACACAAATGCAGTTTCAAGCTTGATGTTTGCTGTCTACACTGAGAAGGGGAACTATCCTACCTTGTTCCTTCAAACACTGCTGTGTGGTCCTCTGTGCAGGGAGAACCCTCTGCATGTGTGTATGTCTGTTCGATGACGGGGTTTGGAGGACTAGTGATATTTTGAACAGCAGTGAGCAGTGGGCATGGCTTCCAACCCCTTCCCCAACTTTCATATGATCCTGCCAGGATAGGATGGGGAGGCAAGAGATGACTATTCTGCCGTTGATGTGTGTCGTGTTCTCAGTTAAAAAAGTGCAGGTCATGTGCATGTGGGCTGGTTGAACCACATGCAGAAGCATTGCATACTTGTGTGTTGAGGTTTTGGACCTAAGTCTCAGCTGTACATTTAGGTTTGGTTTGTTGTTTCATCCAAGATGCTGGAGATTGGTCTCATCTGTGACTGCGGTCTGCATAGCACCAGGACCCTCACCTAAGTTTTGCACAAAAGCACATGCTGAGCTTGCCCCAGCTCCTGCTAGCCATCCCCTAAGGCCCACTAATTTTGGCATCGTGTTTTTGTGGAGAGAAAATGAGCTTTGGAGGCTGAAGGCTGAACTATTTCATAAAGTTTGGTTTGCTTCTTTTTTATTTTCTTTGGGGATTTATTTTATTTGACAGGCAGTTACAGAGAGAGGGAAGGACAGAGATTTTCCATCCACTGGTTCACTTCCCAGATGGCCACAGTAGCTGAGGCTGGGCCATACCAAAGCCAGGAATTCCATCTGGGTCTCACATGTGGGTGAAGGGGCCTGACTACCTGGATCATCTGCTATCATATTCATTAGCAGGGAGCTGGATCTGATGCTGACATTGCAGGCCATTGGTCTAACCCTTGCACCACAGTGCCAACCCCTGAACCTCAGTTTCTTTATGCGTTAAAATTGTAATAACCTGTGGACTGTGCCTCACCATGTGCCCAATAAACCACAGATTTAGTCATTAGACTGGCTTGAGCAATTAAAATATATCTTATTAGACAACTGTTTTATTTCTTGTTCACAAAAGTACAGGGAAACACTTTTCAAAATGCCTCGTTTAAGCTGGTGAATGGGGAAATGTACTGGGAGATTCATCATATTCTTGAGTTGGAATAAGACACTAGCTGCCTGGTGGGGTTCAACTCTCTTGGGGTGTCCTCTGGTACCACCACATTTCAGCTCAATTGAAATGATCATGACAGCATCTGAAATGGGAGCATGCGGAACATCTGGGTTGGAGCAAAATGGGTCTGGGAAGAAGGGAGTCAGTCGTAGGAGATTTGGGTTGGCTGCAAGTCAGGACCAGGTAGATGTGTGGTGCGGTCTGGATCTCCTGTGTCCTTCATTTACTAGCAACACAGGTTTCCCAGGAAGATGTGCAAACATGTTTCTTCACCAGCGAACAGTGTTCTAGCCATGGCCCTCACTGAACTGGCCAAATGCACTAGACAAGAGTGTGCCAGGACCTAGAGCACCCTGTGGCTTTTACAGAAGCAGATGGAAATGCTGCCTTGTCCTTTTCCATAAGACCCATGGGATTCCTGCTTGGATTGCTAGGGCCTAGAGTGTGAGCCTTCCAAAGAAAAGGTATCCCCCAGAAGACCAGGAGCTTACTCTACCTCCACTCAAAGAAAAGTGCCCAGAAACCCAACTATGATATGTAGTCCTGAGCCAAATGCAGACTCCTCTCCTAGGGTTGGAGTGCCCCTGAGGGAGAAGGTCCGTGGCTCCCTGTTGAGTTGGGACAAGGAGCAGCCTTAGGTGGCAGAGAGATCTCTCAACAGAGAGCACCAAGGCTGCCTTCTTCCATGTTGAAACTGATGGAACTTCAGAGGCAAGTCATGCATGATTTGGATGATCAAGGAAATGTTATGTTTTTATTGTTTCATTTTGGATATTTCAGTGTCTATCCCATTTTAATGTCTTTTTCATTTGGAATCTTCTGTCAGATCAAATCTCTATTTCACCCTACCTTCATCACCCTTTAGCAGCTGTCTGCTTTTATGTGTTTGTAGCTGTTTGAGTCATTGTTTAGTTTCTTATCTTCTGTCTTGATTTAATGCCTTATTCTTTTTTTAGCTCTACAAACTTCAGTTAATGAAGTTCATTGGTGAACAAATGCTCACCAAGTGTCCCTCCACCCACATACAGCTTCTGTAACTCATTGTTTGTATTCACCTCCCACGTCCCCAGAAGCAAAGACATATTTTTCTTCCTGAAATCTCATTCATTTCTACATTTATTTATTCATCTAACCAGCATTTCCTGCTAGGTGCTTGGCATTTTGATAAACATCAGAAAAAATTATGAATAGAACTCTCCTAGGTTAAATGACGATTTAGAGTGGACAGAAACAAACTGGTTCAAGTGCAGAGTGGTCAGAGCTATGTGAGAGTTAGGACACATAGGCCCTTTTGGAGTCTAGGAAAGGTTAGGAAAGGTTAGGACATATAGGCCCTTTTGGAGTCTAGGAAAGGTTTCCCAAGGGAGTGATTGGCACATATTTGAGTTAGAATTTTCTAAATAAGATGAGAATAGATGGAGTTCTTTGCAAAAAGCAGCTTGAATCTCAGTGTTTTGGGAAATGACTGTTGTATTTCGTGGGCGTGGACATGGAGGGCTGGGTGCTGTGAGTGAGCTACCTGCAGCATGAGTCCCCATCCCCCCCCAGCATCATGGAATTCCCAACTTGCTCACTGATGGCGAACAGCCGCCTTTATTGCTTTTTTGTTTTTCTTGCTAGCTTCACCTATTTGTTTTCCACTGCTGTGTAACAAATCGGCACAGACCTAGTGCCTGGGAATACATCCTTGTTCACCTCAGGCTCTGTAACAGGGAGATCTGAATCCTCTGCTCAGGGCTGGAATCCAGGTCCTGGTCCTGGCTGAGGTCCGCTGGGGCCCCTGGGTCCTCTTCCAGGCTCTGGCTATTGGCAGAGTGTTGTTGCTTTTGCTTCGGGCCTGATGCCTTTGGTGATGAGGCCATCCACAGCATGTGCCACATCAAGGCAGTCTGCCTCCTCAAGGCCAGCAGGACGTGTCTCTGGTGGTCCAAGCTCTTTAAAGAGCTCATCCGTTTAAATCAGGCCTTTGAATAACTCAGAATCAGAGGCCAAGGGACCTTGACCATATCCATGAGATCCCTTCACTTTTGTGTAATAAGGTGAAATAGTCACAGAGTGGAAGCCTTCGTGGTCACAGGAGCTGCCCTGCTCCAGGGGCAAGGATGGTGAGGGCGGGATGGGATTCTGCCTTGGATGCCTCACAGGACCTGAGACCATATTCCTGCAGTGTCTGGGATGAAGCCCACATGCCCTCAGTGGCTCTTGTGGTACCACTGACTGGTGGTCTCTGCTTACCACAGGCCCTCCTGCTTCTCTGTGCTCTCACCAACCTCACCCGCTGTTCCAGTTCTTAATGTGCTCACTTGTCTCCAGCACCTGGCTCCTTTCTCCCTCCTCACCTGCCAGTTTCCAGGCCTCAGCTTACGTGTGGCTTTCTCCAGGAAGTCTCCCTAGATTCCCTGCTGCACTTGAGGTCAGGGACTCTTTCTCGGAGAGTCTGAACCACCACCTCTCTTCTTTCCAGCACCGTCCTCATCCCACTTCTCTTCTGTTGTGGATGACGGTCTCTTTTCCTGGCAGGGTGGGGATGCAGCTTTCTCTCAGTAGGGCTGAGAATTTGACACAGTGGTTTGGTGCTTCGTGTTCTGCATGTGGGAAACCTGTCTGTCCACTCAGCTCCATCTCTGGGTTAAGCTCCCCAATGAGCTGGCCTTTGGTGGCTGGGGCCACCCCCACCCTACCCCTTTCCTGGGTCTCTCTTCTGTCTTCTGCGTAACTCGGTTTCCTGGCACAGACTGCATCCTGCTCCCTCAGCAGATGGAGAGTCCTGCAGGGCGCATTTCCCCATCCCTGGGCCTCACGGAGGATTTTGCCCAAAGGTGGCTGTCTGTGGAACGCATCAGTCCAGAGAGCAGAGCAGGGTCAGAATTGGGAGCTTTGGTTTTGGATGAGGTTATCGCCGGGTGGAATCCTGCTCACCCCAGAGCCCAGCCATGGACCAGGAGAAGCTGTACCCTCTTTAAGACTCACTCTCCTTGTTTGAGACTAAGATGGTTAGCAGCACCCTCTTCCTAAAATTTTTGCAGCAAAATAAACTTACAGTTTTAAAAACATTTTAACTTAAACATGTTTTAAATTTAAAGTGTTTTATTTTATTTTTAAAATTTATTTGACAGAGTTATAGACAGTGAGAGAGAGAAACAGAGAGAAAGGCCTTCCTTCCGTTGGTTCACCCTCCAACTGGCTGCTCTGGCTGGCACGCTGCACCAATCCAAAGCCAGGAGCCAAGTGCTTCCTCCTGGTCTCCCATGCTGGTGCAGGGCCCAAGCACTTGGGCCACAGCAGAGAGCTGGACTGGAAGAGGTGCAACCAGGACTAGAACTGGCACCCATATGGGATGCCGGCGCCGCAGGCGGAGGATTAACCAAGTGAGCCACGGCACCAGCCCCTAAAATGTTTTAATTAGTTTATTTTTCATTTCATTTGAAAAGCAGAGAGGGAGTGAGAGAAAGACCTTCCATCTGCTTGTTCATTCCTCAAATGCTCACAGTAGCCAGGATGGGGCTAGGCTGAAGCCAGAGGTCAGGAACTCGACCTGGGCTTCTCGTATGAGCGGCAGGGACCCAAGTCCTTGAGCCTTTCTCACTGCTTCCCAGTGTGCACGTCAGCAAGAAGCCGGACGGGAAGCAGAGCTGGGGCTGGAACCCAGGCACTTTGATGTGGGTGCCAAAGCCCCAAGTGCTTGTCTTAACCACTGTGCCAAACGCCTGTCCTTAAATCCATCTTTTAGTTTCGTTATCCATGAGCTTTTTGAAGTCCTCACTTAGTACAACCCCAGCCCAGGGTAAGTGCTCTGTAGGTGGGAATTGCAGTTACATTTTGTAATAGTCAAGCCTTACGTGACCCACCTGTCTGTGTTGGCATCTTTAATGTCCACACCAGTAAGTGTCCTGTGTGAACACATGGCTGTCTCCCATGAGCAGTGGCGGAGTCAGGGCAGGAAGCAAAATAGGAACGCTCACGGGGGTCAAGGCTTGTGAGTCCAGAAGCCGAAGAGAAATCCCTTAGCTTCTGATGCCTGGGAGGACAGCCCTCAAGGTGAGAAGGACCTTGTGGGCCGCAAATTGAGGGCATCGGAGAGGAAGGTACTTTGAAAATGAGCTTTAGGGAAAGTGTGAGCCAGCTTGTATGTGGTCCAAAATACCAAGGAATTCTTCCAGTCCATGGCTTGACAGGATCTTAGAAAAGTTACCCATGCATCTTTCTGATACTTGAGCCTATAGAATTGCAGTATAATTACATTTTGCCCAAGTATAAGATTGTTAAATCTGATGTCAGTTAATAGTCAAAACATTTGACGAAGGATATGCTCACGTTGTACATATACACATTTGGGTGACGCCTGGACAGCACATGAGACGCTAATTAGAACTCGTAGCTTCATGGCGACACTGCAGTGAGCTCACCACCACAGCTGGCCGGGTGGGCACCTGCTGAGCAGCCAAGCAGAGGTAATCAAGGGCCCGGGTTGTCCCCGGTGTCCCTGGAATGGCACCCAGGCAGTCTGACCCGCTGGAGGCAGGGCTGCTTCCTTCTGCTGGGTGAATTGTTTGTTCAGTGTTGCTGTTTCTGCCAGGGGAGAGCTGGAACAATGTACTTCCTTTTGTTCCGACCCTGATTTTTGTCAAGATATTTTCGAAGGCATTCATTTGGGGAGAGACTGAGGAGGAGAGAGGCGTCCAGGATGCGGGCGATGTGCGTGGGAGGGGCTGGAGGGAGAAAGCAGAGCAAATGCATCCTTTGCTTTCTCTTCTCCAGTGGCTGCTGTTTTGATTAGCTTGTCCTTTAGGCTATCATTAGCGTCTTTTGGGGAAAAGTATTCAGTCCATAAATATGAAAATAAGCCCATAATTGACCCTTGGACTGAATTTGTTTCCATTAGGGTTTGCCACTGAAAGAAGCACCTATTTGGAGAGCGTTATGTGTGACATAGACGGGTGGTGTCCCAGCCGGCTGATGACAAAGGGAGCCCTGCATGGCCCTGCGTTTGGGAAGGGGGAGGGAGGAGGGAGAAGAGAGGGCCGAGCAGGTGGGCTTTTTTCTCCCTTTCCAGCCGTAAGCGCCACTGGGGAGAACTGGGAAGCCGTGCCTGGAGCTGCTGGGGAGAAGCTTCGCCCCGCCCAATGTGAGAGGGAGCCTCGACCCAGCTTGGGGAGGGTGCCATGAGCGAGTCCACTAGAGATGAAAGACGCAGAGTAACACAGACAGGACTGTGGGAGTCTGCTGATGGAGGGCGAGCCTCTGTTCCACAGCGCGTCCTCTGAGGGGGCTAAACCGAAAAAATGGAATTAAATGGCAAGTTTATTTTGGAGCAAAACCAGTTTGAAATCAATGCATAGATTTTTATAATACTCATTTTCATAAAATTTTTGATGATCCCTTGCATGCATGAATTTCAAGCTGGTTTTGCAGCAGAAAAAACTTACCTTTCCATTAGATTTTCCACAGCCCTTTTGACATCCCTCGTGGTGTTCCACAGCCATCCAGGGTTGGTGCCGGCATGGTGTGCACCGTTCAGGTCGCCATCTTGGCTTGTGGCCCCAGCTCCACACTTCCCATGCACAATCGATAGTAGCTGCCCCCCCCCCACACACACTTTGCAATTTTGCTGTCTCAGGAACTCGTGCCACTTATGGAGAACATCTGGCATTGCGATTGCATTAGGCTCCCTTATGCACTTAGTGGGAGTAGGGTGCAGAGAGGGGAGAAATGGCTTACTGCAAGACTCAGGGCAGGTGAGGCTGCTCCTCACAGCCTTCCAGACAGAGCAGGCCTGGGCTCAGGATCTCTTGGGAGGATGCGTGGTGATGACTGAACCCACTGGGTGTCTGGCTCTGGTGGGGAAATGTGAGGGCGTCCGGAACCTTGCCTCTGAGATCAGCTGGCCTTCTGTTTACGCAGCCAGCCACGGCCACACTCCCTAAGTGGACCTCAGCTGGACTGCACCAAGATGTGCTGGCCGCCGTCTTTCTCTGCAGCATGGCATGTGTCTTCCATTTTCTGAAAAGCTACAGGAATGTGAGCTCCTTTGCTTCTGGTTTGCTCCCCAAGCCCCACATCCTGGCTTTTCTCTTTCCCACGGTCCTCAGGATCACCTTCCCATGCAGTGTTTTGTTATGCTCCAGAAACGCTGGCCAGCAGTGAACCCAGCCCACCTCCCAGTGGAGTGCAGTCTGCTAAGGACGTCTGAAATTGCAGTCCTGAGACCATGACCCGTGGGGTAGGAATAATGAGCCTAAAAAGAGCCCCCTGCTGAAGGGTCCGCCCCACTGAACAGACTTCTGTGTGAACAGGGCTAAGTGGATTCAGGATGCAGTGTGACTTTGCAAGCATGAGCCTGGTCTGCAGTGTTCCGCACTTTTGTGGTTTCTTTAGTGGAGCATATGTGTAAACGTTAGGCATGCCACTGAGTCATTAAGTGTGTAATTCCAGGGTGCTAGGTGCATTCTCAATGTTGCACCACCGTCACCACTATTCATTTCTAGAACTTTCTCCTGCCCAAACACAAACTCCATTCCCATCGCACAACTCCACACCCACTACCTGAGGCCCAACAACCACCTTGTACTTTAGGTCTTTGTGATTTAGTGACTCTGAGCACTCAGATGAGTGGAATCATGTAGCGTTTATCTTTTTGTGACTGGTTGATTGTACTTGGGGGTGTCCTCTAGATTCATCCATCCATGGCATGTGTTGGAAGCTCTCTCCTTGTTAACTTATGAGTGCCATTCCACTGTGTGACCACACTGCGTTGTGTGTCTCTGCCACTCCACTGTGAGACTATTCTGTGCTGTGTGTGTCCTTTCTTCTGTCTATGGGCATTTGAGTTGTTTCTACGTTTTGGTTACTGTGAATCCTATGGCTCTTATTACACCAGAGGCCTTTAAAAAGGAAAATATGTCTCATGAAAAAAGTGTGCATGAATTTTCAAAACATTTTACACCAAATTAAACCTTATCTTTTAGTTCCAGTTTTCTTTTTTGAAGTATCCCCATTTATATTAAAAAATCAAAAAGTGCACAAAAATAAATCTTAAAAAAGAAATACAACCCTACTGTGGTTCAGCTCTAAGTAATACTTTCCGAGTAATGTAAAAGTGGGTTATTGATCCAACTCAAAAAATGCCAGGCAGTGGGTTGGGCCGGGGGAGGCAGGGAGCTGGAGTGAGGCAGGAGTGAGGAGATAATGCTCTGTCCACAGCAGAAGTCACCAGAGAGCAGCTCAGCTGAAAGCCGTGGCCATTGCTTGAGGACCCTGGACAGGTGACTAAGGAACAACTTTCTCTTCTCATGATAAGCCTCAAAGAACTATTTGCTTTTTAAAATTATGTCTAACTTTAAATTTTTTTTCAAAGAAATCTGAAGGAGTAGGTTAGGCATCAAGTATACTTAAAATATGACAGATATTTTTTCCTACCTTGGCACAGCCTGCAGCCTGGCATCACCCTGAAATTCCCAGAGTGTGGCTTACTGTAGAAGCAGTCCATGTTTGATTTGCTTCAGGTATAACATTTCCTAATGCAACTTGTAGTAGCAGTGCTTGTCCTAGAGTCAGGTGATCTCAGTATTTCTAGAAAGGAGAATGTGCCCTCTTCAGAATTCCATAAAGTCATCTGGGAAAATTTGTGTTTGCACCGATTCAGGAGTTGTACTGGTACTTTTCCTTGAATTTACATGACACTTTTCTTTCAAAGTATTCAAAGCATGTTACAAATTCCATTTCGTTAGTTGTCACAACACCTGAACAGGCTGCCATCCAGTCTCATGAGCAGGGAAGGGGGAAGGTGAGATACAAAAAGTTCAGTCTCTGTACCCAAAGGATGACAAAGAGACTCACGAGTTTTCAGGAAAAAGAATAAAATCCAGCTTAGCAACATTTTTCTTAGCAGCTTGCACTACCATTTTCTTATGTAGAACTTAAAAATTGGTGCACTGGTTTCTTTAGAATTTGAAAGGTAAGCCTGTGCCATGGCTCACTAGGCTAATTCTCTGCCTGCGGCGCTGGCACCCTGGGTTCTAGTCCCGGTTGGGGCGTCGGTTCTGTCCTGGTTGCTCCTCTTCCAGTCCAGCTCTCTGCTGTGGCCAGGGAAGGCAGTGGAGAATGGCCCAGGTGCTTGGGCTCTACACCCACATGGGAAACCAGGAGGAAGCACCTGGCTTCGGATTGGCGCTGTGCGCCAGCTGTGGCAGCCGTTTTGGGGGGTGAACCAAAGGAAGGGAGACCTTTCTCTCTCTCTCTCTCTCTCTCTCTCTCTCTCTCTCACTGTCTAACTCTGCCTGTAAAAAAAAAAAAAAAGAATTTGAAAGATAAATTTTACCTAAGCTAAAAAGGACAACAAAAACTTTTGAAGTATGCCAAACTATGGTCCCATGAATTATTTATCTGAGAGATGGTAATTTATCCAGGGAAAAAAAGAACGCTTGATTCAAAAAATATAGAGAGACTAGATAAAACAGTCTTGAAGAAAGGAACAAAGATAGAGAATTCTCACTTCTTGATTGCAAAGCTCATTATGAAAGTTATTAATTCCAACAGTGTGATAATAGCATAAGGACAGGTAGAAAGACTAGTGTAGTTTAAGAGAGAGCCCAGATTTAAGCCCTTAAACACATGGTTAAGTTTTTTTTAAATATTTATTTATTTAGAGAGGTAGAGTTACAGACAGAGAGAGGGAGAATCAGAGAGAGAAGTCTTCCATCTGCTGGTTCACAAATGGCCACAATGGCTAGAGCTGGGCCAATTTGAAACCAGAGGCCAGGAGCTTCCCCTGGATCTCCCACATGGGTTCAGGGGCCCAAGGACTTGGGCCATCCTCTACTGCTTTCCCAGGCTATAGCACGGAACTGGATCGGAAAAGTAGGTAGCAGCAGAGACTAGAACAGTGTCCATATGGGATGCTGGCACCACAGGCAGAGGCTTAGTGCACTAAGCCACAGTACCAGCCTCAGTTAAATGGTTTTTGATAAAGATTATTTGATGAAGAAAGAACAGTGTCTTCAATAAATGGTATTGGGACCAGTGGATAGTCACATGACAAAGTAAATTGAATCCTTACTTTTCACCATATATAGAATTTATCCAAAATGGTTCCTAGACTGAAGTATAAGAGCCAAAACTATAAAGCTCATAACAACTTTTCTTTCAAAGAAAGACAGAGGAAAGGCTTTATGACATGGGATTTATCAGGATTCTTAACTGTGATGATACCAAATATACAAGGAGCAAAAGAAAAGCTAGAGGAATTGGATATGGTCAAAATGAAAAACTTTGTGCATCAAAGGACACTATCAAGAGAGTGATGAGACACCCCGCAGAATGGGAGAAAACATTTTCAAATTATCTGTGACAAGGAGTTAATCTCCAGAATATGTAAAGAAGTCCTACAGCTCAGCGGCAGAAAAGGAGAAAATGGGCAAAGTCTTGAAAAATAGTTCTGCAAAGAAGAAATACTAATGGCCAATAACCGCATGAAGAGGCTCAACATCACTAGTCATCAGGGAAATGCAAATCAAAACCATAATGAGACACCACTTCACACCAATTAGGATGGCTATTATCAAAAATAATGGGAAATAACAAGTATTTCTGAGGATGCGGAATAATCGAAATCCTTGTACATCGCTGATGGAAATGAAAAATGATGCAGCCACCATGGAAAGTACTTTGGTGGCTCCTCAGAAATTTAAACAGAAATATCATATGATCAAACAGTGCTGCTTCTAGGTTCGCATTGCTGGGAACTGGAAGCTATGATTCAGACAGTTGTTGGTACACCAGTGCTCTTAAAGCAGCATTACTCACAATACGAGGGCACTTTTAAAGGTTCATGGATGAAAGTAGGCATTTACGCTATCATTTAACACATCTGTGTCCCACATCCAAGTGCTTGTGTTTGGTTCCCAGTTCTTCCTGCTACTGCACACCCTGGGAGGTAATGGTGACGGCTCAATAGGTTTCTGACACTCACGTTGGAGACCTATTTTCTGTATTTGTCCAGCCCAGTCTCATTGCAGGCATTTGGGGAGTGAAATAGCAGATGCAAACCATCTCTCTGTCTCTCAAATAAATAATGACAAGAAAAATTTTAAAGTGTGTCGTGTGTGTATTTGTTTGAACTTCTATGTTCTGACTGCTAAGGTCAGAAAAGTTTGACACAGTTATTACTGCCCTGGTCTGGGTCCATATTCTCCACTTGGCTTCCAAGACACCACCCTCTTGTTCTTTCTTTCTTAGCCCCCTTGCTGGTTCCTCCTTCCTCTTTGGGCTCTTGGCCCCAAAACACCCCAAGGCTCAGTCCTGGAGCCTCTTTTCTCCTGCCGTACATTCCATTCTCTTGGTGATCTGTGACCCAGATCAGTCTCCAGTGAAGACTTTGCTTCTAATCCAAGCATGCCCAGTTCCTACTTGCACTTGGAGGCTGAGCTGGCTTCTTAGGACCACCCCCACAGACTGCATAGACTAGAGGCTTAGCACACCAGAAATGCTCTCACGGTTCTGGGGGCCAGAAGTCTAATGTTGAGGTGTCACCAGGGCCCGCCCCCTGCGAAGGCTTTAGGGGAGGATCCTTTCTGACTCTGATGTCGCTGGTGGCTGTAGCAATCCTTGGTGACTCCAGGCTAGTGGTTGTGTCACTCCAGTCTCTGCCTCTGTCTTCATGTGGTCTTCTCCCTGTGTGTCTGTCTTCCTATGGTGTTGACTCTTATTATAGGCACAACAGGCCATATTGGATTTGTGCCTCCTAGTGACCTCCTCTTAATCACAACTGCAAAGACCCTATTTTTCAGTCAGGTCACATTTATAGGTGACTAGAGTTGGAACTTCAACACATCTTGTGTGGGGGTGAGGGATATAATTCAAACTGTAGCAGATATCTAATAGATTTCAAATTTAATTAGTCTCCAATGGAACATCTAATTCCAGCCTCCCCCTACCACTCCTGAACTTGCTACATCCAAAGCTAACCCCTTGGATATGTCCTTGATGCCTGTCTTTACTGCACAACCCACATTCAATGCATTAGGAAATCTGATAGGTTCTACCTTCTGAATAGTCTAGAAAGAGTCTCCTGGTTTCCCTGTCCTTCCTCCCTCCTCTGGTTTGCTCTTAACATATCAGTTAGATTGATCTTCTCCAAACCTACATCAGACAGCATCAGTTGCCTTCAAGGGCCTACGAGGTCCCTGAGGACTCAGAACCTTGCCCTTTCAGCAACATCAGCCTCTGACGGTTTCTCAGGTTTGTCTGGTCTGGTCCAGCCTTGGGCGTTTGTGCCAACAATCCCCTCTGCCTGAAGCAGTACTGCCCAGGGTAGCCCCCTGCAGCTGCCCTACCTCGTATGGTGGAATAGGCCAGCTACCTGGCCTTGGGTGATAGGGGCACTGCCTCCCAGCCCTGCCTGCCCACAGATGGTTACTTTCCTATATTGCATTCTAGATGGTTGCTACAGTTGGTCCGATTGATTCTGGAATCTGGCTTCAAATAAAATTCAAATATTGATAGATGTATCTCCTCAGTATCTTTCAGTGTATAAACTGCCCTCTCCCCTGTACCTTTTTGTTGCTTTGAAGAGCATTCAGTGACAAAACTGGGTAGTTTGTGCTGATTATTTCCTGCAGTCCGGGTTTTGTGGATGGCATCCCTATCCCTATCTGACATGCTGATCTGTCCTGTTGTCCTTTAACCCAGCAGTTAGGTTTAGAATTTGGGTAAGAAGTCCTTTTTATGCCTAGGAAGGCAAATAAGTAGTCTTTATTTTGTCTTTTATATACAAATGTGTAATTCTTCAAAACAAACAAAATTTTAAATAATTGTCCTTGTTTTAGATCCACTCTTACTCCCATCTCCCAGGAGCTCTGGCATCTCCAGTCTGGGTTAGGATCAGAATCAGCAGGCTCTGACTTTTGCCTACCGCTGGCATTTCAGCATTCTTAGCTCTGCCTTACAGCTTTCCAGATTTTGCTGTGGCCTCTCCCCTGTTCTTTTGTTTTAGTAGAGGGCCCTGTCCTGTATTGAAGTTGATTTCTTCTGAGAGGATTCGTTCTGAGAGGAGGAGCGTGGTGGGGACAAGAGGCATGGAGTCATCACACAGAGCCCGGGAGTCAGGTGAAAGCAGGCCTGAGGCAAGAAGCCCACAGACTCGTTTATTTCAGTTGCTACAGCTGCATATATAGCCAAGACAGCCAATCCTGTCAAGGGGTGGTCTGTGCCCTAACCAATCACAGCCTGTTGCCAGGTATTTTCAAAGCCATCCAATCACAGCCTGTTGCCAGTCAGGCTCTGTTGTCAGTAGCCATCTTAGCATGACCTTCTCACATCAGCGGCCATCTTGGCATGACCTTCTCACCTCAGTGGCCATCTTGGCATGACCTTTTCACCTTCTCGTTCCACCACAGTCCTGGGCTTTCATTGCCATCCTCATACCTGAGCCATCTCGTCAGTGAGCACACGTGAGTGTTTGGGCTCGGCCCTCCATCTTCAGCAGGTCAGTTCCTCCTCTCCAGCAGTCACGCGGGTGCTTCCATCTGGACGTGGGCATCTTTGCTAGCATCTTAACCCGTAGACCAGTGCCTGTCCCCAAAACCATTCTTCACCTCCTGGAGGCAGCCGAGAACATCCTTCTGCCAGGCCCGTGTCTGGTTGTACAGGTTGCTGTTGGCTTCCCTCTTCCAAGAACTCAGACAGGCACATGCAAGAATCCTTCCTCAAAGCTGTTGGCTCACAATGAGGACTCCTTTTCCTCTCTAAGGGCTTCCATCTTGTTTCTGTCCCTTTCTCCGTGTTGTTAGCTCTTTTGCTCTTTCCCAACTGGTTACTTAAGGTTTATAGACTTTTTCCTGTAAAATCTGTAGGTTTCCCCCCTACATATAATCATGAACCTAATTCTAACCCTGACCTCAGCCAGGGCACATGGCCATGGGTTTCCCATTTAGTTTCCTATTCACTTATTTATTCCAGAAGTCTGTCAGTACAAATAACCTCTGAACTTATTCATTGTGCTGATGTTCACTATGGAAACTGAAGTATATATCATTATTCCAGAATGCATCATCAAGGGGCTGGGTTAGTAGTGCAGCAGGGTAAGCTGCTGCTTCTGATGTCAGCATCCCGTGGTTGGGATATCAGTTCAAGTCCTGGCTGCTCCACTTCTGATCCAACTTCCTGCAAATGTGCCTGGCAAGGCAGTGGATGATGGCCCAATTACTTGGGCACCTTCCACCAATAAGGGGACCAGGTTGGAGTTCCCTGGCTCCTGGCTTCAACCTGGTCCATACTTGACTGTTGCAGGCATTTGGGGAGTGAACCATCAGGTAGAAGCGCTCTCATTCGCTTACTAGCTCTCACTCTCGCTCTCTCTCTGCTTTTCAAATTAAAGAAAAAAAAATTTAGAAGTGTATCATCATGGGGCCGGTGCTGTGGCATAGCAGGTAAAGCTGCTGCATGCAGTGCTGGCATCCCATATGGGCACCAGTTTGAGCCCCAAATGCTCCATTTCCGATTCAGTTCTGCTATGGCCTGGGAAAGCAGTAGAGGATGGCCCAAGTCCTTGGGCCCCTGTACCCACGTGGGAGACCCAGAAGAAGCTCCTGGCTCCTGGCTTCAGATCGGCGCAGCTCCAGCCATTGTGGCCATTTAGGGAGTGAACCAGTAGGTAGAAGACCTGTCTCTCCTCTTTCTCTTTCTATGCCTCTGCTTCTCTATATATTTCTGCCTTTAAGATAAGTAAATAAATCTTTAAAATAAAATAAAATGCATTGTCTTTTTTTTTTTTATAAAGGTATCCTCACACCTGTCACTCCATTCCCGTTTTAGAACCTGGAAGTCTGGTAATAAGTTCTCCAGCCATTCTGATGCTCATGTTCATCTATTTTATGTGCTCTTAATTCCACCTGAATTAATACTCTTGAAGCACTTATAGAAAAATATTTTTAAGTTTGATGATCACTTGTTGATCTTTCTGCCTTAACCATGCAAACATACCAGTTCCATTACAAAGACTCCTTATAGTTCTGCTGTGGATTCTTCCATGATTAGAAGGTAAACATGCTATCAACTCATATCAGGAAACCCCCACTCTCGTTTGGGAAAAGCAAGCATAGCATCCTGTATTCTACACTACAGTTACCATGGAGTAATTTTAATATATAATTAAGGCTGCAGCCTGGCCTTATTTTCCATACTTCTGAATTTTTTGAAAGGATTTATCTAAAAAATGTCATTGGGAAAGATGACTTGAGAAATAGAGCTTTGTTTGCCTGCCATAATTTTCTTGTGTGGAACCATTGCCAGGGATGGGGTGGTGTTAGAAACACTGAGTGTTTATACACTGGCACACGATTTATTTTTCAGAGGGGGCACTGAGTGGGGAGTAAGCACCACTTTGGGGTAACAGTAGTAAGAACTGTAAGTCTTTATTCATGACACCGGGGTCCACATAGATTGGAGCTATTGGCCACGTGGAATGTCACTTATGGACAGTCAGGGCACTGAAAAGCACCTGCCTGTTTCCCTAAAACTGGCCACCCACTTGTATATGTCTGCATAATTCTCACATTTTTCTTCCTGAAATCCAAGTAGAGTCTACTTCTTGCTGATAGGCTACAGGAAATCCCTGCCCCTCTCCATCTCTCTGAAAAAGCTGTGAACAGCTGCCACGTTTGCTATGGAATCTGACCTTGACACTGTCATTTCTGCTTTCGGGTGTTCTGATTACAAATCTTCAAGCTAATATAGAGTAGTGAATTCTATTCCTCTGTTTCTGCATTTGGTGTAGTATTTGTGCTATACTGTTTGAAAATGAAGGCTCTCACTACAAATGAATGGATGAATTCCTTCCCATCCAATACACACACACACACACACACACACACACACACAACTTGGCCAGTTGCTGGGTTGGGTGTTGATTTTGTGGAGTTCTTCCCTTTTCTTAGTTTATGCAGTACAAAGGTTCATACCATTGAGTTTCTGATATATTTTTAATTACCTCAAAAAAATGAGACCATCAGCAAATAGGCGTGGCCCACCATGCATATCAGCCCCCAAAGTAGAGCATCTCAGTGACCAAATCACCTATTGCTGTGGTCTTGATGTGTCTCAAGAATTCGTGTGTTGGAAGCTTGGTCCCAGTGCCACAGTGTTAGAGGTACTGCCATCGTGGGGGGATCAATGTCATGCAGCGGGCTGTGGACAGGCCCAGCCTTCTGATCTTTCAAGGGAAGGCACAGTGAGGGACACAGGCTCACAGGCACCATCTTGGAAGCTGGGAGCAGCCCTCACCAGACAATTGAATCTGCCAGTGCCTTGATCCTAAACCCTACAGTTGCCAAAACTGGGAGAAACAAATTTCATCATTATAAATTACCCAGTGTGTGGCATCTTGTTATGGTAACACAAAATGGATGAAGACCCCTAACGCAAGTCAGGACGGTCTGGCCCAAACACTGCACGGCACCTCGGCTTTGAAGACTTTGCTTCTGCACACTCAACAGGTGATGATTAATCAGCGGCTACTATGAAGGACAGGTGCTTCTCTCTAACTCTTGATTTTTTTGTATCGGCGGGCAAGAGCCAAGATTATTCACAACATGCCCTCTTTGGCTTGTGGTCAGAAAAGGAGGCTCTTACCACATTCTGGAAGCTGAGGACCAAAGAGTCAGTTGAAATTGGCCTCAAAGCTGATTTTCCACCAGTTTTGTGGTGCCAGGAATTTTCATAGACAGGTGGAATCCTCGTCTACTTACCGATCAGTGTGTCCCGAATGTGAGCACTGGCTGATTGTCCAGTGTGCCGCTGAGGACCACCATAAGGGGACTGTTCTGCCTCATTCTCCCCCACAGTCTGTGTGGTGAGATGGGCTGTGGGACTTTTCTGCTTTGCTTAACTTTACATAAAGACTTTAGAGTCTCGAGCCAAATTTGCTTTGTTTCCAGTTTATTTAATATGTTTTGTTAAGTGTGGTTGAACTTGCAAATTCTAGGCTAATCCTCTGCCTGTGGTGCCGGCACCCCAGGTTCTAGTCCCGGTTGGGGCGCCGGATTCTGCCCCGGTTGCTCCTCTTCCAGTCCAGCTCTCTGCTGTGGCCCAGGAAGGCAGTGGAGGATGGCCCAGGTGCTTGGGCCCTGCACCTGCATGGGAGACCAGGAGGAAGCATCTGGCTCCTGGCTTCAGATTGGCGCAGCGCGCTGGCTGTAGCAGCCATTTGGGGAGTGAACCAACGGAGGGAAGACCTTTCTCTCTCTCTCTCTCTCTCTCTCTCTCTCTCTCTCACTGTCTAACTCTGCCTGTCGAAAAAAAAAAAAAGGAAGAAAAGAAGCAAAATAATTGATTCAGCTTAACCTTAGACATGGTATAACGTTCTGGATTTTGTTTGGGCAGATATGATATTAGTCTTATTTGTCATGCACAAGAGGAAATGGAACCTGAGAGGAAAGGTTGGGCATGTCTTCCATGCCACCCATGGCTCCCACTTCATCCATGCCATCTGTGCCACCCATACCACCCATGACACCCTTACCATTGGCATCATCCATGTCACCCGTACCACCCACTTCATCCACACCACCATGCCACCTGCGTCACCCTCACCAGCCATGTCTCCCATGCCCCCATGTCACATGCAACTCTCCTAGACCCCAGCAGAAGTTTTACTCTCAGTTCCCTTTCTTCCCTTCCTGTTATGTGGGGCAGAGTCAGAAGATCTGCTTCCTCAAGTCCTTGATACAAGCTGAAAGGAGTTAATATGAAGAGCAGTGAGCTATTTCCCCGCAACTTAAAGATGTAGTTATTTATTTATTTGAAAGTTAGAGTTATATACAGAAGGAGAGGCAGAGAGAGTGAGAGGTCTTCCATCTGCTGGTTCACTCCCCAGTTGGCTGCAGCAGCCGGCCGTTGAGGCTGTAGCAGAGAGCTGGATTGGAAGTGGAGCAGCCAGGACTCGAACTGGTGCCCATATGGGATGGCACCACTGGCAGCCTTACCCACTACACTACAGTGCCGGCCCCTCCCCTCAATGTAGGGGCTGGACCTTCCCTGTGTCCCCTGGAGAAAGGCCTCCCTTCTTGCCTTCCTCTTTCTCCCAGGGAGTGGAGAGGAGGGTCCGGGCCAGGACCACGGCCAAGAGGTGGGCCTAATAAATCAATGGACTCCTGGAGAGTAGGGCTTTGTTTTCTGTTATTTGTCACAGCACTATTGAAGTCATAGAGATTGAGAACACTGTTCCATGCAGTGTGTACTTGACAGAGGTGAACACACTTGAGCATCTGTGATACCCCAGCCCATCAAAGCAGTGGACACACTCACGTGTGAGTTTCCCATGGCCCTGGGGTTTCTTGTGTAAGAACACTAATGTGAGGTCAATTCTCTTAGCAAATGTGGAAGTGCATAGTACCAAGTTTTGTTAGTCTCCAAATTGCCCTCGAGCAGACTTGGTTCTTAAAAATACATTTTTGGAATAATGTTCATTGACATCAATAGGGGAGAAAAGGTTCAATAGAGTTTATGAAGGAAAATAAATCTTTAACTCGTGTCTCTTGGCAACTCGGTCAGCTGAGGAGCAACCCCTGTTTGAATTTCTTGCACAGTCTCAAACTGGGCTCAATTCCTTTGACTTCCTTATCCCTCAGCAGGTAGGAACACTTCCTGCCTGCTCGCAGGGCTGCCTTCCTGTGCTGGCTGAGAAGAGTGGTGTACTAGGAGGCTGGTGCAGAGTCATCTATCTTCACCAATGATCTGATCAGCAGACAACATCATGGTGCCTCTCCTGTGTGCCAAGCACTGTTCAGCCATGCAGAAGCATTGCTGCGTTAAGTTCCCAGACAACCCTGTGAGTTAACTACTAGTTTATTCTCCCCACCCCAGAGGAGCAAACAGCAAAGGGCCTCAGGGCATCTAGTCAGAGAAAGTGGCTCCCTACAGCCAAGAAGTGGTAGAGCTGGGACTCCTGCCACGCTTGTCCCAGGCCCATGCTCTTGACTGATGGGCACATGGCTGCTGTGGCTCAAATATCTGGAGACCTTTGGTTCTCAAGCTATGCATTCAAGGTCCATTTTTAAAACTTCTGAAAAAAAAGAGCATCACCCAAAGTGCCCCATATCTGGATTTGCCTGCTCTCACGGGCCTTTACCTGAATTGGCCCAAGAATATGATTCCTTCCTGACGACCCAAGTGCTGTTTGAGATGCCCTAGAAAGGGGTGTAAGGCAAAGAGGAGACAGAACATGAATTCACAGCCAGAACAGGTTTATTCAGAGACAAACCTGAGAGGGCCTCACTGCTGTTGAAACTGGCAGAGAGCACATCTCATACAAGCTAGGGGCTTATAGAGCATAACACAGCTGGAGGGCTTGGGCTAAGGCTGAACTCTTAGGATAGTTGGGAGGGCGTGTGAGGTTTGGGGCTAAGACCAAGCTGTTGAGATAGCAGTGTGGCTTGGGAAGGTTTGGGCTAATGGTCAGGAAAGGGTCAAGTTGGTCAAGGAAGAATGCAGGGAGTTGTGGTCTACTCTCAATCACGTAGGCAAGGGGATATAATAGGTCTAAGGTATTTGTCCTTGCCCTATTAAGGGGTTATGTGCTAAGTGAGCTTGAGTCTCTCTTGCACACAAGTGGGAGACTTCTGGCCTGAAGGAGGGTCCTAGAATTGAGCACCGTATCCTAGAAGCAGGGGAGGGTTTGTAGATGGGGTAAAACCTGTGGTTCATGAACCACACTGGTCCATCTGAGAGATCTCTCCAGGGACAGCCTCGGAACTCACCACGGGCAGAGAGATGGAAGATGGCTGACACCCACACCCTGCAATGGGGTAGTGAGGCCCAAAGTGGAGATGTGAGGGATGGGAGGAACAGTGGTGGGGGCCTTGAGACTCACAAGCCACTGGATCCTGGTGGGACCCTCACCCACAGCTGAGAAAATAATGACACTATTGCCCAGCACCTAACAAGATATTGTAGGAGCTGCAGAGGAGAATGCTGGACAAACACCAGCTGGTGTTACTAGCACCTGTGTGGACTGGATTTGGAGTTATCTCCCCATTTTGCCTGGAAAAAGCCTCATACCAATGGGACATCATCTGTTCACGTCCTGGCTCTGTGCTGAGCTCTAAGACTTAACTGAATCACAGGTGTGGGAAGAAGCCTCCCCTGGCAGAGTGTGAGTCCAATTACAGGGAGGTGAGAGCTCCAACGGAGAGCCACTGAGGTGGGGCTGACCGAGGTCAGCTGACTCCCCCAGGCCGCCCGTGGGAGTGAGCCACAGCTGTGCAGGCCACGGGTGCCACTGGCGGGCCTGTAACCCTTGTTTTCCCGTGGGTAGCCCTCTGATCTGGTGCACAACAGAATGAGAGGATCTCTGCGTGTTAGCCGTTACACTGGAACAGCGTGCTCCCACCTGCTGTCGGAGCCCTGGTGGCTCAAGCTGCCCAGCTTCCTGGCCCTCTGTGGAGGTAGCTGGGTTTGAAGGACCAGAACCTTGAAGAACAAGTCCGCATGGGATGAGCTGCACAAATCTCGCACAGAATAAGCTGTGCTCTTTGGTGTGATATTCTGAACACAGAACAGGGTCTCTGGGGGAGCATCAGTTGAGTCTGAGCAGGGGGCATCTCAAGTCTTGTTTTTGGAGAATCTGTAGGGGCTGCATCCAAACTGTTCTGGGATCTGTGCCCCTGTGGGAGTGTTTAGTTGTTGAGTTGTTTTTGGAGTTTTGAATTATAAAGGTATCTATCTACCTTCCCCACCCCCACTCCTGCCACACACACACACACACACACACACACACATTATAATTAAATCACCAGGATTCACAGGAAGCTGTATGGGGAGAAGTGTGGCCAAGGATGGAGGCCCGCATGGCTGTTGGGAGAACCAGCCTCTGAGTCCTCTGTGAGGTTTGCCTCAGATAGTGTTGACTCAGCTGGGGTTTTTAGGTTGAGAAAGTCAGGAACACCTGAAGTCTACTTTTCTCCCCAGCCCCGCTAAATGCCATCCGAGACTGACCATAGTCTGGGGTGCCATCCTCCTCCCCCTGACAGGGAGCCGCACACAGCTCCGCCCCAGGTCCACAAGCTCCTTCCCGGGAAAGGCATTTGTGTGCATATGAACTCGTGTATGCATGGTTGGTTTGTTCCATGTGTTTTCTATTGACTCTGACTTTAAGTATTTTCCTTCATTCTTGTGATAACCACTACTATTTACTTACTTTACTTTCTATGGTCTTGATTTATTCTCTCCCCTTTTTCTATAACCTCACCCCTCCACTGGGTTCCTTCCTACTCGTCTTGTTAGCCCGTGAGTAGGCACCAGCTGCCTCTGGATGATTTGCAGGGGCCGATCAGAGGCACAGCTATGCCATATCCTGTCTACGTCTCAGGGATGGTGTACCCTGGTGCTGTATAGGGCTGGAGCCCAGGGCGGTGCACTGTGGACATTCATTGAAGGAAGGAATGAGTAGATGACACAACTCTGGCATAAGGTTCATGACTCAGAAGTAGCAGGTTTATCTATAGGACTGGGGTTTAGGGGCTGAGAGTTCAGGTCAGGATGGTCAAGGTGGCCCCAGGCCTGCAGGACTGGACCAGATTTATGGTAAAGTCAATGAGACTTAAACTTCAGTTTCCTGGGACCGGCACCGTGGTGTAGCGGGTAAAGCCGCTGCCTGCAGTGCTGGTATCCCATGTGGACACTGGTTCAAGTCCTGGCTGCTCCATTTCTGATCCAGTTCTGTGCTATGGCCTGGGAAAGCAGTAGAAGATGGCCCAAGTGCTTGGTCCCCTGCACCTGCATGGTAGACCCAGAAGATGCTCCTGGCTTTGGATTGGCCCAGCTCCTGCCATGGCAGCCATCTGGGGAGTGAACCAGCACATGGAAGACACACTCTCTCTCTCTCTCTCTCTCTCTCTCTCTCTGCCTCTGCTTCTCTGTAACTCTGCCTTCCAAATAAAAAATCTTTAAAAAAACAAAACAAAAACCAAGTTCATGTTCACTCCCATGGCCCAGAGCGCAGTGCCTTCACATGATTGTATGGTTTTCTGTGAGCACTATTTCTTAAAGAAGCTCCTCAAATAATATAAATACAAAGACACCCCAAACCTGTACCAGTACCTGAGCTTTTGGTGATAAAAGTTTAACAATAAAGAGAAAGTGAACAACAAGACAAAACAAAAGACCTAAAGCTAAAGTTCTGAGATTTTCTGCCTTGCTGACATTTCTTATTCTTAGAGCGATTATTGTTTAAATCGTAGATAATGACATTTATCAAATCTTACCTAAAGTGAGATTGACTGACAGCAGAGATGCAAGTCTGCATGAAATTCTTGGTTTACAGGATTTTGTGAATCCAAGAGAGTTGTCACGTTTCGCTGTATGTCATAGGAAACCAAGAGGCCACAGGCCTCTGAGTCCTGCTGACTCTCCAGCCCTGCCCCTCTTCCACTCAGGTTCCTCCCACTCCCACACACAACATTCCTCCCTCTATTTGCAAATAAATCCAGTATGAGGCCCACTTTCTGTCCCATGGTTTTTTGCTCCTTTCTCACTAGCTATTAATAGTCTTCCCAAAATAATGATGGGTTTTCATTATCATATCCAACAATCAGTTTCAAGCAGCATTTTAGCAGTGTAATCTCTTTTATGTCTTTGTGATCAATTGTGCCAGTGATCAATATCTCTCCTTTAATTCTGAGAACAGCCTGGGGGAGACTCGGCAGGGAAGTCTTGTTGGATCCTTTATGACTCTGGTGCCTCTTGGGTTTATTTATTTATCACAAAGTCAAAGGAAATAGAGTAGATGCTGTTTAAAAATACCCAAACGAGGATACCTCAAAAAGTTCACGAAAACATGAAATTAACAGCTAAATTAATCTTGGTACAATTTCAAAACTTTTCAGTCCATGCAGTTTTTTCATAATATGCATTTTCTAAGAATTTTTGAATTCTTTTTTTAAAAGATTTATTTATTTAAGAGAGTCACACAGAGAGAGAAGGAGAGGCAGAGAGAGAGAGGTCTTCCATTCTCTGGTTCACTCCCCAAATGGTCACAAGGGCCGGAGCTGTGCCAATCCGAACCCAGGAGCCAGGAGCTTCTTCTGGGGCTCCCACATGGGTTCAGGGGCCCAAGGATGTGGGCCATCTTCCACGGCTTTCCCAGGCCACAGCAAAGAGCTGGATGGGAAGTGGAGCAGCCAGGACTCGAACAAGTGTGCCGGCCCTGAATTTTTGAATTCGATAGCATTTTCTACCAGATGATTAATCTCAGTCTCTCTCTCCCTCTTTCTCTCAAAAGGCCCTAGTCATGAGCAGATATTAGCCCACTTTACAGATGAGGAAGCTGAAGTTTGAACTTCCTGAGACCTGGTCCAGGTGGAGCTGGGATGTAAAGGCAGGTATGCGTGCAAATTCTAGGGCCTCTGTGTTCTGTTGTTCTGCCTCCAACCCCTCCCCCGGGGGAAAGGAGACCCCCTCTTTCCATGCAGTAAAAGGAGGAAGTGAGGGGCCCTGAGTAGAGGTTACAGGAAATCCTACCCCAAGCATGAGGAAGCGAATTTCACTGCAAGCAAAGCCACCATGCAGAGCAGCTCAGGGAGTCCCAGCAGCCCCAGGCTGCCCTGGAGGGGCACAGAGTGACCTGTACCTTGTGGGGGGCATTAGTCTGGATCCCAGTGCCCGTGGGGTTGCCTGGAGCTGGGCAGGACAGGGCTACTGGCTCCCCTCCAGCTGTGCAGACCTGGAACTTCCTGGCACATCGGTAGGATCCCAGTTCCCAACCCCTTGAATTAGGCGTGGCTGTGACTTGCTCTGGCTAATACAGTGCAGAGCATGGGCTGTGAGTTAGCTCCAAGCAAGAGCCTTGAAGAGCTGAGACCCACTTAGCCAGCGAGCGGTTGAGTTTCCTATGACTGCCAAAACCGAGGACCACAGACTGGCCTGGACGGTTTACAGCAACAGGGATTGTTGTCTTGGTTCTGGAGGCCAGAAATCTGAAGTCAAAGCGTGGGCTGATGGGTGCTTCCTCTGTGTGCTGGGGGGTCTCCTTGCCCTCTCCAGCCCCTGGGGGCTGCCAGCCCTCCTCCGCCCTCTCTTAGTGGGTGTGTCCCTGGAATCTCTCCCAATGTCTCTCTCCCCTCGCCCTAACCTGGTGTGATCTCACCTTAACTACACCTGCAGCTACCGTTTCCAAAGAAAGTCACGTCCACCGGGGGGTCAGGCCTTCAGCACAACTTTTGAAGTACAGTCACCCCCACATCATTTTCCACGGTTCCTTGCCGTGGCTCCAGCCATCACCCCTGTCAGCCCACAGCCTGAGTCAGAGCAGCAAGGATTAGAGCCCCAGGCTGGATGTGTGGATGTGTGGCTAGTGCTGGGTGTGGCCACCAAGAGTCTTTTTTTTTTTTCTTAAGATCTATTTTATTTATTTGAAAGGCAGACTTAGAGAAAGAGAGGTCTAGAGAGAGAGAGAGAGAGGAGAGGCAGAGAGAGAGGGAGGTCTTCCATCCACTGGCTCACTCCCCAGTTGGCACAGCTGGAGCTGTGCCAAAACTTTCTCCAGGTCTCCCATGTGGGTGCAGGTCCCAAGGACTTGGGCCATCTTCCACTGTCTTCCCAGGCCACAGCAGAGAGCTGGATCAGAAGTGAGTAGCTGGGTCTTGAACCGATACCCATATGGGATGCCAACACTGCGGGCAGTGGCTTTACCCACCGTGCCACAACATCAGCCCCTTGATTGTTTATTTGCACACATAACAGCCTGACCTAACTGATAGACCTACATTCATGTAAATAGGTTTTTTTCTTTGTGCTATCTTAAGTCATTGTGTCTAAGTCTGCTAATTATGCTTCAGCATTCGTATTCTGTCCCACAGAAGCTCCTTGAGGGGCTCGGTGGCCCAGTGACATGTGGCAGTGGGACAGGACACAAAACGTGAGATGTCAGGGAGCCTTTTGTCCTCTTTCCTGTTTCCCTTCAACAGGCTGGGGGCGGGGCTGGGCAAGCAGAGTCCCTAAGACGAGGGAGGACGATGCTGTAAGGAATGGAGTGGCGAGAAAGGAGGGCCCCGGTGCCCTGGGTCTCTCCCCTGCCCCCGTGTTATTGGAGCCGTTGCCACTGTGACTTCTCAGCCCAGCCTGGGTTGGGTCCTAGGCACAGGCATTCCGATGTGGAAAAAGGAGAGTAACTTCTTCAGGGTTTGGCATTTCTGTGATAGGTTTTAGTGTTTCTTATGGTTGCCTTTGTGACTTTAAATTTAAAACACCCTAAACCCCTGGTTCTTGCTCCATGAACTGGATTTACTAATTTGCAAGGTGAAGGTATACCTTCTCACCCACATCTCGCTTTCTGTCAGCGGCAATTTCACAGGGTCGTTAACGTGGACGTGATGTCCTACAACAGCCAACAAATTTTCTCAGGTGCACCGCCAAGTGTGAAAGGAGGAGGCTGCTCAGGGAGGGCCACTTCCTTCTCCACGGGCCCAAACCGCGTCAGCTGGCTGCTCCCAGCCCACTTCCACCTGCTCCCGGGTCAGCTGGCTTCTTGAACTGTGTGGGATTTCCTGAAGTCCAGCTAAGGCCTGCACTCCCACTTCCCCACTAACAACTGCCACAGACTGGCCCTTTTCTTGGTGTAGGGAATACAGCAGTGAATGAAACGGCTCCAAACCCTGGCCCTCCTGGGGTTCATGGTCCATCATGGGTAAGATTCCTAGGTGTTGGCGCAGATGTGAGGTGGGGGAGGCCATGTGTGTGTGTGGCCACCGCCAGGGCAGATGGCATTGCCGGTAGGACCGCACTAAGGAGTGCCACAGACAGGAGACTGGGACACCAGAGGCCCTGGCCTGTGCTGGAGTGGGGGGGAGGATTCTGGAGAGAGTGGGTGAGGGATTGCAGGGCGATGCCAACAGTGGTGGTACACTCAGAGCTGGGGACACGGGGGAGCGACAGTGAGGGACACTAAGCAGCAGGCATTGGTCCAGGCGGGGTTGAGGGGTCATCAGAGAAAGGAACCCAGGGGGCAGAAAAGAGAGCTGGGAAGAGGAGACCCAGGGCGCCACGGGGACCCTGAGGCTGTGGTGGGAGTGGTGTGTGTTCCTTCAAGGGGCGGGGCTTGCTCACCTGTCCTGCTGGTTCCTCCCCTGCAAGGCCAGTGTAGGCGATGACGCAGCTCCCCTGCGCCTTCAGGGTGCAGGAGCTCAGGCCAGTGCAACTAAGAGCCAACCGAAGCCGGGGAGGAAGATGCATGTGGTGCTGTGCTGGCTTGCTTGCTTTATGATTTGTCACTTCTTAAAAATTTCAATATTTTAATTACTTTCTAAATTTTAATGCAGAAAGGTGGTTCCTTTCAGTGACCTTGAGAGTCCTGGCTTGTGGAGTGCTGGGCCTCCCCCGAGTTTGTACCAAAATTATGTTCATTTCTACATCTTTATTATAAAGGCACGATCTAATTACATAACTTGTAGATCTGTTATACAGAGTATGCATGTGGGGAATATGCATTGTCTCCACTAGATTTAGGTTTACTCCTTTAAAACACTGGTAACAGCAAGTTGCTAAAAAAAAAAAAAAACTAGGTGTCAGGAAACCACTGACAGAAATTGCTACATCTGCAAGAATTCTGCTTCTTACACCCTCCCTCCCTGGCCCCTCCCTGCTCTCCCTCGGCCCTCCACCTCCTGGGGCACACAGGAGACAATCCCAGGGACCTCTCCTGCTTTCCTCTCCTTCCTTGCTCTGAACAGCGTTTTCCCTGAGGTCAGCCTCACCTGGCCTCCCGTGACAGCAGCAGAAGCTGGAGTCGGATGGACTGGCTGTGTTGTGTGGGGGCTACTGAGCATGTTGGAGGCTCCGTGGGGCACTGTGGAAAACAGGCAGCATAGTAACATCAACCTTTCAGGGTGGAGGAGGGCCCACAGCAGTGTTGAGAAGGACAGAAGAAGCCTTTGGGGCAGTGGCTCCTTTGGATCCTCTAGGCGGGGGCCCTTTAACCAAGCCCCTGGGGCTGCATTTCCTGATAGGCAAAACACCGGAGAGAAGTGCCACTGAGTGAAGCCTATGGTCCTGTGCCTCACACTGCCTGTGCTGAGTAGATGGGAACCCCTGTGACCCCTGTATGCATGGAAAAAGACTGCAAGTGCAACCAAGCCCCAGCCTCTTGCCTGTCCTTTATCAAAAGGAATGCACTGACTTGAGGGACTGATGCAGCTGGCCTCCTGTCTGGACTCCCAGAGTCCTTTGCTTCTCCAGTAGATAAGAACCTTGATGCCAGCCTCGTCCTGGGGGGATTTGTGTAGGGGAATTCCAGGTCTGGGCTACTCCCACTAAGCCCCCAGACCAGCTGGAGCCCTCGTGGCTGCCATGAATTCCCTAAAGAGCATGGCGTCGCTGACCCATCAGGGGAAGGCCATGAGCACAGCTGCCAACCAGGATCTTGCACAGAGCTGATCACACTCCTCTCAGCCCCATTTCAGTCTGTAAGAACCTTGCCCCAGCCCCTGTGGAAGCCCAGGAGTTACGCCACAGCTGCCTGCTCCTGGCTCTGCACTTTGCACTGCTTTTCTTCCATCGCCCAAGGTCAGCGATTGGCTTTATGAAGGTCAGGCAGGTGGACCCAGTTTGGGGGGGTCCATAGGAATGCCTCCCACTAGTTTGGGGTGTTGTTCATCAACAGAAGGAAATATCTGAAGCACTGGGGGTGGTATTATGGGTAATTCTTAATTTGAAAAAAATGCACATCATAAATATATACAATTTTTATTTGCCAATTAAAAAAAAAAAGATGTGATTTCCCCCCAAATTTTCCCCAAAGTTAGATAGTGATGAATCAACATGTATTTTCAATTTAGGAAAAATGTTACAGTAACAACCAACCTGTTTTCCATCTTGCAGAGCTTGTTTTGCATCTTCCCTCGCTTCCAAGACCTTTGCTTATTATTAACGAAGCAGTAACGAGGAACACAGGAACCCATTTCCCCCAACTCCTAAGAAAAAGGCCACTTAGACACATCTGTATGCTGCAAAATATGAGACGAAGCTCAGCACAATGTTTATAATACCTAGGTGGCCAAGCTGTTAGAAACAGGTTTTGGGGCCAGAAGTTGTCTTGGTTACTAACAGGCGGCTTCCTGGAGAAGTGTGCGGGTTTAATTGTCCCCTTCCCCCTTTCTGATCTCTATTCAAATTCTCGAGAAACATCAGCAGACTCTTTCCAGAGCTATTCACTTTGTAAATGGGGAGTTATCTCTGCCTAAAAATATGCAAAATGCATTAGAATGTAATTGCAAGACATTCAGGATTCCAGAAACCTACTTTGATGACTTTTAATGGCTAAATATACTATCTTCCACTGGGCACGAGTTTATTTTGTTAGTAATGCTAATTGTTCAAACAGCCCTAAATGGCTTTAAAAACCTGGCAAACAGTCGTCTAATACCTCTAAGCAGATGGACAAATTTCTAATTAAATCCAAATTTATTCCTTATCTCTAACTTCTTCAGAAAGAGGCAAAGATCTTACTGCACTTGGACTTTGCCATGAACCCCTCGACCACAGCCTCTGCCTTTTGTGGTGCCTGGGGATTGTGCGACCTCGCAGCCCCCAGACCGATCAGATTCCCGGAGGTGTGGGACTGAGCCAAGGCTCATGCTCCTTCAGTCTCTAAATTCTCCAAGTTTAGTCTTTATATTTTGGTCTTCTTTTTAGAGATTTGAAAACTAATTAGTAGTAGTGAGATTTGTCAACTTTTTTTTTTCTGACTTTTCAAGTTGCTATTACTCTTTGTAACATTTATTTATTTTCACTTTCCTTGAAAGAAAGAGACAGAAAGAGAGAAATCTTCCAACTGCTGGTTCATTTCCTAAAAGCCTGCAACTGCTGGGGGTAGACCAGGCTGAAGTTAGCAACTCAGAACTCACTCAGGGGCTCCCTTGTGGGTAGAAGGGACCCAAATACTTGAGCCACCGTCTGCTGCCTTCCAGGGTGTGTATTGCAGGAATCTGGCTTGGGTGTGGGGCTGGGACTTGAACAAGGCACTCCTGCGTGGCATGTGGGCCTCCTAAGCAGTCCCAAGTGTGCACCTCCCTCCTCTGAGTTTGCATCTTGCCAAAGCACATTCTGTAAAATCAGAACCAAAATGGAGTGAGTGTGGCTAAAAGTTAATTGCAGATCTCTTGCTTCTGTACATATTAGCTTTGCTTGCTAACAGCTAAAGGGGCTAAAGGTGTATCTTGTGAAACTATGTGGGCCCAAATTCCCAGGAACTAGATCGACTGAAATGTGTCCTTCACTATTATCTTACAACCATATCTTGGATCTGTTATTGGGTTTGTTGTTGTTAACTGTTAGCTTACAACCACATTCTGGTTTTTCTTTTTATTGTTCACTGCATACCAGGGGTCCGGTTAGAAATTGTGAGCCCTAGTGGACAGAATACTATAAAAAGCTGTGTAACCCGCTGTTGGGGGCTGCACTCTGGTAAGGAGTGTTGGTCCTGATTGGTGGCTGGTCCAATCAGCTCCCTTGCCTCTCATTTTCAATAAAATTCATGTGAGACTGTCACTGGTTTTTGTAATACTCTATTTTAGCTGACGAGTAGATGCAACATTCTTTACTAGGATTTTCTCTCCCATCCAGGCAGGGCTCTGTGGCTGGTAAATTCTCCTGTTTGTAAGTTTGAAAAAGGCCTTGATTCCACCTGTACTGTCCAGGGGCTATTTGTCCAGATCCAGGGTGGCAGGCTGACAGTGTCGTGTGAGCATTTGGATGACATCACCCACTGTGCTCTACCACCTTTCCTGCTGGGTTGAAGTCTGATATCATCAGGACTGCTTCTGATCTGTAAGATCTTCTCTTTGTTCTTGACTTTTTCCATCTTCACTGCTGTGTGTTCAGGTATGGGGTTATTTTCATTTGTCATTGGCAGCATCTCCCGTTAGCTCCCACTTGAGGCCTTACCTGCCAGCCGTCTGAAAACCCTCAGCTACTACCTCTGCACAACCAGCCTTTCTGCCGTTGTATCTGTTTTTCCTTTTGGAATGTGTGAACCTCTCCATCTACTTTTCAGGTCTCCTTTGTCATTTGTTATTTCTTACTTTTTGTGTTGCCCTGCTGTGTTCTTGATAAATTCCTTATCATGGTCCTCCAGCTCACTAATACTTCCTTTGACTGTGTCAGTTAAGCATTTATCTATGAGTTTTTATTTTAGTGACTTTTTTTTCATTTCCTGACTTTCTCTTGTTCCATAGTGATGTGTTCATGATTGATTCTTGCCTATTTTTATCTCATAACTTTCTTGCTCATTAAGGCAAATTGAGTGCATCAATGGCCCAAATTCTTCACCCTTCCTTGAAGCAAAGCCTATCTTTCCCATACCTGCAGTTCCTTTGTCTGGGTTGACATTGTGACTTGCTTTGCTTGAAAAACAAAGTAGAAGTGACAGGGATCTTGTTCTTGGCTTAAGCTTCCAGGACACAATGTAGACAGACATGTAAGCCCACCCTGCTAAGGTCACCAGAGCCACAGAGACATCTCCCAGGTATGTGAGCAATGATACTTATTTTTCATGCAGCTGAGGTTTTGCAAGTTTTTGTTATTTTTTTCCTAAAGCCTTATTGTGGCACAGATAACTAATCTTGTTCTTTTCTTGGGTCTTACTCCTTACTTTAATTCTCTGAATCTTATGCATACGCCTTTTAAAGTTACTTTGAGATGTATTTCCCCCTTTCATTGGTATGAGAATTTTCTCCTTGATTTCTGCTAATTCACTCCCTCTCTGTGCTGATCCAGGTCTTATACTGGGGTACCTCTTCCTCACTTCTTGTTTGTAGACACAGCCACTGAGTCACAAAGCAACTTGAAATGATTCTGTCCGTCCGGTGCTTTCTCTGCTTCCTCCTACTCCCACGGAAAGGAAACGCCGAGGGCATGACTGAGTTCTCAGGTCCTGTTTGTGGGTGGTGGGGCCACGCTCAGCTCCTGAGCTGGAGATGGCTCCCACTCCTGCTACCCATTGGACTTCCAGTCCTGCTGTACAGAGCTAGACTCCCAGCTGTCCCCCAGGCCTCCAGATGTGAAACTTGCCCCAGATATGCTCATTCTGGGCTTTCTTCCTTTGTTTTTCACATAAGTGTTCACTTTTATTTGAGCTTGGCTAGACTTTTTTTTTTTTTACTGTTATTTATTTATCTGAAAATCAGAGTTACAGAGAGAGGAAGAGAGACACACAGAAAGTGAGATCTTCCATCCATTGGTTCACTCCTTAAATGGCTGCAATGGCAAGAGCTGGGCCAGGCCAAAGCCAGGAGCCAGGAGCCAGGTGCCAGGAGCCAGGTGCCAGGTGCCAAGAGCCAAGAGCCAAGAGCCAGGAGCCAGGAGCCAGGAGCTTTATCCAGGTCTCCCATGTGGGTGCAGCGTCCTAAATATTTGGACCATCTTCCGCTACTTTCCTCGGCACATTAGCAAAGAGTTGGATCAGAAATAGAGCAGCTGGGACTAGAACCGTCGCTCCTGTAGGATACTGGCATCGCGGCAGTGACTTTATCCACTGAGCCATGATGCCAGCCCCTTGGCTAGACTTTTCAAAAATGCTTTTGAATATGTGGTTTTGCTTCAACATAGATGAGCCACTCTTTTCCTCCTACAATGTACAGCCAGTAACCCTGGTTGTCAAACATAAGATGACTCCAAACAGTGCGGTGAGGAAAATGCATTGCCCAGAGAGGCTGGGACCCAAAGAATGACACAGTGGTGCATTTTGTGGGTTTCCTTTGCCTTTTGAATTCCAGACTTGTAGCAGGAGAAGCTCACAACCCAGAGCTGCTGATGGGCACAGACAAGACAGCCCTCTGCAAAGAGCGCCAGGAGCAGAGCAGTCTAACAAATCAGAAAGCTTTCAGGTTCACTGCTTGTCACAGTGAATCATGACAGAAAAAACACAAAAGATGTAAGTCTAGAGTTTCAAGAGGTTGAGTGAACGTCCAACAGAATAAACCCAAATAAATCCACACCGAAACATAGTACCACCAAATTTATGGAAACTACAGAAGAAGAAATAATCTTGAAAGAAGCAGTGCCTTCTCTAGAAGAAAACAACAATTTTGATTAACTTGCCTTTAAAAAAATTACCTATTTATTTATTTTAATTTTACCTGAAAGGCAGACAGAGAGGGAGCATGTCCATTTCCACTCTCTCCCTGAATGCCTGCAGAAGCCAGGGGAGGGCCAGGTTGAAGCCAAGATCCCAGAATGCATTTGGGTCTACCACATGGGCAGCGGAGACCCAAATATTTGGCTCATCATCTGCTGCCTCCAGGGTGCATTAGTGGGAAGCTGGATAGAAAGCAAAGCCAGGACTCAAACCAGGTACTCCAGTATGGGGGGTGGGCATCCCAGCTGGTGCCCTAGCTGCCACAGCAAGCACCCATCCCTGAATTTAGATTTTTCATGAGCACCATGAACTGCTCTTCAAGTGCTGAAAGAAAATAACTTTCAATCAATAATCCTGTTTTACAGGGAAAACACCCTTAAGGAATGAAAAGGATATCAAGACAGAATGAAGAAAACGGAGATTGTCTCCAGCACATATGCTCTAAAACAATGGCTAATGGGCGTTCTCTAAACAGAAAGGAAGCAAGAAATCCTTGAACATAGGAAAGAAAGAACAAGGTAAGCAAAAACATGTCCAAATATAGTGGACTCTATTTCTCTGCTTGACTTTTATAGACTATGTGTAACAAGAATATTAAGACACCGTTACGGTTCTAAGTATATGGAGAGAAAACATTTAAGATAATTATAAGAGGAAAGTGAGATATGTAATAAGAGGTAAAGTTTCCATACTTCAAACTGGTAATATGATGGCATCGGCTGGCAGTTAGATACTGAAAATGTTATTTATACATGGAAAGCAATTGATATTTTAAAAAAGATTTACTTATTTATTTGAGAGGTAGAGTTACAGATGGAGGGAGAGACAGAAAGAGAGATCTCCCATCTTCTGGTTCACTCCCTAAATGGCTACAATGGCTAGAGCTGGGCAGATTCGAAGCCAGGAGCCAGGAGCTTCTTCCTGGGCTCCCAGGTGAATGCAGGGACCTAAGAGCTTGGGCCATCTTCTCCTGCTTTCCAGGCCATCAGCAGGGAGCTGGACTGGAAGTGGTGCAGCTGTGATTTGAACTGGTGCCCATATGGGATGCCAGAACCACAGGTGGGATTTAACTACACACAGCACTGGCCTTGAAAATTGATTTCTAAAGTATGTTCAAGTAACCCACAGAAAAGCATAAAAATGAAAAGAGAAAGACAAAATACCAGAGAGAATGAACAGGAAACAAATGTGAGATTTGAGCCATAACATATCAATGGTTACACTTAATGTAAACTATCTAAACACACTAGTTAAAAGACAGAGATTGGCAGAGTGGATTTGAAAATATGATGTAACTATGAACAATCTACAAGAAACTTATTTCAAATATAATAATAGGGGCCAGTTGAAAGGTTAGCAAAAGATATACAATGCAAGCATAAATCAAAGAAAAGCAATAGTAGCTGTATGGATACCAGATATAGTATACTATAGACCAAAGAGAGTGGCTAGAAACAGAGAAGTTATTTTATCAGAAATGGTCACTCCACCAGTGACCTAAATATGTGCATAGCAAATAACAGAGTGCAAAATATGTGAAGCAAAAACTGATAGAACCAAAAGGAGAAATGGATAAACCACAATTATAGTTGGAAATTTCAATTATTATTTATACATCATCTTAATTATTGGTGGAAAAACTAGACATCAACTCAGAAAATTTACAGAAGATCTCAGCAAACATGATGAAACAACAAAATAGAATCAGTGTTTGTGGAATCCTTCACTCAACGGTAGCAGAAACCATATTCTCCTCCAGTGTCCATGGAATGACTATATATACCATATCCTTGACTATGAAACAGACCTCAACACATGTTAAAACTGAAACCATAGCTTGTGCTCTCAGACCACATTGGAATCAAAATAAAGATCAATAAAGAAAGGTGGAAGGAAATACTCAGCACTCAGAAACTAAAGAACACCTCTGTAAATGCAGAAGGAAATTCAAAGTACTTTAAGTTGGCTTGTGATTATAAAATAAAAGGAAGATATATCATTGTAAAAATTAAAAGAAAAAATAAGGAAGGAGGAGAGAGGGAAGGAGCATGGGTGGGAGGGAAGATAGGGTGGAAAGTATCATTATGCTCCTAAATCTGTATATCTGAAATACATGAAATTTGTTACCTTTTATAAATAAAAATTTTAAATAAAAAATACAGTGAAGTTTTATCTCACCTCAGTTAGAATGGCTATTATCCAAAAATCAAAAAATAATAAATGCTGGCAAAGATGTGGAAAAAAAGACACCCTAGTCCACTGGGAATGTATGGAAGACAGTATGGAGATTCCTCAGAAATCTGAAAACAGATCTACCATATGACCCTGTCATCCCACTCTTGGAAATTTACACAAAGGAAAAGAAATCAGCATATGAGAGTTATCTGTACCGCCATGTCTATAACACTTGATTCATAATAGCTAAGAAGCGGAATTAACCCAGATGCCCATCAACTGATGACTGGATAAAGAAAATGTGGTATATATACACTATAGAATACTGCTCAGCCATAAAAAAGAATGAAATCCTGTCTTTTGCAACAAAATGGATGTAACTGGAGACCATTTTGCTTAATGAAATAAGACAGTCATATGTTCTCTGGGATATTTGGTAGTTAATATAACATACAAAAATGTCTAAGAATGAAACTGACATCTTACGATTTTATTATTGTTCATAGCCCTTGTATATTTTTCTGTGGAACAGTGGTCTTTCTATGTTTTACTTGTTGAACATGATGGTTAGTGGTGTATTAACCTGTTATACAGCAAATTGAGAGTCTATTATTGAAAAAATTAAAGGAAAAAAAGAAAGGAAGGAAAGAGGGAGGATGGATGGAGGGAGGGCAAGAAATATGGTTATCTTCCTATAATTCTGTCTATGAAATACATGAAATCAGGGCTTGCGTTGTGGCAAGTACAATAAGCCTCCTCCTGAGGCGCTGGCATTCCATTTGGGTGCCGTTTTGCTTCCCGGCTGCTCCACTTCCTATCCAGCTCCCTGCTAACGGCCTAGGACAGCAGTAGATGATGGCCCAAGCCCTTGGGCTCTTGCACCCACATGGGAGACTCAGAAAAATCTCCTGGCTCCTGGCTCCTGGCTCTGGATTGGCCCAGCTCCGGCCGCTGCAAACATTTGGGGAATGAATCTGCAGATGAAAGACTTCTCTCTCTCTCTGTAACTCTGCCTCTCAAATAAATAAATAAATAATTTTTTAAAAAGAAACACATGAAATGTGTTCTTTTTATATTAATAAAATTTTAAAAAACACACACAGAATACGCAGATTCATGAAACACAGTGAAAGTTTGCTGAGAGCGAAATGTGTAACAAATGCCCATGTTCGAAAAGCATAAAAGTGTCAAATCAGTAATGCAAGTTCTCATACCTAAAGCCTGGGAAAACCTAGAATAAACCCACAGCAAGGAGAAGGAGGAAATAATCAGTATCAAACCAGAAATGCGCAAAATTAAAACCAGAAAAAAGTGAGAAACAAAAGTTGTTTTCTTGAACAGATTAATCAAACTGACAAACCTTTATAAAAGGATGATAAAAAAAATTCCAGAAAACAAAAAATTACTAATGTCAGGAATTGAAATAGGGTCCCGCCAAACTTATAGGCATGAAAAGGATGGTAGTTCTATACCTATAAATTCTATACCTATAAATTTGGCAACGCAGATGAAATGAACCAATTTCTTGAAAAACAAGCATATTCAATATGAAATTGGTAAGTGGAATAGCCTGTAACTATCAAAGAAAGTTAATTCATAGTTTTAAAAAATCCCATAACAGAAATCTCTAGGCCCAGTTAGTCTCACTGGACATTTTTGGAAAATATGTAAAGAATTATCACCATTTTTTCATAATTTTTTAAATAAGGAAGAGGAAGAGAAAACTGTGATATTGTATGAAGCTAGTATTACCCTGATGGCAAAACCAGATAGGCCAATAGAAGAAAACCACAGATTAGTATCCCTCATGAATATAGATAGAAGAATCTGTGACAAAATATAAGCTAATAGAATTGAGTAATGCATGAGGATAATACACCAGGACCCATAGAGTTTGTTCCGAGGCCATGAGCCGGCTCAGTATTCAGAGATCCATCGGTGCACAGCCCAGCTTTCGTGCAGGCTGGAGAAGAAAGAAATCACGTAACAATGAACACATAACAAGCACTGGACACGATTCAGCATGCATTCATGATGTGCAAAACTCAGAAAAGCATGAACAGAGGTCACCTTCCTCACTGGATAACGAGCATCTACAGAAAACCTATAGGAGACATTATATAAATACTGTGATTAGCTATACTCTATTAAGAACATCAAAACCAAATGCTTTTTCCTTAAGTTTGAGAACAAAACAAAGGTATCTATTCTTGTTACCCTTATCCAGCATTTTTTCTGGAAATTTGAGCCAGCATAATAAGGCAAGAAAAGGAAATAAAAGATTTACAGATCACAAAAGAAAGAAGAAAATTATGTTTGCAGATAACGTGACCATCTGCATAGACAACCCCAAGAAATCCATCAAAAAACTCCTAAAACTAATAACTGAGTCAAGCATGATGGGACCGTTCAAGATAAACATACGAAAATCAGCTGTGTTTCTGTGTACTGGAGAGAACATGTTGAAGCTGGCATTAAAAATACACCACATATTTCCAGCCATCTCCCAAAATGAAAAACTTAAATGTAAACCTAACAGACGATATACACTACATGTGCGCAAAACACTGATGAGAGAATCAAAGAATATCTAAATAATGGGTAGGTCTGCTCAGTCCATGGACTGGAATAGTCAGTATTGTAAAAATGTCACTTGCCACCAGCGGACACAAAGGTTTAACACAATTCCATTCAAGACCCCAGCAAGATTTTTTTTGTAGATTAAAAAAAAGATTATTCTGCAATTAATATTGAAATGCAAAGGGACTAGGATAGGTAAAACAATTGTTAGAAAAAAGGACAAAGTGAGAGCGGTCGCTGTACCCACTATCAAACTTATACTACAGCAGTTGGTCTGCACAGCGTGGTGGGGAATGAACATGTGGATGGCACAGAGTGGTGATCCAGCAATAGATCACACACAAATACAAACAGCTGATTGTTGACAACCTCAAAAGCAACTCAGTGGAGGGAAGACAACCTTTTCAGCAAGTGGTGCTGGAGCCATTTGACAGTCGTATGTCAAAAAAATGAACCTTTCTAAACTTCCTGTATTATGCATATAAAGATTCATAAAAGATGGATTGAGGATTTACGTGTAAAATGCAAAACTGTACCTGTTTTAGAAAAAAATAAGAGAAAAATCTTTGCAACTTGGGGCTATCCAATGATATTTTTTAGACCAAAAGCAAGACCTGCAAAAGGGAAAATTGATAAATTGGACTTAGTAAAAATGAAAAACTGCTGCTGTAGGATTGATGAGAAGATAATCTACAAACTTTAAAATATATTTACCAACTGCATATCTGGAAAGGATTAGTATCTGGAATACATAAAGAACTTTTAAAGCTCATTGGTAAAAGAACAAACAGTCTAATTAGAAAATGAACAGAAGATATAGAGAGATATTTCATTTACTGGACATATAGATGGCACATTACCTTATGAAAATATGTTCAATATCATTAGCCAGTATGGAAATGCAAATTAAAATCACAATGAGATACTGTGTATCTCTTAGAATGGCTAAAGTAAAAATGATGATGATAAGGTGGAAATGGATCACTGACCTTTTGCTGGTGGAAACAAAGAATGAGTCAGTCACTCTGACAAATATTTTGACAGTCTCTTAAAAAAAGCCCACAATCGCCACTACAGTACGACACAATAATTGTACTCGCGGTGTCTCTCCCTGAGAACTGAGAGTTCGTGCTCGCCTAGAAGCCTGCATGTGAATATTTACAGCCGTTTTAGATGTCCTTCAACAGTGAACTGTTGGGGCTGACACTGTGGCATAGTGGGTAAAGCCGCTGCCTACAGCACTGGCATCCCATATGAGTGCCAGTTCAAGTCCCGGCTGCTCCACTTCCAATCCCGCTCTCTGCTATGGCCTGGGAAAGCAGTAGAAGGTGGCCCATGTCCTTGGGCCCCTGCACCTGCGTGAGAGACCCGGAAGAAACTCCTGGCTCCTGGCTTTGGATCAGTGCAGCTCTGGCCACTGTGGCCTTCTGAGGACTGAACCAGAGGATGGAAGACCTCTCTCTCTCTCTCTTCCTCTCCTTCTCTCTCTGTGTAACTCTTTCAAATAAAATAAATCTTAAAGAAAAAAAAAAAAGCGAACCATTAAGCAAACTATGGTGTGACCAGGCTGTGGCCCACTACTGAGTAATGAAAGGGGATGAGTTGTCAATCTATACAGCAATCTGGGTGGATCTCCAGGGACCCATGCTCTGTGAAAAAGCCAATCCAAAGCATTACAAACTGTGCAATTCCATTTATTTAACGTCACTGTGGTGGAAAAGTACAGAAATGCAGAACGGCTGTGTGGTTTGTAGGGGCTAAGGATGGGGTGAGAGCAGGGGAGACCCTCAAGGGTACCAGGGTAGTCCCTGAGAGGACGAGAATGGTCCTGTCAGTGTGCCAGGAGTGATGGCATCCTACAGGTCAGTAGGCCGTTCCCACACCAGGGTAGTCCCTGAGAGGACGAGAATGGTCCTGTCAGTGTGCCAGGAGTGATGGCGTCCTACAGGTCAGTAGGCCGTTCCCACACCAGGGTAGTCCCTGAGAGGACGAGAACGGTCCTGTCAGTGTGCCAGGAGTGATAGCGTCCTACAGGTCAGTAGGCCGTTCCCACACCAGGGTAGTCCCTGAGAGGACGAGAACGGTCCTGTCAGTGTGCCAGGAGTGATGGCGTCCTACAGGTCAGTAGGCCGTTCCCACACCAGGGTAGTCCCTGAGAGGACGAGAACGGTCCTGTCAGTGTGCCAGGAGTGATGGCGTCCTACAGGTCAGTAGGCCGTTCCCACACCAGGGTAGTCCCTGAGAGGACGAGAACGGTCCTGTCAGTGTGCCAGGAGTGATGGCGTCCTACAGGCCAGTAGGCCGTTCCCACACCAGGGTAGTCCCTGAGAGGACGAGAACGGTCCTGTCGGTGTGCCAGGAGTGATGGCGTCCTACAGGTCAGTAGGCCGTTCCCACACCAGGGTAGTCCCTGAGAGGACGAGAACGGTCCTGTCAGTGTGCCAGGAGTGATAGCGTCCTACAGGTCAGTAGGCCGTTCCCACACCAGGGTAGTCCCTGAGAGGACGAGAACGGTCCCTTCGGTGTGCCAGGAGTGATGGCGTCCTACAGGCCAGTAGGCCGTTCCCACACCAGGGTAGTCCCTGAGAGGACGAGAACGGTCCCTTCGGTGTGCCAGGAGTGATGGCGTCCTACAGGTCAGTAGGCCGTTCCCACACCAGGGTAGTCCCTGAGAGGACGAGAACGGTCCTGTCAGTGTGCCAGGAGTGATAGCGTCCTACAGGTCAGTAGGCCGTTCCCACACCAGGGTAGTCCCTGAGAGGACGAGAATGGTCCTGTCAGTGTGCCAGGAGTGATGGCGTCCTACAGGTCAGTAGGCCGTTCCCACACCAGGGTAGTCCCTGAGAGGACGAGAATGGTCCTGTCAGTGTGCCAGGAGTGATAGTGTCCTACAGGTCAGTAGGCCGTTCCCACACCAGGGTAGTCCCTGAGAGGATGAGAACGGTCCCTTTGGTGTGCCAGGAGTGATAGCGTCCTACAGGTCAGTAGGCCGTTCCACACCAGGGTAGTCCCTGAGAGGACGAGAATGGTCCTGTCAGTGTGCCAGGAGTGATAGCGTCCTACAGGTCAGTAGGCTGTTCCCACACCAGGGTAGTCCCTGAGAGGACGAGAACGGTCCTGTCGGTGTGCCAGGGGTGATGGCGTCCTACAGGTCAGTAGGCCGTTCCCACACCAGGGTAGTCCCTGAGAGGACGAGAACGGTCCTGTCAGTGTGCCAGGAGTGATAGCGTCCTACAGGTCAGTAGGCCGTTCCCACACCAGGGTAGTCCCTGAGAGGACGAGAATGGTCCTGTCAGTGTGCCAGGAGTGATAGCGTCCTACAGGTCAGTAGGCCGTTCCCACACCAGGGTAGTCCCTGAGAGGACGAGAACGGTTCTGTCAGTGTGCCAGGAGTGATAGTGTCCTACAGGTCTGTAGGCCGTTCCCACACCAGGGTAGTCCCTGAGAGGACGAGAACGGTCCTGTCAGTGTGCCAGGAGTGATGGCGTCCTACAGGTCAGTAGGCCGTTCCCACACCAGGGTAGTCCCTGAGAGGACGAGAACGGTTCTGTCAGTGTGCCAGGAGTGATAGTGTCCTACAGGTCTGTAGGCCGTTCCCACACCAGGGTAGTCCCTGAGAGGACGAGAACGGTCCTGTCAGTGTGCCAGGAGTGATAGTGTCCTACAGGTCTGTAGGCCGTTCCCACACCAGGGTAGTCCCTGAGAGGACGAGAACGGTCCTGTCAGTGTGCCAGGAGTGATAGTGTCCTACAGGTCTGTAGGCCGTTCCCACACCAGGGTAGTCCCTGAGAGGACGAGAACGGTCCTGTCAGTGTGCCAGGAGTGATAGCGTCCTACAGGTCAGTAGGCCGTTCCCACACCAGGGTAGTCCCTGAGAGGACGAGAACGGTCCTGTCAGTGTGCCAGGAGTGATAGTGTCCTACAGGTCAGTAGGCCGTTCCCACAAGGGCGTGGGTAGAGGAATCGGGGGGGTCTCTCTTCTTACAACTGCGTGGGAATCTACAATCATCTCAAAGGACAAAATGCAATGAGAGAGATGTTGTCCGTATGGCCAGGCCAAGAGTGGCATGAAGAGACACAACTGTGAACTTACAGTGCCTTCCAACTAGACCAAAGCAACACTCTGGAAAAAGGTGTAGTAACCAAGGTAATTGCCTGTAGCAGAAGGGGTACGGCCCACAGCCCTTCTCGGGGTCAGGGAGGGTACAGTCTGGCCTCTGAATGACTGCCCAGCCGTCTGCTGTCTGTGGGATGGCTTCTCAGAGGCATGCGTGCAATACAGACGTGCAGAAACACTCACCAGCTTTCGCATGTGGCATGTCAGAGTTGTGACATGAAACATGACGTAAGAGAGAGAACGCCTATGATGTCTGTTCTGCACGGGCCCTGGGCTCTGTGGAGTGGATCCCACCTCCAGCGGGCAGAGGATGTGCATGGTCCTCACAGTTGGCATCTCCACACAGGATGGTGACTTGCCCGTGGGACACTGCTTGTCCTGGCGGTGTCCCTGTGAATCGCGGCACATGGGCGGCATATCCATTCCTTTCTTCTAATCTTCCTACTTGTATTTTTTTTAAAACTTGTTTATTTATTTGGAAGGCAGAGTTACAGAAATAGAGAGGGAGATCTTTCACCTGCTGGTTCACTCCCCAAGTGGTTGAAGGCAGGAGCTTCACCTGAAGCCAGGATCTCCCACATGGGTGCAGGGGCCCAAGCACTTGGGCCATCTTCTGCTGCTTTCCCAAGCCAATAGCAGGGGGCTGGATCAGAAGTGGAGCAGCTGGGACTGAAACTGGGCTCATGTAACATGCTGGTGTTGCAGGCAGCGGCTTTACCAGCTGTACCACAACACTGGCCCCAATATTTCTGCTTTTAACCCAAAGAACGTTGCATTTTATGAGGAACCCAAGAAGTCGTGAGGGCTCTGTTTCACTGTTTCCAGTGCTCAGCCACAGCGCCTCTCAGCTAAGTCTACCGTCACAATTCCCACCAGGATTCTGCTGAGCTTTGCTTAGAAAGTCCTGTGGTTCCTGCCATTTGCTGGGAAATGCTTAGATCTCCCTCCCTCCCTTTCTTCTTTCCCCTCCTCTTCCTGTCTTCCCCTTCACACTCTACTATGTCTCCCCCTCCTCCTTTTTCTTTTCCTGGGATATGGAGATTTTTCTGTGCTTGGGGTGACTGATTGAATTTTACCTGAGCTAAATTATAGTTGCTCATTCTTGTAATTGCACAAGGCCACACAGAAGCAAAGCATTGACTGCTACTGTTCTGGGATTTCCCAGATGTATAATTTCAAATTGATATAAAAAAAGCTTTGCAGTGCATTAATAATAGCATAAAACAAAATGCAGTAGGCCGAGGGTGAGCAGAGCCCTTATTGTCTTTGCTACAAAACCAGCTATAGGCTTTGGGTGACTGGCGTTTATTGTTGGAATGGGTTTTCTGTTGCATACCTTGAAAACACAGAATCGGAGCAGATGTGCACTGCAGCCTGGCCTCTCTGGAACCCCACTTACCCAGCCAGCAGAAAGTGCCCTTCTTACTCAGCAGCTTGGAGAGCAGGGGGCTCTCCTGATTCAAAAGCACCCATCCACGTCTTGCGGGAGAAGCAGGTCTCCTGGGCTATTTCTTTTATACGCTGCCATTATTCTCTGCCCAGCCTGGCACACGCGGCTCTGTGACATCAACAAACAAAGGACAGGAAAAAATCTGAGGGAGGCGACAGTTTCCACATATATCTGGAGGTACTGGGTCAAGACACCTTGTTTTATTCTGGAAGTCTGTGTGTCTACACTTGTGTATTTATGTGCCTGGCCACGGATGCCCTCAGCAAAGGGACAGCAAGTGGGGTTCTTTTTTATTATTATTAATTTGTTTTTATTTATTTGAATGGCAGAGTGATTAAGAGAGAGAAAGAGAGAGGGAGACACAGGGAGATCTTCCATCCGCTGGTTTGCTTCCCAAATGGCCACAATAGCCAGGTCTGGACCAGGCTGAAGCCAGGAGCAAGGGACTCCATTCAGGTCTCCTACATGGGTGGCAGGGGCCCACGTATGTGGACCATTTTCTGCTGCCTCCCAGGTGTGTTGATAAGGACGTGGATTGGAAGTGGAACAGCTGGGCCTCGAACTGGCATCATAAGAACAGCTTAACCCACTGTGCCACACTTGCAGCCTTAAATGTGCGTGTAAGTCAAGCCCAAGTTTCAGGGGGTGATGAAGCCGTGGGTACCTATGTGCTGTCCCCACCCTGAAAGGCATTTTCAGTGCTACCAGAGAGCATGTGGCCCAGAGGATGGAGTCCCCTGAGTGTTTGAGCAGAGAGAGCTGTGGGACAAGGACAGTGCTGTGGCCCCTCCCATCCCCAGGCTGTGGGCAGGACCATGCAGCCAGGACCAGCATGCAGGGCCTGGGGGCAGCACCTTGGGGCTGTGCCTCCTCCGCCTACTATTTGGGTGTGATTTCACTTTCCTCCCGGCTGCTCCTCGTTTCTCCAGACCTTCCATGGAAGTAGATGCCACCTCCCACTTGTGCCTGTTTAGAGGATTTTGTTGTGTATTGAAAATTTTGATTTAAGAGATGTTGCTTAACAAGTAATACTTGCATGTTTTTATGGGTTCAGGGAAGTATTTCAGCACATGTACACAGTTCAGACTCCCCGAATCAGGTAATCAGCATTTTCCTTTCCTTTTTATTTTTTAATGTTTAACAATTCCTTTAACTATGGAAATAAATGAAGGCTTCTCTCCCCTCAAAAAATGGATTTTGCGGCAGGGGTATGCTTTTTGGGGCAAGGATGCCTTTTTACTGTCCTATAATTTATAGCGAGTTAACTGTACAGATGACTGACCTAGGGCCATAAAATTTTATTATTGCTGTCTTTCAGCCCCAAGTAGAAAGAGGACAATATCTGAGCGTAACAATAGAGAGCACCATTTGTGGAGAGGGGGGGAGAGCGAGAGCTAGAGAGAGAGAGAGCGAGAGCGAGAGTGAGCAAGAGTGAGAGAGAGAGAGCTAGAGAGAGAGAGAGAGAGCTAGAGAGCGAGAGCGAGAGCGCCAGTGAGCTCCCTTCAGGAGACGCAGCCTGCGAGGAAGCTATCAAAGCAGAGGAGGGCAATTAAGATCTTGCCCCTCGGCTGCCGTCGGGCATCCGTGGAATTGTCACACTGCTGGAGCACGCGCCTGTCCCAAGTCTGGCAGCCACTGGCCTGGGCTGACCCGAGAGCTCCTTCCAGTCTAATTCCTGTGATTCTAAGCCCAAGTTCATTATCTAGGAAAGCACATTAAAAATAACGGCGAGAAAAGCACTTCAACACCTCTCACAAATTATAGCAGTCGGATGCAATTTGGATTAGATAAAATATATATTTATTTTATGGAACAAACATGCAGACAATAAAATTTTGTTTAACAGTAACGGTATTATGCAGTGACTCAGTAATGGAATTGAGACCTTTATTATCGAATGCTGCTTTTGAGGGAGGTGATTGAACTGATGCACCCCAACCCCCACCCCGTCCCCTTCTGAACGATTTCCCTTACTCACTGTCATGTTTTCAGGGGATTGGAGAGGCGTTAGGGCACTGGGCTGGAGAGAGAGAGGTTCTCCCTACCATCTGGAGGAGAGGTGCTGGTCCCCTGCCGCGCCCTGCTAGGCCGGGCCAGGCATGGGGAGGGCCTGCTGCTGTGGCAGGGCTGTGGGCGCTAAGACAGCTGCTGTGCGCATCGTGTCAGCTCTCCAGCTGAGAGGCACAGGAAGTCGGGGTGCAGCCTGGCTCTAGTCTGTGGATTCCTCCCCCTCGAATCCTGCCAGCCCGACCCCGAGTGCTCACCCGTCACAGCGAAGCGCTAGGTGCTTTCAAAGGCTGGAGAGATTGTCCCCGGAATTCTCCCTTCCTCTCCAAGTCCTGCTGGCCAGGACTCTGCGCCTGAGGCATCTGGGAATAGGGAGATGGCTCACATCTGCAAAGGACAGGCTCCCTGTTGGGGGCGGGGCAGGCAGACCTTCCATGAGGAGAGAGGAAGGGCAATGGCCAGTGAGTGGGATACTGAGGCGTCCATGGCCATGGCCAGCGTGGAAAAACAAGCAGAGTTTGGTGCCCTCGGGGAAGACAGAGTTGGGGGTGGGAGCACTGGCTGGGGAGGGGGAGCAGGTGGGCAGAACTAGGAGGGGAGCACTGGCTGGGGAGGGGGGCACTGGCTGGGGAGGGGAGCACTGGCTGGGGAGGGGGAGCAGGTGGGCAGAACTAGGAGGGGAGCACTGGCTGGGGAGGGGAGCACTGGCTGGGGGGGCAGGTGGGCAGAATCAGGAGGGGAGCACTGGCTGGGGAGGGGAGCACTGGCTGGGGGGGGCAGGTGGGCAGAATCAGGAGGGGAGAACCTGGGGGAAAAGTGCCTGCTCACAGGGGCCTCGCAGGAGGCCGCTCCTGTTTTGGTTCCGACACTGTTTAGTGATCATTTTCAGGATCAGGTGGTTACGAAGTCCGGTTTTTCTCCTTGCTCTTCGTGGCTCTGTTGCTTTGGGAGCTTGGGGTGACTCTGCCCTTGTCGCTGCTGTGTCTGAGGGGAGCTGGGGGGGTGCTGAGCAGAGGGGGGCCGCAGTCAGGAGCAGTGGCACAGACCCCAGGAGCTCCTGTCCTGGGGCCCTGGAGTCGGGGACGGGGGAGCCGTGTACCACCTCCTCTGCGCCAAGTCCGACTGCACCAGCACTCCGGCGGTGCTTTGCAGGGTCTTCAGCTACTTGTCGAGCGTACAAAGTTCCCCAGGAGTCCAGGGCTCCCTTTAGCCTCTGCCATTCAGATCAGCCCTTGCTTGTAGTTTCTAAACTGCGGGCTGGCCCGAGGCCCCGGGAGGAGCAGCCTTTTCCTGGGAGCACTCGACCCCTCTGCAGAAACACTCGGGGGGCCCCCACATCAGTGGCAGCCGCCAGAGGCGAAAACACGAGCTCACCGTGTGTGCTGCTTGTGCCCAGGGAAGGGACAGTGAGGATCTCGGGCAGACAGTGAGGGGAGCACAGGAAGGCTGAACACAGCTGCTTCAGCCCAGGGGCTTGGTCCGCCCAGTGGGTGGTGAAGAGCCCTGAGTGCTGGCCACCTGCTGGAGGCACCAGCACACAGCAAGGCCCTGTGGGAGCTTCCAGACCAGGGAGCTGCGGTGACTCCACTGACTGCGTCCTTAAGAAGGGAGAACACAGGTGGACGGGGTCGCTGAGCAGGTGAATTTGCTACGTCTTTACAGAAGATTATCCCAGGGAGGAGGCTGTCCGTCTGGGGCTGTCATCCAGCACACCTGTTGAATTACAGAGAGGAGCCAGGCCTATGACGGTGACAGGTCGGGACACCCAGGTCAATGCTGCTGTTCCCTGGGAATCGTGGGTGCTACTCCGTGCTTTTTGTTTTTGTTTTTGTTTTTGACAAGCAGAGTTAGACAGTGAGAGAGACAGAGAGAAAGGTCTTCCTTCCGTTGGTTCATCCCCCAAATGGCCGCTACGGTCGGCACGCTGCGGTGATCTGAAGCCAGCAGCCAGGTACTTCCTCCTGGTCTCCCATGGGGTGCAGGGCCCAAGCATCTGGACCATCCTCCACTGCCTTCCCGGGCCACAGCAGAGAGCTGGACTGGAAGAGGAGCAGCCGGGACAGAATCCGGCGCCCCAACCGGGACTAGAACCCGGGGTGCTGGTACCACAGGCGGAGGATTAGCCAAGTGAGCTGCGGCACCAGCCAAGTACTCTGTGCTTTTGCTGACCCAGGACTCTCAGACGGCAACACCCATCGTAGGAGTGGCCTTTGTGGGACACAGCCCTCGGTGGGTCCACCCCACTCCAGGGGTGGAAACACAGGGCCCCTGCCCCTGCCCGCTGTGTCCAGCAGCTGTGAGTGTGCGTGCTCCCTCCCACACGGGGCAGAATGAAAATGGGAAGTGGCAGGTGGCATGGGACAGTGAGGGGCAGACAGGCCTTCAAGTTCGTAAACCAGGTAGGAGTCTCCCTCCAATAATGGTGTGTCTGTACTGAAGAATCAAGAAGCCCCGGGGCTAAAGCTGGACGGTGTTTATGCTAAGGTGTGCGGCAGTCACTGGGCACTCTCTGCTCCCTGCCACATGTGTCACGTGTACCTAGGGCAGCGAGCCACACCCTGAGCGGCTGTGCCTCATGGCCTATGGTCTCTGCAGCCTGTATTCTGCTCCCGGCTTTAGGGATTTCCCACGGTGGCAGCCACGCCTCTGACTTTCCCCGTGGTAAGTGCTTGCGCCGGCCTCCGTGTGGACCTCTGAGGATCGTCCTCGGGATGTGAGAAGTGATTCCCGGTGCCTGTGGGGACTGTGAGGCAGGCCTGGGTGCTGTCTGTTACGTTGACAGCATCACTCACTTCACATGGGACTCTGTCCGCTGAGGCCATCATTCCAGAGTTCTTTGTTCCGATCGTGCGGGGGAAAGATTATGAAGTCCTTCTACACCATAGGGTGAGAGATGGGTCAGTCTCTGTGCAGACATGGCCCCTGAGCTTGTCCTGTAGCTTTCTGAGTGCAGTGGCCTGCAGGTGACAAGGCAGGAGGAGGCCTGGGTCACCTGCCTCCATGTCCCACAGCCAGTGTCTTCCGATGGCTGATCACAGGGTCTCCAGGACTGGCGCAGCCTGGCAACACCCGGCTTGAGGCTTTCATTCTGCTGAAATCCACGTTCTTGAAGGCTCCATGTTTAGAATCTCATCCAGCTCTACAGAAAATGCCTCCGCACACCCACTTGAATGGTTGAAATCGGTGGAGCGGCCGGTGCCGCGGCTCAATAGGCTAATCCTCTGCCTGCTGCGCCGGCACACCAGGGCGCCGGATTCTGTCCTGGTTGCCCCTCTTCCAGTCCAGCTCTCTGCTGTGTCCCGGGAGTGCAGTGGAGGATGGCCCAAGTGCTTGGGCCCTGCACCCATATGGGAGACCAGGAGGAAGCACCTGGCTCCTGGCTTCGGATCAATGCGGTGTGCCCGCCACAGTGAGCCGGCCGCAGTGGCCATTTGGGGGATGAACCAACGGAAGGAAGACCTTTTTCTCTGTCTCTCATTCTCACTGTCCACTCTGCCTGTCAAAAATAAAAATTAAAAAAAAAAAGGGAAATCGACGTAGCTGACCATGTGAGCTGACCCTTTTCCTCCTTTCTGGTGGGGAACGTTCCGTGAGCTGGTCCCACCACGTCTCCTGTGAGCGCCAAGGCTGAGGTCCCCTGGGGGACAGCATCACCCTTCAGGTGGTGACCGCCTGGAGCCTTGTGCACCCCTGCTGTAGTGGGGAAAGTTTACAAATGGAAAGCGGAAATGCTTCTGCAGGGGGAGCTGCGCCTGACAACCCCCTGGGCCCAGCAGGAATGTGGAGCGAGGACCCGGGTGCCACCCACCAGCGCATCCAGCTGTGGTTCCACTGCGAGGGTGGCTCCCACGGCTGAACTGGTAGGAGGGACGGCAGAGCAAACACAGGCCCAGAACCTTTGCTTTCGAGCCCGGATCCTTTGCCGTGTCGTGAAATACATATTCATAACCCTGCAGCTCTGGGAGCCTGGGCAGGCATCGGGGGCTGATGAGAAAAAAGTTGATTTATGATGATCTCAAAAACATGGTCTCCGAAGATGTATTCAGCAGCGCTGAGGCTTCAGGTTTAAGCTCTATGAATTTTCCCGAGCTGTCTGGGATTACCCATCTGTTTAAAGGTTAACTGTCTTCACACTTACGAAATGGGTATTTCTGTTTGGGTTCTTACTTTGTTCGCATTAATGATTTATCAAATGCAAAACGCAAAGCCAGGGAAATTGCTTTCCACCTGGGTATGGAATAGCTGCCTGACCAAGTTTCTGAGAGACGCCCAGGATCAACTTGGAAGTCCTGCTGCCCCAGGCCGCTCTTTCGAATAAGGGCAAAGGAACGCGTGGACCACGCGTAACAAGGGGACTTCATTTGGGTCAATATCTCACCTAGTGCGCCCGTGGCTGCTGGGATCAGACCCCCTTCCCATGTCTTCTCTCCATAGAGTCTTATCCAAACAGAAGCCGTTCCGTTTCCGAACGTGCTTATGTTCTCATGTGCTATTCGTGCACATGTCCAGGAATTGATTTCCTCACATAAAAGAGCACGTAATTCTTCTCTCTTGATAGTTTTGGAAGTATGACAACTTGCTTTGTAAATACGGTTTTGAATGTTGCATGTTGAAAATTCTGTGACCTCAGACAATTTATTAGTCACTCGTTTAGCTGTTGTTAATAGGATCAGCTCACAGTGGCAATTACTCCTGTTTCTGTAGCTACAAAGCATTCCGTTGCTTTGGAACGATAGCCAGCATGGCCCCAAAGGGTTGTGGCTTCACACTGCACACTGCAGTGTGTACCGTGCACACACACTGCACGCCCGCAGTGGCGTGCTGTGGCCCTGGTGCTCAGGGATGGGGGCGGATCTCCCCCGCCCCCCCAATGGGTTGCTGAGCTTTGGCCAGACAGTTGGCCAAGGATTAGGGTTACCATGGTTACCTGAGAGCAGCCCCATGGGGTGGACCACACTCTAGCCCTGTGCTCCCATCCAAAGTTTTTGAATGCATGATCCTATCAGAAAAATATTCTTAACCACCTCGTTCCCTATATACATGTTTGTGTCACAAAATAGGTATACTTATGGATTTGAAATGGACTATAAGGCACACATGATATGGAAATTAAAATGACTAGATGGGTTAAATAGCATAAGCTGCTGATTGTATTCACTGTACAAAGATATCTTGGCTTCTTTGCATCTGTGCTCGATGCGTAGCTGCTGGGGTCTCACCAGTCGCCGTGACTACCTGCCACCTCCGCCTGCTGTCTCAGCGCAGGTGAACCCTGGGAGGGGTCCGGGGGGCGCAGATGGGGCTGCCTGCACTTCTCTTTGCGGTCATGGCCGGCTAGAGGAGGGCCTCCTCTGTCTCCTTGTTGTGGTCTCTAGAGGAGGGCCTCCTCTGTCTCCTTGTTGTGGTCTCTAGAGGAGGGCCTCCTCTGTCTCCTTGTTGTGGTCTCTGCTGCTTCATCCGTGCTGCTATCGAGTTCCACATTCTTCCTGCAAGTCTTTTGTGAAGCCACCTGACCCTGTCGCGAGGGTGGATTTGGTTAAAAGTGAGCAATCCAACCTGCAGGTGCACCTTGCCAGCCACCGGTGGAGGTGACAGCGTGCCCACTGGTCCCGCGCCCTGGGCAGTTCTGGGCACCCACAGGTGCCTTGCATTCCACTTGACGGTTGCTGATTCAGCCAAGGAGCAAAGCACACTCAACGACAGTTTAATATGGCGCGAAGTTTTCATTTGCAGGTACAACCACTAGAGTCAGAAGTCCACCCTGTACTTGCCCAGTTTCTCATCTGTAAAATGGGGACGGCAGCATTCACGTCGTAAGATTTGTGAAGAGTGGAGGGCCAAGTCTGGAGCGTAGTGTGTGCTGCAGAGTCCCGGCTTTTGTTACCATCGTCACTGTGGTTACCAGCCAGTACTGTTAATGAACTTGAACCAGAGGGGCTGGCAAAAGAAGGCAGATTAAGACAGAAGCTGTAGATACCTGATTTTAAAAGTCAGGAACTTGGTTAGAATTCACATGGAGAATTTGAGCATAAAAACAGACACGCTTAACTGAATCATCCAAGTGTAAAACTCCCTGCCACGATTCACTCCTCGTTGCCTTCTCTCGGTCTTCACTCTTCACGCAGGGCCTGCAGCCTCAGACGCACGCACCCTGGTTCTGCACCTTGGAGAAGGGCCTTCCTTACCTATGCAGGCTAAATATTCCCGAGACACAGCTGTCCCCCCTCCCCCGGCACCACCTCGATATCCCAGCGCACATTTCCATCCTTGTCTCAGGAAGAAGATGCTAACATGGAAGATCTCTCTCTCTCTCTCTTTTTTTTTGTCTGAGTAAAGTAAAAGGTAGGGTAATTTTTGATTAACTGTGCTGACAACACAAGCTGCTCTTCCGACTGAACTTGCCGGTGTGGCTGCGGCTGAGCGCCGAGCGTGGCTGGAGGTGTGATAATTGCCAGCGCGCCATCTGAAGATGCGGGCTGCTGCGGACTACACAGGCTGCGGATTACTTTTGTGTCTATCTCTGTCTTTCTCTCTCTCTCTGTTCTTTAAAAGTTGCCTTCTGCAAATGTTCTCCAGCTGTTGAGAAATTGTTTTTCATCTGGAGCCGGCAATTGTTTTTAAGAGATTGATTCAAATGCATAAGGAGTCCCAGGGACTGGTATTTGCATTTGCAACAATAATTATTAGATGCTAAAACTGTGGCTACATGAGGCAAGAATTTCTAATTATTCTCTATTATCTGGGCCCAACTTTTTCCCTACTGTCTTGCTAAGTTGCAATGCACAGAGCAGAACACACATGGCAAGTCAACCTCCAGCAGCCACCGTGCCCGTGTCCCCGGAGGCCCCGAGTCGACCCCAAGTTTGTTTTGGTGCATTCATACCCCGGGCCTACCTCAGAGCATTGCCGGATGGTGACAAAACCTCTCTGCCCCTTTGCTGTTGGCACAGCAGTCAATGGAACTAGGCTGGGGGAGGCGCGTCCTTCAGCTGCCCCCACAGAGCTGGGGAGGAGCTGCCTCTCTGGGGAAAGGGTCCTGGCAGTGGTCCAGGGGCTCTGTTTCCATGGTTAGGTCTGGTGGCCTTGGGGATGACCCCACGGCCCAGGGAGGAAGCCCATGTGACTTGTTGGAGGGCACAAGTAATTCAGGAGGCACAAGGTGTGAGTAGTGGCTGTGTCAGTGTACAGTCTGACCATGGCTATCACATGAGAATTACATACAGGAAAACAGAATATCACATCCCAGTTCTTTAAATACTCCTTATGTAATCAATGGCAAGATGAATGCTACATTCGAGCCTAGGAGGAACACAGTGTTAGAGGCAGCACATCCTGAGCCTCCTGGGTGACGGTGACAGAGCTACAGGAGCAGCCTCCCCCCTCCCTCGAGATACACCTGTTCAAGCTGGGGCTGGGCGGAAAGCTGCACAAGCCTGGCCAGTGGACTCGCTGGCGTTCACGTGGTCTGGCTTGGGCAGAAGCAGCGTCCTTCATGGTTTCGTTCCATGTCTCACAAACCAGCACCCCCAGGGAGGGCACGGCTGGTCCCAAAGACCCTGAGGCCCCAAGAGCAAGTCAGGGGCCATGCTGGCCTGGGAGTGACCGATGAGGGCCCTTGCTGAGGTCGCCGACCTGTGCTTCAATCTCGCGTTTGCTTTGGGGACTGAAGAGGACTAGCCGGGGTCAAAGGTGAAGGAAGGAGTCTGAGGAGGTGCTGGTGTTAGGGAGGCCGGGAGAAGAGCAAGGGCACGATCAGCCGACACCTGTCCATGCCAAGGTGGTATTTCCTATCTGGTGGTGTGCGATCCAGCTGGCGGTCCTGTTTCTTCTTTTCTTTTCTTTTCTTTTCTTTTCTTTTCTTTTCTTTTCTTTTCTTTTCTTTTCTTTTCTTTTCTTTCTTTTTTTGACAGGCAGAGTTAGACAGTGAGAGTGAGAGAGACAGAGAGAAGGGTCTTTCTTCCATTGGTTCACCCCCCAAATGGCTGCCACGGCCGGCGCAGCACTCAGATCCGAAGCCAGGAGCCAGGAGCTAGGCGCTTCCCCTTGGTCTCCCATGTGGGTGCAGGGCCTAAGCACTTGGGCCATCCTCCACTGCCTTCCCAGGCCACAGCAGAGAGCTGGACTGGAAGAGGAGCAACTGGGACAGGACCGGTGCCCCAACTGGGACTAGAACCTGGAGTGCCAGTGCCGCAGGCAGAGGATTAGCCTATTGAGCCGTGGCGCCGGCCGTTGGTCCTGTTTCTTTGAAAAAGGGTCGATGTGGGTGAGACCCAGACTGAGGTTCAACATAAGACTCTGACGAGGTCTTGTCCCTGTTTCCAGCTCCCTGCAGTCCCTGCTCTGGGTCTGAAGATGCATTTCGGCTCTGTCTCTGCCGAGGCCGGGCATTCCAGCCAGCTGGCCCAGCGCCCACCCGAGCCTCTGCACCGCGTGTTTATGGGGCTGTGGTCTTCTGAGGGCACAGGTGCTCCTGCAGCTTCCTTGTGTCCAGAACGAGGACACCAGCACGTTTGGTGCCCAAAGGCCAAGACGTGAAGTAGATGCTGAGATCAGAGGTGGACGCCATGAGAGCCGGGCGTCTCCACCCACAGCACCCACTTGTGTGTGTGCACAGCGGGACCCCATTGTCTCGCTCCCCTCCCACACGCTTCCCTGCACCGCCTCAATCTCCCAAGGTCAGGCATCTTTAACTCGTCGTCAACGCAGTTTTGCAGCAGCATTAATGCCTCTGAGTGGGAGCCTGCCTGGGAGAAGGTGAGAAACAGGAAGAGTTGTGGAGTGGGAAGCAGGCTCTCCTGTCCGATGCCGGCATCAACCAAGCCTTCACTGTCGCAGATTTCAGTCATGAGGCAAATGGGCAGGACCTGGGAGATGCACGCCGAGGAAGGCAAGAGTTTCTTCCTCCTCTTCTTCTCCTTCCTCTTCCTCCTCCATTTATTTATTTATTTGAAAGGTGGAGTTACAGAGGCAAAGGCAGAGAGAGAAAGTTTCTTTAATTTGGTTCAAGAGTCTGTGCCTCCCCCAGTACAAAAAATATTTGCAAGTCAGGGACCACGAAGAGAATCAGTTGATGACCAGAAAGGTATTCTTATCTAAGAGCGAAGTCGATCTTGACAAAAGGCAAAAGTCCCACCTAAGGGAGAAAATCATCACGGAGTCTAACTGTTTCACCCTGCTGGGGAGAATTGGAACTGTTCTGGGCCCCACAGACGTGTGTGTGAGGAGTGCAGACCGGATGCCCTGGCAAGCGCGCCCGTGGTTCTCGGAGGGCCGCTCTCGGCCAAGTCCTCATTGCAGACTCATCGCACCGTCGGCGTTTGTGCAGTGTTCCGCACAGTGCAATGGCGATGGCGGTGCGTTCTTACCACACCCAGCTGAAGGGAGACTGACAGAGATGGAGGCCCAGGCATCTCCTCCAGAGCCATGGAACAAACACGGGAGGCACCTGAGAGTCCTCATCTCCCAACCCGGGCCACTGGCAGGACCTGCACAGTGCAGCGGCATCTGCTTTAGTCCACGTTCCAAATTCTTATGCAACCCTAAGGATATTTTCATTTTACTTTAAAATAAGGGAACTCTAAAAAAAAGATAAATAAATCAAAATGGTCCCAGTTCCCTTTTAAATTTCTTTGCAAGTAGGAGAGGTGCTAAGATTTTCAAACTCGTTTTAACTCAGTTTCTGCAAAGCATGGAGGATTTTTTTTAACCTTCTGAAAGTGATTTAGTGGGGGATTTATATATGTTTTCATTTTGAGAAAATAGGGATAAGATTACAGTTTTATTTTCTCCTCTTTGGTTGTTTGTGTTTTTATTACTTTTTGTGATAAGCACATGTGTTTATACTAAGGAAAATGAAGTGATTTTTTTTTTCTAATCAAGCAAAAAGAAAAAAAAGTGCTGCAACATGTAGCTATGATGGTAAGGAGTCCACCAGGCTGACTTGTTTTTTAGGACCAGGACCCCTGCTGACCCAAGCGAGGATGTCTACAGGAGACCCCAGGTCCAGCCGGCAGAGGTCTGCTTCCAGCCCCTCCCTGACTGCTGAGAGCCACCTCTGGGTTGGTTCTTCTAGGTCCTGGCCAGCACCCGGGTCTCCTGCTCAGTAAAGGAAGACCCCAGTAACAGAGATAACGAGTCCTGTAAGCAGTGGGATGAGCCTGAGGTCTTCCTAGCCAACAGAGACCGTCGGGGACAGGCCATCCCAGGGTCGATCCGCTGTATGTCTTTTAGGAACATCGTTGCTAGAGCAGGCAGGCATACACAAGAGCAGGGAGAGCAATACGGTGAAGCCGCGTGCCTGTGGCCCAGCTCCGGTCATGATCCACCCTTCGCCAACCTCTCTGCCAATGCTTTCTCTAAAAACAAATCCCTGGTTTCATAACATTCCATTCAGAAATACCTGTGTTCTTCTACAAGGTCTCGCAGAAAAACCAAAACCGTAAGCACGATGGCACTCTCACACCTCAAGCTTTATAATAGTTTTTAAAATCACTGGTTACCCAGCCTCTGTGTCTTTTGCTATTTCAGGTTTATCCTATCGCTAGCTTTTCTTTTTCAAATCCAAGTCTAAGAAAGCTCTGTACATTGTCTTCAAGATTCATGGAAAACGATTGTTATAGAAAAGACTATCCATGATTTCAAAGTTTCTTGCACCAAAATTAACATATCTTTTAATTCCAGTTCCCACAAACACTTTGAAGTACCCTTGTGCGTGAGTTTGTATGCCTCTGAAGGGTCCCGACCAGTTGGGTTAAATTCTCTTTGTGTCCCTGTCATTTCTCTTGAATTAATGGACTGCTTGTCCTGTGGAATGCTCAGCTTTCTGGATTTGCTGATCGCATCCTCCTTGCTGTTTAACAAACCTTTCTTTCCCTTGCATCCCCTATAAACTGGCAGTCTAGCTCACTTTCTAGTCTTCTTTCTTTCAAGCATAATCCATTGTCCACTGTTGCCAGTTAAAGGAAAATCACACTTGAAGCTATTTAAAACTGTTCCAGTCTTGATGATGTCATATACAATACATTCCTGCATTTAATGCTGCTCCAAAAATGTGGGCAGTATTATTTTGGTGAGCAGATCTTCCACCAGGCCACAGACCTTCTTGAAGATTTTCACCTGCACTTTAGGGATGCTAAGATAAACCCAGGCAGAGGCTGTGGAGTTCTCACTAAATGAACACAGAGCTCCGAGGGGGTGTCTGTCCAGCACTGAGACGCAGTGGCAAATAGCTTCTGCACTTTGGGAGAGACAGGACATCCAGTTCCTCTCCCCTCAGCAAAGGAGCCGACCCGCTGTGTGGCTCCCGGCAAATGGACGTGGATATGGAAACAGGGAACTTCTGAACGTGCAGACACAATTTGCAGAAGCTTTAAGAAACGATGGGTTGGTTGAGGCACGGCTGTCACGATGCCCACACGCGGTGCTGCAGCTGTGATTTGTCTTCCCAGTGTCCGTGTGGGTCTAGATCTCAGCGGCTTATGTGACCAGTGGTTAATCCGTTTGTTTTAGTGGTTCATGGAGTAGGGTTGGAGACTTGATCCCAAGATGGCGTCTCCCAGTGGGAGGTCTGGGGCTTGTTAGGAGCCTGCCCTTGGAAGGCTGTCTTCCCAAGAGGGTTGGTCACGAAAGCAAGGCTTCTCCCTCCCTACGCAGCTTCTCTGTTCCAGGTGGAGCAGTGGAAAGCGGACTGACCCAGATAACCGGTCCCAGAGGGCCGGGCGCCTTACCGCGCACAGGAATCTTTGCAGCTGTCTGGGGGTCGGGCGAGAGGAAGTTTAGAGCGCTGTGAGCAGAGGTGATTCTGACGCAGGCTCCGGAGGCTAGGGTGCTGGGAGAAGCCTGCAGAGTGACGGGCACGCCCACGAGGCCCCAGACGGGACAGGGACTAGCGGCCAGCCTTGGCACCTGGCGGCAGAGAACCTGCCTTCCCGCATCCCGACTGTGCGTGTTAGTGGAGCTCTCGAGGCGCAAAGTGCGCAGGCCATGCTCAGGGCAGAGTGTGGGAGAGACCTTGGAGGCTCATCTCTGAAACTTTGAAACCATGGATAGTTTTCCTGTAATATACGTTTTCCATGGATGTTTCGAAGACCCCCTGTACAACACATAGAGCTTTCTCAGACTTGGATCTGAAAAACAAAACCTAGCAGCAGCCCCATCAGCAGCCTAGCGGTGCACGCCGGTCTCCGAGATCTTCGGGACAGATTCAGTTCAGGAAGGGTCCCCAGGGCATCCTGCTCACTCGGGCACAGCTTGCTTGTACAGTGCGCAGAGGCAGCTTGGCTGCAGCTGTGGTGCATTTGGGTCCCGGGCCAGGTGTGGCCACTGAGGGCAGCAGATGTTGGCATCATCCACAGGATGCAGGCTTTGCAGAGCAAGGGCTGTGGGGTCACGGTGGCGCCCCCACTACTTCCGGCAGTGCAGGTGGAGATACGGCAGGGTTGGAGCCCTGATGGGGTGACAGTGGGTGATGCTGCAGGAGGGAAGCCACAGCGGAGACCTCAGGGGCAGCAGCTCCGAGCAGCCTACGATACAAGTTCTGGGAAAGCCACTGGCACGGCTGCGGAGACAGCGAGGCCTCCACCTACATACACAGGCTGCTTCCAACAAGGGGGGGCAAGGCCGAGACCTGTGGCAGGGGCAGAGCTGCTTCAGAGGGACTCATGGGAGCAACGCCATGCAGACAAGGGGCTGGAGCTCCAGAGAGTCCTCAGCAGGCAGTGCCTCGTGGAACTGCGGAGAGCAGAGTCCGAGCTGGGAGAGCTGAGGCCGGGCCTGCTGGATGTCAGGCTTGCTTTGGTCGGATCTCTTCTACTTCCTGCCCGCCATTTGGGAAAGGAAATACCTCCCCCATGCCTGTCCCAGCGTATCTCAGACTTGCGTAACGTGAACTTTGACAGGCTCGTCGTGGAGAGATGAGACTTTGGACTTTGTGGGCTTTGGATGGATGCTGGACTAAGATTTGGGACCTTGAGGATGAATGATTGTGTGTTGCCTGTAGGAGGAGCGTGAGTTGTGGGGAGCCAGGAGCGTGTGCTATGGTCCAAGCGTGAGTCGGTGCCACGATTCGTGCAGATGTTCCAACCCCAAAGTCTCATGTTACAGTGAACACTTTAATGCTAACGGTGATGGATTAAGGGTGGAAGGAGGCCTGGTCGGAGGTCTGTAGGTGGCTGGGACTTGCCCTGGGAAGGCAGTTCTTGAGAGAGTTGGTTCCACAAGCAAGTACCCTCCCGGCCTCTCCGCGTGGCTCACCACGTGGTCTTTCCCTGCACACACTCAGCCACTGCTGGCCTCCACCCTCATCAGACAGGAGACCAATCGGCCTGTGGGCCTCCAAAGGTCGTCTGAAATAAACATGTTTCCTTCGTAAGTAGTGCGCCTCTTGGGTAGTTTCCTGAAAGGAACAAAAAGATGGCTAATGCATGTGGCCTTTCCAGTTTTCACCAAAGCTGTCCACTTGTTGACCCTCAAGGGAGCAAGCAGAACCTTCCTGACATCTCATCCCTGCCACCTGCAGCCCCCCTAATGGCCACGCTGTGTCTCATCACAGGCTTGGTGATGAGATGGACTTCTAGAAAGAGAAATGGCTGCTCTGAATGCAAAGTGGAGACTGATAGGACCCGGCTGTGGGGCCCTTGGAGAGAAACTCCAATGTTTAGTTGCAAATTGCTGTCATCAAAAGGAATCTGAGTCTTTACAGGCTCAGGCTGGGTTGGGCTGGAGGCTGAGGAGGGGCACGCTCTCTACTGTGCTGCAGGTTCTCGGGCTCTGAGACTGTCCACAGCCTAGACTCCGGCGCTGGACAGACAGGGGCCCTGTCCACAGGCACTCACCCACAGACCCGGGGCGACCCTCTTGCGTGCAGCTGCCCTCTACGGTATTTTCAGTCTCCACGACCTTGGCCGACTGTGGAGAGCATGGCGTCCTGTCCGGTGCGGGACTCCTTCCACAGATCTACATTGCAGGGTCTGTTTTTCATGGAGGGGGGTGGTGAAATCCAAAAGCCAAGTGTCCAGAGGCTTTTTGCGGCCATGATTAATTCTCCCCCTTGCAGTGGTTGGCGCAGGGCGCATCCCAATGAGGTGCGGCATCCGGGGAGCCCTTGCCGGCCAGATCCTATTGATCAGGTGGGCGCGGAGGTGGGCGTGGGCAGGACTTCTGCCCCAGATTGCAATGATGCCTCTCCTCTCTGCAGACAATGCTATCTTGTACTTAACGCTCCCTTAATTAATCTTTTTGGGGAAGGAGGTGTTTCGGCACTGTGGCAGGCACTGTTAGAGAACGGGTGGATAGTGGGCCTGGGAGGGAGCCCAGCATGCACATCGCACATCGTGGGGAGGTGGGGTGTGTTCAACATGGTTCGGGGGAGATCAAGCCCTCCAGGACAAAAAATGAAAGAGGCATTTAATTGGAACACTTAGCAATCACAAAACCAAGACAGAGGTTAAATTGTTTTGAGCAAGAGAAATTAATACATTAAAGGTTACATTTCCAACTGAGAGGCAGTGAGCCTGGCTCTTCCGCGGTGTCAGAATTACATAAGGCAGGAGAAATGGTTCTGAAATGATTGTGGAGTCATTAACAAAAGGCGAGGCAGGGTAAGACACTTCCCAGCAGGGGGGTGCGGGGAAGAATGAAGACATGGCGAGAGCTCATTAAGAATGAATTGCAGACCATAAACATTTGAAACCACTAAGTGTGGAGTTCTATCTGTTATCTAATGACTCAGAAATTAGAAAACTCACAGTGACTTTCAGAAAAGGAGTCCACTTTGCAGGAGGCAGCTTGCCATTATGGGCGCAAAAAGGTGCTTTTTTCTCTCCACTGGGGGAAAGCCTCTTATCTTTGTAAATCAGCACAGTGGAAGCAACCTCAGCTCGGCCGGGCCTCCCTTCGGCGTAATTACACCGCGTCTCAGAGTTAGTTATAGGGAGATGGAAAGGAACCTGGTGGCCCAGGGGGCAGAAGCGGGAGACCCAGGTCCATGGCTGGTCTCTCGCCGCAGATCCAGTCTCTCTACTTGGCTGACAAAGCCCTGCCACGCACTTCTCCAAAGCGGATTCACACGTTGTTTTGCTTGTGGGAGATTCCGTTGGCACTGTCATTAATTGTGTGGTTTGATAGACAGGCTCGATGAAATGAGCCAATCCATCCTCGGTGTCAGCTCTGCCCTCTCCCTGCCACAGCCTTCCTCTGCAAGAAAAAGGAGCCCTTGAACTTCAGGTGATGGGAGACTCCAAACGCCAGCTGACGCGGGGGCATCCAGGCCCCGTGTGAACGCCTTGATCTTCCAGAATGTTCCGTGCCCTCTGCTCGGTGATTCACCCTCCCGGGACTCTAAAGTGCCTCCTGGGAAAACAGATGATGTACCACGAAAGCAGTGTCCTTTCAGACAGAGCTGGGTCCCGAGCGGCTGTGAGGAGCCCTGGACCGGGCAAACATGGCTTTGCCAGGGGCCAAGGCTTTCGCTGGGCAGCCTGGTGTCCGGGATCCTGTTACTCAGAAGAGACGTGCATGTAGACAACCTGTGATCACCCAGCACCATCTCATTGCCTCATGTGGCCCATGAGAAAGGCACAGTGGACAAAGCCCATTTGACTCTGTCCCGACGCCTCCTGGTCTTGGTTGCTCTTGTTTATTCCCCACCCCCATGCAGCAGGTCAGGGCAAGGCCAGCTTCCACAGGGTTCCTGCCCGAGCAGCTCATCAGAGGCCACAGGACTAAAGAGAATTGTGAGATGCTTGGGGAACCACTCGTGCTGAGAACAGCCCCCATTGCAGGTGTACACGGCAAAGACAGGCTCCCAGAGGAACCGCGTTTGCTGCTTTCTGTCTTCCAGTACTACGATCCCTAGCCGGGTCATCCTCCAGGCTCTGGGCATCTCACAGACGAGGGGAGGGAGGTCCACTCCATTCCCACCCTTAGTGCCTGAGGTCAAGAACATCCCATGAAGGCAAGCGGTGTTTTCAGTCCTTAGTCCAGTGAGCTGCAAAGTGGGAGTGCGTGTAGCTGATCAGCATCATGTGCTCAGTGACTTACTGGGATGGGAGAGGGTGTATGTGTGTGTGCACACATGTGTGCATGCATGTATGTGTGCGTGTGTGTCTTTTTTTTTAAGTAGAAAGTAAAACTGTGAGCATTACCATCTCGGTTGCTGCTGGTGTCGTGTTCTTTGGTGTTAAATGACCAACCGTGCCACAGTCCCTGCTATGGACTGGACATTCACATCTCCCCCAAATTTGTGTGTTGAAGTCGTATCCTCTGAGACCAGTGTTGCGGTGCAAGGTAAGCCAGGGTTTGTGCCCTGGCTGCTCCACTTCTTCTTCTTTTTCTTTTTGACAGGCAGAGTTAGACAGTGAGAGAGAGAGACAGAGAAAAAGGTCTTCCTTCCGTTGGTTCACCCCTCAAATGGCCGCTACACCTGGAGATATGCCGATCTGAAGCCAGGAGCCAGGTGCTTCCTCCTGGTCTCCCATGCGGGTGCAGGGCCCAAGCACTTGGGCCATCCTCTACTGCCCTCCCGGGCCACAGCAGAGAGCTGGCCTGGAAGAGGGGCAACCGGGACAAAACCAGCACCCCAACCAGGACTAGAACCTGGAGTACCGGTGCCGCAGGCAGATAATTAGCCTAGTGAGCCACGGCGCTGGCCGAGCTACTCTACTTCTGATCCAGCTCCCTGCTAAGGGTCTGGGAAAGGCAGCAGAAGATGGCCCAAGTGTCTGGGCCCCTGCTACCCTGTGAGAGCTGAATAGAGAGCTCCTGGCTTCAGCCTGGCCCAGCACTGGCCAGGGAAGTGAACCAGTAGATGGAAGATCTCTCTCTCTCTCTCTGTAACTTTGAATTTCAAAATAAATATTAAAAAAAATACAGTCTCAACCCCCAGTGTGGCAGTCTTTGGAGGTGGCCTTTTGGCTTGGATGACTTCCTGAGGCTGGGGTCCCATGGTGTGCTTTGGGTCCTTGTAGGAAGAGGGAGAGACCACGTGAGCACACAGCCAGAAGGCTGCTGTCTGCTGGCCAGGAGGAGAGCCCTCTGTCGGGATCAAATCAGTCAAACCTTGACCCTCATCTCCAGCACCGTGGGAAGGAGATGTCTGTGGCACTTGGCCGTGATAGCCTGAGCTGGCCACGCCCGCCCGTGAGCTAGGCTGAGGGCAGGATGGGGCTCTGTATCCGTGGTGACGTTCAGAACCCCAGGTCATGGCTGTACAAATCGTGCTTTCTAAAGAACCCTCACAAAATGCACGAAGAGCTCAGGTCTCTCAGAGACACTGTGGATTGAAGGCCTAGCGAGAAAGGCCCAGCTCGCTCCGACGCTTGGCTCTGGAGGAGAGCCACTCCTGAAGCAGCACGGCCTAACCTGACAAGGAGGTGGCCCCACAGCGGTCAAGAGCACGCCTGGAACTTGGTGGGCTGGCTGTTCTGTCCTCAGTGTCGTGTATATCGGGCCTTTAGAGGATCGTTTCCAGCAGAGGCAAGCCCAGCCAGTTACAGGCACAGACGGAGCCTTGGGCCGTTGCTTGAACTGCGCCCAAACTGCTGAAATCCACAGTTCTCAAGCCTTCCAGCCCCGGGCCCATTTACCGTGTTAACAAAGCCCCAGAGACTTTAAAGAGCTCCGCTTATGCGGGATGCACGCATCTCTATTGGTAATTACCGCATCAGGAATTAAAACTGAGAACATTTGAAATATTTGTGTACTCTAACAAAGAATATATTTTTAGCAAATATCTGAATTTTCCAAAGCAAAAAAAGAAAGTAGTGAGGAGAATGTTATCACTTACTTCTCCACAAATCTCCACAATGTATGGCTCAATCCACATGTAGGTTTTTATCTCTACGTCTGCATTCATCTGATACAATATGCCGTTTTCCTCGGGATATGTGAAGACAATCTGAGCCTACCCAGCTATGTATGTAGTTGGAAAAGGGAAACATTTTTAACAGCCTTTCAGATAATGGCAGAACTTATTTTTTGATACTACACCAAAACTCAACAAGTACGGTTCCTTCACAGTTAACACACTGCAGGGTCTGAAACAGTGTCAGTGAGCTTTGCTGCCCTCTAACACTGAAATCCACTGGTCTCTTCTGCACTGTGAACAATTCTTTCTGTTACTCATGCATGATTTTCTGACATTTTACATTGTTTCAAAAATATTGGCCCAGTGAGCGGTGCAGATCTTCCAAATGTTGGCACATCTCGTGGCGTACTATCAAAACATCACACCCATTAATATCACCCAATCTCATTAGAAAACTTTTTAAGTTCTGGGACGCTGTCAAGCTCTTGGTGGTAGACAATGTTTTTCAAAATTCTATTTTTTACTGAAAAGATGGAATCTTACCCTTGGCAACAAAAGCTGTCAGTTAATTTCCCTGTAGTTACAGGCTCGCTTTGTTCGTTTTAGGGAAATGTCTGCCAAGCACCCAAGTGTCAGTCTCTCTTGGGGAGAAAAACAGTAACAACACGTGCAGCTCCCCAGCCCAGCAGTGGCACAAACGCTTTTGCCGGAGCATTTGGTGTGGTGCGCGAGCCCCTTGGTCACTGGGAACATTCAAAAGACACGGACTTGAGGATCAAGGTTCAGTGGACTCATCAAGGAGGTGGAGCTGGCGTTTCTTTCTGTAACGTGTGTATGCGACTGGAAGGAACGGTGACTCCCAGGGCAGTGGTGCCTGGCTGCCCGGGCTTGCTCGCCATGTCACCACAGTCAGCATCAGCCCGGGGAGAAGGGAACCGATAGCCAGCCTGGGATGGAAGCTGCACCGACTGACTGGATAGGAGAACTCTACGTGGGGAGCTACATGTTGGTGCACACTGTTTTCTGTTTTTTGTTCTATTTACTTGAAAGGCAGAGTTACACAGAGAGGGAGAGAGAGAAATGAAGAGGGAGAGAGAGAGAGAATCTTTCATCTGCTGGTTCAGACCCAAGCCAGGAGCCTGGAATTCCATCTGGGTCTCCCAGGTGGGTGGCAGGGACTCAAGGACTTGGGCCATCTTCCGCTGCTCTCCCAGGCACACTAGCAGGGTGCTGGATCAGAAGCCGAGCAGCCAGGATGGAAGCAGCGCTCATGTGGCACACTCTGTCTCAGGCAGCAGCTCAGCCCGCGGTGGCACAGTGCCAGCCCTTACATGCTGGTTTAAAGCAAGATTTCTAAAGGTAATGAAGCCTGTCCAGATGTGCTGCTTAATGTCAAGAAATTAATTAACAAAAATAAACCAGTTAATTAAAAATTGAGCCATTAGTGGAGAAAATAGTGAAAAACACAGGTATGCAGCCTTTGATTTCTACCTGGTATAGATTATCGTGTACATCAGAGAGTGGTGCGTGCTCATCATTTATAAATGAGTAGGTACAGTAGGGTGAGTCCTAGTGTGCAAACTTCTGAAGGTAATTCCCGGGTAAGCAAATGAAGTGGGGCTCGCACCTCAGCCCCCCGAGGGGAGTCAGCAGCCGCCCACTCCGGAAGGGACCTCTAGGGACATCCTGACACCTGCAAGGTCTTGGTGAATGGAGCCTTTGGCATTGGCCGAGGCGGAATGAAGCTTCCCGGAGGAAATGGTCCTAGTGCAGCCGCCACCCCGGGAGAGCCTCTGCACTGCGCTGGGTCAGGCCCCTCCCAGCTGCCCGCCTGCCCGCCTGCCTGGGCCATACCTGCGTGCTCCTGCCCTACACCGCGCAGTCATTTGGTCTTTGGAAACCTCCGGGGCTCTCTGAACTCCCTTAGTCCCGCCCTCTTCTGCGACCTTGGCCTCCTTCCCCAGTGGCCCTGTGTCCTTCCAGCCCCCACCTGTGCTCAGGCACAGAGCTGTCCTTCTGCACGTGCTGTTGCCTCCCCGCACTGGCCACCCACCCTCGCACCCTCCTCCTCCTCCTCTGCACCACTCCCGGCCCCCCCAGATGGAGCCAGTTCGTCCGAGGCCCGGCTGCCACTCCTCCCGGCGATGCCTCTTCCTGGGTTTTGGCTCCACACTTGGGTGTTGCCTCTTAGCATGGCAGGCCTCGGCCACGTGATCACTTCTCCGAGTTTCGATCCTTCCCTCGCTGCTCTTGGCGGGGGCTGAAGGAGGCGGAGTCCAGTCCATCAGAGTCCAGTCGCTTGGGCTGTGTCAGTATCTGACCCTGACCGTGCAGCGTGCTACAAGCAGGAGCTCGCACGCCGTGTTCATGGTCACCTTGTCATGGGGCCCAGCCCCGGCGCCTTCACTACCATCTAGCCCCGTATGCCAATGCTGCAAACACCCAAGAAGTGCTCGGAAAGCGAGTGACCAAGTGAAATCGGAAGTCAGAGTGAGGAACACGGCCTGTGCCGTCCGCGATGGCGGCCACCGGCTTCTTAAATTCCACGTCGAATCAGGCTGCAGGTCAGCTCCTCGGTCTCGAGGGTCACGCTGGGCTGGCGGCTCCCACGCTGGGCTGGGGAGTTAGAGAACGCTGCCCTCGCCACAGGAGGCTCACGGGCCAGCGCGCCGCTCCGCGTTCCCTGGCAGAGGCCACCGATGTCACGTCTCTCACTCCAATAGTGAAGAAGCAGTAACAACGCCACTATTAACCAGGTACGAAAGCTCAAATCAGACAACGGCTCGCTGAGGCAGTGGGCAGGGCACGTGCCAGGGAGGTGGGGTCCGGGACTGGTCGGACCCCACTTGCGTTCAGCTCCTCTGGGCTGTCTGCATGCAGCAGGCAGGTCAGGAGACAGCCCCCGCCCCCTGGGACGGTGCCATCCTGACACCCGATTGACAGTGGGGACAATCTGCAGATCCGCTCTGCTCGGCTACCGTGTGTAGCCCCAGGCAGCATGGGCGTCCGATGGCCTTTAGGGGAGTGCTGCATGGCATCTGTAGGGCTGACTCCGCCGACGGACTCTATTCCTCGGGAGTGGTGTGACATCCGAGCGGGCTGCCCCGTGTTCCTCGGGGCGAAAGCCCGTCTCTGCCAGCAGTCCCGCCACCGAGAGGTCGGCGCTCAGCTGGTGAACTGCGCCCCAGGAACCCACTATTCACGACCTTGCGTCGCTGGAAGTGGACAATAAGTGTCTGTACGACAAGTCTTCCCCGAAGCTAACTGAGAGGTCCTGGCTACCGCGAGGAGGGAGCCCTGGCCTCCGGGCTTCTCTCCTGTTCCACAACTTCCTCCTGTGCCCGTGCCAGAGCCCGGAAGCGTGGGAAGTGTGCCTGCAACGCGCGCTGGCTCTCTGGTCTCCATTTTCCGGTTCTTTGGATAAGAGGGCACTGCCTGCTTGCGTCCTGCCAAGGCAGCAGAAGTCGGGGATCGCTTTCCAGGTTTCTGAGCCAGCATCGGCTTCGGTGGCAGGTCGGGCTTCCCTGGGCCCGCGGCATCCACAACCCAGGCTCTCAGGATGATGAATCACCTGCAGCACGGCGCTCGGGCGGAGAAGTGACTCACGCAGGCTTTGGCAGGGCTCTGGGGCAGCAGGGGAAGGTGTCTCCAGACTAGGAGCACATCCCGATGCCAGCTCTGCATCCCAGACTGTTAGGAGATTGGAGAGACATCAGAGGTCATCCCGACCAAGTGCCTAATTTCATAGAGAACGAAAAAGAGTCCCAGCAAGGCACAAGGACTTCCCTAGAGGACAGGCCCCGACCTAGGCCTGGACTGAGTTCTAGTTCTGTGTCCTCAGTGTGGCAGACTCGCTGCCTTCGCCCTCAGTGGAGCGTCTTGATGCTGCTTGTTCTGCTGTTTTGTCCCCTCGGCTGAGCCATCAGCTTTACGAGGAGAGAGACTTCACTTTGTTTTCTTTCATGTCCTCAACACACGTATGGCCCAGGTTTGGAAAGCAAAGCTAACACAAAGTCGATAAAAAATGGTTCTGCACTAAATGGTATGTTGAGTGGATTCGGCTCACTGGGGACACTTTCTACATCTGCGCTTTATCCTAAGTAGAAGGGGGAAGGCGGTGCTGTGGTGTAGTGGGTAGAACCGCCACTGGCAGTGCCGGCATCCTACACGGGCACTGGTTCGAGGCCTGGCTGCTCCACTTCCAATCCAGCTCTCTGCTGTGGCCTGGGAAAGCAGATGGCCCAAGCCCTCGGGCCCCTTCACCCGCGTGGGAGACCCGGAAGAAGCTCCTGGCTCCTGGGTTTGGAATGGCATAGCTCTGGCCATTGTGTCCATCTGGAAGATGAAAGACTTCTTTCTCTCTCTCTCTCTCTGCCTTTCAAACAAATAAATTAAAAAAAAAAAAAAACAGGTAGAAGGGAGGAGCCATGATCCTCTAGGCAGGGGGATGAGGCAGGAAGTCTGGAGATGGACTTGGAAGAATGATCTGCAGGACTGGGACACGGCTGCTGAGGGGGTGTGGAGTTGGGTGGGAGGAATGGGTTGGCACAGGTTGTCAAGTGCTGTGAGCCTAGGGTGTGGGTGTCTGGCAGTTCTGAGCGGGCTGGTGGCATGGTGACTTGGGGGCTGGAGCAGAATCTAGTATAGTGTAAGGCAGGTGGGTAAGGAGGAGAGAAGGGGCATGCGTCAGGATGTTCTGTTAAGATGTGCCCTGGCGTACTGAGCAGGCTAAGACCCTGTAGCTTGTAATCCGACTGTGCTAGTTCCACGTGTGAGCTCCGCCCTTTCCCAGTGGGATGCCCCTGGGCGAGCTCTGCCCTTTCCCAGTGGGATGACCCTGGGCGAGCTCTGCCCTTTCCCAGTGGGATGACCCTGGGCGAGCTCTGCCCTTTCCCAGTGGGATGACCCTGGGCGAGGCACATTTCTCACCCGCCTTCTGGGATTCTCTCTCTTGGGTGTAATGGGGCAGGGCTGCGGGGGCCCCCGTCTGGGTGATTTCCTCCATTCCTTCTGGCTATTGAGCAGGTGGTTGGGTGCCTGGCCCCAACCTGTTCCGGGGCTGCAGCCCACACTACACCAGCGCAGAGGTGTGGAGCTGACTCTGGGAGCAGGACCAGAGGGGCTTTGCGTGAGGTGACCGTGTGGGCCATCGCTCTCCTGCTGCCACGTCTCCAGACCCTGCAGAAGGAAGGGGCGCCCTGGCTTTAACCATGCTTGGCCCACGTCGTGTAGACGCGATAGCCATGCTCTCTCCTGCTGTGCTGTCGGGCACGAGCAGAACCTGCCAGTGAACACAGCTGCGCTTAGGACAGAGCGTAGGTGCCAAGCCTCCCCCAGCCTCGTCTGCAGCTTTGGAGAGCAGGGCAATGAGGAGTGAGTGTGACTGTGTCGGAGAAGGTGTGTCCGTTTGTGCATCAGTGTGTGTGTGTGTGTATGAGTGTGACTGTGGGAGGTGGCTAAGAGTGTGTGTGTGTGTGAGAGAGAGAGCCAGTGTGAATGCCTGTGCACAGCTGGTGCAGGACTGGTGGTTGTGAGGAAGCCTCACTGGGCAGCACGTCCCCCCCTAAAAGCAAGTGCGTTCCCCAAGTCCAGGTGGGTCTGTGAGAGGAAAGTCCAGTTAACACTGGAACAGAAAGGGAAAATTACCCCAAAGTCTGCGCTCTGCTTCATGTGTCTACACAGGCGGCTCCCATCCAGACACAGAATCCATCTGTCAACAGCAAGCCACTTTGTGCCCAGGAAACCTATGCTGTGGTTCAAAATGCTGGGGATAAATCTCGGGACAGCAGCCCCTGCAAGGAGCAATGGCTCCCTAGGAAAAGGGAGGGAATGGTGCTTCTGGAGGATGCCACGCACGGCCCCCCATGCCTGGAGCAGCGCAGGGGCAGGGACACTCTGATGGACGCGACAGGGAGAGAAGCGCAGGGGACAGAAGAGTCGGAGCCGCCCTCCCCACACGGCTGCTTTGTAGGAATCGCCAGGCCATCCTCACATGCTCGCTCGCTGGGCTGTTCCCTGGAGCCCGTGGACGCCTTTGACCTGGGTGCACCCACAGGCACCCACACAGGCGGACCCATGCACTCAGAGGCAGCCCCCCCCCCCCGTGTGTGTGTGAGTGTGTGTGTGTGTGTGTACAGCCATCCGTGTCCTGTGTGGCTGGCCGTGTATAAACATTCACTGTAAACACCACAGCCCGTGAGGCAGAACGCACAGGGAAAAGGCAGATAAGAAATTCCAGCAGTTGGGTCCCAGTGAACAAAAGCAAAGGGCGATTTACCCTTTATTTACGTCCTAGGAGCTCCTGGCTCCATTCTCGCCGCTTGGAAGCCAGGAAAAGCAACACTCGGATATTTTGAATGGAGCAAAAATTCACAACCCATGTATGTTTACTTTCTCTTCCTTCAACCAAGACATCCTTTGCCGGAGTCCTTTATCTAGTGCTTTGTATACATATTTTTAATCCTATACAAAAATGATAGGATGTCAAGAAGGACCTATAATAACACCATTCTTTTATTTCACTTCAAAGACTTGGCAATTTCTGATCCATGTGACATTCACTCTCCTTCAGGGTCAAACAGCATCTTGCAGCCTTCATAAAATGATTAAATATTTTAAACAGCTCCTGCTTCTACCTCCATCGCCCCTCGAGACTGATACTGTTATCGTTTTTGTCAAAGCCAGTTTCCGTCCACATTTGTCATTCCTGCTTGCATTTATGAGTTATCAATCGCCACGTCAAAATGCAAAATAACTGATGTTCTTTGGGCGGTATTGGATGGTCTATCTGGGGCTTTTAATCAATGCTGATTTTTATTTTCCATACCCATACATAAATCTCTACCATTCCGGGCCACATATAATGCGTTTGTACAAAACGCAGTGACAGAAGCAGTAGTTATATTATCAAACATTAAACCTCGGGGCTAGCTGAGCACCAAGGGCTTTCAAAACGGAGCAGTGGGAATCACTGTGTAGGAGACTTGACCGCGGTGGCGAATATAAGGAACCAGTTGTTGTTTATAAATCAGCATCCTGCTGGCTAATCCTTCTCACTTAAATGCAGGCCAGATTCCTTCCCTGATCCTCTGCCGTTTTAGTCATTAAAAAAAAAAAAGGACAAAGTTTGCATAATCTACACAGACAGTAACCAGCTGAGCTGTGTTTTCCCCCGGGGGCATCAGTTCAGCCACAGCCTGGGACTTGGTCAGAGCGGCTCCTGTTCAACCTTCCGGGGGATGTTCTGTGGCGGCTTCACCCGGGTGATCTAGGAGAGCGTGCTCTGCGCTGACAGAGGGCATTTGCCTTGTTGATCGGCAGTCATCGTGGACATCATTCAAAGGAGACGCTGGTGCCCAGCGGACTCCAGTGCACGCAGACACCCACGGCCAGCGGAGAGACCCTGGTACAGTCGAGTGGGAGGGAGCAGCACAGGTGTGCAGACTGCAGAGGCCAGGCCCGCGGGTGTTCAGAGCCCCCAAGGGGACAGCGCCCTCCTTGGAGCTCTCCTCGCATCCGGCTTGTTTCTTCCCAGACCCCAGTGTCACTAATTGGCCTTCGCCCCCGCCTGGCCTCCCTCCCCTCGGTGCATCTCAGGCAGTGTAACCGCCTTCAGTTTGCTTTGCGGGTAGGGAAGCCAGCGCCAGGGCACGGTTTCCCGGGGAAGGGGTTCTGGGATTCGCCGCAGAAACCGAGAAGACAGAAGGTGGCTGCCACAACACACTTTGATTTTTAGGAAGCACTGTCGTGGAGAAGATGGCTTCCAGCATGTGGAACGGGAAATCCGGCACCAAAGCCAACAAGGCGTCGTGGAGGGCTGAACCCAGGGCTGCAGCTACGAGGAGGAAACCGACGCACGCGAAAGCTGGGCACCACCTGAAAGGCGTTTTCCATCGGCAGCTTCCGGGCGGCTCATTCCAGAACGGCTCCAGTCGGAGGAAAGCGGCTTTCTCCTCTGTGTTTCAAGAGGCAATATGTTCTGTGCGGAATTCGAGTACTCACAGCTTAACAAAATCAGTGAGTAGCCAGCCTCACTTGGCAACCGGCGCGTTCAATAAGCAGCATGTGATAACTCCAGCATTTGTTTATCCCAACACTGGGAGACAAACCCGGCACACTGGAAGTCCCAGCCACCCCGGAGCTCCAGACCAAAGCAAGCCATGGAAGCTGGGAAGCTGCTGGCAAGACGGAGACGACTGATGCTGAGAATGGCCCAGCCCGCTTGGCGTGGACTCTGTCCTCTGAGACAAAGCAGCCCACGTCTGCCTCCCCCGGTCTTCAGTATCTGAACACGGCGCCAACAACCCTGACGCCATCCCTGCCCCCGCCAAGCGTCTTTGAGGTGCTGCCCACTCGGCTTGACCTTGGGTCTTCTCCGTCTCCTGGTGCCGGCTGTGTTGACCATGGCACATACACCATCAACCAGGTCATCCCAGAATGGCATTACCGTCACTGCTGTCCCACATGCGTCTGAATATATGGAGCCTAGTGCATGTCAGGGACCCAGGTCTCCACCATCAGCACATGGCTCATCACTGTAGCACCGCCACACTCATGGGAGTATTTGCATATGGTCAGTCTTTTTTAGACTGTCTACCTATTTTCATTTTATCTGAAAAGCAGAGAGATCTTTCATCCCCCTGATTCACTTCCCAAATGCCCACAACAGCGAGGACTGGGTTGAGCTCAAGCCAGGAGCCTGGTACTCAATCCTGGGTCTCTGTCGTGAGGGGCAGGAATCCAAGCGCTTGAGCCATCGTGCACGTCCTCCCAGGGTGTGCACTGCAGGAAGCTGGAATCAGAAGTGCAGCTGGGGCTCAAACCATCTGAAACCCAGCACCGAACACCTGTCCCAAGTGGTCAGTACTTCTCGGTGCCAAAGCCTGCTTCATCCATACTTTATGGACAACAAGATGCCAGCACAGACCTACGGTAACAAGATACTCTTAAAAGCACACAGATGTCCAAGACGGAAATCATTTTGCCATGATTGGATGGTAATCTGGTTGTCTCAAGAGCTGTTCAGAGAGGAACAGTCATTCAGCGCTGGTCAGCGAGGGGCCGTGGCCTGAGCCCGGGGCAGAGACAAGGACTGTGGCCCTCAGGGGAGGGAATGCGAGGGCTGTTTCTGGGGGGGGCGGGATTTGAAGCCCCTTGAGGAAAGACGCAGCCCCTGACAGATGGCTCTGGGAGGACTGGATCCTGGTGGGGAGTAACCTTGAATTTGCTGGAGATTTACTGTTTGTTCATTTCTCCAATTTCTTTCCTGGGCTATTATTTCAATATGGTTTCATTCCAAGCTCAGTATTCAGACTTTCAACTTGATACCAGGGCGAACAGGGAAGCACACAGCAGTTCTCCCCCAGGCAGTCTTGCCCTGAAGCTCTGATGGAGTGCTTTTGGGACAGGGGTGGGGCTTGCTACTGCACTGACACCTGGTGGGCGAGGCCAGGGCTACCAGCCGGCCCCCCGTGGCCCCACGACAAAGGCCGGTCTGGCCCCGGCGTCAGCGGTGCTGAGGTTGGGAAGCCTGCTTCCTACACAGCAAAACGTTCCCAAAGGATGCGTTTGCGTGGAAAGAGGAAGGAAGAAAGAAAAATGGAGCTGTTTGTAATAGAATTTACACATTCTAGCCCATGTTACAGAAGAGAAAACAATATGTTTCCCTTTGCCGCTTGATAAGAACTGATAAATGTTTATTAACACGGTAATTTCAAACTGGAATCCTTTCATTATGGAAGCACATACTCCAGCAACAGTTTCTATGAAGCCCACGTGGTGTGGATATGGCCACAGATATGTTGTATTCAAATATCTAAATGGCATTTATATTGCGATGACTAGTTTGGGGAAGAAACTAATGTTTTTCAGATTTATTTTAAATTTTGGATGAATTACAGCCAATGCAGTTAAATTTAATTTCTGGATTCATGAGAGACTACACAAGATGACTGTTTTGTCTTTGTCATAACAGCATGTGTATCAATATTTCTGGGTGAAATCAAAGACAAATTCAAAATGATGGTTTTGCAAATTGTTCCAAAATGGAGAACGCTGAGAATTTTGGCAAAGGTTCCATGCTATCTCTGTCTCTAGACTCTAAGAGAAACCGGTTCTTACTTGCAGAGTGCTCCCATGTCGTGCACCGAGGTGGATGTTCTGGACAGCAAGGACGCTTGGGGCTGAGAGGCCCCGGCTGATCGCACTTCTCTCCCTGTCTGCTGGTGTGAACTTGGCCAGGTTCTTTTCACCGGCCTTAGTTTTCTCTTCTGTAAAATGGGCTGAGAAGTCAAAGCACTTCCTTTAGGGGGTTGTCGTAAGGGCTTGCGGAAACCCAGAACACAGAGGAAGAATTAAATTAGCATTTTATCATTATTAATATTATTAATATTAAAAACAAAGTTCCACTGGGACTTCATCCCAAGTGTGTCAGTTTCCTAGGGTGACTTAAAGCGACAGGAAGTTGTCTCCTGCAGTCTGCAGCCTGAGAGGCCAGAGTGGAGGTTGGCAGCGCCGTGGCCCCTCGGGAGGTCCTAGCAGAAGACATGTTCCAGGCCTCTCTCCCAGCTGCAGGTGCTCCCAACAGTGCTGGGTGCTCCTTGGCTTGCGAAAGCATCTCCACAACCTTGGCCCCGTAGCCATGCGGTCGCGTCCTGGGGTCTGTCTTCTCTTCTTGGGAGCCATCCTAATCTAGTGCGTCTTCTCAACTCGATGATGTCTGCATGGATCCCTTTTCCATGTAAGGTCACATTTGCAGTGACTGGGGCTTGGAAAAATTAGGATATCATTTTTGGGAAGGGGGGCGAATACACCCCTGAATACCAAGTATCAATACAAGGCGTGGGATGAGATGGTTTCAGAACTTGAAGAGAAACCCAAACATGCCGTGGTGTGGCAGCACGGTGGCCAGCCCACGAAGACACAAGGAAGCAGGACTGATGGCCAAACACAGAGAGCCAGCGAATCCCAACTTGGAAGTGTGGACGAGAGCTCTGGGGGCTGCTCACACTGGCAGTTGATTGTAAAGCAAAACACTCCGGGGGCTCCAGAGTCCAGTGCTGACTCGGGGAGCTCCTGTGAGGGTTTTCTGGAGCAACTCTGGCGACTAGGTGTTCATGAATTCTCATGCATGTCACGTGCGCCGAGGTGGTATTAAGTTTTGACTCTCGGATCTTGGCTGATGTGCCTAGACATGAAGCCCTTTCTCATCTTGTACGTGATGGTGATGGTTTGCCTGGGAAAATGTTTAACCTGTGTCAGCTGCTACCTGAAGTTTGAACAACCTTGGCTTCCTTATGCTGTCAATACAGACACAAGCATCAGGTTACCAGACGCAGCCGGGAGTGGGGGTGGTGGGGAACACCACGGGAAGATGAGGGCAGAGTCAGGGTGATGCTACCAATGAATGACAGCACCAGCAGCCTGCTGGCGCCTGGAATTGGGGACAATACCCTTTTGTTGTTTAAGCCACCTGGTGTGTGGTACTTCTTTAGGGCAGCCCAGGGAACTGTGAAGAATTCCGGAGGAATTCATTTCCCCTTTGTTAAATACCCCTGGCGACAGGAAACTCGCTGACTCAGCAGAAAGCCCGCTCCTGGTTCAGACGGTCTACTTAGTGGAAAGGCATTTCTTCCTTTCCAAAATCTGTCCTCTGCAAGCTCTGTAGGATCACTCCCTCTGCCCATGGCCAGCCTTCGGACACTTGGGATAGCAGTCAGGTTCCCTTGTGTCTTTGCCTGACCGGCTGGCTGTGGCTCTAGAAACCAGCGCCATGGGGGGAGACCTACCAGACCCTGCTGATTGGCATGCGGTGCTCCTGCCGCAGACCCGGGGGACGGTCACTCCATCCCTTTGCATCCTTGCCTCTGTGTTGGCCCCAGTGGCAGCAGTGGGTAAGAGTGGCTTTCCAGAGCCGAGGCACCTGCTGCTGTTTTTGGGTTGCCCAGTAGTGTGTGTGCTGGGCTGGTGGATGAGGCCTAAGGCACACAGTGGGGACATTGTCTTCACCAAGACAAAGCTGGAAGAGATTCTATAGGGATGTTGGCAGCTAGGAGGGCAGCTCCCCGTGATAAAAAAATCTTCCCATGTGCGAGCGTGGTTTTGGTTTCACACTGAACATTGGAAATGTGGACAGAGGAATCTGTTTGCCCCATGATGGCCAGGAGCTGTGTTCGCCGGCTACCTTTGTAATACAGAACTGATGCTCACGCTGACCGTGCACCTCTGTAATACAGTCACCAGCCCATACAGGATCACAAGCAGCCCATAGAGGGTCTTGGGGCTTGCTGTCATCAGTGTGGCTGGACCCCTGAGATCAATTACGTCCAAGGTTAACTTGGCCTCTTCTACAGTAAACTGTGTGGACTGAGAATTCATGAATTGGCTGCCAGTTGGGAGACCTTTCCTGGAGACCAGGACCTGAAAAGTAGGGCCTCTGGTCATCTTGTCCCCTTCTCGGCTGCTCCTTGTCCCCACTCTGTCACACCTCTTCAGTTGAGCCCACTCCCTCCTTTGATGAAAGGTCTTTGTTGAGAACTCAGATGGAACCAGCCCACTGATATGGGTCCCTTGCTGTAAGTCCAGTGGCACCCAATGGCTGCCCTGAAGGTTATGAATGAAACCACGTGATGCCTCACACGGTGTACACGTGGCTGTCCCTCACTAAGTCCCAACGTATGTCTTTTTCCAGGATTGGGTGGGGGGCAACACATATGGCAAGATAAAGGCAGTGAATTGCACAGTCTTCCCTATAGCAGTCTTCCAAACACTAGTCTTCCATATAGCAATGTCTGTGGGAAGCCGATGACCTAACTTCCCGTCATTTGACCTTTCACTGGGTGACTCCCATTCCTTATGATCTATCCCATGAAACGCTACGACGCACACCACTGGGGAAATATCCACCAAAATGGCATCTGGAGCCACAGGCAAAAAGGTGGTGGAATGATAAGTGCTACACGTTGACCACTGCAAGAGTCAGCTTGGGCAGACTCAGTTCTGAATGGGGAACCTCGTTCTCCTGGGTGAGGCCAAGTGCAGTCCTAAGGCTAACAAAGCCATGTGTGTGAGGCAGCATCGACCTGGGAAATCAAATGGCTTGCATCCCATGGAGCCCCTCGCACGCTGGCATCTCTGGCTTCAGGAAGCTGAAAGCCACGCCCTGGTCTTTCCCACACTGCCTCTGCTTGGTGCCTTCTTCCTGGTCCCTGTTCCTGTGCTGATCACTGCCACTCACTGCCCAGTGCCCGGAGATCCTCAGTAGCCATCACGCGAGGCTACTATACATAGCTGGTAGGATCATCTTCCAAGAGCGCTATTTTCATCCAGCTACTCCCCTGCTTCGGAGCCCACAATAGCTCTGCCTTATCTTTCTCCAGCCCACTTCCATTCTCCCCCGACCCCGAGTTCCCTCCTCTCCAGCCCCGTCACACCCTTCCCCATCTCCCGCACAGGTCTTGCCGGCTCCAGCCCTGCCCCTGGCTAGGGAAGGACCTTTCACCCTAAGAACTGCGTGGTGCCACGGTTTCCTGGGCCGGTTGGCTTGCCTCACAAGGTCAACGAGAGCTGCTCGGCACTTTTCCTTCTTGATTCGCCACAGCCACCGTGACAGATCCGTCTGCCCAGAGGCTGGGAACCTGGCAGCTAAAGACGTTCGTGTTGTGATTCTGTCATTTAGTGCCGACGTGACCTCGAACACGTTGTCGGATCTCTTAGTTTTCTCATCCACAGAATGGGGGCGTCGTTACTGCTGCCTGCTTCCCGGTGGGGAGCACCTGGAAGCAGCTCGGTGCCTTCCTGCCTTGCTGTCGCCATGTGCGCTGCAGGCTCTCCCTCACCCTCATGCCCTCTGCACAGGGCATGGCCGCCCACGCGGAAGGAGCAGCGTCAGGAGGCCACGGCCCTTGTGAGCACTGCTGGATTTCACGTTGGGCGTCACGAAGCCCAGTGCTGTCTGCGGAGTCTCCCACGTCCTGTCTCTTGCTCCTGGCCCCGGCTGGGTGTCCCACTCCCCACGGTGTGTTCAGACCCCTCCTCTCCCAGGTTCCGTAGCAGAGCAACGGGAGACTCGCTCCCATTCACAACTCCAGGACCCACCGCGTTATCTGGCACAAAGCCAGGCGGACGGGTTAACTGCTGTTGGAGCAACCAGATTCACCCCGAAAGGAAACACTGCAGAGGTTTCCCTGGGGGCCACCGAGCTCTCCGCCTCGTGCCTGCTCCCAGGACAAAAGCTGCTCAGCGTGGGTGTGGGCGGGACTTCCCGCGGAGGTGAGGTCATGGGTATGGGCGGGACTTCCTGTGGGGGTGAGGTCATGGGTGTGGGCGGGACTTCCTGCGGAAGTTCAGTCATGGGTGTGGGCGGGACTTCCTGCGGAAGTGCGGGCATGGGTGTGTTTGGAGGAGGCTGGGCTGCGTCCTCCGACAGCTGCTCTGTGCTTTAAGGTGACGCCACCGCAGGGCTTCGGCTGTGCTGCTCGGTGTGCGGGAAAGTGGCCGTGGTGAAAGTGAGGTGGCAGGCACAGCCGGCCAGCATCGGGAGCGCGAGGTGGCTCTCAACGCGCTCTTAGATCACGCAGCTCTTGTGGGCGGTGGGCACCCGCACCCAGCAGTCTCAGTAAGGAGTCCACTGTCCCCATCACCTGCCCCCTTCATCCTCACGCCACAACCCCTCCTTCGTCTCCTTTGCCGGGCAGGGCCCTGGGCAACAGCCCCTTCAACAAACCACGGAGGACCCCCACTGCTCCCCCGCCCCCACGGCCCCCAGACGGGCTCTTCCCAGTGGGACACGGCCCGCACGGAGGAGCGGCCCGGTTCGTCCTGCGGCCCGCTGGGCCTGGCTCCGCCGGCTGCGCCCGCTCCTTCTTGCGTTTTCCCGCAGGGAACCTCCGAGCTGGCGGGCTCCGTCCTCCCACGCCTCCAGAGGGCGCTCCTCCTCGGGAAGCCTGCCAACCAGAAAGACACGGCCAGGCTCCCCGGGCGTGTCCGCGCGGCTGTGTACAGACCACCCGGGACTGCGCGCTGCGAACGGCTCCACGCGGTTGCTCTCCAGAATCCGTGCTCCGGGCACTGGGTGGCCGGGACCCCAAGGGGCACTGGGTGGCCGGGACCCCAAGGGGCACTGGGTGGCTGGGACTCCAAGGGGCACTGGGTGGCCGGGACTCCAAGGGGCACTGGGTGGCTGGGGCACTGGGTGGCCGGGACCCCAAGGCGCAGCTCTGACCTCAGCTGTGCTCATCCGCTGTTTGCGGGCGCCTGGCCCAAGTGGCATCGCCAGCATGGCTTGTGTCTCCCTCACGGCCTACCAGGCTGTCCCGGGCCTGCTCTGTGGTGGTCAGGCCAGCTTCCCAGAGGATGGGAACTACAAGGCCTCTTGGGCTTAGCACGGCTGTGCTGGGGCTCCTGCCACCCCTCCGGGTCAAAGCCAGCCGCTGTGCAGCCCCGATTCAAGGGTGGTGGAAGACACCCAAAGTCACCTGCACCATGCCACCCACCACGCCTGGTCCCATCACACACATCGTCCTCTAGAGAATCTCCCGGGGGAGGTGAATGCTGGCCAAGACCTCTGCCCTTGAAGGGTCAACAAGCTTGGGACGGGAAGCCCATCTAGGGCGGGGACCAGCCCCTCCTTGCCACGCAGCTTTCAGGAGGGACGATTGGTGACCCAGTGTGTGTGTGTGCTTTCCTGGAAGGGCCCGGAGTCCATCATTCGAGGGTCCTTGTCGCGACTCCTCCCTGCCCCTGCTGACTGTGATGTGTGTCAGCAACGGGTGCGCACCCACAGCTGGCGGCCACCTCCTGTCTATCTCAGATCCGCGGTGTGTCTCAGTTTTCCTCTTTGGAGGGCTGTGTGCTGGAGCTGGGATGGCACAAGGAACTAGGCGTCAGCTGTTGTTTTTCTCATTACTGCAGAGTCGCTTTCCTGGATTTTCAAGACTTTCAGTCACTCTCTGCTCCCTGAGCTCGCGTGGGCTTCGAGACCGGGCAAGCACAGGGCCTCTGTGTCCCGGATGTGTAGGACTTGGAGGCCAACAGGGTCCTGCACCTTGTAAGTGCTGATAAGGCGTGTCCCTGCAAGTTAGCTTTGGGCAGCCCTCGATTCCCTGCGATATCGTCACCAATAAAGAATTAGGGGTGTCATCAAGTCATATCGTCTCACTCGGGAGCGGGCTTCGGGCTGCAAGGAACAGAGAGCAGTGAAGAGGCAGTGACAAGTGTGTAAAAAGCAAGCCCGAGCACAGACGTCTGCTATTTAATGCGGTGCGTGGCGCTTACCCAGGTCTGCGCCTGTCACGCACGGCTCTGTTCTGAGAATGGCACAGACGGTTCTGCATTTGGTTTCCAGAATCAGCAAATTACACTGGCAGAACAAAGCTGTCATATTTGGTGGTATTTTGTTACATCCATTATTTCACTTAACTTTAGACATCTCTCTGCAAAATCAGATCCTGCTTTAAAAGATTGCCGTGTTTTGCAACATTAAACAAAATGACAAGCTAGAAGCAAAGTTGATTAGTAAGCAATGAATGCATCGAGAAAACCCTCCTTTAGATTCAGAAATGAAGACTTAAGTCAACAAACGCAGTCAACTTTCTCATAGACAGGCACGGGGCCTGGAACTTGGTGCGAAGGTTTCCAGTGGATTTACCTCACTGAAGCCGGGGAGCCGGGGCCAGGGGCTTGTGGAGACCCCGCAGAGGCTAGCCTGGGTTTGTCGGTATCACCCCTAACACACCCTGGCTCCTCCTGCATAACCCCGCTCTTTAGCCGGCTCACCGGTCACAGCTCTCAACTGGACCAAAGCACCTGCCGGTGGACTGCGTTCTCCCTGCGCTGTCTTCCTGTTTGGCTTCACGAAGATCAAGCCCCTGAGTCACGCACCCTCTGAGAATGGGCAGACAATGCACACCTGTTACAGATTCGGGAAGTTCTCCAGAGAAACAGAGCCCCAAGGACTCCACTCCCCACCCTCCCACCCCAGCATACACAGGGGCACTGGCAAAAAGTTCTCAGAAAAATGTGATTAAAAAATCAGTATCTTTTGGCGCAATTTTTTGGAAATCCATGTATAATTTCGTTCATATTTTCATGCATTTTCCATGAACTTTTGAAAGACCTTTTAAACACATGGATTGAAAGTATGAGTTTATTTTATTTTGGTCCCAAATATTTTTTCAGAGTATGTGGAAAATACGTTTATAAACACTATGCATGGATTTCAGTTTTTTGCATCAATACAAACTCACCCTTTAATTCTGTTTTCAATAGCTTTTGAGGTATCTTTGTGTGAGTGTGCTTGTGTGAGTGTGTGTGAATGTGTGTGTGTGCATGCTCTCTGAAGATTGAATGGTCCGCCCCCGCCCCACCCCCAGCACACACGGGAGAGGACCACCTACTTACTCCCTGCTGATGCAGAGGCAGTCTCACCGGGGCTGAGAAGCAATGTCTTACCAGCCCTCTGGGCATCCCTGAGCCCAGGCAAGTAGGCATATCAGTGACCATCCTGTGCCAAGCCTGTCCTTTCCTTGTTTGTAGAGATCAAGCGTGAAAAACACTTTTTTTCCCCAGCCAAAGGCAATTTGGATATTTATAGCATCATTCTCAGGCCATACAAAATTACCAACTTTCTGCTTCCACACAACGGACTCATAGAATGACAACCACTTTATTTTTTAAATATTTATTTACTTATTTTGAAAGAGTTACACAGAGGGAGAGGCAGCGAGAGAGAGAGAGAGAGAGTCTTCCATCTGCTGGTTCACTCCCCAGATGGCCACCATGGCCGGAGCTATGCCTATCCAAAGCCAGGTGCTTCCTCCAGGTCTCCCACGTGGGTGCAGGGGCCCAAGGACTTGGGCCATCTTCTATTGCTTTCCCAGGCCATAGCAGAGAGCTGGATCAGAAGTGGAGCAGCTGGGACTTGAACTGGTGCCCATATGGGATGCTGGCACTGCAGGTGGCAGCTTTACTCGCTACGTCACAGCTCTAGCCCCATCAACCACTTTAAATAACACTCTAACCTCAGAATCAGCCCTTAAGGTATTCTAGTCTGGCTGAAAAGCCCATGAGAGCATATCAGGCATGGAAAGCTAAGACACTATGGCAAAAAAATGTCCTACATGAAGGATCTCTGTGAGAGAGACCCCAGTGGGAAAAAGTGGCCTTCAGAGAAGGATGTAGTTTTCTTTGAAAGGAGGAGAGAACTTCCATTTTGCTTATGGCCTTGTCTAAATACTGACAGAGACTGGATTCAGAAGGCTTCCATAGCTTTGGCAGCTCTTGTCCAGAGCCTCAGGTGGTCACTGACATCATACCTAAGAGTGTCGATTGTTAAATTAACAACAGAAGTCACTGTGCACTAACTTCCCATGTGGGACCTCTGTCCTCAATGAGTTGTATTATGAGAATTAACTCTAAAACTTGCTCTTAAACAGTTTTGTGTGTGTGTGTGTGTGCAAATTGTTGAAATCTTAGCATAGAGTTGGTCTTCTGTAATGGAGAATAGGACTGGGAATGGGAGAGGGAGGAGGAACTGGGGTGGGAGTGGGCCTGGGAGGGAGGGTATGGTGGGAAGAATCACTATATTCCTAAAGTTGTACTTATGAAATTTGTACTCATTAAATAAAAGGTTTCTGTGGGAAAAAAATAGCACACACAAAATAATTCCCCTGCTGTAGGTTTATTGAATATTGAGCCCCGCCTATGGTTGCCTTGGCAGGGTCAAACCAGGTAATTTCACAGGTCTTACACGACCCGCGGGGCAGATATTCCCTGCCTCTGCTGTGGACAAAGTCTGGGGAAACACGCAACGCTGCCATAACATTGTAGGGGTAACCCCAGCTCACAGCCACACCCATCTGCACCCCAGGGTGTCCTCTGGCTGCCGTGTGGAAGGTGCTGGCTTCCCACCAGTGGCTCCAGTCCAGATCCTCTCTGTGCAGTTTGCCGAGGACTGTGTGTCTGGGTGCCCTGCTTCCCCCATGGCTCCCAGTGTTGAAATCTGCTAACAGGTTCCAGGTGGACATTCCCCACTTCCCTTGTGCAGCTCTTCCATCTCTCTACCAGGCCGGATGTTGGCGCTGGCCAGACCCCTTCCCACATACCCTCTGACCCCTCCCTGAATGAACACTTCCTCGCTCGGGGGCTGAGCAAGGCCATGGAAAGTGAAGCCCCCATCCCAGAGACTGGCATGTGTGGCAGAGGCCTTAGCTCTGCGGGGATCAGGCTGGCAAATCACCCTGGGATGGAATTCCAGGAATTTTTCAAGACTGGGAGGCGGGTTACTGATGTGGGTTCGTCCTCAAGGGTGGGCTGCATTCAGAACCACCCTTGGGAGCTGGGGTCATGGAGCTCACTCCGCAAATGGACACATTTTAGGTTCTTTGGGCCACCTGATCTCTATCACAAAAATTCTGTTACAGCAAGGAGGCAGCCACAGATAAGTAAATGAGGGAGGGTGGCTGTGTGTCAATAAAACTTTATGCACAGAAGCAGGCAGCACAGTGGGCTCACCTTACAGACAGTAATTTGCAGAGCCCTGACCTAAAGGGTAAGAGAGAAACAAGGAAGGACATTTAGGTGGGTGTGTTTGTGATTGGAGTGGAGTGGGCGCACTGGAGGGGGGAGAGTGAGTAAGAAGCAAATATGAGGGGCTGGCGCTGTGGCGTAGTGGTAAAGCTGCAGCCTGCAGTGCCGGCATCCCACATGAGCACAGGTTCGAGACCTGATAACTCCACTTCGATCCAGCTCTCTGCTATGGCCTGGGAAAGCAGTAGAAGATGGTCCAAGTGCTTGGGCTCCTGCACCCACATGGGAGACCTGGAAGACGCTCTAGGATCTTGGCTTCGGACTGGCCCAGCTCCAGCTGTTTCGGCCATCTGGAGAGTGAACCAGTGGATGGAAGACCTCTCTTTCCCTCTGCCTCTCCTTCTCTCTCTGTGTAACTCTGACTTTCAAATACATAAATAAATCTCTTAACAAAAAGGAAGCAGGGGCTGGCACCCTGGTGTACTAGGTTAATCCTCCACCTGCGGCACCAGCATCCCATATGGGTGCCGGTTCTAGTCCCGGTTGCTCCTCTTCCAGTCCAGCTCTCTGCTGTGGCCCGGGAAAGCAGTGGAGCATGGCCCAGGTGCTTGGGCCCCTGAACCTGTATGGGAGACCAGGAAGAAGCCCCTGGCTCCTGGCTCCTGGCTTCGGATTGGCGCAGCTCCGGCCATTCTGGCCATTTGGGGAGTGAACCAATGGAAGGAAGGCTTTTCTTTCTCTCTTTCCCACTGTCTGTAATTCTACTTGTCAAATAAATAAAAATCTTTAAAAAATAATAAAGGAAGCAAATATGGATGTGCAATTTATGGGCAAGTTGCATGGCACTGCTTGGAGCAGGTGCTATGGCGTAGTCGGGGGGATGAAAACAGGTGTCAGGGTTCCTATTTTCAGAACACCCAGTATACTGCTCTAGGTCCTTAGGAAGAGAAGAAAGCCTCCCAGTGGTGAGTGGTGGGGATGTGGATATTGTTACCCCGTTTGATACGGAAGAAAGCTAAGGGTCTGAGACGGCGAATAAACCGTCCTAAGGAGGCGTGAGTGGGAGGTGGAGGGAGACCCAGAGCCGGGTCTCCTCCCTGGGGGAGTCGGCGCAGCTCCTCTGGCCCTCCTGCCTCCGCTCTTGCTGCTGCAGATCCGGGCTGCCTCAGTGTTCTCTGAGCAGCTCCATTGCTTACTTGATGAATCCCCGCACGGGGCCCTGCCTGGTCGGGGTCTGTAGTCCCCAGGCCCTGCTTATTTAAAACACAGTGCCTCTTTCAGGTGCCATTTTCATGGTGGATGAAAACTTTGGCCCCAAATGGGGACCTCCGACGAGACGGGAGGCAGTGCGGCAGGAACACTTCCCCGCACAGGCCCTGCCCGTGTGGCCCTGGCCAGCGGGCACCTGGCGATGCCTCCGTAAACCACGCTGACCTTTCCAAATATCACGGGGCCGTGCCCCTCGGCATCTCACATTAATTGACTGTGGTCTTCTTAGTCAATTAAAAATATCAAAAACGCCCATGTTCTTGCCAAGAATGAGAAACCTGAAGGCCACCGTTTCGAACAGACTACATGAAATAACGCCACTCTGAAACGTAGCTTTTCTGATTTCAGGCCTTTGGGTTCTTATGTACAGGGGAGGAGGATTTTTTAGCTCATCACTAAAACAGCAAAACAGCGTCCAAATCTCCTTCCCCCAGTTTAGCTTTTTAATTTCTATGAATTGAAAAAGAAAATTACAATTTGAGAAAAATGTGACCTAAAACTTCCCAAATGTGCAAAACGGCTCATTACAGGCCTTCTGTAATTCCTTATGGCTTTGAGCAGAGAGAGGCAGCGGCATCCTGGCCCCACAATTAGAGGGCCCCGGGGACCGCCTGTCTCTCCCTGCAGCCCGAGTTCATTTCAGCTGGGCTAACGCAGATAATGAGCGCAGTGCCGGCTAACCTTAGGGCGGCGAAGGAATCGCAGTGGAGCAGCGAGGCTCCAGGATGACCACGGCTTCTGTAAGAGCAGCCGTGTGGCTGTGTGCTGCGTGTGCGTGTATGCACGTGCTTCTGCTCCCGCGTGGACACCCGTGTGTCTGTGTGTTTACTGCTGAGCAAATAGAGAGGCACCGCGGTGGGTTTGCCCTTGTTGGCACAAAAACACGAAGCCCGGTAAAGACCAGCTCAACTCGGAGATCCTCGCTACCCACAACACTCAGAATTGGAGGGAAGGAGAGAACGGGAGAAAGAAAGAGGGTGGTGATGGGGCAGGGACTGTTTCTTCTTTTTTCCTGAGAAAGTGAATAATGTCATCGTTGATTTAATTAGCAAATTCTCGATGTGCTGACAAAGGAGATTTTCTCGGGAGATGCGCTGGGTTGTGTCACGGCTCCAGATGAATAGGCCGGGCTGAGTTCCTGCTAATAACAGATGAACAACACGACTCGCCAAACCTCAAACAGTGCATAAATCAATTTGCTCGGAATTAACCACTTGCTTCAAAATTAGGGGTTACTTGACAGGGTTTCGGCGATGAGGTTGTCAGGGACCTCTGCTTCTAGCTGGGATTTATCTATCCTTGACACCAGTGTCTCTGCCCTGGCTGAAGGCCGGCTCGCGTGGCCAGCTCCGTGGCTGGCGGTGGCAAGGGTGGGAGCCTGTGCCAGAGCCTTCCGCAGGACACGGAGGCAGGCAGAGCACCAGTCAGGGAGGGGGTCTTTGGGCCAGGTTTCTCATGCGGCATTCTTTGGTCAGCCCTTCCCTGGCCATTTTCCAACCTGTCCCTTGGGACTTCGAGCTGTATACACCCACGCCCAGCTCCTTGCCCGGGAGGAGCGCGCCAGCGACTCCCTCATGTTTCAGCTCTGGCGGTCGGTGCTCCTGCTGCAGGGCGCTGACCCAGCACAGCAGTACTGGAAACACCCCCGCGAGGCAGGGGCCCCGGGACTCGGGGCAGCAGGGGACTGCCCGGCACTCAGCTGTTTTTCCGTCTCTCCTCCCGTCTGCTTGCTAACCACCTTTCTCATCCCACCTTAGTCTCCGGGGCTTACCTGGGGCTCCCAGCTCCTTGTCAGGGGCTGCTGACGGGAGACTGCCTGCTCCTCCCAGGGATTCCGCCAGCACCTCTCCTCTCCCAGGTGTGATTCTCAGGAAGTGGGGGCGTGCCTTTCTCTTCACCGAATTGACCTCTTGCACCCCAAGGATCACAGTCCTAGAAGAATCCTCAAACACCCCATGCAACTCCTGAGTGCCTGGTTGAAGAATTTCTTTTTTTTTTAAAGATTTATTTTTTTATTTATTTGAAAGGCAGAGTTACAAAGAGAGAGTCAGAGAGAAGTCTTCCATCCACTGGTTCACTCCCCAGATGGCAGCAACAGCCAGAGCTGTGCTGATCTGAAGCCAGGAGCCAGGAGCCTCTTCCAGGTCTCCCATGTGGGTGCAGGGACCCAAAGACCTGGACCATCTTCTACTTCCCAGGCCATAGCAGAGAGCTGGATCGGAAGTGGAGCAGCCGGGACTAGAACCTGCACCCATAAGGGATGCCGGTACTTCAGGTGGCGGCTTTACCCACTACGCCACAGCGCCGGCCCCTGGTTGAAGAATTTCAAGGTCAACTTGTGCGAGATGAGTTCACTCTACGGGAGATGGAATGAAATGTTCCCCCATCACTAGAGGATCTCACTGGAGTTAACTGTGGCTGTCGCGATGTCTCCCTTCTGATAACTTCTCCTGTGAACCATGCTCCGTTTTCATATCCCCTCCTGTTCACCTACTGCCCATTAGTTAATCCATAAGTTCTCAGTTCCATTGAGTACCCAAGTTCCTTAATCTGATGTCTCCCACGGCAAAGGTGCACAGGTTTGTTCTGCTTCGTCACTTAACGCATGGAACTGCTTCACTGGTCCGCGGGTCCGGGAGGTTTTTTCTCTACCCTCACTACAGTCTGCTTTAGCCTAGAGTCTGTGAGGGAGAATATTTACAAATATCTGAGCTCCTTTTAAAAACAAAAGCAGCTTTATTGGAGTGTAATTTGTATTTCGTAAAATAGCTGGCTGTTTTAACTAGACCTCGGTGAACTTCAGTTACAGCACCGAGCAGTCGGCACCGTAATCTAAGTTACGGGAGTTTCCATCGACCCAGAAAGAAACCGCACGCCTGTTAGTAGTCGCTCCCCACTTTGTCTTCCTCGTCCTGGGCAACCACTGCTCGCTGTCTTTATCAATTTGTCTCTTCTGGACATTTCCTGTAAATGGAATCACAGGATCTGTGGTCTTTGTGACTGGTTTCCGTCATTTATCACGTTTTCAAGGTCCGTCCACATGGTGACATGTATCAGTATTGCACTCCTTTTCACGGACGAATAGTATTCTTTCCCATGGATGGACCATGTTCTGTGTATCTATTACCGGTTCAGGGACAAGTGGGTTGTCTCCTCTGTAAGCCAGGATTTTACTCGGGTGCCTGCTTCCGAAAGAACAGGCCCATTTTACGGATACCTCCTTCCCCGCTAGAGGCCATGACGCTTGGCTCTTCTCCGTTGCCTCTTAGGCCCTCTGACACATGTTCACTGCAGACGTCACCTTCTTTGGTCCAAATTTCCTGTCGCCAGTCCTCTTCTCGTCTCCCCAGCTCCCAGTCTGTAATGAACTCGGCCAGCCAGGTGATACACCTCATGTCAAAGCTCCATTGCTTGATTTGAATTGGTCAAGGAGATGAGCGAAAATAACCAAGCAACGCACTCCTGGACTGCACAGCCGGCAGTGTGCCCACTGATGACTGAAACTCGTCCTCACGTTCTGACTGCAACTGTGTCTAGAAGGGACAGAGCCCCCCTCCCCAGTTTCCAGCTGTGACATCAGTAGACTTTTCCCGGCTCTGGCTTCCAACACTCGGCCCCTCCTCCAACGTTAAAGGGAGACTGCTCTGTTTGCTCTCAGCAAGCGGGGTCTGTTAAACCTGAGCACTTTTGCACTCAAGCAGATAACTGCATTTGGGGACAGTTCCTGCATTTTGGAGAGCCGACTATTTGGGCAATGTTGTAACTTCTCATGGTCCTCACCAGGAAGTCGCTGCTGGCACGCTGGGGCCGTTGATGCTAATGCACTGCTTTGGGACACCAGCCCGGTCAGAGGCACTCCCCCCGAGCTTCCGCCTTCCATGCCTAACGGATAGCATTTTCCTCTGTGTGTTGTTCCCTCTGAATCACCGGGTCTCTGGAACTCCTAGAGCCAGCCTAGAACATTCCCTGACCTTCCGCAGGGAATGATGCGAGTAGTGGCAACTGCAGATGCAGCTTTGCTTGTCAGCTGTGTCTTGTGGGCACAGGAGGGCCACAAAATTCATGATGGGAAATTCCTCCTGGACAGGGGTAGGGCTTGTCTCCATCCTTCCCTTCTCTCCATCTCTGGGATACTAACCTGGAGTTCTCTGGCTCATTTATAAATAGAAATCGACAAGAGACCAATGTTGAATCCAGACATTTGTTGGGGGCGTAGGTAAGGGTGAGAGCGGTGCGGAAGGAGGTTCCCCCGACTGGCTCTCCAGTGAAAGCCGCACGGAGCTTCCTGGGCTGTGAGGGTGGAGCCGAGCCTTCCCGCTCCCTGGCTCTTCCCGCTCAGCACGTGGCCCTTTGGCTGCACCTGCTTGCTGGTCTGTGCAGGTGCAGCTGTTTCTTTCGCACAGGACATGTTCCAGGTGGTCGAGTGCTGGCTGCAGCTCCCTTCACAAGGTCACGTGCAGGCCATACTGGGTTACTCTGGGCATGCACGGGGGTGGGAGAGTCCCCAGTGGGACTGTAGGGGTCTGTGGTCACAGTCCTTGTTCTGGCTTGTTAGGAGCTGCTTGGGGTGACCCGTGGTGGGAGATGCATACACAGCAGTTTGGGAGGGACTGGATCCTGGTCCGGGGACTCCCTGCTCTCGGTCAGTCTCCGACATGGTCTGTTTTCACGGAAGATTCTCTTCTCTCAAGACAAAAATGGCTGCAGGAACAAAAATGGCTCCAAATGAAGCCATTCTCATGACGAAGACTGTAATGAGGACAAAAAAATGGCACAAAATCAATTTATTCTCATGACAACCTTAAGATTGTAATGAGGACAAGAAAAACAGTCTGAAATTTATCAATTCTCGTGACAACCTTGAGACAGTAAGAAAAGCGGCAAATGGTATGAAATTGGCTTGCTCTCCTGACAAACAGTGAAACAAAACTGGAAAATAGCACCATGTTTATCTAGCCCCTTGACAACCAAGGGACTGGAACAAGAACAGAAAAGGTTACAAGATTAACCCATTCCTGTCAAAAATAATCTTGAAAGGGTAGCTTCTACATGTCCTTTAAAAATGACCCCACAGCCATGAGTTATGTATTAACTTCAGCTTTCACTGTGGGAAGAAATTCTTGTTGGCTTGACATCAGCTGATGGCCATGTTTCTTTCTGATATGTGAAAATTAATTTGTGATAATCTTACAGACTAGGCTATGTGTCAGTCATTCTAGATCAGCTTTTGTTCAATGATCTCCAACGACTGCCAATCCGGACTTTGTAAAGGATGACTTACAAGGCATAGGAGCGATGCACCAGTGACACAAATGACCATTCTGGAAATATCTGGGAAGGAGCTGGAGAGGGGAGGCAGGTCTGAGTCAAGGAGGCACAGCTGCTAGTGTAGCCACTGTTGATAAGAAAAATGGAGTGGGGGGGGCGTGTGTCATTGAGTCGGTGTCTGCTCCTCTGCTCAGTTCTCCCCATGCCTGCAGGAACTCATGGAGAGTTTCAAAGAAGTCATCAGGGAGAGGAACCCCTCAACAGAGTGGGCGTTCACCACAAAGCTGCTCAATGACTTGGAGCTACCGGGTCCCTGGTTCAGAATTCGGATACACGATTCAGTAGGTTTGGAAGTGGAGTTAGAAACGCTAGCAATATGCCTGCAGCAAGTGACTATCGCTCCCCAGCAGGTGGAAGTCTGAGAAGCACCAGCTGCCTTTTGCACAGGTACTGGTTTGCAGCCCTCAGTGTTGTGATCCTCGTCAAGGGCCCTACTCACGACTCCCTTCCTGCTAAGACTGTGGTGTGCCAGCCTTAGTATCACTGATGCGCAAGCAGCAGGGAGCCAAGTTTTGATGTCAGCTCAGGTGCCGGCTTTCTCTGAGCTTGGACTAACTGTTGATGAGCTATTGGCAATGACCGAGAATAAAGGCTTACTCGGCTTGGGTGGAAGCTCCAGAGATAACCAAGAGGTGAAAGCCTTTCTGTCTGGTTTTCATCATGAGAAACGGAGCGACCACATCTTTCTTTGTCCATCTGCCTGTGCAGCAGCCCGCCTGATTTGGTAGGTGCTGAGTGATTCTTCCTGATTGCATCTCTTGAACAGCTGGTGGCTAACCCAAGTTCTAATATTGTTGACTAGAGTTTCTACATTTTTTCCCATTTCTTTTGTTGGCAACTGGCTTTTAGTATTTTTTTTTCTTTTTTGGAGTGAGTTAGAGCTAAATTGTAAGGTTTTGGCCATGGCTATAGGTCAGTATCTTTCATCCTCACCCTGTTTTGGAACAAGTTAGTGATGACTACATCAAGGTCTCATGGTTGTATCCCCAGGCCCTCTCTCTGGATTCCTCCCTCTGTCTTGGTGACCTCAATGGTCTGGATATTTTCAGTCTAGTTTGAGGTCAGACCATTACCGAAGAAGCTTCCACAGGGGATTGCTTTTAGGTTAACAAGGATTTTGTCATATGACAAGTTTGCACAATTCTGTATTTTATTTTAACAGTTCTAGATGGCCCAGGAGCCAGGAAATTGGATACAAGGTTGGGAATTTTCAGATCAATGTCAGCAGACATGCAAGAGATCAAAGGGAGTTTCAAGTGCAACTTCCCATTCTGCGCCCAACAGAGTCATAGGCTAATAGTTTGGTTGAGTTGGGAGGAGCTGAATGATAGGTAAAGACAGAGTTTTATCTTATTGGTCAGGTTTGGGGGAAGGAGGAAGGAAGGCGGAGAGAGAAACAGATCAATCAAGAAAGCTGGCAAGAAAACGGGAGAGAAAAAGAGACCAAAATCAACACAAAAATATCATCATAAACTGAAGACAATAATTAAGTCACTCCTTTATGGGTATTCTTTTTCTTTCATTCTTTTTTTTTTTTTTAGTCTAAATTACCCAGAGTGTCTTTTTAACCTTTGTCCAAGGAATCTGGCTTCCTCTTAATCATTGTTGTCACTCTTTTCTGCATGCTCTCTTGGTTTCCCCGTAAGTTCAGAAGTGCTATCTCATTGCTTTTCACAGCATACCCATGAGGTAACCAGGGTCATTGCTAAGCTCAAATTTACAGATTGTATGAAAGTGAGGCGCACGGTGAGTAGACGATTTATTCAAGGTCAAACTGCAAGTCAGTGTCAGGGCCAGAATGAGACTGGCCCCAGATTCTGCCCCTCGACCAGCTCGCTCCCTCTCTGTCTCCTGAGAGGCATAACAATGACTCAGTTTGGAAACTCTTCCAAAGGACTTTTGGTTTCTTTCATTCAGAATTTTATTTATTCAAAATCAAATAAAAATGTAAAAAGTTATTTCATGTGGCTACATATCCCAGTTTTTTCTTTATATACTTACTTAGGAGACATTTACACGTAGACTCACTTTTGCACACACATGGTGAAATATACAAATGCACTCTAAATCAGATCAGTCAAGCAAGTGGCTACTTCTAAAACTTCTGGCTATAGTACATTACTTCTAGTTAATTTTGATGGCCATGGGATTCTAGTTATCTGAAAGGCTGAGCGAGCCAGAGAGAGAGAGAGACAGAGAGGGAGAGAGAGAATTTTCCATCCCCTAATGACTGTACTACAGCTGGGGCAGGGCCAGGCTGAAGCCAAAATCCAGGAACTCCATCCATGTCTCCCGCATGGGTGGCAGTGGCCCAAGTACTTGGGCCATCATCAGGAGCCCGACTACTTCTTGAGTCAGCATCTGCTGCTTCCCAGGCACACAAGCAGGATGCCGGATTGGAAGCAGAGGCAAGATTCAAAGCGGCGCTCCAGGAACAGCGCCTGGGCATCCCAGTGATGCTTAGCCAGCTGCACCATGCTGCCCGCCCAAGCCATGCGACTCTTTCCACATTGCTTTGTGGGCGTGTTGTTTAGGAAAGTCCTAGAAAAGATACCAAGTTTGAGAGGAAGAGAGATCATGTCTGATTTTAGAGCTGAACACAATCCAGAATAGGAGGAGGCACTGTTTCATTTGCATGTCAGATACTCCCTTGCTCTAAATCTCTTCCTTAAAGATTTCGAGTCCAGGAGAAGCATCAATGTAGAGCATAACTAGAAAATTGTCCAGATTTTTTCCTGTAATGAGATGTTGCTGTCTTGGAAACTGCATGGCATGTGGCAAGTTGTCACGTCTGCCTCCTGTGGCGTTCACAGCAGTGATGTGTTGTCAAAGTGGGCTTTGCTAAAGCGAGGTGTCCATGTCCAATATAATCCCTGGTACACAGACGACGCTCAGTGAACTGTTAGGGAATTTTCAGTCCACACTCGTCTGCTGGGTCAGCATGGGCAGCAACCACCTACTGGGGCTGTTTGAGTGATCTTAAACTATTGCTTTCCTTGGTTGTTCAGTGACTTCAATAAGGGGGGGGGGTACTTGGTTTTACCATTCTTGTTTCCCTGAGCTGAACCCTGTACCCTGGGCGTACAGATCCTCAATGCGTGTGTGTTCAGCGGGTTAATGAAAAAGCGAGCAAGTGTGCCTACTCCCCATATTTTACAGATTTGGGGAGGAAGGCTAAGCTGATTTTGTCAGATCTGTGACTAAAATTCTTCAAGTGCTCCTTTAACCTTAGGGAAAATTTCCTTCATTCGCTAATTCATGAAACAAACTCAGACTGTGATCCCTGATTCAAGTTCATCATGCTGGATGAGGAAGAGGAGGAGGAGGGGGAGGAGGAGGAGGAAGAGGAGGTGGAGAGGGGAAGGAGCAGAGCGACCGGGAGCGTTGCTGCCAGCAGTGGGTCCCTGAGCTGGGCTGGCACAATTGTGTGGCACTGGGAAAGGACGTGGTGGTACCGTGAGGGGAAGAAGGAGGACTCCCACCGCGTGATGCCACAGTGGGACATCCCAGTGCTCCCGGAAGCTGGTGGGGCAGAGGTGCTCCAGTGGCATTTTCAGCAGCTGTGCCAACAAGCTTTCTTGAAAGGCAACCATGGCCACTCAGTGGCCTACTCTGGGTGTCTTTTTGAAGGAATCAGACAATTAATATATATTCAAAACAATGTATGCCTTTCTGAAAAAGAGCCGTGTGTTGGAGAGCATTGCCAATTCCAGCTGCATACATAGTAAACAACAAGGATCCCAGTGTCAAATGTCAGAGGCTCCCACTTTGTGAACACAATGATAAATTTGCAAAAGCCCCTCTCATAAACAATTGTGTGGACTCCCCAGGGATCAGATGTTAAGCTGTCTCCTTCACTTGGTGACAAATGTGATTCCTGAGTGTGTGCAGGGCCATGTTGCATTTACCCAAGTGCGATCTAAGAAAGATGAGCAAGATAAGAAAATCATTTTCAAGTCTCTTGTTGTTAGAGTCAGCATTTCCCAGCGAGGGCGAACCAGCCCTTGAAAAAGTGTTCACGCGTACCCCCAGTGCAACAGGGTCGTGGGCGAGGCCTGTCAGGCTCATTGAAGACCACTGGTGTGGACAGAGGGCTTGGGGCCTGAGATTATCTGTTCCTTTTTCCATGGTCTTCCTCCTCTCTCTAAGAAAGAAAGCCGAGGCTTGATTATTCTTTTGCCAAAAAATCCCAGGCGCTAAGACTAGAGAAATTCAGGTCTAAAATTTCAGATCCTTGTGTTTATTTTGAACAGTACAAGTGGTTCCCGCATCCCTGGGCCAGGCTAAAGGTATTCACCACATGCATCAATTTCCATGATGGAAAACAGGATCTGTGAGTAGCCTTCTTGGCTCCAAGCAAACATGACACCTAAATCTGTGTTGAGGTCCACGGAGCGAAATGCAAACCTATGGCATTCTCTTCCTTTTTCTCCTTTGGATTTCAGCCGCGTATTTTCGTTCCCATTGTCACAGTCACCATCTCTCCCTGTGCCTCCCACTAATGTGTTTCTGGAGGAGCAGTTTTTAAATGAGAAGTTACGGGCGCTGCTCTGATTGAAACAAACTAGTGTTGATTGCTGCCCAGCCATCTGGAAAGGAGGCCACCTCAGGAAGGGGCGAGCTAATGAAAAGATGGGCTTCGTGCCACCGGCCAGGGTGAGTGGCATGAGATGATAGCAGGGCCAGGAGAGGCAGATTGAGAATAAGTAACTTCTGTCTTAAAGATTAAATGGCAAATTTGCTATTAAATGTGAACGACATAAAAGGGAATTATTGCTTTGGGGATGTTAGCTGTGGCTCTACACACCCGGGAGACAGCACGGGCGACCTGTCCTCCTGCGGCTCTATTAATACTCATCCCCGGGTGCCGATGAAAGACGTGGAGAGCAGAGTGGTGGCCCTCGGGAGGGACCCACGCGGCGTCTTCCTCCCACGGCGTTTCCTATGGCCGTCCTCTTTCCAGCGACCTTCAGAACTGCTAACTGCTGTTGATGAAGTCGTTACGTGTCCCAGAGATCCACTTAAGAGTTCTTGGGGACATTGGTGCTCAGGGGGTGAGGGAAGGGACCCCAGTGGGCTCCCAAACTTCCAGAGGCCCGGAGAAGTGGGCGTGGTGCTCAAGGAGCCCAGACTCACCAGGCTAAGGCAAACGCAGAGCCAGTGGCTGACTTAGTGAGGCCAGAGCGTTTGCAGGCATTGAAGCAGGCCCTGGAGGCCTGGCCGGTAGGTGCTCCTGGCTACACCCCAGGACCTGGGTGCAGGAACCCCGCCATGTTCCTTGAGCAAACGAAAAGAAAGGGAAACATCAGTGTGGAGTGGCTTGTGGAGCTGCAGCTGCCCAGTCTGGCTCTGGGCACAACCTTTGTTCTTATTTAGCCTGTGTGGGCCCCCAGGACAGACAAGGGTGTTCCTTATCACCTGACTACCCTGTAGAGACTTCGCGGTTTGTTTGTGCTCTTTGTCTAACTTCCGTCATCGCTTTGCTAGCTGTTAATTTTGGAGGACATCAGAAAATCTGGAGTGAATTCAAGCATCTCCTGGCTCTGCTTCTTCTTCTTCTTCTTCTTTTTTTTTTTTTTTAATATTTTATTTATTTGAGAGCAGAGCCACAGACAGTGAGAAGGAGAGACAGAGAAAGGTCTTCCATCTACTGGTTCACTCCCCCAAATGGCCACAATGGCCGGAGCTGAACTGATATGAAGCCAGGAGGCAGGAGCTTCTTCCAGGTCTCCCATGCGGGTGCAGGGGCCCAAGGACTTGGACCATCTTCCACTGCCCTCCCAGGCCACAGCAGAGAGCTAGATGGGAGGAGGAGCTGCCAGGACTCGAACTGACACCCATATGGGATTCCGGCGCCGTAGACAGAGGATTAACCTACTGCACCACAGCTCTAGCCTCTCGGCTCTGCTGCTTGGTCTCTACGCAGCCACATTTTTCACTGCCATGAGCCATTCAACTTAGTAGTGGCCTTGTGGCCACCGTGCTTTCTGAAGGTTGCCAAAACATCCTCATGGTTCTTCGGCGTCGGTCTTGAGTGGCTGGCTTCTCTGTCCACTTTCCAGCCGTGATGGGATCTGTGCCCTCCCACCCTGAAGGAATGTGCTGCCCAGAGCCACCTTGCCTGCACCTTGCTGTCTTCGTGGTACTCCTGGGAGCTGGGTGTACACCAGAGTCCTGTCATGTCCCAGGGCAACGTTAATGATTTGATGGGTCAGCGATGGAATGAGCGAACCTGAGCGCGGTACAGCCCTGGACTCCGCTTGCCATCAGAATTCTGCGCTCAGGAGACCTGCCCGTGGCTGCAGAGAATGGGAACAGCTGCTGGGCATCTCAGCCGCCCCTGTGCTCGCTTGAGCACGTAGACCGGCTTGGAGGCGATGGGCTGTGTTGTGTGCGACTTTACTGTGCGAAGTCTGACATTCCGCTGTCCTGCATCATTCTATGTGCTGGTGCGACTCAAGATGATAGGGCACAGTTGAGGAAATGAAACACCAGTAGTGGAATATCTTTTAGATCTGTTCTATCTTTTAGATTGGATATGCATCATTAATTCTTTTTTTTTTCCTTTAAAATCGGCCCGTATGAATTTACCACTGCACATGAAATCCAAGGACTAAAGCCACCGGCTTGTGCCATTCGTGGAGAGTGGGGACTGATCCCAGAGATTCCCTCCCTGCCATGCCACAGCCTGGCTTTGCCATGGTGCCCACAGGATTGGGTCGGAGGCTCCCTCTCGACGCAGCCTGGTGGCCGTGCCAAATAATATGATAGTTTTGTGATGAAGACAATGTCAACAGGGATCAGAGTGAGAGAACAGAGCTCATTTTCACTTTTGACCCAAGAAGGATTCATTCCCAGATTTTCAGATGTGAAAAGCTCATGCACTAATTAGCACTGTCTCTTGCCCTCAGCATCAATTTTGAAAGTCACCAGTTCAAATCGAACACCCAGAAACTTGGCAAAATAATCCAGAGGATATCCAAGCAGATTTCAAATTAATCAGCTTATGAATCCAATTTTCTAGCTACAATAAGACTTTATATTTACATGGCAGTTTTTTTCTATTATTGTTCTTACAGCTGATAATACTGGAGTAAATATTGACTGAGTGCAGTTCAGCCTCTGACCAAGGCAAGGATGTTACCCTCGCGGCTGAGATGCTGCGGACTCGCGTCTCCGCACTGTTCTCAGGATGGCTCTGAGAGGCTGCCGTGTGTACTTGCGCCACTTCTGCCCCTTGGTGTTCCTGGCTGACAAGACTCATGCCCTGTCCTTGGAGGACTGGATTAGCGAACCTGTCTAAAAGTTTTCTCTCCCTGGTGACAGTCTCTACACCGGACCTGGTCCTGAGTATCTTATTTCACATCTCCCCTTGCTGGGTTCCCGGAGTGTCTTTGTTGCCCCATCCTGTCATGGCCCTTCTCTATGTAGCTGCTGACTCTGCAAGCCCTTGAGCTCTTGCGAACCCGCTCACCCCTCTCCCAAGTGCCTCCTGACCCCTGCCGTGCCCTTGTCTTGGCTCTTGACCTCGGCCCTCCCTTTGTGCAGCTGTCCAGTGTGGGATCACCTCTTGTCTTGCAGTTTCCTGTACAAAGGCCTTGTGTAAGGTGCTCATGCTCATCCCTGTGGAAACTTCTAGAGCCTCCCATTGCTCCCCCTTGAGCCCTTCCCCAAAGGGGAGGAGGGTCAGATTCTGGTTGGAGGAATCATCTTCTGTAGGACAGGGTGCTTTATTTTATGAATTTTTTTTGAACTTCAGTAAAAGGCGGGGAGAGAGAGAGAGAGAGAGAATTTTCCAACTGCTGGTTTACTGCCCAAATGGTTACAATGGCCAGGTCTGGGCCAAGCTAAAGCTAGGAGCCAGGAACTTCATCTGGGTCTCTCATGTGGGTTCAGGGACCCAAGTACTTGGGCCATCCTCCACTGATTTCCCAGGCCATTAGCAGGGAGCTGGATAGGAAGTGGAGCAGCCGAGACACTGACCAGTGCCCATATGGGACAGTGGTGTCACAGGTCGGGGATTAACCTGCTGTGCCACAGTGCCGGCCCCAGAAATATGTCGCAGCAACGATTTGTGGTGATCTGTGCATTCCATTTTCTACATCCTAAACAGTATCTGACGCATGGTGGGAACTCGCATGGTGGGAACTCCGTGAGTATTTGTTGAATGAATGAATTGCCCAGTCACTTGGGAGGAAGATACATGTTAAATACTTGTGGTGAAGAGTCACTGACCGTCTACGGATGGACACTGAGCAGCTGCCAGGTCCCAAGCAGCGTTGTAGGCCCAGTTCCTGCTCTCAGGGCGGTCACATTCTAGGAGGGGGAATGACAATGAAAATGGGGTCAGTATAGTAGGGTGATGATGCCACGAATTTCCTTACTGTGGGTAAGGGAAGCGCTCGGAGCTTCCACGGGGGCTGCTTTCCCGCTCAGTGAGTCGGGGGACCTTGCTGGGTCACTGCAGGGATGTGATGTGGCTGTAGGGACAGAGGTCCCTGTGCTGATGCAGGGGAGGACCAGGGCGGGTTTGGTAGCTGTGGTGGGGAGAATGGGTTCAAGGCTGTGGAAATTTTCATTATAATCAGGCCTGCTCAGCTATTTTTAAAAATTTATTTATTAAATTTTGTTTGAGAGGGAGGGAGGAAGAGAGAGAAAGAGACAGAGACACACACACACACACACAGAGAGAGAGAGAGAGAGAGAGATCTTCTACTTGCTGGTTCACTCCCTAAATGCTTGCAATGGCCAGGATAAAGCTGGGATTTGGGAACACAATCCGCGTTTCCCACATGGTGGCAGGAACCCAAGCACTCGCGTCCTCACAGCTCTCCCAGGGTGTGTGTTAGCAGGAGCTGGAATCAGCAGTGGAGCTGGGCCTGCACCCCAGGCACTGTGGCACAGAATGTGGCATTCCCCATCAGTCTGACAGCAGTCCAGAACGACATCCAGAATGGCATCAGTCACCCCCATCAGTCCAGGCGCCTGCCTCCTGCTCAACTCTGATTACCTCAGCAATTTCCCAGCTTGGGCAAAGAGCCTTGGTGTTACCATGCTGCCTGATGTCCCCTGGCTCCTGCGTTCCATAGAACACAGCTGGGGAAATGCTGCCCTGGGACCTGTGCATGCCCGGAGCCGGGCAGGGCCACCGGCACCCTCCTCGGAGTCTGGCAGCTCATGTGGACAGCAGGCAGTGTTGTCTCAGTTCTCACCAAGCTCTGTATGGGCCGAAACGGCTGAGGGACACAGGGGCAGTGACGGCCCCGGAGACCGGCAGCCCAACTCTGCCTGCAGGACACCTGCCACTGTCCGGGGCATTTGCCAGCCCCCTCCTCCCCACCCCCTTGCCTGGGGCCATGCATTTGGCCCTGGGAGACACTGTCTGGTGGGAAGCTTGTGCGTGTGGTCCTAGATCCGGACATGGGTAGGAGTCTTAGGCAAGTGCCTTCCGATCTCTGGGCCTCTCTCACCATCTCCTGGATGACAACAATGATGGCAGCCAAGGCTGCGTGGAAGATCGTTAGGCGTGCACTAAAGCACTTGGCATTCCCGTGGCACATAAATTGGAGCAGTCACAATCACTGCCACCATTTCTGATGCTGCTCCGCCTGCTTGAATCGCAAACCTTGCCCTCTGTGAGATTCCTCCCAGGGTGCCCTGCTCCTGAATTAGAGCGCTTTGCTCTTGGATGTGGGTCCTCCTTGTCTGTCCCATAGCTGAGGACGCTGCTTCTTGTTTATCCTGTTACTGGTGGCTACACAGAGAGGACTGCGGTCTCATCAGCTGGGGCTGCCCCCTGGGTGTCTGCTCCAAACCCATGGGGGTGCCCCGTGCCAGGTGGCCCCCTCCCAGTCGTATCCCCTCACCAGGGCTATGCCCAGCTGGGTTCCAAAATATGCAGAAATAACACTGTGTGCCTAACTCAAGCCTGATGTCTGAGGGACCTTGGCATGAGGACTGCCGGGTTCCCGGCCACTCCTGTTTTGTGACCTCGAAGTCAGGCCCTAATGCACAGCCCGGCTTTGGGCGCCTGCTGACTGTGGGGTCCTAGAAGCACAGAGTCTTGCTTTCCCCTGGGATTACTGACAGACCTGAACGTGTACCTAAACACTAATTTTTCAGGATTTGAATTTAGTGCTGGATTTCTTGGACTTCACTGCCACTGCTGTGCCAAGAGACTTCCCTTCCTGTGGCCAAATCCACACAGACAAGGCCATGGTGTTTCCCCTTGAGGGCCAGACCTGGGGGGCACGGGGCTGCAGATACGGGGGAGGAAGAAGGGAGACGGAAGACGTTCTTTGCAGCTCGGTGGCTAGCGGAGCAGCCGTTCCCTCCGGGTCGGAGCTGCGGATTTGTGGGGGCCTCTCTGCGAGCGAGCGAGGCTCTTCAATCACGCCTTGTGTACACCTCTCGGGTGGGGTGTTTCATCTGTGCTCTCAGCTGCCTGCCGTCTGGGACTCCACTCATTATTCCATGAAACCCATTGTCAGTCAACAGCCATCAATCATGCGAAATTCACACGTTCCCCAGATCTGTCAGGAAGTCAAAAGACTCTTAGGTTGTTGTGATTACCCATTCATGAGCCATTTTGACTGGAAACTTCACAGACCTTCCCTCTTGCCACAGAGAGGGGGGGAAAAGTTGAAATCAATCATTTAAACAATTTGTCAGCGAGGTCTGTTTTTTCACAACACAGTTGCCTGCTCTTTGGCCTTGGCCAACATTTTTGCCTTCTCTGCAGACGGGCGGCTGTGGCTGTGTTTCCCAGGTGGACGATGCATGGGAACAGGGCACACACGACTGCTGAGCAAGTGGTACCTGCACTCCATTCTGGGGACCCCTGGTCCTGTGGCCACGGTGGATTCTCACTTCGGAGCAGGGAGGTAGAAGGCATTTGGACAGGAATCAGAGTGGGGGGGCCTCCCAGGTGGATTCCTGCTCCACGAAGGGAAAAATCCCCAATAACCCAGGTTGGTGTCTCCACGGCTGATCCATCTCACAGAAACACGCCCTGACATTTGCCTGTGAGCAGGCGGCTCGCCGAGCAGCACCGCTGCTGAGCCTGGCACTGGGTACCATGCGAGCGCATCTTCCCTTCATCTGTCTCCCTGCTTGTCTCAACGTGCTTTGCCATCTTTTGACCAGTACTGACAAATTAACTTTTGCTTAGCTGATAATCACTTTGTTGTTCTCTGTTTTTGCAGCAAGCAGACTCACAGAATTTCTGAAACAAACAAACAAACAAAAGTGACTTTAGCCAATAACTCTCAAACTGCCGCACTGAGCCCTTCTGGCGTTGAGGGTGACAAATGGTAGAGGGCTGGAGAAGTGGCTGGCACTGCCGTGCGACCCAGTGCTGTCCTGCTGCAGTGGAAGGTGTTCAGGCAGGGCGGCCAAACGCACAGAAGGAGCAGCGAGATGTCAAAAGCCCGGAAATGTGACCATTTCTCAATGACATGCCTTCGCGGCAGCTTGTCCACCTCGCCTCCAGCTCCACCGTCTTCTCTCCAAGGGAACCCGGCAGCAAGAAAGAAGAATGAAACATACAAGACCACCTACCCACAAAAAGGCCCCATGAGCACAACAGTGGGATTAGGAAGCAAGGTTACCAGATAAAAGGAGCTGAGAAAGAACTGAGGGTCTGAGGACATGAGATGATCAAGAACTTCCTTTAGGAGGGTCCTGTGTTGGCCACTTGTTTCCAGGAAACTGGAATGAATGTAAAACCCCAAATATCAATGGGAGGGATGTTCTCGCCATGTAGCTGTGCTGTATCAATCAATGCTTTACCTTTAATGAGAACACAAATATTGATGATAATGAGGCATGTTGCAAACAGGTGCACAGTGTTATCTCTGCTGCCCCTGGACAGCTGCTGCTGTTATGTGATATCTCAACCAGGGTGGCAGGTGGAGGTGCGAGTCCTTCCCCGGGGTGACAACTACACCCTCTTCGCCCCTCCTCTAGCCTGGTCCCGGTGGTCTGCCCTGATTATTGCAGCCACCTTTAGCTGAGTGTCTTGCACACCTGCAGCTCTGGAATGGCCTTGTGCCAGCGAGGGCTACAGCCTGCGATCCGCAGTGAGCCTCAGAATGGGGGTGGGGAACACCAAGGACATCAACAGTGGCTCTGTGCCCTTGATATCATCTTTCCCTAACTGCAATGCTGCTGCTGTCTGCCAAGTCCTGCTCACAACCTCTGGACACTTGGGTGTATTTTAAATTGGGAAAAAAAGTAAGAAGCGGGTTGCAAGGCGAGTGCAGCCGTCCTCGGAAGGGAGAAGTGGTCTCATCCTTATCTGGGTGGCACTGGTGTGCCCAGTGCAGCCATGTGGAAAGGGAAGAGCAGAGCAGGCTCTTGGGCTTTCTCTTCACCTGGTATTCGATGCTTTCACCAACAGACAGAGTCCAGATGCAGATCAAGAGGGTATCAGTTTAAACAATTACAATGCAATATTCAGCGCCATACGAGGAACATCATCAGGCATTCATGATTAGGAGACACAGCTGGAGTCTTCTCCAGGGTTAGATGCAGATCCTGATGGAACCAGAAGGCCCTTCCCTGTGTCCGTGATGTTCCTCAACTCTCCAATCTGCTTGAGGGTCTAAAGCTGCGAGTCACATGGATGTGCTCCAAGTTGTGAACAGCAGATGCCCCAAGAACTAACTTTGCTCAACTGAAGTTCAGATAACGCCAGAGACTTTCTCTTTATTTTGGGCACGTTTGGGCTGGAAATGGTCTGGGTGTCAGTGTTTGCAAGCACAGAGCCTCATATTACCAGCATAGTGCAGTGTATTGCCCCTTCATCCTTCAGGATATCCAAGGGCAAAAACGTCTTGTTCACCCATAATAAAGAAGTGCAATGCTTTAGTAGTTTTCTCGAGGATTTGTCCCTGTGATTTTAGCAATGGATCACACACACAGCCTCAGTGATGAGCTTCTACTGACTCTATTTGCTCATTTCTGTCTTTTTATTTGAATATTCTTGTCCATGAATTAACTCATCAGCCACCACTTTTGGGCTTTCTGAATTGAAAAGCTCATTATTTCAGGGGAAGTTCACTATGAGTAAAAAAACAACAACCCCAAACCCACGGTTATTATAATTAGATGGCTAGGATGGGGAGAGGCTCCCTGTGTTATATATGTGTGTGTGAAATTTGTAAGAAAGACAGACACATTTTCTCTCCTTCCTTGCATAAAAATCTGGAGACGCATCTTGAAGGCTCATGCTGCAGATTAACTTAAGAATGAGTTGTGAATGCAGTTGGTGGTATGTCAAATATAAAGATCATACTTTCAGATAAGGTTTGCAACGTGACCAATGCAATTGCTGACTGGTGGCTCCATGTTGAGGATGTCAAGAGCTGTAGGAAATCGAATTGGGGTGTGAGCATGAGTTGCCACCTGCGAGTTGCTCAAGTCAGTCTGGCCAACGAGAGCTGGAAGCATTACTGAAAAACAGGGTCTTCTGCAGGCCACCAGCGGGTATGCCAGGGGGCACAGGAGGCTCTTCAAACCCATCTGTGAAAGCAGTTCACAGTCCAGGAGTTTAACACATCAGTGCAAGAGCACCTGTGATGGCACACGATGAGATCTCTGGCTCTTAATTCTGCTCAGTGACCCTGAGAAGAACCTTTCAAATCCCATGGGGTCACAAACAGTTCTTATTGTTATTCAAAATTGAGCAGAGCAAAGCTTCTCCTGCAGGCTGCAGCAGCACTTCCCAAACCTCCATGTGCTCATCCACTACACAGGCCGGAGGTGTGGTCTTTCCAACAAGCTCTTGGTGAATCTGATGTTGCTCAGGTCTGGGCCACCTCTGTGTAGCGAGGTCTCAGAGGAATTGCAGTTTCCTGCTCTCGACTGCACACCTGGAACGAGGCTACTGGAGTGTGACCGTGCGGTCTGCCCTTGCGAGACGAGACTCCTACAGAGAATTTGTTTGCTCTCCCTAACATTCCATTTCAGAACACGGTGCATGAAGAGAATGTTTGGAGCGTTTTTTAAACATCTTAATTAGTGAACCTCTCCTTTAACATAAATAACTGGTGCTATTCATGGGCCTAGGAAACCCATTTTGCATAGGTTGTACTGATACAAATTCTATCTCAACATCAAATCAACCCTTCAAAATTCAATCTTTTAAAAAAAATACTATTTACTATAGAGTGAGGCTGAACATCAGACTTGAGCATTTTGTGTCCCAGTCAATGATGTGGAATTCCTAAAGAGGCAAATCCTTCCACACTGGACAAATTTACCCAGGCAGCGACTGCCCTGGAAAGAGACCTAAGGATAAACCATTTACCAACTGGCGAGACTCCCTCCCCACCGCATGCAAGTTATAAAGAGGAGGGGGTACCAGAGTATTCTTCTAGTGCAGACAGAGAGAGTGGCTTTCCCCCGGGTGAGCAGGTTCTGAATTCACACCATTTTCTATGATATCTTATAGTTCTGCATCAACATTCCAAAAACTGTATTTATTTTCAGATAATAAAAGATAAAATACCCAATATTTTCTATGAATGACTTTATCTCTCCATCAGCTATGGAATCAATTATTCTTGAATCACTCTGTCCTCATTGTCCATTAACTGTTGGCATATTAGACTGAAACCAATGAGAGTGTTTTAATGGGGCAGGATATTATCTGTGATTTGGGTTGGACAGAACCCCAAATTCACCCTTCTTGCCTGTCTCCCTTTTAGCAATAAATCTGCAGAGTACACAGAATAACTAAATGAGGTATAGGGAGATGAACAATTTTCTAAATATTTTGTGTCCCTTCAATATTAATATGAGCAATGAGTGTTATTTTATCATGTCACATCTATTAATTGGTCTATTCAAGTGTAAAGTTCATCTTTGTAATCTGTGTGACTGCTATATATGAGTTTGTGTGTTTGTGTTAAAAAAAATACCCCAGAGGTCAACATTTCCTTCAGTGTTTGACCAATATATATTTTTAGTGATTTATTTGAAAGGCAGAGTTACAGATAGAGAAGGAGAGGGAGACAAACAGACAGACACACATACATACACAGAGAGGTCTTCCATCTGCTGGTTCACTTCCCAAATGGCTGCAATGGCTGCAGCTGGGCCAGTCCAAAACCAGGAGCCAGGAGCTTCCTCTGGGTCTCCCATGTGGGTGCAGGGGCCCAAACTAGAGCCATCTTCAACTGCTCTCCAAGGCGGCTCAGCAGGGAGCCAGAATACAGATGGAGAAGCCTGGACATGAGCTGGCGCCCATATGGGATGCTGGCATTGCACAAGGTGGCTATGCCAGAATATTGGCTATGCCAATATTCTTTTATATGGAAGCTATTAGATATGGAAAGATGCATTCAGTAGGAGTTTACTGAGAACTTTCTCAGGATATAATAGACACTCAATGAGCTCCTACTGAGTGTATCTGTGTATACTTAACACCTTCTGTGTAAAACAATGTGGGCCAATGGAATCATTAAACAAATAATAAATCCTTCATGGTATATCTAACCTAGTAAGTGGGACAGAGAAGTAAGCAACTAACCACCAGAGAGGACAGAATCAAGTCAATGCTAGGATAGGATAGGAGTGCAAGCAGTGTGCCAAGAGTGAAGAGAAGTGACTGAATAATAACAAAAACAATAACAACAAGGTTAGACAAAGCTTCCTGAAGACAACATCAGGTATTTACAACTGTATATGAATATACAGCCATAGCATGGTGAAAAATGTGTCATCAGATGGTTAGCAGGAGTCTGATCTATAATGGAAGCCCATGGGATATGTTACTGAGAGCTTCAAATTTTGGACTTGACCAAAATTTAGACTTTATTCTGTAGACAAAGGGTATCCATTGGTATGTATTGAGAACCAGAGTGCTTTCCTTTGTGTTTGGTGACAAAACAGTCACTAGCAAAGCAAAAATCCATATATTTATTGCCAAGTTTAAACACTAATTATTTAAGCACTTTTTTTATCAGTAAAAAGGAAGAGTTGTCAGCTTGTATGTTAGTCCATCAATTCCAAGCATTCTCCATAATATTTTCTTTCACAGCAAAATACTTCTGTGAAATAGTTGTAGCAGACCCAAGCTTATCAGGAATGGTGACAAGTTTTGGGACAATTCTTGCTGCAACAGTCTCTTCATAGACTCTTTAGCCTGTACTGCAAGAATTGCTTGTTATTTATTTTAAAACAATTTCAACTTACCTAAAAGTTGCACGAATAATATCCCTATAAAGACTAACCCAATGCTCTGACTCCTTACACATTTAACCCATTGATCCACTGATGCCTGACAGATTCAGTGCTGGATTGTGGTTGCAACTGATAGTCTCACCTTCTTAGTATCCCACAACCTGCAATAGTTTCCTCAACTCTCTTGACCTTAATATTTTGAAGATTGTATGTTGGTTATTTTTGTAGCTTGCTCCTCAGCTTGGATTTGTCTTATGTTTTTTCATGAGCATATCCAACTGTGCTCCTTTGGCTAGGATATCAGAGAAGCTGTGTTCTTCTCGCCACATCTCATGTGGCACAGGATGTGGGCTAGTGCCAATGCAGCTATTAGCACCTTTGACTAGTTCTTCCACTGAAGTCACTAGATATCCTCTCTTATAATTACTGAATTTTTGTGTAATTTATTTTATTTATTTGAAAGTCAGAAAGAGATAGAGACAGGCAGAGAGGTTTCTAAATCAGTGGTTCACTCCCCAAATGCCCACAACAGCTAGAGCTGGACCAGGCTGAAGCCAGGAGTCAGGGATTCAGTGCAGGTCTCCCACATGAGTCGAAAGGACCCCACTTCTTGAACCAGTACTGCCTATCTCCCAGATGTGCACTAGCAGGAAGCTGGAATCATGAGCAGGACGGGGCATGGGCCCAGGTGCTCAGATGAGAGATGCAGCTGTCCCGAGTGGCGTCTTAACCACCAAACATGTGCCCTCCCCGGTGTTTTGTGGGACGATATTCTGAGAGTATGCAAAAGCCTTTTTCAGACAGCTTTCATATCCTGATTTTTGCATCTATTGGTGATTCTTATCTGAAATGGTGGTTTTAAAATTACACATTACTTGTTTACTAGTTGACTTTTATCATTAGGAAGAACTTTATCTTTTCCCTATTTATTCATATATGTATATCCACATGTTACACTTAGATTACTATTTTATACACCAGCTTTTAAACCATTTACTACTGTTATTCACTTTGACTCTTGTTTCTGCTTTGGCCAATAGTTCCACCCTCAAATTTACTCAGATGTCCTTTTAATAAGCTCTTATTATTATTTGAGCAGCTTCTTTCCTCCAGGCATAAAAAGAAATTCTAAGTTCATCTTGTACTTTTCCTACTCCAGTTTGGTACCAGCCATTTCTGGAAGGAAACTTTGTTATTTTGTCGGAGAGTAATATTTAGAAACCAACAGCTTAGAGGTAGTTTTAGTCATTGTTACTATGGTATTACTGTTCCCAGGCCCTCAAAGTAATAAAACATATGTCTGTATGAAAAGATAACGTATACACATATAAGTGTATGCATACCGTAATCATGCCTCTATTTATCCCCAATCTATTTCAAATCACGAGTGTAAACAAAGACTCTTTTTTTTTTTTTTTTGACAGGTAGAGTTAGAGAGAGAGAGACAGAGAGAAAGGTCTTCCCTCCGTTGGTTCACTCCCCAAATGGCCGCCATGGCCAGTGCTGCACCAATCCGAAGCTTCTTCCTGGTCTCCCGTGCAGGTGCAGGGCCCAAGCACTTGGGCCATCCTCCAAAGACTCATATTTGAAGTCAATACCATGGGCCCATCCTAACTTTCTCCCTCTTCTTTTCTGTGCCTCCCTTCTCCAATGGCAGAACATTTGCTGTTACTCCATTGGCACATGTGACCATGCATTGCTATGTGTGCTCCTTCTCCTGCGATGGGGCCAGTCTCTCAGTTTTGCCTGCTGTTTCTCCATCCACCTAACATTCTCCCAGTGAAATCAGCTAGTGCTGGCCGCTGCCTTCCTGTACCTCCTGGACTTGCCTAACAGACATTTTTTCCCCCCTGAAACAGACAGGAAAGGAGAGAGGGGGAAGGCAGCAGAACAAAAAAGAAACACATGGAGTTAGATGTCTTCAGAAATTCTCAGTATCTACCAAGTTACTAATCAAGGTAGGTGCAAATCGCTTTGTTTTGTGCTAGTGTTGTTGCTAGTTATGGAAGAAGAAGCACCTGTCTTCTGACAGGTGTTGAAATATTTAAATTCTAAAAGAACATTCAGAATAGAAAGTTAGCCAGTGCTCAGCATAGTGACACACAGAGAGTGCCTATGTCTGGAAAAATGGAAGCAGCAGGTGTTTAGACACCACAGCATAACTGCACAGAACAAACTTCTTTAAATCCAGATTAAATATACAATTTGAAGCCTGACCTTTCTGATTAATTAAAGGTTTCTACTTACAGATTTTCTAGACATGTATGGTGGAGGCAAGAAGCAGCCTTTCAATGATTAAGGTGGAGAGTGTGTAGAGTATTTTTGCTGCTTATGCTCTAAAGAGACAGATGCTGGGTCAACTCCCATCCCCAGGGTGGCTGTGATGGCCCTGGTGTCTGTGGCTAGAGCAGATCCAGAAAGGAGACTATGGAGAAGAGTCCTGAGCGTGGCTGGGTGGCAGAGTGAGGGGAAATGAGGGAGATTCAAGGCTAACACAGCCCAGGACAAGGCACAGGTTGGATCATATTCTGTCCTGTGTAGGGCTTTCAAGGAAGTGGCAGTGTGCCGGGGTCGGGGGTGGGGGGAGGGTAGGTAGGAAGACTCCTTTCCCACTGGGCACGTGGTAGCTCTAATGCGTTTTCCAGCGTTCATCGCCTCCTTGTCTCTGCTTAACACAAGAGCTACGTATGGTAGGCAATAGTCTCCCGACTTCACAATTGGGAAAATGCCCGTACTTCGGGAATAGGCAACCTAGCTTTGGTGAGAGGACACATGAGCCGTGCTGGGGCAAGTATTAGCAGTGCTGGGGCATCCTCTTCTCTCACTTTCTGCATCTGTGAAATCAGACGGTCAGATGACACCATCCTGAACTGTCCAGTGTTGGCATTTTAGAATTTTAAGTGCTGATGTGGATCAGTGCTTAGAATCCAGCTGATTCCACTAAGGGGGGGTGTTTAAAGAGATATTTTAGTGTCCTCTGGTGGCAATCACGTGGGTTGGGACTGCATGTGGCACCGGCAGCCTAGGTTTCTCCAACTTAACGTCTGTCTCCCTGCAAGCCCTGCAGTCCTTGTCAGACACGAGCAAAGCTCATTTCCCTAGATATACAGAGCTGTGCCTATGCTTCCTGCCTGGAAAACCCAGCAACTGCACCGCCTGCCACAGCTGTCCTGACAGCTGTCACCTAGGGAGAGAGGCAGTGATGAGAGCCCTGCCCGCAGGAACCAGCATTTGAGGTCGAGGTCTGGCAATAACAAGGTTTGTCACTTTGGGATTCTTTCTCTCTTGCCCCATTAGGCGATATTCTATCCACTCTTTAGCACTCAAATGTCTCTCTACCTCCTCCACACCAATCACACTATGTCCCAGAAAGCAGTGGATTACCCAGTCATGTGATGTATGGGGAGGGGGTCAGTGTGTTACCTTTGTTGTACGTATTTGTTTTTCACATCTGACTGTATAGCAGGTGAAATAGTTTTTTAAGCAACTAATCTCATTGAATGTAGACTTATAAGGCATCTTCCTGCAGATGGGATCCATGTTTTGTGGACCACATGGCCCTGCTGGTCCTGGAAGAGACATACGGACTTCCTTCCACAAGTGCAAGACCAGTGGAGGTCTGTCGGGTGTAGCATCTGGGACGTTTTGAAAAACTTATGAGGCTTCTACGGTTGAAGCTCCCAAAAAATCATGGCTACTCAGGTAGCCATGTGACTCCAGAATTCTTTCTACCAGGCTTTCCCTCTTCCCAGGGTCTCTGTTCATGAAAGGGGTGGGAGGCATGATGTTCTAGAACTCAGGCACCAGAGCTGGAGGAATGAGGCAGATGACTGAAACCTGACCAGCAGGCAAAATCCTGCGCTTGCTGGTGTACGTAATGACTGGGGCCACATTTGGAAACGAAGCTCTGCATGACATGGAGAAGACAGGTTCCATGTCCAGCAGCAGTTCACAATGTGCGCTCAAGCCTAGCAAATCCACGAAGGTGATTGTGGTCTTCATTTTGTATTTCCAATTCCCTCTAAAGGTGTATCTCAGTAACTCACCTTCAAGAAACTGCTTTTCTTAGTAAGTCTGTCACTACTTTGATCTGAGGGTGAACACACATTTCATCTTGACATTGCTCCCAAATTCCTTTCTCAGAACAATCATTTAGGAAAACCAGATTTTCTATCTAACATAAAAATACAGCTTGTAAATGAGACAAATAAGAGATTAGATAATTTAGGACATAGATCATCTGCATATAAACTGAAAGAAAAATGCTGAATCAAATGCCAAGTTGTCACAGCTTTCTTTTAAATTCAAATTGAGTTTTCATAAAGGGAGATGGCCAAGACTCTTGGGCTGCCACAAAGCAGGCCTGTTGGGTTTACACTGCGTCTCAAACTCCATTTGAGAACTTCACACACTGAAAGGGATTACTCTCATTCCTGGACACATTGATCCCTTTACTGTTAGTGACCCTATTTGGTAGAATATTATTTTTTTCCAAAGATTTATTTACGTGAAAGGCAGTTAATGAGAGAGAGGGAGATCAGGTAGGTAGGTAGATATATCAATAGGTAGGTATCCACTGGTTCACTTTCCAAATGACTGCAATAGTTGGGGCAAGTGCAGCCCTAAGCCAGGAGCCTGGAACTCCACGGCGGGTCTCTCCCACGGATGGTAGGGACCCATGCACTCAGGAGATCTTTCACTGATTCCTCAGGTACATTAGCAAGGAGCTGAGTTGGAAGTGGAACAACTTTGACTTGAACCAGCGCCCATGTGTGATGCCGGCATTGCAAGTGGTGGCTTAGCCTGTACCACAACACTGGTCCTGGAAGCACAGTATTTTAAATATCCATTACTATTAACACTAACTAACAGTTAATTACAACAGAATTCTTATGGAAGTGATTAAGAGAGTCAGATGAATGCCAAATGAGTATGTTAATGATTGATGTTATAAATGAATACAAAATGATTTCAGTGACTGGGGAGGTAACAGATAATGAAAAAGGCTGCTCCTACTTTGTTACACTTATCATAGCTTTAAAATTCATTCTTGGCCTTCATTCAGAAACCATGAGTTGCCTGAGAACTTTTCCCTAAAGGTTTCTCAGGAACCTGTACGTCCTCAATCAAAATCTAAGTAGTGCTACCCATCATCAAGTTAAACATTGAGGATAAATGTAATTTTAGTTCTCTTTAAAAAGTGCCCAAGAAATACTAGCTCATTGTCTTAAGTATATTCAATTCATTCATTTATTGATCCAAACTGCCTTCAGAAAGTTCATGGAAAATATGTATTATGAAGAAACTATGCATGGATTTCAATGCTTCTTTCACACCACAATAAAATAATTTTGAATTTCCATTTTCCACTTACCTTTTTATTTTAGTATTTTTTATTCCATGAACTTTTTGAAGCACTTCTATATGATGCCATTGGCACTGTGCTAGGTACCAAGATAGGAAATGAAAGAGAATTTTAAGATTTTCCTCATTTTTATTTGAAAGAGTAAAACACAGGGAAAAACAGAGATAGAGAGAGAAAGAGATCTTCCATCTGCTAGTTCACTTCCCAAATGGCCAAAAATGGCTGGGGCTGGGCCAGGCAGAAGCCAGGAGCTAGGAGCTTCTTCCTGGTCTCCCACGTGTCTGCAGGGGTCCAAGAACTTGGGCCAGGCACTCCCAGGCACATTAGCAGGCAGCTGGATCAGAAGTGGAACAACCAGTGCCCATGTGGGATGCCAGTATTACAGGTGGCAGCTTTACTCGCTATGCCACAACGGGGGCCCCAAGAGAGTTCTTGTCACTGAAGAAAGTCAAATGGAAAAAGATATCCAAGAACATAATTCAGTGGTGGGTTTCATAGCCTATACTAGAGAGGAAAGACATAATGTTGGGGGAAGAGAGAAGGAGCTACCACATTGCCATGAGTTGGTGGAGAAAGTGTCAGACAGCAGACATTTGAACTGGTCTTCAGTGCATGGCTAGGTTTTTGGCCAGTTGATAATAGGTTGGGAGAAAGGTCACCTCTGGTCAAGATCATGGCATAAGCAGAAGCAGAGAGGCATGAAATTATGCATCATAGTTGGAGTATGGAATGCATGAGACATGGGCTGGGATGGTTGGAAGCAAAGACAGATACAGAATGCAGCCTAAGATTCTGTTGACTTTCTGAAGGGTCTGGGCTTCTTTTTGTCTCAAACTTCATGGAAAACATTAATTTAAAAATCCCAGCAAGCTCCAAGCAGGATAAAATCAAAGAAAACTATTCCTAGCCACATAACAGCCAAACTTCTAAAATATAAAGGTGAAGGGGAAGCGTTGAGAGTATCCAGAAGGAAAGAAAGGAACTACATCCTGGGGACAGCAATCCAATGGACAGCCCACTGTTCCCTAGAGGAAACAGGCTAGACGACAACAGAATGTGCTAGAAGGGAAAAAAACCTGTTACCCAGAATTATGTATCTAATAAAAACTCTCAAAAGAAAGATTAAAGAAAGGCATTTCAGATAAATGAAAACTGAATGAATTTATTTTCAGCAGATCTGCATTATAATAAGGATTTTTTTTTAAGGTTGAAGGAAAAGACAACAGATGAGAACTCAGATTTTCAGGAAGGAAGAGTTCCAGCAATGGTAAATAGGGATAAAAATAAGTGTTTTACACACACACACACACACACAGAGTATACACATATGCCATATATATTTTATATATAATTTAATTTTTGTAAGATGTTTAGCATGACATTGTGGAAGTTACAACATATACAGATGGACACTTGTGGCAACAATAGCATAGATGATGGGATGTGGTATCAGAAGTAATTAGACTGCTGGAAGTTTTCTATGTCTTACCTGCAGCAGCAGAACACTATCCTTAATTAGACAGTGTTAAGTTGAAGCAGCACATGTAATCTCTAGAGTAACCCTAAAAAAGAACACAAGAGATCAACTAAAAAGTCCACAAAAGAATTAAAATAAAATGCTAACACTATTTTATTACCCTAATTCAAGTCATGAAAAGCAGAATAGAGGCATCAAAGGAGCTAGACAATAGAAACAAAAATAGACAAAATGGTAGATCCATGCTCAAACATAGGAAAACGGTGATTGGTAGCTTCCTGATGTAGCTACCCCTGAACTGATTAATTGCTCCTGATTTTCTCACCCAGTTACATATTTTTTGAATATTTATTTATTTGAAAGCAGAGCAACAGAGAGAGAGGGAGATAGAGAGAGAGCTCTTTCATCCACTTGTTTACTTTCCAAACAGCCACAAGAGTGAATGCCCAAAGCCAGGAGCCAGGAGCTCCATTAGGGTCTCCCACACAGGTGGCAGAGACCCAAGTATTAGTCCACTTTCTGTTGCCTTCCCAGGCAGGTTATCAAGAAGCTGGGTAGGAAGTGGAGTATCTGAGACTCAAACCAGCACTCAGATATGGGATGCTGGGATCACAAGTGTTGGTTTTCCCCAATGCTGCTTGCCAGGTCTCTAGTCATCGTCATAACCAATTCCCTGAATTAAACCTCCAGTGTTTTAAATCCTAGAGGGCTTTTGTTTATATTTTGGTCCTGACTTATATCCTATGCTAAAGGACTGTTCAACAAAATAATGCTCTGATTATAAGATAGAATACTGTGCATTCAGCAAACCTTACATAAGGAGATACAAAATTACTTAGGAAAGCTTCAAGGGAATATCGCTACGAAAACAATGTGCCTATTTCACAGTAACTCCTAATGTTCACTCACATATTAATATTAGTTAATTCTTGGATGTAAAGATTCTAAGGAATTTTTACTCTCACTTTGGAGTTTTTAAATGCTCAATTTTTTTCTATTGAAAATAAATTATATTTGTAATTAGAGAAATGCAATAAAAAGAGATTGATAAACATTTTGATCTAAGGTAATGATAGTGGGGATGAAGGAGAAATAGTAAGTTTGAAAGCCATTTCTAGAGTTGTAATTATTTGTGATTAACTGGATATGAAGAAAGAACAATGTGGAATTAAGGTGATCCCCAGCTTGAAACGGAATGACACCCTGCTCGGAGACAAGGAGAAACAGGTACCAGCAAGAAGTTCTATACTCAATGCAGACATTCAGGAAGCAACTAGATATAGGGTTCTGGCACTCTGGAGAGAGAGAAGAACCAGAGATACAAACTTTGTAGTTACAGCATCCCAAAATACTAACTGAAGCCAACCAAGTGAATGTGCCAACTCAGGGAAAGAATGAGGCTCCAGAAGAAAACCTGTGAGCCCTCTCATTTCATGGTGAAACACTGACTTGAGCAGAGGTGGAGGAGAAGCCAATACAAGGTCTGAAGTAGCCTGTTCAGAAAAATAGGCTGATCACTTTTTGACCTTTTGAAAGATAGGCTGAGAATTAGGAGACAATGACGTCCTAGAAGCTACCAGAAAAAATGTTTCACGAATTAAAGGGTTGTCAACAATATCAAATGCTACAAATTGATGGTCTACTTTGTATATCCCTGGATTTGACAATTAGGAAATTAGTGATTTTTTTGTACAGAACTATTTTATTAGTGGTGTGGGCAGAAATTAATTTTTACTAGGAGTTAATGTGTTTTTGTTGCTTTGAATATATTTTTCTTTCTCTCTGAAATGAAGATGGCACTTATCCTGCAGTAGTTTTGTATTCCTGGCCATTAAATTTCACTTTTTCAGTTTAAAAAATGTTTATTCATGGGGTCAGTGCTGTGGTAAAGCCGCCACCTGTGGTGCTGCATTCCATATGGGTGCCAGTTTGAGTCCGGCTGCTCCACTTCAGATCCAGCTCTGTACTTTGGCCTGGGAAAGCAGCAGAAGATGGCCCAAGTCCTTGGGCCCCTGCACCCACATAGGAGACCTGGAAGAAGCTCCTGGCTCCTGGCTTCAGATTGGCATAGCTCCAGCCATTACGGCCATCTGGGGAGTAAAACAGCAGACATAAGACCTCTCTTTCTCTCTCTCTGCCTCTCTGTAACTCTGCCTTTCAAATAAATAAATAAATCTTTAAAAATGTTTATTCATTTATTTTCACGTTATTTTAAAGGCAGACTGAGAGGGAGAAGAAGGGCGTAAGGAGAAGGAGAGAAAGAGAGATATGCAGAGAGATCTTCCACCCGCTGGCTCACTTTCCAAATGCCTGCAATAGCCAGGCTGGGCCAGGCTGGAGTCAAGAGCCCGAGACTCAATCCTAGGATCCCACGTGGGTGGCAGGGACCCAAGTACTTGAGCTGTCAAGTATAACTGCCTCCCAGGATGCCTGCTAGCAGGAAGCTGAACTGGAAGTGGAGGAACCATGACATGAATCAGGCACTCCAATATTGGATGTGGGCAACCCGAGTGGTGTCTCAACTGCTGTGCCAAATGCTCATCCCTAATTATTTACTTAATTTTAATTGTTTATTTTTAAAAATTATTTATTTGAGAAACACAGGGAAGTAGATAAAGAGCCCCTATCCGTTTGTTCACTCTCCAGGCACTTAACAATGGTAAGAGGCTAAAGCAAGGGGCCAGGAACTCAATACAGGTCTCTCTTATGGTTGACAGGATCCCAATCACTTGAACAATCAACACTGCCTACCACAGTCTGCACTGCAGGGAACTAGTCAGGATCCATAGCTGACAACCAAACCCAGGTATTTCTTTTTTAACTTTTTATTAAAGTTTTATCTATCTGAAAAGTCAGACTTACAGAGAGAGGGAAAGAGAGATCTTCCATTCCCTGGTTCATTCCCCAAATGGCTGCAACAGCCAGGCCTGGGACAGGGTGAAGCCAGGAGCCAGGAGCTTCATCCAGGTCGCCCATGTGGGTGCAGGGGCCCGAGCATTTGGGTCATCTTTCTCTGCTTTCCCAGGCACATCAGCAGGGAGCTGGATTGGAAGTGGAGCAGCCTGGATTTGAACCTGCACACATACAGAATGCTGACACTGCAGCCAGCAGCTCAACCCGCCATGCCACAGTGCCAGGTCCCCCAAAACCCAGGTATTCTTTTTTTTTTTTTTAATATATTTTTATTTTTTTTTATTCTTTGACAGGCAGAGTGGATAGTTAGAGAGAGACAGAGACAGAGAGAAAGGACTTCCTTTTGCCATTGGTTCACCCTCCAATGGCTGCCGCGGCTGGCTGGTGCACTGCAGCTGGCTGGTGCGCTGTGGCCAGTGCAACGCGCTGATTGGATGGCAGGAGCCAGTGCTTATCCTAGTCTCCCATGGGGTGCAGGGCCCAAGCACTTGGGCCATCCTCCACTGCACTCCGTGGCCACAGCAGAGAGCTGGCCTGGAAGAGGGGCAACCGGGACAGAATCCAGCGCCCTGACTGGGACTAGAACCCGTTGTGCCGGCGGAGGATTAGCCTAGTGAGCCCAGGCGCTGGCCTCAAAACCCAGGTATTCTAATGTGGGATGTGGGCTCTTATCTGCTAGGCTAAATACCTGCTCTTAATTTTACTTTTAAGAGTTTTCATCATTTTTACAAATAAACCAAATTAAAAGGAGATATTAAAGGTGTTATGTATATGTATGCATGGGGAAAGAGAGAGAAGACAGACACAAGATAAGGTTAGGAGGGTCAGAAGTAGCCTGGACAGATTTAGAGAACTCATTTTTCCTTTAAAAAAGAAGAAATGAGGCAGGCTTAGGGGGATTCTAGAAAATTCTGAGTTGGCCAAGGTTCTCTTCCCTTCTGTCCGGGGCTGAACAGGGAGGCCTGCACCCTTGTGTGCACATCAGCTGCCTCAGTTTTGCCTTTCTAGTGCTGACACAGTGGGTGAGTGGGAAGGCGAGCCGACCACCCAGGAGGTGAGACACGGGTCATCCAGACCTTGGACGCTTTTTGTTCCAAACCTCCATTTCAGGCACTGGGGATGAAATGTTGAGTGCCACGTCAAGGTCACGCTCCTTGCCGGGAGCAGAGACCAGCGCAGACCAGAGAGACCCGAGCCAAGCGCCAGGGAGGGGGGCCAAGTGCTCCCAGGCTGGCGCCACAGGCCCACGAGGCCCACGCACCCAGGACGCAGCGGGTCTGGAGCTGCTCCGCTGTCCACCGAGGAACGTGGGGCCTCCGTGGGCGGCAGTGATTCTCAGCCGATGACCTTCCCGGTGCGGCACACGCCGCGGGCCGGGCCTCCAGCCGCACACCCAGGGAGCCTGCGGGACACGCCAGGGTTCCCTCGCGCCCCGAGGGCAGGTGGTGCGGGCGCCCCGGGTGTCACCCCGCAGCCTGCGCTGGGCAGGGCCCCAGGGACCCGGCTCCCACAGCGCCACGCTGTCCTGTCCGCGTGGCGTCCTGCCCTGAGGCGCCCGCGTCGGCGAGCTCCACGTGCCAGCGCCTCAGGGGCCGCGCCCGCCAAGGCCAAGATGCTCCGCCGGCCCCGCGTGCGCCCCGGGCTTGCTTCCGCTTCCCGGAAACATGGCGGCTGCCCTGGGCGGCGGGCGGGGTGAACTGCCCACGGCGGGTAGGGGGAAACTGCCCGCGCGTGGACGGTGAGAGGCCCTCCGCCTCCCGCGGCCGCGCGTCCCAGCGTTCCTGCTTGACACGCGCCACGCCAGTTCCCACCTCAGAGCTACAGCTGCCCGCGCGTTCCGTCAGCCGGTCAGCGCCGGAAGTCACCCTGGCAGGTTGGACGTCAGCAAGGAAGTCGGTCAACGCCGGAAGTCAGCGCCGGAAGTCACTCTGGCTGGTTGGACGTCAGCAAGGAAGTCAGTCAGCACCGGAAGTCAGCGCCGGAAGTCACTCTGGCTGGTTGGACGTCAGCCTGGAAGTCAGTCAGCCCCGGAAGTCAGCGCCGGAAGTCACCCTGGCAGGTTGGACGTCAGCCAGCTCTGGAAATCAGTCAGCCCCGGCAGTCAGCCTCAGAACTCACCCTGGCAGGTCGGTTGGACGTCAGCCTGGAAGTCTGTTAGCTCCAAAAATGATTCCCAGAAGTCAGCCTGGGAAGTCCGGCTTCGGAACTGGGCCTCACGGATCTCTAAGTGGAGGTGTGTCAGCCACGCTTATTCAAGGGGGGGGTCTTAGATTTTTTTTTTTTTTTTTAGGATTTATTTATTGGGGCTGGGGCTGTGGCATAGTGGGTAAAGCCGCCATCTGCAGTGCCAGCATGCCATATGGACACTGGTTCGAGTCCCAGCTGCTCCACTTCCAGTCCAGCTCTGCTATGACCTGGGAAAGCAGTAGAGGATGGTCCAAGTCCTTGGGCCCCTTGTTTTTAAAGATTTATTTACATATTTGAAAGGCAGAGAGAGAGAGAGAGAGGTCTTCCATCTGCTGGTTCACTCCCCAGATGGCTGCATTGGCCAGTGCTGTGCCGATCAGGAGCCAGGAGCCTGCCTCTTCCGGGTCCCCATGCGGGTGCAGGGGCCCAAGCACTTGGGCCATCTTCTACTGCTTTCCCAGGCCATAGCAGAGAGCTGGATCGGAAGTGGAGCAGCTGGGACTTGAACTAGTGTCCATATGGCATGCTGACACTGCAGATGGCGGCTTTACCCGCAGTTGGGACTTAAACCGATGCCCACATGGGATGCTGGCGCTGCAGGCGGTGGCTTTACCCACTACGCCACAGCACTGGCCCATCTTTCTGTTCAGAAGCTGCAAATACTTGTGGGAGCTTAGATGTGACGAGGAAGGAGTTGTCCCAGATGGCTGCAACTTACTGCGTGAGGTGGGGAGGCTGTGCTGGGAGGAAGACCTGTGGGGTTTGACTTAGGTCACCAGTGGGAAGAACACGTGAACCTTGGAGATGAGCCACTCACTGGTGGGGATCCACAAAGCAGTGGGGATAGCGCAAGCTGAGATAGGGGTGTGTGGAGGGTGAGGGGCACATGACTCGAGTTTGCAGCCATTCTGGAGTTAAAAACACCAGAAAATGAGGGAAACTGGAGAGGTTTTAAACACCGGGAACCTTCTGCATGGCTGTTATATGATGCTGGGAGCTGAGGAAGGACACAGTTCCCAGTTCCCTTCCCTGCTGTAAACCAGCCTCCGGGTAGAGGGACGGGAGCCGTCAGGAGGGGAGTATTTATAGGCCGGCATTGCGCGGGAGGAGGGGAGCAGGAAGCATCTTTCATTCTGGGCCATGCGTTTCACATTGAGGATTTTAACCCTAATCCTGGTCAAGCCTAATTATAAGGGGTTGTAGGGGAAAACTGATCTAAACTGTGACCCCTAACTTTGAGTGCGCTGTGACCACATAGCAATTCAACTAATTGACTGCCATCAGTGGAAGTGAATAAAGGATCTCTCTTCATAGAATGGGGCCCACAAACTCTGTTTTAAATGACTGTACTTTTTTCTTCTCTTTTTGAAAAACATTCCTGCAGCATTCCCTGGAGAGAGACTCAGGACAATATTAAATCCAATGAATCACCCGGCCTTCAGGGGGGCAGGGCGGCGTGCCACAGAGCAGCATGGAATGAGGCTTGGCCTGATGTCCCTGGTGGCAGCAGCCGCAGCACGAGGCACCACACTCTGTTTCAACAAAGACTCAGGTTTGTGGGGGAGATGCCTGTGCCAGTTCTCTCTGGGTATTGCACAATTCTTCTTTGTAGCTCTTGGTTCAGGAAGGAACCTGCTGGATGCCCCCTCCCTGTCATGCAAGGTGTTCAGAGAGTCAGCTGTCGTACGGTCTTTACTCAATTCATTGATTTGAAAGTTACTCCTGATGACTGCGCTTTGCTCTTGGAGCAGATTAACTCTGAGGGAGTCGCACCATTGGGGAATGGGATCCAGGGCTGATTCGGGTTTCCTGCTTGCCAGAGCCTGGCCAGAACCTATATTACATCCAGTGGGCCATTCTGCTGTGTTCCCTCCCACCTATTGGCTGCTTGTAAGAAGCCAGGGAGGCCTTGCAGACTGGGCTGGCTGAGAGATCTGGTACTCCAGTGCTTTCTGTTGACTTCCTCTTCTCATTTGGAATTGTAAGTTGCTCAAGGACTCGTGGTTGTACTCACAGGGTTTAGTTAGTTCTGTCCTGCTGGGATGGACCCCAGGGGAAGGAACAAAAGCTTTAAGGACTTGCTGCTGCATGGCTGGTTCAAAAGTTGGCAAGGCCAGAGACATTGCCTGGGTCCTGTAGAATTGTGCAACTTTTGACCCCACCCAGACCTGTGACTCAGAATCTGCATTTAACTAGGTGATTCCTGTGCACATTTAAGTTTAGGAAGCACTGTTTTGGGGACTTTTCCAAAGTTGGAGAGGAGCTGAGCATCCTTGCCCCTGATTCATGGTGTGTGACTGCAGTGGGAGAGCCTTCCTGTTCCCCCACCCCTGATTTGCTGACTTCCTGTGGAAAGTACACAACCCACACAACCCATTTCTCAAATGCCCAGTTGTCCAAACACTTCCAGCTGTGACTCATTTATGTGTCAAGCCGTTTAGCAATGAGTCATCATTTATAAATCCCTTTATGAAGTGTGTCATCATAGTCCAATGATGCCACAAATTCTGTGCTGATGGGACTGATTCATCAGGGATGTGAAGAGATTAATCCCACTTATCCTTTTATGAGCAGCACATGAGCTGGCTTCACAGTGCTTTGTGTTAGCAGAACTCTCGACTGCAAAATGCCTGTGGAGTAGTGTGTATAACAAAGGGACTCAGCTTAGGCATGTCCTCTGGGTGGGACAGGGGCCTTCAGGGGAGAATTGAGCAATGTGAGCCCAAAGCCTGGATCGTGATCACAGATCCCTCTGTTCTGGGGCACTTCTGTGACACTGGAGGCCAGTGTCATGTCAGTCTGGCAAGAAGGGAGCCTTCTGGGTTTTGCTTCGGTGTCCTTGCCACCTCTCTGTGTGAGGAGAAGGACACTCAGTAAAAAGATAAAGGATGCCTCCCAAGAATTTAATTCAGGAGAGTATAACAGGTGTCTTTCCATCGGCTGGTTCCTCTGTGAGCACCACCCGTTGTCTGCCGAACGGACTGCTTGTAATTTGGGTAGCAGCATCTGGACGGGACTCCAGGAGATGAAAGACAAAGACAGACATCATCGATGAGAAGTTTGTGTGTGTGTGTTTAATTATAGTTTTCATCATCATCTTTCTCTGTGAGACACATAAACGTGAGCTATCTAATACGAGCTATCGCTCTGCCATGCCTCCACTCTGTGCCTGGGAGTCTGGCCATCTGCACACATTTCCTCAGGTGGATTGGCCCTTCAGTCGCCTGGCTGCACTGCGAGTTCTGAATCCCTGGCCGGACTCTTCAGTGCGAAGCTGCCACAGGCAACCTGGACAAACCCAGCCAGGCAGGCAGAGCAGGGCTCGCCCATCAAGGACTTCGCACCTGCCTCGCCTTTGAGTCTCCTTGCTTCTGTCAGGAGGTGCCGCAACCTTAGACGTAGCTCTTGTTGGTGTTAATTATTTCCTTCTCATTTCCAGCTGGTGAAGAGCTTTAGCACCTTAAGTTGCTCCATTTGATCTCTGCACTCAGGAGCAAGGTAATTAAGTCAGCCACACTTTAAGAAAGCGGATCTGACTCAACTTGTCCGTCTTCAGACACTGCTCCGTCCCGAATCATTTGATAATGTACGAGGCTTGGTGCGTTCTCTACTTGACTGAGGCTTAGTTCATTAGGTTACAATCAGTAATTGATTCTCGGTGTGTCTCTGCTGGCTTTATTACAGTAATGAGGACCATCTTTTTTTTTTTTTTTTTTCTTCTCCTCTTATATGTTACCAGAACCATCAGCTTCTCATTTTGGTGTCAGGATGACTTTGACAGGTTGTTAGCAACTATATGATGTGCAAAACATCACAGGAATGTCTCCAACTGCGTTGCTGTGTACCACACAGAGCCTTAGGTGGTCCTCAAATAGGCAAAAGCACGTGCGAGGAGCAAGCTGCAGTAGCGACTGAAAACACGGCTGCAGGCTTGATGTCCTAATGAAGAAGTTCTTCGCCCCGGTGGATCTGTTCAGACTCGCAGGGCAGATTGCACAGGGCCGGTGGCATCTGAAACTCTCCTCCAGAATGTTCCCAAGCAGACAAGGGGAAGAGGGAAGTGCAAGAGCAAAACAGACATTCTCACTGAAAAAGTTAAGAGGCTCAGAGTCCCCTCTGTCTGCGGAGTTCTTTTTCAAAGATTAGCACCGATTTGCTGATCTCTGTACACTCTGATTTCCATTTAAGTTCTTTTTGCCTTGCGAAAGGCAGAAGCATAATGTGAAGCCGGGAGAGAGGAATATGCTATCATTTATTGTCTTTCTACTGTGCCTAGGTGACTTCAAACTTAAAGAGCCATGAAAGACAAAAGAGAGAAAAGCCATCTCATTTTTTGATGGATTTAATAAAAATCTTAGAATAAAATTTCATGTTTATTTTTACCCAGTGAACACATTTTTAAATTTAAACTTCTGTCTCGATTTTTGAGTTTTTTGAGGTTCAGGGTTTCACTTATAGGCGTTACCACTGTTTGATTAAATCAGGAATTTTGAGTTTGGTGTAGGTAGGTGTCTTAGAAGAAGTCTTAATTGGGGCTTGGAAGGAGAAACTCAAGGCCATAGAAATAGGAACATACAACCGACTCGTTTCCTGAAGCCTTTTCTAGCCTTGTAGAAAAGGTAACTCATAGAGATTGAGTGCATGTAAACTGTGAAAATAAACCGTATTTGTGAACCTTGTAACATATCACATCAGTAATGAAGAAATTCTTTGCAGTAATGGGGCTGGCATTGTGGTGCAGTAAGCTTAGCTACGCCTGCAATGCCCGCATCCCATACCTGAGCACGGATTCCAGTCCCACTGCTCTGCTTCCCATCCAGCTCCCTGCTGATGCTCTTGGGGTGGCAACAGATTGCCCAAGTCCTACCCGTAGGGGACCCCAATGGAGCTCTTGGGCTCCTGACTGCTGCCGGGACCCGCCCAGCCATTGCTGTCTTTTGAGGAGTGAATCAGCAGATGGAAAATCTTTCTGTTACTCTTCCCTTCGAATAAGTAAGTAAATCTTTACAAACAAATAAAAACTTGAAGTCATGAGACCATTGGGAGAATAATAGAGAGCTCATGAGTTTGACCTTCAAGCCTCAGGAGTGATTTTCGTTACGTGAAGGACACAGCTAACTGTCTTGCTGTTTGATCACAAATGATGACTTGGCAGATTAGACTGTGAGATGCATCCAAAGTGTAGATTCTCATGCTTTGAAAACAAACATTTCTTCTATGCTGAGGTGAAGGTAGAGGGACTTAAGGCCTGGAGATAGCCAGGAGGCCGGCTTCCCTCCCTGACATTGTAAGCTAGCCCCAGCATGTCTGTGCAACATGCAGAACTGCCAATTTATCCCATGTTTGCAGCCTGAGATTATGAAAAGCTTTTATCAACACTTAAAATAATATTTAGCAAGCCACAACGATCCTTCTTTAAATAAGCACCCATTTTAGGTGAGGTTAGCAATTTTATTCATAGGATTAATTTCATCCCACAAACTGCTATGCAATGTCTGACAAAAGATCTTTTTATAAATTCAACATTGGAAAATAAGTCATAATCCCATCTGCTTCCTTCATTTCTCTACTCTAGAGAAGGCATTCAGCAATAAAAGGTCTCCTGCAGACTGAGACAGGTGGAACAGATATTAATAAATCACCAGAAAACACACAGATGAAGGTGACAGTGGTTAAAAGAAATCAGATCATTACACTTACTCTGCTGCTGTGTGCTGAGTGACTCGTCACTGATACAGAACTTGGGCACTAGAATTTCTGAACTCCCAGCTGTCCTGAGTTGCAGGTTCCACACTGTTCTGACCCCTGGCCTCAATAGGAGGTGAAGTCCATATCCTCCTAGAAAAGGCAAGAACCTCTAATCCAACCGTGTTTAGAAGATCTCTCAATCTCCTTATTCTGGGTTTCTGCAGTGGTTGAGTGTAGGTGACTTTACCAAAAAGAAAAGCAGGAAGAGTGGAAGAAAAGAGAGAAAAAAGGCAGCTGAATTAAAGGCAGACTCCTAAATGTGAAAGTAACAAATGCCATAGGAAACCCAAGTTGAGCAAGATTTCTGTTCCCTAGGCCACACTGCGAATGTTTTGCTGCTGGCTGCTTCTGCTGCCAGGGTCTTCCTGGTTAAGGAGCGAGAGTCTGGTCCAGGGCCTGTCTGGGAACCGGGTAGCAATCCTGGCTGAATGTCATCTGAGAGCGCACAGGGTCAGAAAGTATCACTGAGCAGTTGCGTCTGCCATCTCCCACGCACTCTGACATCAGGATGTCTCAGCCCCACCTGTCTTGGACCACTCTGAAGCTGGTCTCCCTGCCACAGGGGTGAGTGTGGCTTGTGGGTCCCAAAGCGCTTTGGAGAGCCGAGTCTCAGGAAAACTGACCACGCATCAGCAGAACCCTCAACACTGGGAAGACTGTATGCAGCACAGTTACACAAATTCTTAGCAGTAGCTATCCCTTGGTCAGTATCAGTTTTTCTTTGTCCTTTTTTTCTCCAGGCCCATGGCAGTTCTTTCTACCTGGAATGTCCACATGCCTCTCTCTTTATTCAGATCCCAAGTATTTGAATCCAGGGAGTCTGTGAGGATTTGTTAGGTTGTAAAACAGAAAAGCTCCCCCAGTTTGTGTTGTCTGTGAATCCTTCCCCTCTGAGGAGGGTGTTTCTTTCTGATACTGAAGAGCAATAAGGAAGAGAGAAAGGCATTCAGTGCACACGAATGCGATGCATAAAATGGATGCTTTAAAATCTCCACCTACCTTCCATACCTGTTTACGGTTTAGGGCCCTTTGACTGCTGTGAGATAATTAACTTGGTATTTTTGCATTCATAGCTCATGGATGGGTGCCACTAGCAGAAAAGAGGGGAAACTTTAATCTTAGAATTCAGAGGAGAACACAAACTGCTGAGGTTACAAAAATGTATTTGTTTAGAGTGGCTGAAGAGTGAGGGCCATGTTCCCACTCTGGACAAGACAGACATTCCCTGGGGCTGCTCGTCTGGGCAGCCGAGTGGTAAAAGGACGGTGCACAGATACTCTGGTCCCTGACAGAAGTCCTGCTTCTCTGCTCGTCCTCCTGCCTCACGGACGATTAGCACGGGGGTGGAAAGAGAACCCAGAAAAGTCTGCGCATACAGAGAGGCCCCTTGCTCAGATAAGTCTACAGCAGCATCAACAGCTGGAAGAAAGTATTGTATGAACATAAGGGCGGGGCTTCCAAAGGCCAGGACTTGGACAGAAGTGGCAGGTTGGCTATGCTGTCTGTCAAATGAATGAGAGCCTGAGAAATGGAGACTGGGACTGAAAGGTTCTGATGCGGGGAGCAGACTCCCCAGTCCGATGGGGTGTGAGTGCTGGGCTGTCAGCACGCTGGCTGTCCCGGGCAGTGAAGTGTGCCCTGACTTACTGTCAGTGGCTTCCTCCACTGTGCAGAACGAACATTCGAGGTGAAAGTGAGTCTGCAAACACACACAGAGAGCAAAAGTCTTTCTCTTACCTCCAAACTCACTCCCAGAGATCATTACTATTAATACTGTTGGGTGGTATTTTCTGGTGTTTCTTTCCTTCTGTTGACACACAGACTCAGTAAAAGGGTTAAATAGGATCTGTTCAGTCATCTGTCTATCAGTCACCTACGTACCAACTTATGTCATCTATCACATGTCTGCAACTTGCTTTATTCACTTGATATAAGACACCTTTTTATCTCTGAAGGTATCTCATTCTTTTTAATAGCTACATAATTTTCAATTTAATGGTGACCATACAATTTGTTTATTCTGATGTTGAGAATTTGGTTGTTTATAGATTTTAATGGAAGTTCGTCATTCCATTTTGTGACTCATCATAATTTATTAAAGTGTTGTCTTTTATGGGCAAATGATAGGTACTTCAGCTGTAGGTAGTGTTTCTCATTGAAATCAGTATGCAGCCAATGTCACTGTACATGTACCTTTATAATCCTTTTGTTTTTGTGTTTTGATAGATTCACAAAAATGAGATTGCATGGTTCAAGAGTACGCAAAACCATATTTTATCAGATAATGCCACACTGTCCCCCTAAAGTTTCTACCAGTTGCTTGTTCTTGCCAACAATTGTGAAGTTGTCTCAATAGCACTTGATGCTGTTAACAGTGGTGCTAGCAATCAAGTTGGGAAAAAAATTGTTATCTGTGTAGTTCCATCTTCCTTTATTCAATACTGTGGTTGAGTATCTTGTTGCAGATTTATTTACTGTTTATATTTCTTTGCTATATGTAGTCTGTTTCCCTTTAGGGATTCCTTTGCCTTTTTCTTCTGATAAATTGAATTTCTTTGAATATGGGATACTAGTAATCAGTTGTAAATCCTTTTCCACCCCTGGTTTTCTTTGAAAAAAGTTTATAGTATTTTATAACTAAATCTATTATTTTGTCTTTCCATTTTTTATTTATTTATTTGAGAGGAAGAGTTATAGACAGTGAAAGGAAGAGACAGAAAGACAGGTTTTCCTTCTGTTGGTTCACTTTCCAGTGGCTGCAACGGCCGGAGTTGTGCTGATCTGAAGCCAGGAGCCAGGAGCTTCCTCCTGGTCTTCCTGGTCTCTCAAGCAGGTGAAGGGTGGCCATCTTCTACTGCTTTCCCAGTCTACAGCAGAGAGCAGGATTGGAAGTGGAGCAGCCGGGTCTCGAACTGGCGTCCATATGGGATGCCAGTGCTACAGGTGGAGGATTAACGTACTGCGCCACAGCGCCGGCCCCTGTCTTTCCATTTTGTTTATTCTCACTGAAAGATAAAAGATGTTTTCTGATATTTTCTTTCAGTGAACTTGATTTTTATTTGATGTATTTAAATCCTTGATTTAGCAGTAATGTCATTATTATCATTTTAAATCAGTCTCCATTATTTACTTTTTTTTTTTAAATTTTACTTTTTATTTTATTTGAAAGGAAGAGCAAGGTAGAGAGACAGAGATCTTCCCTTCCTTGTTTTACTTTCCAAATGTCCCCAACAGCCATGGCTGGGTCAGGCAAAAGCCAGGAGCCTGGGTCCCTGACGTGGGCAGCAGAAGCTTGGTCCTTGAGCCATCGTTGGCTGCCTCCTGGGGAGCATAGTAACAAGATGGGAGCCTGGGAGTGAGCATCAGAGCTTTAAGCAGGCACTCCGATATGGGGTGTGGCCATCAAGCAGTGTCTTAGCCACTGCACCAAACGTTCACCCCAGCAAGTTATTTTTTGTTTGAGACAAAGCAAATGAGTAGTAAGTTGTTTTCATTCCGTTTATTAAAATTTTTGAAATATCCCCTTTGTCGTAGATTATAGACACTTAATATGTACTTAAATTGGTTTTTATGCTTTGTTTCAAAGGCAGATTTGTCTAGTTCTGTATACTTTCTTATATTTCCTTCCTTATTATTGTAAGTTGGGAGGCTTGTTGACCCCAAAGTTCCTGGGAGACAGAAATGATTTGTTAAAGTCTGCTGGTCCCCAGAGGAGAGTGCACACTGCTGGACACAGTGCCTTTGTTAGGGGAAAACCGGGGTTTCACACACTCGGGAGGAAATTCTTACACTCATTAACTAAAACTTAGGGTTATAAAATCATTTCTGGTGGGACAGAAAGTTGTCCCCAGAATTTAAATCCTTGTTGGCACTCACGTGTGGATAACCTCCTTGGAGGAGAGCCCGGTGGCTTAGTTCACCCCTCTCCTTCCTGCGCCACCTAGCCTTTTCAGCTACTGACTCAGGCAGGAAGGGAGCACCTGCCTCAGGAGGAGCCTTTCCTGTTAAATCTTCAGATCTTAAAGGGCAGTGGGAAGCATTGCGTTCTCCCAGCAGGAGAGTCGATGCGGAGTGTAGGTGTGAATCTCAGCGCACTGATTGTTGGAATCCACAAGCCAAGCGTTGTAAATAATTCACTCGGTGCAGGAAATCTGCATATGAGGATGAAATGTCATTTATAACTCATAGGGTATTGGCTGGGCTGGGAACAACTTTCCAACCCCTTCAACTCATTAAGTGCTGCTAAGGAAGAGAGAATATAGATGATGTAGAATAAACTCCCCACAGTAAGCCCGTCACTGGTATGGACTAGTTAGCAATACTGAAACTGAAAATAAAACTCAAGGATACGCCTGCATAATCACCCAGCTCTCCATAAACCTGATGCTTTGTGGGGTTAGCTTGGCTCTGCCTCTCTTCCCAAGGTGCTTCTAGGCCTGTTCTTCACTAAAATCCCTCAGCAGTCCTGGAGAAACGTTGGCTGTGGCATGTTCTCATGAAGCGGTGCGAAGAGAATATATAATGCTCCAATTAAGAACTTAGCTCCCTGCACTCTGGACTCTCACACAGACGACTGGTGGAGAAACGGGATGGTCTTTGTAATGAGCTCCTCTCTGTCTTTCTTAAATATTGATTGAATAGGGAAGAAATTCAATTTCCAAACAGAGTTTAAGTTTTATTCCTAGGTGTTTGGTAGTAATGCTTTTATTCTCCAGTTTGTTTGTTCCGTTTTGAGGATAAGGACCATGAGTATCTCCAGAGGCTGCTCTATCCTTGAGCAGGTAGCTGGGCTTCGCTGCTCAGGTGAGGGGGCATTTTCTGAGTGAGTCTGGGTGTGGTTGGAAAACACAAAAGGTGCAGTGGGAGAACAGAGGAGTTTTTCATCTATGGAAGAAAGCATAAAATTAATACGGCTTGCAGTTTGAATATAAGCCTCTGAAAGCATTTCCAGCCAGTCGCACCTTGACCTTATACACAGAGACCTTAATTAAGCACAACTGTAATAGCTCTAGAAATGAACTCAAGGAAGGGCTGGCGTTCCCTGGCTTGCTTCCCGAGAGACTTCTTTACTGGAAGATCAGGAGAGAGGCGTAATGAAATGGTGTGCCTGTTGGAAGGTCCCACGTCACTGGTTCTGAAAGGTGATGAGCGCACTGCAGCTCGACCTGGTGAGATGCCTGTTCTGTCTCAGGGAGGACCGAGGTGGGGCCGGCAGACGGCTGCCTGGTCTCTCTGCTCCTCTGGGGCCCACTGTTGCATCACTGGGGCGGGGGGGATTCATTTCTTCTGGCCCATTTTCCTCTCTGAAGTGTACCTTGATAGCTACGTGGTACCCATGCTGTCCCAGATGGCCATGAATTGATTGCTAGTGTCTTTTTTGAAATTGCTAAGGTATTCCTTTACCCCATGTGCTGCTAGGATTCCTCAGCAGTAGGAGTCACATAGGAGAGTGCTATTCATATGCAAAACTGGGACAGGAGATGCTTAGAGCTACAGTTTACAATGTCTGCTTTCTCAAGCTTCATGTTACAAGCAACTTTTTATTGACAAATTTATTTTGTTTAAAATAAATGATTTTTACATATTCAAGGTCATGTTTCAGAAAGAGTTAAAGTAAATGTTTTAAAAAAGATTTACTTATTTACTTTGAAAGTCAGAGTTAGAGAGAGACAGAGATCTCCTGTCTGCTGGTTCACTCTCCAGATGACCGCAATGGCCAGGGCTGGGCCAGGCTGAAGCCCGGACGGAGCCAGGGGCTTCCTCTGGGTCTCCCAAGTGGGTGGCAGGGCTCCCAAACACTTGGACCATCTCATGCTGCTTTTCCCAGGCCATTAGCAGATACCTGGATTGGAAGTAGAGCAGATGGGACATGAACCAGTTCCCATATGGGATGCTGACTTTCAGGTGGCATCTTTACTGACCACATCACAATGCTGGCCCTGAATTTTGGTTTTTTACTGTGTTATGTAAAAACAACTTTTGAGACATAATTGGTAATATTGTAAGTATCAGTATAAATTAAAAGCAGATTCAGAGAGAAGTCTGTGACACTGAGCTCCCTATTAATTTGAGAGCACTAGATTGGGTTATTTCTTGACTGCTTATGACTTTAAAATATAGTACGTCAAAGTCGGGTTAGTTATCAAAGAGATGTGTGACCAGTATGGTTCATTTCAGAGTTCCGATGTGGCTTCAGTATATGGATCACTCACTGAATTTTTCGTTTTCAAAAATATATTTGACAATGTGCTAACAAAATTTTCTCAAGTCATACCATATGTCATTGGCTTAACAGAGATTACAACTCTCTTGTAGTAAGTTCTGTGCCTTTTGTCCTGACTTTCACAGTCTCCTAAGAAAGCATATTGACTGATAATGGACTGAGAGACCATAAACAAAAACATTCTATCAATGGAAATCGCTCAAGGAGTTAGTCATTTGAATGTGGGAGCCTGGAGTTAAATTTGACTTGGCATTCTTATTCTTTCTCAGAGAGAAAAAGAAGCAAACAGCAGGTCAAATATGTGATCCCCCACAGGACTCTGTCCAACAATCCTCTGGCTGATTTGTAGATGCATTTTCACGAATGGAAAAGTGAAAGAGAATGATTTCCATAACAGAAGCTGACAAATGAAAAAGTAGTTAATGTGGGCTTTATCCTTCCTGTGCCTGATGACTCTCTCTGGTAGCAAATTAAGTGCATAGAGAGGGACATTACCTTTTTCATGTTATTAAGGGGCAGGGAGCCACAGAAGAGAGAGCTCAGTAGCACCTGCTATTAACTAGAGGAAGCCAGTGTGTCAGTGGTTTTAGTTAGAGGAGGTTTTCCCCTCCCCCTTTCCACCCCAGGATCCATCTACATGGTAAAATAGGACTCGGCACCATTGAATAATTCAGGATGGAGCTTCCTGTAGCTGAATGTGGTCATTCTTAGGGCCAGAACTTGACTGATGATGGGGAAACTGGATTAGCCTCATCATGGGAGTATTAAGTTGAGAAACTGTATGTACTTAGCCATCCTTCTGTTTCAAAGATAGAGCTACTTGGGTTGTCTCACATTTGCATTTTAATAGTCTACCTGCTAATAGGCCTCTAACCTTGAGACAGTCAGGTATTGAGGCAAAAGCAGAAAGATGGGATTTCTTAATGCTGTTAAAGTCTTTATTCCAGTTATAAAGAGGTGGAAGTGGTGGATTTAATTATTGTTGAAATATATGTCATTGCATCTCAACTACCAAATCAGAGTCTGTCTTCCTTTGTTTTTAAATTCCAAATTGTCTTCAACATACAACTTTGGTAATTAGAGCTACTCTGTGTATCATTCACAGATGAGTGAGAATTTTTAAATGATTAGATTAGAACAAAATGCGCTTAAATCAGGTCTCTACTCTAGATTAAATCATGCTTAGTATTGCAAAAGGATCATCAGGAAGCATTCTGAGAGGTGGAAGCCTGGGAGGAAAGGTACTTGGGTCTGGATGATTCCTCTCTTTACTTCTACACTTGTGCTACATTTGAAGTGGTTATCGAGGCATTAATAAAAATCAGCCAGGTTGGAGCTAATGGAGAAGAAGGGGAATTTGGGGAGCCACCCTGGTCCCTAATTGCAGGTCTCTCTACTGTGAATCCGTGGGCCCTGCCTGCGTCCTTAGGACCACTTTTCCACAAACACCACCACTGGTAGTTGTGAGAGGGAAGTTCTTCTGTAGGAAAATCAGCAGAATCCCAGTGAAGCTTCGTTAAGGGGAATCTGAGGAGCGTGTACAACATTTTCTCACAATTGGGATTTCACAACGTGTGAAATGTATGAAACTCTGGGGTTTCTGTACAGTCTGAACCTGGAGATTCTGTTACTCCATTTGGACTGTAAATGTGACCGACATAACTAAAACAATACAAAACCGAAAGCCAACTTGAGCTCCCATGAGAAACTTCCAGAAACATGAAAAGTTTGTAGTCACTAAGGAATATGTGGAATTCCTAATGGCAATGCATTGTATCACATTCTGTGTAAAATTTGGAACCCCGAGAGGTGTTACAGGTCACTTTATGTGGTTCTGTTAACTTGAGAAAATTGCTGGATAAAGCAGAGAGCACAGCAACAGTATCTGGAGGATGCTGAACCCAATTTCTTGCCCTCTGTGATTCCGAGGCTCCCGTTGTGAGAGCCGCTTGTTCATGCAGGAGCTGAGGTGAGCATAGACAGGGAGCAGAGAGAGTGGAGAGGATCAGGTGGGAAAGTCTCTGTGACCAGGGAGACTAAGACAGCCATTGTCTCTGACCTGAGAGTGTGGGAAAGGAGAGAAGAAATCAAACATGACAGGAATATCTAGGTAGGTGCAGGACATCCCAAGAACTCTGGGGCTGTATGCCCAAGTGTCCATCTGAAGTCTTTGGGAAAAGCCTTTAGTCAGCCAACCTGCATGCCGGAAAGGAAATAAGATTGTGAGAAGATTGAGCAGGAAATAAGATTGTGAGAAGATCGAGAAGGAAATAAGATTGTGAGATCGGTACTGATAGCCATTTTTGCAACAGCTCTTCAGTGCCTGACTTGTGAGAACACAACGGGGCTTTCTTGTCCTCTCCTGCACTTTGTCTTTTGAAGTACCTAACCCCATAGAGACTCTGGACACCCCACTGCCCACGATACTGATACCTTAGTAGTATTAGGCAAGTAATGCAGGTAATTTTGACCTGTGGACCCCTGAAAGCTTCCCAGAAATCCCTAGAGGGCCCCAGAATACACTCGGAGAACCACTTTGACCATGGTTGTGGTTGAGGCAAGCTACAGGGGACTGGGCTTCACTACTGGATCAGACATTTGGGATCTGGACTCCTTGCCAGGGCCTTGTGACCCCCAACAGGTCCAACAAGGTCACCCCCCATCCAGACCCCTGGCTTCAGAGAGGTCAGAGTAGTAACTGCCCAGGAGAGACCAGCAGGCCACTGTAGCAAGCTGTGAGAGCAGAAGAGTCCTGGAGGAGGCATGAGGAGGAGGGAGACAGACGTGTGACTCGGTGGCCATGTCAAAGCTGCCATTTAGATATCTCTGGTCAGGATAAACACTGGCTGAATATTTAGCTCTTGGTTTTTAAATCCAAGGGTACTGAACTGGTGTGGCTGCTTTAAAAACCAATTGGCAGTTCTTCAGACTGCAGAATCACTGTATAAGGCAGCAGCACCATTCTGAGGGTTACACTGTCCCCAAGATAAATGAGAGCATCCATCCACATACCTCACACCCATTATTCATAGTAGTCAAGGGACGGAAAGGACGCAAATGTCCATCAGCTAATGAGAGAATAGCAAAATGTGGTCTATCCATTTAGTGAAATATAACTCAACTACCAAAAAAGGGATGAAGTATTGACACATGCTGCAACCTGAAAACCTCAAGAACATTAAGCTTAAGTAAGAGCCAGTCACAAAACCACGTGCTGTGTGGTTCAGTTGATGTGGAATGTCCACAAAGGTCAAGTCACGGAGACAGTGCAGACTGGGCGAGAAGCAGTGGCTGCTGCCAGGTCATGTCAGGACCCCGGCTAAGCTGCAGGCTTCTCTGTGCAGAATGAAAATGCACTACATGGAGCAGTGGTCACCCAACAGTGTGACTGTGTTAAAAACCATGGAATCAAACATCCAGGATATCTTTTATGGCATGTAAATTCTACTTCAGTCAGTGGTCCTAGTTTGTTAGTGAGGACTTGAGAATTTAATAAAGACTGAGGATTCACTAATTAATAGGTTTTACTGCAAGATCAGTTCAGTTAGAAAATTAAAATACTATGTTTAAAAGAAATGCTTTTTCCTTGCAAGTTCCAAAAAAAAAAAAAATGTTTCATAGAGCTTTCAAATGCTGTTGTCCCCCCGAACCTCTGTAACCTTAGAGAACTTGATGCGAGTGTCAGAGTTCTGAGAAAATCAGAGATGATCTTTCTTGACATTGAGTAAAAAGAGGCTTTTATTGATTTATGTGCAAAGAGAAAATACTTGGAGGTAGAGTTAGGAGATAAATGTGTTCATTTAGAAAAAGACCATTTAATTTAAAGGGCCCCAAAGAGGAGGGCAGCCCCGTGAGCTTTCTGGGACTGACTATTGTGCTGGGCACGTTCAGGAACCTGCCCCTAGTTCTCCCACTGATTGTGGAGGTCAGCCGGGCGCCCTGCAGGGCACTGAGCAGAGTGTTCTGAGAAGTCACTTCGCTGAAGCCCAAACATGAGGAGGTGGTGGGAAGTGGACTTGGGCCCAGGAATATCTCCTTGGTGCCTTAGTCTTTGCCTTGCGCGTGGCAACCAGCAGATTTGTGTGGAGACGACAGCTCTGGCTTACGCCTCTTTCAGGAGACGATAGTGGATTAAATAAACTGTGCTTGTGTTCACGTGTGTTCTCAAAGCTGAGTTTTGATTGGCATACATATTTTTACCTCAGTAAGTGAGGTTAACTTCTCATCTTACATATTTTAAACATACAAGAGAAATGAAGTCCAGATTCATTTTACTGATGGCCTTAATCCGTGGAGACATCTTCATTCTAGTGGTAGGCTTTAGGAATGGAGAGGGAGCACCATCAGTTTGTTAGTTGCTGTATATTAATGGTTTCATCCTTTAGTTTTCATATCCACCTATTATTCAGATGGAAATGGTTGTATGCAACATATTACTTCAAGGGAAAATGTGGCCATGTTAGCTCTGCTTCATTTAATAATGCAGACGTGAAGATCATCCACAGTTGTAAATGATGCTTTTGGATAATCTTGCAAATAAGCAATCAGATGGCACTTCTGAGTAGCTAGGCAAATTCATACCACTACATAGATCATCCAGCACTTCAACATTGGCAAATACAATCAAGATTCTTATTAGCGACAGCATTTTATTAGGGATGTCTATGTGAAAACTAAGAGTGAAATCCTTTTTTCTTTTTCTGACATTAAATTTCATAATTACCTCACATGTACAGGCTGAAGCCATGTTATTTTTACCAGAACTCATGCATACACCTAAGCATGTTTAATGGGCGACATAGTTTAATCAGTGGAGAAGAGCAGATCTCTGGCAGTTGTTGGTGGGGTATGGTTAGAATTCAGCACTTCAGAGTTTCACAATAGTAATGTTCCTGCATGGAGTAGAGAATACCTTTTCCTCTGATTAATGGGACTGCTGAAGTTTCTGCAAATTTCAGAAGCCTCTCAGTACATTTTTGACCATTTCTGCCCCATTTCTATGTCTTTGAAGTCTTGTGCATAGTAACATAATCAATATCATTGTGATAAATGAATGTTAATCATAGCACAAATGTACATGCATTTCTAAAGTGTCAGGCTTGAGTTCTGTGATACTTTGTTGACCTCATTATGTCTGTGACTGAAAGTTGAGCCCAGAGCAATGTTTATAGCATATGGTGTTTCTAAGAGATAGCCAAAAGGTAATGGAGGAAAAGGGATACACGAATCAGATATATTTGGAAAATTATGAATTAAACATAGTCAATTTCTTTCTTGAATGTAGGACTTCAATTTATTGTAGAGGCATCAATAAACTGATATATACTGAGAATTACTGTATGTTTATACAGTTGCAACGTGTTGCAGACTTAGTTGATTCCAGAAGTTTCTTTCCTTCATCCATAAGCCCCAACCTCTTATTTTTCTCCTCTTTCTCCCCTCCACTCTATAGAGGAGCTCATGGGACTAGTGTTTGATTGGTTTCAGAAATGATGGATTAGATTATATTCCAGACTTATGAAAGTGGGTGCCCATGTACTTTTGTGGTTTTGAACATTTTTATTTTTATTCCCTAATTTACCCAAGGGGTGTACTTCCTTAAAGACCAGAGACTGGGGGCCATCTCATTTTGGTCACTGACTGGTGACATCTTGGCCAAGTCACTTAACTCTCTGAGCTTCAAATTCCAGTCTGGGGAACATGAATGAGAATTGTGAAGAAATATGAAAGAAGTATGTGGACTAGGGCTTTATATGTACGTTATTCACTGTGTAAGGGAGATGCCGCTGGTCACAGTGCCTGCCACTGTGCAGTGGGCCCTCAAGTGTGCTCAAGGCCTCCGTCCCCTCCAAGTGTTGGCAGTTGCTGCATTCTGCATTCTGCCCCGCTTAGGTTGGGAATGTGCAAGCTGGAGGGCTTTGCTTTCAGCCTTGACTTGGATGGGTACCTTCTCCCTGAGAAAGAACAAGACCACTGCTAATGGTGTGCTGATGTATTTCAGTGACTTCGGTCTTCTCATCTGTGGCTTTGCCACAGTGGTGCTCTACTTTCTGCCCTGTCAGAAGCAGAGTTACTGCACCTGAGCATAGGCAGTTATTGTGAAGTTGCTTCTTCAGGTTCAAGGTTGTCTACTCTGTTGTCTGAGGGGGACCTGTTCATCCTCATGTGGATGCCTGCAGTCAAGGATAGTACCAAGCCCGTATGTGTTATATGTTTTCCTATACATGTGGTAAAGTTTATGTCAGACACATTAAGAGATTAACAACAGCAGCTAGTCATGAAATAGAACAGTTATAACAGTGTGTGGTATTCAAATTGTGGAAATGTGTGGTCTGTCTCAGAATGCCGTGTTTCCTTGTGCTTAGACCTCCTGTGATGAGGTTGGATGATTGTGATGCCCGTTTGATGACTGGGAGTGAGGTAAATGACGCAGCATTATGGTGTAGCATTCAGCGTCTTCATAAGGGTTGGACACAAGCTCTTCAGTGCTGTGAAGGGTGGTCTGCTGACCAAGACTATTAAATAACTAATGTGCAGATAGCATATGTGGTGCGGTACACTGGGCAAAGGCAGGCAGAGTGAGACAGAGGCTGCATCATTACTGTGAAAGGTACAACTTAAAAACTTATGAATTACTTATTTCTGGAATTTTCCATGTAAAATTTTCAGACTGTTGAATACAGGTAACTGTCCATGCAAAGAGAAACCGCAGGTAGCGGGGGACTGAGACACTGACTCCTTCAGCTACATTTTCTTCGTGCCAGCAGTAGTCAAGCTGTGATGTATTTATGTATGCTATAACAACAAACAACACCCAAGTCTCAGCAGTTTATAACAACTAACATTTCTTTCGTGCATTTAATATCACTACCATGTTTCTGTGTATATTCCTGTTTCAGAACCCAGGATAAGACCAGAGTTTTGGGGACAGATCCTTCCCATGGCAGAGTGGGACATATAAGGGAAAGGGTCAAACCACACAATCTCTTTGGAAGCTTCTGCCTATAGGAATTCTGTGTCACATTGCTCATGTTCCTGTGGTCATCAGGGCAAACCTGGCCATAGGTCAGCTACCACAAGTCACATGATCTGGGCAGCAGGTATATCTCTTCCTGAGAAAGGTCAGGGGCAAATCATTGTGAAAGGTAATACAAATTTGCCTGTCCCACCTGACAACATCTTACTGTAACAGGCCATATGTATGTGTGTTTCTGGAACCTTCTTCAGCTTTGTGCATAAGACATCCTCTGACACCAAAATTATCCACAAAGTTTCCTCAGAGATGTCAGTACTCACTGAGCACTCCAAGGATTTTTCTGTAAACATGAGATGCTTAAATTCTGGCAAATAAAACCTCCCAGAAGCATACTACTTCTCAAGAAAGTAAATGGAAGACCTGGTCAGAAACACTGTCCTTGCCCCTGAATATTGGCAGAGAGACATAAAGGTCCAGATCTGCTGCCTCAGAAGATGACAGGAAGGGTTCCTTCTCGTTTCACATGCTGGCTTGGTAGAACAGCAGCTGGTGTGTCCATTGCATGACCCATGGAGTAACGGAATTATCCACATCCAAAACCATTCTCCGAGTGGCCACTGAAACTTTACTATCCTGTGTTTAATTGGTAAGTGTTTTTCTTGTCATCATTTTGTGGTTTAACAGGCCTCTTAGGTGTGAAAATTAGTTTATCAACTGACGTTCTTATTGAAAAGATGGATGAAGCTGCAGGGAAGTGGTTGGCACAGGATTGGACAGCAGCTAATGAGTGTAGCAGATGCGAGACCTGGATGAGGGGCTTGAGATTATAAGACAGTAAGTTTCTAGATTACTGAAATCTCTCCAGCGGAAGAAAGCAGGCGCTAGGATGGAGGGACCACGGAAGGAGTCTGTGTCTGTGAGGTGAAGCCCTCTGCCTGTCCGTCTTTGTTGGTGTCTGTGTGGCAGACGTCGGTCCTCATATACTTGTGATGTAGTGTTGCTGTTGCCTCTATCCCCCCCCCCCCCAGCACCTCCTGAGTCTGAGGCTCGGTCACACCCTTCACACAAAGCCAGGACAGTAACATTAGCTAACCAGCATGGTTTACCTAAACTTCTCCTTAATCAGATGTTGATTGATGAAATTTATAAAGTGTTTTAGGAACTTCAGCTCCATCTACAATTATTGCATAGAAAATGCACAAAACTAGCTCTTAAAACCTATTGCAAGGACACGCATGTCATATTTTGTTAAGAACTAGAGAACTTTAAAAACAACAACAACAACAATAAGAAAATGACAGTAGAAACTAGATAGAGGAAGTGGATACCATTGGCCTTGCTCCTCTGCATAGTCAGAAACACTGAGTATGAAGCCCTTACAAGCAGAGGAGAGAAAACTAGGAATATGCTTACTTTGCGAGAGAGGCGACTTCCCCGAAATTTTGTCTCAAGACCTCAAACTTACTACTATGACTGGGATGTCAACTTCCCTTCCAGAAGCCATTGTGTAACCCCTCCCCTTTGTAAGTGGAGAGCCCATATACGGAGTCTAATGGCAGCACTTGGGCTACTTCTTAATGCATGTGGAAATTTCTTGCAACTTTTGCTCCTTTCCTATTATGAAGGAAAATCACCTTTCTTCTGGGGGTGCAGATATTGCATCTGCTCTATGGGTTCCAGCACTTGGAGGCCCCCTTGTGACTGTGTCGGTAGGGCTTGACCACACTGACCTGTGTCCTGATATGGTGCCTGAGGGGAGGAGGGTCCAGGATCTTTCCTCCTCAGATTGGGAACTGGGATTGGGAGAGGGGGCAGCTGTCTTCACCAGGGCTGAGAAAGTGTTAGCTGTGTGTTCATATCTCAAGCCAGGCTCTGCAGAGTGTGGCTGTATGAGAGAAAGTGCACCCAGGTAGTAAGGGCAGGGGAGGGCTTTGTGCGTTCATCTCTGAGCAGGGCTTATCGTGACTCAAGGCTGAAGACCTGTAAGCTGAATGCGGCAGGTGCTTCCTCCCATGGTTGTTTGCCTTTGACCATCCAGCCCCTTCTGCAGAATCTTGTCCGAGTGTCCCCAGCTTGTCTGTGGAGAGGCAGTGGGTCACGCTGTATCTGCTGTACTTTGCATGGTGGCTGCAGCAGTAACCAGTGAGGGTTCCTTGATGACAGTGACATCTGGGTACCCCTGTCCCCATGGAGTTTTTCTCTTCACTTCCAACCTGAGAGGATGCAGGCACTGTTTCATAAAGGCATATGGAAACTTCCATGCCCATAGAGAATTCTGAGCTTTGTGAAATTGCTCTCTGATATGAGAATGTATAACCGTGTGTCTATGGGGTCTGATGGCAAGATGCTTTTATGAACTTTAAAAGCAAACTCTATCTCCATACAACAAAGTAAATACTACTATATCCACTTTAATGGAAGCAAAACTATCTGAAATTCTTTCTGGGACCTAGGAAGGATACAGACCAGAGTCAAGCAAAGGTGGGTGACATCCTGGCTGCATCACATGGCCTTGGACAGTGGAGCAAACGTCCCCATGCTGTTTTCCTTTCTATAAAATGGGTAGTGTTACTGGGAGTTCAGAGTGAAATAACAAGATAGGAATTGAACTTGCGTTGTAAGAGAAGAAGCAGTATGCACTGGGAAGGGGTTCTGTTTCTTATTGGTCCCTTCAGCATGGTTCTCTGTGGAGTGGGGATGGGTAATTAGGTTTTAATTCCAAACAGTTTTATGAATCAGCTGTAGCTCAGACCTAAGTAAAAGTATATTACTCGGTGGATTTTAGATATTTAACTTCAAACAGTTAAGAGAATAGTATTGAAATATTTGGCTGACCAGATTTAGTGCATCTGCTGAAAATTCACTCTGCAAACTTAAACCATGTAGTGTGGGAAGGCAGTCTTGTCCTTCAGCCAGAAGAAGGTGCCAATGCAACGTTGGCATGCAAAGGCAAGAAGAAGCAGATGATGGAAAACAAAATTAATTCAGTGGCTGTCTTCAGTATTTTTTTCACCTTTCTGAACATTTTCCTACCCCCTCCTCTCTCCATATCTCTCCTCCTTCCCTCATTCCAGGTTTCAGATGTCCTGTTTCCCTCAAACTCCCACTTTCCTTGGTTCTTGATAGACACACTTGTGATCAGACAAGGAAGTAGATGACTTATGATTAACAGAGTCACCCACACGGGGAAGGAATCTTAGAAAGATCACTCCTTTGTGAGTTTGTTGTGCTGAGCATTGTAACATAATCATATACACATGTTAAAAAAATGCCACTTGGAGGTTTTTATTATGTCATGATACAATCTTATGTCATTTGGGCTCCTCCCATGCCTGTACGGAGGCACTGGAATGGAAGAGCCCATGATTTATGGACTGAGTAACAGTGGGTGATTAATAAGAGAGTGGTTTCTTTTCAGAGCCTTAGCTAAATTCACCCCTGTTTTCGCCATTAGAGAACTGGAGCTGTAGATGACTCTGAAGCTTTTTGCTAATTTTAAGAGTTTGTGCTTTTGGCTTCCTTTTCTCATTTTAACTTGTTAAAGAGAGTGAACCCCATCTTGTTTCTGCAAGAGAACAGTGTTCCCTTAACTTGCCACAGAAAGATGCACGTTTCTCAAGTGCATAGAATTCCCAACTTGGGAGTCAAGGAGAGAGCTCTCCACACTGGTGAGTGTGGGTCAGACCAGCACGCTTCCTTCCCTGTGGGTTGGCAGGCGGGGTACTGATCTGATGCTCCTGAAAAGAGAGAGGGGTGTCGTCCCAGGAAAGGTAGTGCACTGGCTGATTGTTGCTAAGCTGTAAGGGTGCGTGAGTCAGAAACCAGTGGTGGTCTTTGTAAGAGCCGAGACACTGCTCTCCCCTCCTTGTCAATCACTAGCTTTCAGGCCCCTCAGTAGCTCTGCCCATGAAGTGCATCTCTGATCTGGGTTTCCCTCCCTCCCTCCCTTCTTTCATTTGGAAGGCAACTATGCTCACCACCATACCACCAACACCTAACACTTTCTTTCTTTCTTTGAAAGACAGAGAGAGAGAGAGAGAGAGAGAGAGAGAGAGAGAGAGAGAGAGAGAGAGAATGAGCCCTCCATCCACTGGTCCGCTCTCCCTAAATGACCACAATGGCAGGGGCTGGGCCAGGCAGAAGCCAGGAGCTCCTCCAGGTCTCCCACATGCATGCAGGGGCCCTAGGACTTGGGCCATTTTCCTCTGCTTTCCCAGGTACACTAGCAGGGAGCTGGATTGGAAGTGGAGCAGCCAGGTCTGGAACTGACACCCATATGGGATGCTGGCACTGAAGGCAGCGGCTTTACCCACTATGCCACAGCCCCAGCCCCCCGCCCCCCAGTTTTCTCTTTCTGGACTCTCCCCCCACCTTTGATTATCTGGTCCTTGCTACAGACCCTGTGTCAGACCCTGTTTTCTGAGTTTAGCTACTCAGTTCCAGCTCGAGGTCTCCTCAAGTCCCCACCAAAGCTGTATTTTCAGATTTGTGCTTAGTGTTGGGGGAGAGGTCAGTCCCTAGTGTGGTCCTCGAAACCCACCTGCTGTGTCAGCATCCTTCCCCCCAGATCCCTCTGCTGGTGCTCACTCTGCCCCCTGACAAGGCTTTGGCTATGTTGGTTTTGTGTCTTCTGCTCTTACTCTTGCATTCTTTCGGGTGGGGTCCTGGAGTTGGCCTTGACCACCCTGATGTCTCTCCACATTCTCTGTTGTGCAGTGTTCACTCCCTTCAAACACATGGCTGTCTCCTTGCAGACCAAGTGCGCAGCATTTCCTGGTGGGTGGCAGAGCCCCTGCCATCTGCAGGTCCAGCCCCACCACCAGCGGTGGCTTCCCTGTTTCTGTTCATGTGTCACCAGCCTTCTACTTATCCAGTGCCTTTTTACTTCCTCCTTCTTCCTCCTTCCACTCCTTTGAGTTCTGACTTCATGATGTTCTTTGTATCCTTTCTGTCCCCCACTTTATATGTACAGTTTATGATTTAGTTTTTATTTTATTTGAAAGGCACACAGATATGGAGAGAGTGAGTGAATGGGTGTGTGTGTGTGTGTGTGTGTGTGTGTGTGTGAGTGTGAGAGTGAGAGAGAGAGAGAGAGAGAGAGAGAGAGAGAACCATCTTCCGTGTGCTGTTCATTCCCCAAATGCCTACAATAGCCAGGCTGTTTCAGGCTGAAGCAGGAGCCCAGAACTCAACCTGGATCTCCATGTGAGTGACAGGGACTCAAGGACAGGAGTCATCATCTGCTGCCTCCAAGGTGTGCATTAGCTGGGTCAGAATTGGAGAAGCCAGGACTTGAACCAGGCACTTCGATGTGGATTTGGGTATCCCATGTGGCATCTTTGCTATACCAAATGCCGTCCTCCCACCCCTGTTGCCATTTTGAAATCCAGTGCCCACATGGGCACTGGTTTGAACCTTGGCTGCTCCACTTCCGATCCAGCTCTCTGCTATGGCCTGGGAAAGCAGTGGAAGGTGGCCCAAGTCCTTGGGCGCCTGCACCCACATGGGAGACCTGAAAGAGGTTCCTAGCTCCTGGCTTCAGCACAACTCCGATGGTTGTGGCCATCTATGAAGTGAACCATTGGATGGAAGACCTCCTCTCTGCCTCTGCCTCTCTGCACTCTGCCTTTCAAATAAATAAATAAATAAATAAATCTTAAGGAAAAAAAAACTCTAGTTCTCTTCTTCCCCTGGGTGTCCATGACCCCTGGCTGAGCTGCATGCCCTGGCACTCTCTCCAGTCTCTACCTCCCCTGTAATTTTTTTTTGTTTGTTTATTTGTTTTAATTCTTGGATACCTCATCTTCTTTTTAGTACTAAGCCTGCTGGGTCAAGGACCTTGCCTTATTTTTTTATTTTGTTTATTTACTTAGTAAAGATTTATCTTATTTATTTGAAAGACAGAGTCACAGAGTGAGAAGGAGAGGCAGAGAGAGAGAGAGAGAGAGAGAGAGAGAACGAACCATCCACTGGTTCACTCCCAAATTGGCTGCATTGGCCAGAGCTGTGCTGATCTGAAGCCAGGATCTAGGAGCTTTTTCCAGGTCTCCCATGCGGGTGCAGGGGCCTGAGGACTTGGGTCATCTCCTGCTGCGTTCCCAGGCCATAGCAGAGAGCTGGATTGGAAGTGGAGCAGCTGGGACTTGAACCAACGTCCATATGGGATGCCGGTGCAGGTGGTAGCTTTACCTGCTACGCCACAGCGGCAGCCCTGGACCTTGCCTTCTTAGTGGATGTATCGTTACTTTCTATGAGTTTTCCTCAGTATGGTGAATCTTGAAAACGATTTATTCCTTCCTGTTGGAAGAAAGAACAGGAACACTTCCACAGGCTGCCTGGCTTCCACCAGGAGAGTTTCCTATGTGTCATTCATTACTCCGTAACAGTCCTTGTGAGAGTTTTCTCCTAGCTTAGTGCAGACTCCAATCCATGGATTTATGGTAGGAAGTCACATGGAAAATCTGAGAAACATCATTATTCAGTGGGTATGTAGGTTTTTGAGTGATACTCTTTCATAATTTCATTCTTCTGCTAGTGTTTTCAAATCTGAACTGGAGTAAGCCTTTGGCAGTTTCGTTAAGGAGAAATGAGAAAAACATAAATTTGAGAATTTCTGGTAGCTGAAATGTTTCCAAAGTGTAAGCTAATAGAATTAGCTCAAGAGCAACAATAATAACCTAACTATTCTGCAGTTAAGTATCATTTTCATAATCCTAGTATTGAATATATTTGAGCTGAAAGAAAAAAAACTAATAAGATCAGCATTTATTGTTTTATCTTTTGATTGCTTCTGAAAAATTGTATTGAAATTGCTTTGTATGAATAGGTCTGCATGAGTAAATTACGATCAAAATTTCAAGCCATCATAAATTATATGTTTTTTTTTTCCTCTTTGGTATACAAGACTTTCCATTAAGCTAGCCCCATATAATATACCTTGGATGTGTTCAAGAAAGCCCTGTAAATTATAGTAAGTATTTAAAATGGTAACTAGACATTGGAAAAGGCCACATTAGGATTAATGAATGAAGGGGTTGATACTAAAAATGCACTTGTAAATAAATAACATGAAAAGTACAGATGACACACTGTTAGGTTAGAGTCGCAAGTGGAGCACGACAGTAAATTGCGGGCTGGCACCGAGTGTGCGCGGGACTTCAGTTCCTTCGTAGGAGCATTTCTGACTGCTTCCGGGGAAGGGCTTCAACCTGTGCTCACTCCTCAAACATTCCTACACCTTTTTCTCACATTTGGGAAGTGCCCGAGATCCCTGTCCTCAGTCGTGGACTACTTCCTGTGAATCTCCAGTGATTGTCGCTGAGCAGCGGGGGCTGACTTGGTTGTGGGAGATGACCGCTTCTCTCCTCACTCCTGGACCACGTGCTCTGGGGCAGGAGGAGGATGTGAGAGTGAGCAAGGGGAGGAGTGCACAGGGCAAGGATGCGCTTGACGTGCGTGTGCCCATTGTCTCCGGGTTTGGGGCGATGAGCTACACTTTGAGGAGATCATACGGAGACGACGGTGCGTACATAGGCTGTTCTTTCAGAATTTGTGTGGCTTCTCAGAACACAGTGGAAACACTTGGAAAACTATCTGAGGCATGTTATGGATGGAACAGGACTTGGTTCCCCAAACTCATGCTGACATTGACACCCCACAGTCTGTTAAGCAGTTAACAGATGAAGGTGAGACTTGGCATAGATATAATTGTGGTGGCTAGGAGGTAGGGCCATTGGGCTGTCTTAGGGATTTGCCCTTGGGAGGTGGTTCTTGGGAGAGGTTGGTTATGTGAACCGAGCTCAGCCTGGCTTCTGTGCCTGCTTCCTGGCTTGCAGTGTGATTGTCCCTCTATACCTGCTCCACCATGGCCAGCCTCCACCAGGCCAGCCTGCACCAGGCCAGCCTCCACCACGGCCAGCCTCCACCATGGCCAGCCTCCACCAGGCCAGCCTGCACCAGCCGAGCCTCCACCACAGCCAGCCTCCACCAGCCCAGCCTCCACCAGATACCAGACTGATGGGGCTGCCTGACCCTGAACTGTGAGCCCCCCAGCTGTGAGCTGAACAAACCTTTTCCTTCCAAAGAAGCTGCCACCAGGTGTTTTAGTGAAAGTAACGACAAGCTGACTGATACAGTGTCTTTAAAGTCATGGCCTAAAGTTTACTTAACAATCCCCTTACACTTATCCACTTGCAACTATATAAACTTTGGTTCCCTAAATTGTTCATCCATCCATCCATCCATCCATCATCCATCTATACAAATATTAATTATATGATGAGAGAGATTCCCTTTTGAGATGTTAATTTTCTCTAGCACATGGGTTTACACAGCCCCAATCACGTGACTTTCACTACGTGTTAACATTTCTAATGTGGTAGATAATATGACTCCAACTTGGGGTCGGTGCCACAGCTCACTAGGCTAATCCTCCGCCTGCGGCGCCAGCACACTGGGTTCTAGTCCCAGTCAGGGTGCCGGATTCTGTCCTGGTTGCTCCTCTTCCAGGCCAGCTCTCTGCTGTGGCCAGGGAGTGCAGTGGAGGATGGCGTAAGTGCTTGGGCCCTGCACCCCATGGGAGACCAGGGGAAGCACCTGGCTCCTGGCTTTGGATCAGTGTGGTGCGCTGGCCGCAGCGGCCATTGTGGGGTGAGCCAACGGAAAAGGAAGACCTTTCTCTCTGTCTCTCTCACTGTCCACTCTGATGTCAAAGAAAACAAAGTTATACAAAAAAAAAAGGAAAAAAATATGACTCCAACTTGAACCACTAGAAATGCATTTTTAGAATTTATGCAGAAATGCTGCATTCAGACAAACGGTGAAAGTAAGTAGAACAGCAGAAGTGATGTTCTGTATCAGGGAAGGGACAGTAATGTTGATGGGGAATTTGCAGTGTTGTGTGAAAACTGCCAGGAAGCCTGAAGTTCTAAGCAACTGCGGGAGGTCCTAGACTCAGAGATTGGAGAAGGTCTGATTCTGATAGTGCACCAGATGCCCAGAATAGATAGCGTCTGGACAGAATACATCAGCTGACTCCTGGGAGCCTGGAGGAAGACGAAGGAGAGTAGAAACTGGAGAGAGCCAGCCGTCATGGAAGAGGGTCCGCTGGGACTGTTAGCATTTATCCTGTTTTTTTTTTTTTTTTTGTGGTGGGGGTAGGGAGTGGTTACTGAGGATACTCCAAAATTAATGCAGCATGGAATAGAACTAAAAGAGAAATTCATACTCCTACTGGCTTGAGGAGCCACTGGTATGGTTTTGGGCTAGCAACAGCTGGGAAATGAAGGAGTTCCAGGAGCCACAGCTACAGCAATGGCAGCTCCAGGCTCTGTGTCCCACACTCGGCCTGATCCTGGTTACTGCTGAACTGCATAGGCAAGGGTCGACCCCGAGTTTCCCAGAAAAAAGCAGCAATTGCAGGACTGGAACCTGAGCAGTGCTCACTGATGCCCACATAAAGATGGAATTTGGAGTTTGAGTGCAGTCAAGTCAACTGCTAGAGCAAAGAGCAGCACGCTTTCAAGGAGTGTGACTGCATCTGGAGTCTCCAGAACAGGTATCCATGATGTGCAGTGCAATGAAAACTACCAGTTAATACTAGACATGCACAGAAAGCAAGAAATTTGACACAGAGTCAGAACCTACATTCTTATGTTCCAGACATTGGATGTAGCAATCAAGGATTTTAAAACAACACTTTTAAACACGTATAAGGACCTAAAGGAAGACATGAATATGATAAATGATCAGAGTAGAATCTCAGCAGAGAAATGGAAGCCATAAAAATAAGTGGAAATTCCAGAATGGAAAATTACATTGTTAAAATTTTTTAAAAAATTGCTGGATGAATAAAAGCAATGGCGAAATTAGAAAATTAGCAATAGGTGCTAAAACTATGGGTGAAAGTTAGATGAGGAATACATATTTATACAGTCTCAAAATAGCACCCCATAAATCACTTATTACTAGCAAATAGAAAAATAGAGCAGTTGAGAAACTCGATGAACCCATTGTAAACAATTGGTAAAAGCCAATATTGGGACAGAATGACATGCTGTGACTCTTCATGTGGTTCAGTGAGGACACACCTCTGTGGATTTTCTGCCAAAAATGCATAATCTAAATGTAATTCTGAGGAGAACTCAACAACCTCAAATTCAGGCACATCTATAAAGTAGGTAGCCTATGCTCTTCAAAATGTTAAGATCGAGAAAGACCAAGAATTAGCAGCAGTTCCGGGTGGAGGACAGTAGGTTGACAGGCGTTGGTGGAGGGATCCCGGACTGAGTGCTGGGTAAAGGCTGTCGTCAGGACACTTTACACGGCTAGAATACAGTCTGTGGCTGAGAGAACAGTGTCGTTTCTGTGTGAAGTGTGCCGATTTTGGTGACCGTGTTACAGGCATACAAGAGAAAGTCCATGTTCTTACTGAGAATGCACCCAGGGGTAACAGGACTCAAATGACTCTTGAGTGGTTTGAAAAAATGTGGGTTCTCCAAAAAGTTCATGAAAAGTGCATATTATGAAAAGTCCTGCATAGATTTCATTTTTTTTTTTTTTGCACCACATTAAATGCACCTTTTAATTCTGTTTCCAACAAACTTGTGAAGTGCCCTTGTGTATATCCTCTCTGTCTCTCTTGAGAGAGAGAATAAATGCAGCACAATCTACACTGATGAGTCTGGGTAATACACATGTGCTGTCTTGAGGATTTGCTATAAATATCAACACACATCAAAATCAAATTCCATAAATACAAATAAACAAATGATTTCATTTGAGCTCCTTCGCTGTCAAAACCAGTGACTTCTGTGCTCTTAATGTCTGTGTGCTGCTATTTCGATTCAGCCCTTTCTTCCTTTATAACATGTCTTACTTTGGTTTAAGGATCACTTTGACTTTCTGAATGATTGTTGTATTTATTTTTGAAAATAATATTTGTTCTTTCATCTTCCGGATTCTTTATTATCCTCCATACCTCCAACTAGAAGTTGCTAGGAGCTTATGAATGAATGGTTTCTGAATTATATCAAGCTGTTTCACACTGTGCTCTGAACCTCTCTGAATAAAACTATTTACATACAGGTTGCTGGCCTGTGGCACAGCAGGTTAAGCTGCAGCCTGCAGTGCAGGCATCCCATATGGGCGCTGGTTTGAGTCCCAGCTGCTCCCCTCCCATCCAGTTCCTGGCTAATGTGCCTGGGAAAGCAGTGGAGGATGGCCCAAGTCCTTGGGCCCTGTACCCACATGGGAGACACTGAAGAAGCTCCTGGCTTTGGCCTGACCAGCCCTGGCCATTGTGGCCGTTTGGAAAGTGAGTCAGCATATGGAAGATGTTCCTTTCTTTTTTGCCTTCTCTCTCAAACTCTGCCTTTCAAGTAAATAAATAAAAAAAATCTTTTGAGTGGCAGTTTCTTCCTCCTTGTCTCTCCTCTTTTTTGCTGGATTGGCATGGAATTATCTCACCTCTACCAGTGGCATCAGGTGTGCGGGTATTAATCTATTCCTGGAAGTCAGTCTGCTCAGAAGTGGCTGTAGTTGCTGTGAGGAGACCAGGAGGGAGCAGTGACCATTATCAAAGATACGGCGGAGACCTTCACTGATGATACTTGTGCACCCCTGGGACTTTCCTGACCCCCACAGGATGGCTTCCCTGGTCCATGGCACAATATAAACACAGTCACCCCACATACATCTATCGTGTGCCTCTTCTGTGCACTGGGCTCTGGGGGTTCTTCAGACAAGACAGCACAAACATATCTCCGTCCTCATGGAACTTCTATTCAATGAGAGTCAAGCAGAAAGAAAGTCCAACGAGGAATGTGTTCCCCAGCAATAGGTACAGCGGAGACAAGCAGGCCAGGGAAGGGAATGCAAATGCTGGCGGGGGAGGAGGCCGGCTTGGAGCCGTCAGGGAAAATGACGTGAAGTGTCAAGGTGGAGGCAAAGAGGACGGGCTGTGGGTGTTCCGGAATGCCCGGGAGGGAGGAGCAAAGACAGGTTCCCAGGCAGAAGCAGAAGTCCACCTGACATGGGTGCAAGACAGGCAGCCGTGGGCAGGAGCTGAATGCCCACGGTGTGCGTGGCTGGCTCCCAGAGGAGCATGGCTTTTACCCTAGGTGAGAGCGGAAGCCACTGGCCCTGTGTGAAGATCTGACTTCCGGAAGGCTCCACTGGGCACTGTTGCAAGTGAAGGAGAAGGTTCACAGGAGGAGGCTGGGGGCTGCCAGGAAGCCCCCGTCTGCATCTAGATCCCGGCAGAGGTGACCGGGACCAGGGCACGAGCAGTGGATGTGGTGAGAAGTGGTCAGGCGCTGGAGGGCGTGCAAACGGACTTGCTGGGTGACCACATACACATTGGGAGTGAAAGGGAAGAGAACAGTGTGTGTGGGCTGAGGCACGGGAAGAGCAGAGTTGCCAGCAATTCCAGTGGAGAAGAACCCACCAGGGGTGCAGGAGCTCTCTGGGGATATGTTAGGTCTGGGATGTCAGTTAAACGTGTGTGGAGATGTCAAGGCCATCGCTGGGTTTTTCAGTTCGGAGTTTAAGTCAGGGGTTCAGGCTGAAAGTTGGAGACATTGGCATGTGAATGCTGTTTAAACATAGGAGACTGCAGGTGATGGCCAGAAGGTGAGTCTAGCCAGAAAGGAGGAGAGAGAAGCAAGGGTGGAGCCCCGGGCAATCCAGCAGTGGTCATGCTCACCACTGCTGAGCAGTTCAGGTGCAGCCAGGCCGGGCGGGGAAACAGGCAGGCGACCTCAGCACACAGTGCTTGTCTGGGCCTCACTGCATGCTCGCAGGCACCCAGACATCGCAAGACGTCGCTCACAGGGGTCCTCTCCAGGGAAAGTGACAAGCTAATCCTCAGGTGCCCCATTTGCCTCTCTGTATGGAGGTCCCTCTTGGGCAGGTGAACACAGAGAAAGAGGTTGGAGATGGCATGTGAGTTGTCGACAAGGAAATTTCCTGATTGTCTTCAGATCCCAAAAAGGGCCTCCCTACCACTCACGGGGAAGCAGTAGCTGGAGGCCATCACCTGGGTGCAGGAGCTCCTTGAGCGCTCTCTGGCGTGGACAGTGACTCTGGAGTTTTTCAGTTTTCCGCAGTTGCTTTCTGGGTGGCTGGGTGTGACTCACAATCTTGGCAGATGGACGCCTGTCTGCAGATGTTCATCTGTCTCCCTTGCCCTTCAGAATGAACCAAATCCAGATACAAGCTGCAAAGCCAGGTACTGAGCAAATGAAGTTAAAAAAATGCTCCCTGACATGCTAGCCTCAGACACCTGCCATGCTAGCTCAGAGCCTGCTTTTCCAGTGAAGCAGGTGTTTGTGCTGGGTTCTTGGGGAAAATGCACTGAATATCAACTTCACCTTCAGCATCACCTTCACTGTGTCCCCACTGAACCAGGCTAGTATTTGTCTCATCAGGGAACTGGCGGAATAAGAAACTGGGCAAGGAGGGGGAAATGAAATGCAGGGTCGAGCATCATCGGCTTATTGATGGCACACTTCCCCAAGCATCCCATTATCTTGTGAGCAGCTTTGCTCACATGCTAAACAGAAGTGGTTATCCTGGGGGGGTAGTTTGCACCCCCCTGGGGCTCTCTGCAGAGACAGCTGACCTTATATAGGCATCTACTGGCTCTCAAAGGAAGTGTTTTATGTGTCTTCTTCCTTCATAAGAACACAGTCCTACCCAGTGCAGAAAAAAAATTCTTTGTCAGTTTTGTGCTCCATGAATGATACATGGGTTTTGCTTTTCCTTTTGGGTTCCTCTCCTTGAATGATGACCAGGACCAACTCAGAGGCTGGCTAGCTTCCTTGGTTCTTGCTGAGACTAAGTATTTCCATTCATGCCCAAGGCCAGTTAGCATGGATCTCTTCTAAGGGTGCTGACAACATCCTTATCCTGTGCAAATCCCTTGAACCTTGTGTGTAGATGGTCCCATGGTGACAGAAGTCCTTTAATCCCTCCGCTGCCACAGGGGAGAACACGTGTGCCTTGGACTCCAAGGCGAATGGAACTCCATAGGAGGCAGCCCATTTATTGTGATGAGCGCTCTACCAGAACTTCTCGGAAGCCATTCTGCTGGCAACTAATGGGGTTGGTGACACCGCTAACATTGACAGAGGTCTCACACCAGGGTCATTTTCACAGAGCTTACTCACTCTTTCAGATGGGTTCTCGCAGATTTGTCTGTTGGTCAGACCTTTCTGCACGTCTCTTCCATTTATCCTGAAGATTTATCCACCCCAGAAACAAATCACTCTACAGTTCTGTGCCTTATTATTCATTCAAAAAGCAGCCTTGGTAAGAGAAGCCATTGAAAATCAGCATTCCCCCCAAACCTTCAGGGGACCTCTAAATGGGAGGAGCCAGTGAGGGGTGGAAGTGATTAGGTAAGGACTGAAGCCACAGCTCATTACCTGTATGGGAGAGATCCGATTTGGGACAGGAGATGGTAAGGTGGGGCCCCTCAGAATCCTAGAAGGCTCCTATGGGTCCCAGTAGCCCTCTGATCTCAGTTATTTCATACCTAATATCAGGACTTGGCTGGTCTCCGGCCTCTTCATAATGCTCCAAATTCCTTAGAATAGCAATCTGTCCTCTTTCTTTGGTGTTCGGAAGTGTGAAGCAGGTAGCGCTAAAGGAATTCAAGTCACCACTATAAATCTTGCGTGATTTTAGAAAGATATATAATACCCCTAAATGATGACATATCTCCAGAAGATCAGTAAAACATTTCTGAGTGATATATAGCTGGGCAGGTGTGTCTCCCTGTGAACCTGAGGGAGAACATCAAGGAAGGACAGTATTTTATGGGTATTATTGGCTGTACCTTTTGTTTTTAATCTGCAGCTAAAGAGGCTGGCCACACAGAAAGTTGGTCTACTTTATAACAGGCCAGGCTGGGCAAAGCTCTGAGATTTTTGATTTGCCAACAGAACAAAAGATTGGTGTGGGACGGGGAGTGGGAGGAGTGGCAAGGGAGGGCTGGGCTGGGGGTGGAGGGAGGAAGTCCTGTGTCTGAGAAGTGGACGACAGCATCTGAGAATGGTTCCAGCATTTAAAAGCTATTACGGGTGTGTGTGTGTGTGTGTGTGTGTGCGCGTGCGCGCACGCGCTTGCACATGCCCAGAGATTTATGCACAAAGTCTGGCCCAAACATTCACTAAATTTGTAGTTTTAATCACCAATAGAAACAGCATAAAACAAAACAGAGTGAACCATCCACACACACAGCTACAAAACACCCACAGTGGCAGGCCATTTCTGCCGGACCCCAGAGACCTGCCTCTCTGAGTGTCGGTTTGGGGAAGAAGAGGCACGAGACTGCTGCAGCTGTTACCAAAGTCAGCAACAATTGAAACACCATTGTGATAGGTGAGCTGGGAAATGCAATTAAAGCTCGTTAGAATTGTGCATTTATCTGGCTTCCTGGCAGAGGACAGAAAGGCGAGGCGAGGAGGGAGATTGCATGGGCTCCACGGAGGGAGCTGAACGGGCAAGAAGGCTGTCTCCCCACCACTGGGAGCTAGTGGGACATGCACCACTCATTCTCAGCCCGAGACGGCACCAGCATGCAGTGCATCTGACAATGCTGCTCCACGGCACGCTATACCACTTACAACCTTATGCGGACCTTCCAAACCTGCATTCTGAAAACGGGGAACTGGGGCTGGTGTACGCGTTGTTGAAAGGCTCTGAGGAGTTGCAGAGGCCTCCAGGGTTAAGGCCTGTGTCTATAAAACCACAGTCGTATGGAACAGCCCTACACTTCCTTACCATGAGTTATCTGCTTTTGTAATTCGGTAACCAGCTCTCCCAAGGCTGCAGTGGCCTCTGCACAAATAAGCCTCACCCTATGAAAAAAAATGATCAAAAACGAACCCAAGGGGAAATTGTTGGGAGTAGAACCGTATTATACCAAAAATGGAAAAATGATCGTCCTGGAAAAACCGCATAGGAAATCTTCATAAATCATGAAGGTCTACCAGTGTGCATCCTGGATTTAAATATCGGTGCAATTATGTTTTCTTATGTGCAGTTTTCCTACCCACTTACTATTTTACACATGTAGCAGTAATTTCCCATGGGAGAAAACGGACTCGTTGTAACTTCTTACTTCCTGAGAGTGCTCACACACACAGACTGTGCGTGTTTTCTGAAACATTACATGGGAGCCTGTGGAGGACCCTCTGGGACACTCCCCTGCAGGAGCAGCAAGGCACGTGTCTGGTGCATGCCATGGTGAGGGGAGGAGATAGAGAAGTGGGCGTGGCTTGCTCAAGCTGCCCCAGGAGTCCTAAGATGTCATTTGTGGATTTAGGATGATCTGCCACTGAGATTTTTCCACCAGCTCACTCCCAGGACTGGGCTCCCAATACTTTCCAGTGCCAGGCTTGTCCATCACTTGGCTACGTCAAGACCCAGACACTAGCCCTAGCAGCTGTGGGGTCTGGGTCTAACCAGGTCCCACTTTTTCAGGCTTGATTTGCTTCACTCGAATGTTAATAGTAATCACATGAGGACCAGTCCTTCCATAGCAGTCGAGAGAGCTGTTTTGTGGTGGCCTCTTCTCACAGGGTCCAGTTTCGAGGCAGCTGTGTTCATCTTGATGAAGGTTGCATGGTTTATTAAGCGAACAGGCTTGTGCCTGCTTGGTCTCACTGAGACGTCCCCTTGCCTCTTGGAGGTCAAGGGCTGGTTTGTGGTCTAATGTGAATTGTGCATCTGCTTCCAATTTCAAAGGTGTGGGGAGAAGGAAGGTCATCCTACATCTTACTTTCTCCAACTCAGTGACTCTCAGGGATAGCTCTTAATGTAAAAATTAATAATTGTGGAATTCGATGAGGTTCCCAGGAAAACCAAACCCACACACATCAAAGGTTTGGGCAGCTTCCCTGCGAGTAGTGCCACAGCACGCAGGGTTGCTGAGTCTCCACTTGGCTGCTTCGAATGTTGGCTTTAAAGAGTCCCTGGAGAACTATATTGCACCCGTGATTATAAAAATATTTAAAGCCACATGCACTGATTTATCGTGTGCCATGCCTTGATACACACTGGAAGGCAAGGTTTCAGGCTGACAAGAGCATCACAGGAGCAGGCTTCCATCCATATATTATGGGACCAGCCCGAAAAGCAGCAGGCCTAGCACAAGGCTGTGATGGAGGGTTTCTGCACACTCCCCTCCGTGAGCAGGAGACAGCATAAAAAGTTACATGGCTATTTATGTGACACGGAGTCATATTAGTAGTGACGTGACCACATAAATAGTATTGTGAATTTTTGGAATATGGAAATTAAGGAAAAATATTTCAAAGTCAAACCATATATTATGAAAAATAACAAATCTTCCCAAACGCCATTAAAAAAGTGGAGGAGGGACAAAGGGCTAGAAATGTCTATGAGTATTCTTTGCTGATGAAAATTTCATTTTCTAAAACTATCTCATGGTTTGGTAGAGTAAAAGTGTCATGAATTTTGAAATCTTGGTTTATTTTTTTCTTTCTGTTTTTAAACATCATCCACAAGTTTAGTGATAATGATGAAGCATTACAAAGCGTGTGTGTGTGTGTGTTTCTGAAAGTGTGTTGTGCCGAGGGTTTCCTGATGGTACCCCCGGGTGGACCCTGTCTACACAACCCTCTGAGGGCCTCCACACTTGCTGGTTTGCCTTACTCCCACACCTCTGCCTTGACTCCCAACCACCAGCCACCCTGGGCTACTTCTGCTTCTGCAGCTTGCCAGCCAGTTCACGGGGGCTTTGTGCTTCCTGTCTCTTTGTCTGGAATGTTCTGGGCTCCTCAGAGCAGCCTGCCCACTTCGTGTAGTTCCCACTCCTCTCCACGTTGCCTCTGGACACTCTCTTCTTAGGAGGCAAACAGCAGGCACCTTTCTCCACAGCATTCTGAGCTAACTCTAGTTGCCATTTCAAATCAATGTCCTCCCAGAGAGGAGAAGCTGAAGTATATAATGGCAGAGAGGGACAAAGAGAATGAGAACTCCTGTGGTCAACTTCTGTTAACAGTAGTCCAAAGAACTGTGCTAGACACACAGAAGATGAGGGCACATTCTTGAATTCTGAGTCCCCAGATGAAAGAAGTCATGTAGAACACGATGTGTGGAACACAGGGCTGCACGGTGGAGCGCCCCAGCAGCTGATTTCAGCAATGCCAGCAACAGTCATAACACCTTTAGTATAAATCAGTCACGAATACCAACATAGAGTGAATGAGAAGGAAATAGCTGGTCTTCAGTGACACCTGGAATGCTTCTTGTGGTCATATTTGAGACTTTCAGAAATCTCAAATTTGTAAACATTGATCATAAATTGATCATAGATTGATATCAATCATAAATTGATATATATATATATATGGGAAATGTTCAAGTATAGCTGGTTAGTTACTGATACATTATATAGAGTGTGATATTTTTATTAGTAGCATAATACCTACTTGGGCATAGGTGAGAGCAGTATAAAATCAAACCATTGATAACTATTTTTGAACTATTACACTTAAAGATTTGACTATTTGGATATTCTCTGCAAAACCTGAGAACTGACTTCTAAACATAAAATTTCCAACCCAAAAATCCGTCACCAGATTGTTGAAGTTTGTATAGAAGAAGTTGTGAATTGCCCAAGCACAATTAAACCAGTTTATGCCATTTTTCTTGTTATTTTAATTAGGTTATTTAATAAAATACCATGTGAATCAAATAACATTATTATTTTGTGAAAAGTAAGTTGAATTGTTTTAAAAGACTTAATAAAGTTGACAAATCACTGATGACTTAAGTGTAGTCCAGAAAGCAACTAATGATTGGGAAAAAAAGCCTTGAAAGTCTAGGATTGTGCACTTAAATTTTTTTCCCAAGTTCTTTTCATTTGCTTTCCACTTTTAAAGAAATATATAGAAGAAAACACAGAGTAGGAACTTAGTTGTGACTTATGCAAAAAACAAAACAAAACCAATGATAGATCCAGCCTCTGAAAGCTTTGGTCCTCATTGATGAAAAAGTATATGTTTAAGGGGCTGGCACTATGGCACGGTGGGTTAAAGCCCTGGCCTGCAGTGTGGCATCCCATATGGGCACTGGTTTGAGTTCTGGCTGCTCCTCTTCTGATCCAGCTCTCTGCTGTGGCCTGGGAAAGCAGTAGAAGATGCCCAAGTCCTTGGGCCCCTGCACCCACGTGGGAGACCTGGAGGAAGCTCCTGGCTCCTAGCTTTAGATAATCCCAGCTCCAGCCTTTGTGGCCATTTAGGGAGTGAACCAGAGGATGGAAGACCTCTTTCTCTCTCTGTGCCTCTGCTTCTCTGTAACTCTGCATTTCAAATAAAAATAAATAAAAAATCTTTTTAAAAAGTATATGTTTCAGTTTTGGTTAAAAGTTTAAATGTTTAAGTTTCATGTCTTTTAATGATTTTCCTCTTTACCTGACTTATTAATCTAATTGTATCTGACAGCAGGATTTCTACTGAACTCTGAAAGATGAAGTAACAGATTTGATAAAAACTTTTTTGAGCATGTCTTCTCATTAATAAACAGTGGCATTTTGGGGAGTAACTTTAATAGGAAAGAAATTTTGCCAGATCACTTATGCTTTCTGTCATTTGGCTATTAAGATTAATCATTTGTTTAAGTTGTTTTACTTTGATAAAGCCTCCCAATAGCAAATATAAAAATTAATGAGATGGAACGAATTTCTTGAAAACAAAATCAAATTGATAGGAGAGTTCCTGTTTAGCAGGACTGGATACCAAATGGTGATAAAACATTCAAAATTCTGGGGGAAGAAAATTTGAACTTAAATTTCTTCATACACGCATTGAGGCAGAATTTTCATAGAAACAGCACTAGGCGCAAAATAAAAAAAAAAAAATACTTCTCACTCAGACTGAAGAAATTTACTTTATCCAGAAAGTTATTCCAGACACAGGCCCTCAAACATTGGCCGTGGAGGGGGCAGAGGAGAGGTGAGAGGTGGGCAGGTCGCTACCTTCCCACCCTTCACTGTGGAGCGGCTTGCACCCTGCTGCAGGCAGACAGAGCAGCGTTTTATGCCCTTCCTTGCTGTGCGATACTGCACTCGCGTCTGTATGTGACTTCTGTAATGCAATTTAATATGCTGAAAAAAAGCATTTTAAAGTAGAGTGGTGTCTTAAAATTATGTGGTGACTTATGGTTTAGGAAAAAAAATTACCCATGCTTAAAAAAAGCTATTTTTGACTTTTTCAAATCCATAATTCTAAGGACTTAAAAAAGCAAGAGAGAAAGATTGAAAAATAACTAAACTCTTTAAAATTTATTTTTAAGATTTATTTTATTTACTTGAAAGGCAGAGTTACCGAGAGACAGAGAGAGGTCTTCCATCTGCTGGTTCACTCCCCAAATGTCTGCAACAGCCAGGGCTGGGCCAAGGCGAAGCCAGGAGGCAGGCGCTTCTTCTGGGTCTCCCACTTGGGTGCTGGGGCCCAGGCACTTGGACTGTCCTGTGCTGCTTTCCCAGCACATTAGCAGGGAGCTGGATCAGACGTGGAGCTGGGGCTGGAACTGGTGCCCACTGCTGGAGCCAATGCCAGTCCCAATCCTTAGAATCTTATCACAAGGTGTCTCCTTATGGAAACATGTTTTGTTAAGTATAGAAGAAGGCGTTGTTGAAAATTCTTCAACTGTATATGTTTACCAACAGTTTTAAGGCCAACTTCAAGAAAAAGAACACAAAATTATGAAAACTTCATTTGGCTTGAGAATAAATCTTTATTTAGAATAAGAACAGGAACCACAAAAAATTATTAATTTATACAAGCTTATAAATATTACAGAGTGAACTATAAATGCATTAAAATAACAAAATATTTTGCTAAATAACTACCTGATGTATCATAATAATTCTTTTCTCCTACTTTTTGATATTCTCTTCATGTGACAATACATTTGTAACACTATTTTGTATAAAAAGAATAGAAAGCTACATATCTTTGTAGGATGGATTACAACGCATTGTTGAGATGTTTCAGTTTTATGACTTGTTACAGGTAATTTTAAGTAAATTATCAGATTCAATGTCAGATTTGGTAAGCCACAGGCAAGCTTGTCACACAGGAGCTGCAGGGTGTAGAAGAATCTTAACAGAGCAGCTCCTGACTCTTCTACCAGTGCCAGGGCTGGATGCAAACTCGGCTGGACTTGAACGCAATACATTCACACGGCGAAGAGTGTGCCTCTCTGGACTTCACGGATACACAGTCGGATCAGGGGCTTAAGAGGGGTTCCTGAAAAGGCGAGCCTCTCAGCTTCATGGCAGACACATCTCGCTGCACCAGCTTCAGGAAGTAGATATGGTCGCTGGGCCTGCATCTGCACTGGGAAGGAAGTGGATTCCTAGAGGCCGTTCTGAAAGTGGGGCAGTTAGCAATAACCTACCTGTGCTTGGACGTGACTTGACTGTGAGCCACACAAACACGTCCGTTAATCCCACACTAAATGTCATCTTCAATCCAGATCTCCAAAACCCCTGTGGCCCAGATCATATGTCAAAATCTTAAACCCCAAGACGATGGTATCAGGAGACAGAGCTTTGGGGAGGTGATGGGTCCTGAGGGTGGGTCCTCTCCAGTGGGACTGTTGCCTGTAGGGTCCTCCAGAAACAGAGCCAATAGGATGTCTGCCTATTTAGGCACAGGAGAAGAGATTTATCACCGAGAGAACTGGCTCACGTGATTGTAGATGCCGCCTCCCACTGTCTGCAAGCTGGAGAGCCAGGAAGCTGAGGCAGGGCTGAGTGGTGTAACTGAACACTTGAGAACCCGGGGTTCAGACACCAAGGGAAAGAGGAGGACGGCCCCACTCCAGAAGAGGGAATTTGCCTTTTAATCTGCTCTTGTCCTGTCTGGGCACCCAGCTTGTTGAACTGTGCCCACCCACCCTGAGGGAGGATCTTACCCACCCAGGCCACTGTTTGCAGTGCCAGTGTCTTCTGGAAACACCCTCGTAGACGTATCCAGAAGTAATGCTTTTGACAGATTTCTGAGTTCCCCTTAATCTAGTCCAGTTGACACTTAAAGTTAATCCTTTGTAAATCCTTCCACCATGTGAGGCTGGACTAAGAAGGAGGCAGTCTATGAGGAGGCAAACCCCCACCAGACATCCAATCTGCTCAAAGCCTGAACTTGGACTTCAGCCTCTAGAACCAGGAGAGACAATTCTCTTGCTGTAAGTCAGTCTAGGCGGTTTTTTGTTGCTGTTGCTGTTCTGGAGGGACCCAGAAACTGTGTCTTTAGTTAACAGTACTCTACTTTTATTGAGGCCATAAGTGAGATATTTAAACAACTGATAGAGGGAGTCTGTTATTAGCGTGTAACTTCTTTTTCGGCCCTGTTTCTTAGTATACCTATTGAATTATGATTGAGTGCTAGACATTGTTTCTAAAGGTTGTTGAGGCTGGGATGGAGTCCTTTCTCTTCAGGGAGAGTTCACTGTGTTCTTTGGTGGGTAGAGAACTGGAGTTTATTGTTCTAGTTAGGAAGTGGAGTGGACATTCCCGGGGGAAGCAGTGGGAGTTTGAGGTTTTTGTGAGGGCCCTCCTTTCCTGGCAGGCTCTGGTTTTCAGTGTTTGTTTTTCTCAGAATCATGAACCGGCTCCAAATTCACGCTTCCTGTTCAGCACCTTTCTGCTTAGTTTCTTAGATGTTTGCCTATGAAGCTTAATTCAGCCAGTGGATGGAGATGAGGAGGAAGTCACTCTGCTCTGGGTACACCTTTCTGTATAGGTTTGTCTCCTAGAATCACAGTGATCTTTCATCTACTCTGAGTAAATAAGTAGTCAAACCAATAAATAAAACCAATCAGCATATAGAGGGAATCCAAAATAGAATACGAACAGTAGCATGCAAACCCAATTGTATCATAAATGAGTGATTAAACCACACTGAAAAGAACTAACATAAATAACTTATAAAATAATATTTTAACTTTATAATGTAAGGCTAAAGATAAAAAGAACTTCACAGAAATACCCTTGTTAGTAAATCTGGTATCCACAGGGGTTTAGTTGAGACATTCTATAACTGCCCTATGTACATACTAGGTTTGAATAAACAGGTAGACACATTGCAGATGATGAGAGGCAGGTTTCATAGAGTGAGACAAAGAAGTTACAAGTTAGGAAAAGCAGGAGACTGGAAGGAAATGCTTTTTGAATTGGAGTTACAGGTGCCAGTATGAACTTGCAGTTCTAAGTATTTATACAAGAAGGTAGATACAGAAGTAATTATAAAAGTGAATGTATGCCTGTGCTGGTGTGTACACACACCTCTCCTGGCCCTGTCGGCTGAGACGGAGAAGGTCTAGGAGAAATGACAGGTCAGTAGCAACGTGCACATGGAGGCCAGGACTTGCTTTCTCAGTCCCATCTCCAATAGGCTGTACCATGGCTTCCTGCAAGAGTGGTTAATCACAGAGGTGGAGCAGACACTGGCACACGAGTGTCTGGAATATCCTATGGATCTAGAAAACCAAGACAACTTGAAAAATGGTGGAGACACATCAGAAGGACACAGGACTGAACCAAAAAGGCTCCCAATGGCTAAAGCTCAAATAATTTGAGCACCAAAATACAAAATGGTGTATCAGATTATAACCCATGGAATAAAATAAATGTCCATCAGTCAATGCTGATATAAAATGAACTGATTAATAAGTGTGTGGGGGGGAGAAGTGACAATACTTCTTACAGAAGTAAGCTCTTCCCCAAGAAGTCGATCAACTCCAAAGGGACAAATCGTAATTATATGGTAGAGAAACATGGAATGGAAGGCCACACCATGACCAATGGATCCAGTTAAGTCCACCAGTAGATGAGAGGTTGTCATGATACTCTTATGCCCTTTAATATGTTGCATTGAAAAGAAGACATCACTTCTGCTTGTCCAAAATGCAAAACTTAAATCTAATTTGAGGAAATACAAGATAGATCAAGAGACATTCCACAAACTAACTGTCCAGGCCTCATCAAATGAATCAAGGTCGTGAAAGACCAGGAAAGACCATGCAACCCTCAGAGAGCAGTTACGCAGGGAGACACAGCTGAACACCATGTGAATTCCTGGCTTGGGCTTTGTAACAGAGAGTAGATATTAGGAGAAATTTGTATAAAGCCAGTGTTTTAGCTTTCTTTTCCCCATGCCAGTGTTAATTTCCTGGCTTCATAATTGCATCATGCTTATATAAGCTGTGCATGTCAGAGCAGTGGTTCTCCACTGAAGGTGACTACCCAGGGGCTCTGGCAGAGGCTGCAGTCCGTCTGAGTCTCGTGGGGGGGGGGGGGTGCTGCAAGCCCGAGGTGGGAGCCAGGATGCTGCCAGGGAGTGCGGGTGGAGAGTGCATGTGGTCTCTCTGGTCTATTTTCATAATTCTTCTGTGAGTTACATTTTTTCCAAAGCTAACGTTAAAAAAAGAACAGTTCGGCAGGTGCCCTGACGGTAGTCTCTGGATGCCAGGCGTTTTTTGGTGGGCCTTCCTTCTCTCAGGATCTTGACTCTGACGTTCCGCTTTGGGGTTCTAGACTCTAGCTTTTCTCTTCCCAGCGCCGGGCAGTGATGACGTTCTCCGACACACGCTGCAGCGGGCTGTGGCCCTGTGCCTGGATTCTCGCCCTTTGTCTGTTGTCAAGAATTGGCAAATGCAGCTTCCCCTCCTTTCACCGAGTTTCCTTTCCCCACGACACCATGGCCCCTGAAGTCGCAGCAGCGTCGGCAAGTTCCACAAGCAGTAAAGCCAGTTAATCCAGAGAGCCCGTTCGCTTCTCATGGGACCTTTGGTCCTCTACAAGCTACACGGTCATGGCTGAAAGTAGTCTAACTGATACTCTGCTGAACAGCCTTACTGAAGATTAACTTACAGAGCAAAATTCACGTGTTTCTGTTCTTTGAGTTGGAGAGTGAGAGGAAGATGGGGAGGGAGAGGTGGAGGGGCAGGGGGAGGAGGGAAGAGGGCACTCCCATACGTTAGATCATTCCTCAGGTGCCTGCAATAGCTCAGACTGAGGTAGGCCAGGCGCTGGACCCCCAACTCCCATATGGAAGGCAGGGGCCCAACTTCTTCTTTTTTTAAGATTTATTTATTTATTTGAAAGAGTTAGAGAAGGGGGGAGAGAGAGAGAGAGAGAGAGAGAGAGAGAGAGAGAGAGAGAGAAAGTCTTCCATCTGCTGGTTCACTCCGCAATTGGCTGCAACAGCCAGAGCTGTGCCCATCTGAAGCCAGGAGCCAAGAGTTTCTTCTGGGTCTCCCATGCAGGTGCAGGGGTCCAAGGACTTGGGCCATCTTCTACCGCTTTCCCAGGCCACAGCAGAGAGCTGATTGGGAAGTGGAGCATCCTAGACTTGAACTGGTGCCTAAAGGGGTGCCAGCACTGCAGGTGGTGGCTTTACCCACTGTGCCACAGCGCCAGCCCCTGGACTCAGGTTCTGGAGCCATTACTTGCTATCTCCAAGGGTCTGCCTTAGCAGGCAGCTGGAGTCAACGGCTGGTGCCAGGTGCTCTGACGTGAGGCATGGATATCTTAACCACTAAGTTGAGTGCCAACCCTGGAAACCACTTGCTTTATGTACACAGGTCAGCAATTTTCATTGCAATTTTCACTACATTTTTTAATTGTGCATCCATCATAATAAGTTTTTTTGTTTGTTTTTTATATATATATAAAGCTTTTATTTAAAGAATATAAATTTCCAAAGTACAGCTTATGGATTACAATGGCTCCCCCCACCATAACTTCCCTCCCACCCGCTACCCTCCCCTTTCCCGCTCCCTCTCCCCTTCCATTCACATCAAGATTCATTTTCAATTCTCTTTATACACAGAAGATCAGTTTAGTACATATTACGTAAAGGTTTCAACAGTTTGCCCTCACATAGAGACACAAAGTGAAAATACTGTTGAAGTACTAGTTATAGTATTAATTCACAATGTACAGCACATTAAGGACAGAGATCCTACATGATTTTTTTAAAAAAATTGATTAATTATGCAATTTCCAATTTAACACCAAGATTTTTTAATCATTTTCAATTATCTTTATATACAGAAGATCGATTCAGTATATACTATGTAAAGATTTCATCAGTTTGCACCCACACAGAAACACAAAGTGTAAAAATACTGTTTCAGTGCTAGTTATAGCATTACTTCACATTGGACAACACATTAAGGACAGATCCCTCATGAGACGTAAGTACACAGTGACTCCTGTTGTTGATTTAACAATTTGACACTCTTATTTATGGCGTCAGTGATCTCCCTAGGCTCTAGTCATGAGTTGCCGAGGCTATGGAAGCCTTTAGGGTTCGCCGACTTCGATCTTATTCCGACAGGGTCATAGTCAAAGTGGAGGTTCTCTCCTCCCTTCAGAGAAAGGTACCTCCTTCTTTGATGGCCCCGTTCTTTCCACTGGGATCTCACTTGCAGAGATCTTTCATTTAGGTCTTCTTTTTTTTTCCAGAGTGTCTTGGCTTTCCATGCCTAAAATATTCTCATGGGCTCTTGAATGCCTTAAGGGCTGATTCTGAGGCATACGTTTTAAAATATTTTCTTTACCCCCAACAGTTTTTTCTCACCGTTTCAGTTAATCTTCATTTCACTCTTCTGTCTCTGTGCTTGCCTTTTCTTGACTTCACATGCAAGTTCAGTCATATACTATGTGCTCTTTGGTGACTGGGTTCTTCCATTGAGCATAATATTTTGGAAGTTTGTCTATGTTGTTGGATGTATCGGTACTTTATTTATATTGCCAAATAGCATTTATCGTATGGATAGACAGTATTTTGTGTGTCCATTCTTCAGTAAACCAACATTTGGATTGCTCCCACTTTTTGGTTATGAATAACGCTGCTATGAACATTAGTGTATGAATATTTGTGTGAAGATATGTTTGCTTCAGTAGATATGTACAAGTAGAATTCCTGGGTCGTATTTCAGAAACCGTTAACCACTTTTCCAAAGGATGGTCACATTTTATATTTCCCACTAGGGATAGACAAAGGTATGAATTTCTCCATATCCTCTCCAAAACATGATACTGTCTGGTTTCACATTACAGCAATCCTAATGGCAGGAAGTGATGATATCTCACCGTAGTTTAACTTACATTTACCTAATGATTAATAACCTTGAGCACATCTTCATGTGTTTGTTGGCCATTTTGTATCTTTTTTGGGAAAATTTCCTGTTTGAATATTTTAGCTGTTTTTAATTTGACTATTTTCTTAATATTGAATTGTAAGAGTTTCTTATATACTCTGGATACAAATCTTTTTTAGTATAATTAGAAAATGTTTTCTTCCAGTCTGTGGCTTCCCTTTTTACTTTATTAGCCATATATTTGGAAGTGAAAGGTTTTCAACTTTGATTACATCCAATTTATCAGCTTTTTCTTTTATCATCTGTGTTCTGAGTGATTATCCAGGACACCTTTGTCTAACCCACGTTCTCAAAGATTCTCTCCTGTGTTTTCTCAGAGTGTTTTATTGCTTTAGCACTAACATTTAGGTTAGGGAACCATTTTCAACTGTTTTTATGTGTAGTGAGAGAAGACGAGGGTCTATTTAATCTGTTTTTTTCCATGTAGATAGCTAACTTTTTTTTTTCCAATCAGCTGTTGAAAGTCTGTCCTTTTAAAATTGGATCACCTCAGTGTTTTTTTTTTTTTTTTTTTTGGACAGGCAGAGTGGACAGTGAGCAGTGAGAGAGACACAGAGAGAAAGGTCTTCCTTTACTGTTGGTTCACCCCCCAGTGGCCGCTGTGGCTGGCATGCTGCCACTGGCCCATCGCGCTGATCTGAAGCCAGGAGCCAGGTGCTCCTCCTGGTCTCCTATGTGGGTGCAGGGCCCAGGGACTTGGGCCATCCTCCACTGCACTCCCTGGCCACAGCAGAGAGCTGGCCTGGAAGAGGGGCAACTGGGACAGAATCTGGTGCCCTGACCGGGACTAGAACCCGGTGTGCCGGCGCTGCAGGTGGAGGATTAGCCCAGTGGCTCTTTAAATAGGATTTTCATTCGTGTTTCATTTTCTAATTTGTTGCCCCTGCATGAAAGGGATATCTATGGATACTATTCTAACTTGTATTCAGTCACTTTACATCTTAACTCGAGCACTTTTTCATATATAGGACAAATCATCTCCACTAATGAAAATTTTACATATTCCTTTCCAATAACTGTATTCTGAATGTATTATTTCAATTCATTTATTTGGAGTTCCAATATTATGTTGGGGAACAAAGATGAATTTAGTCATTCCTGTCTTATTCTTGACTTCACTGGAATACTTCTGGTGTTTCACTATTTAGCATAAAATATTTGCTGTGGGTTTGGAAGGCATTCCCCAGACTGTTTAAGAAATTTTTTACTATCCTAATTTACTATGGATCACCAAAAACAGGAACAGCTGTTCAGTTCTGCTCAGTGCTGTTTCTGTGAATCTCATGAAATACTTTTGTGAAATTCTCTTTAACAATTAATACAATAAATCATTCTCACAGACTCCCAAGACCTGACTTACCAAGGAACTTCAAAAAGTCCATGTAAAAAAATAAAATCCAAAGATAAGTTAACTTTGATGCAAATAATTTTGAAAACTGTGCATTCACGAGGTCCTCAGAAAGCCCATGGAAAATGCATGTATGAAAAAGCTGTGCACGGGTCTCAGAATTTTTTTTACAGCAAAATAAACTTGTTATTTTAACATGAACTTTTTGAAGAACGCTGTGTCTGCGGGATTCAGTATGTTACTACTCTGAATTCCTTTATATGAGTTAGGTGAAACAGTGTTTTCCTATTTTTCTTATATTTATCTGGCTTTTTGTTAGAAATGTGTCACCGTCATACATTCCTTTGGGAAGTTCTCTAAACTTTTCTATGCCAGAAGAGAGTTTAAATGAAAGAGGGAATTAGTTGTTCTTTAAAAGTCGGTAAGTAATCAGGGCCTGAAAAGTTTTTTGAGATAGAAACCGGATAAAATCTTTAATTTCTTCAAGCATGTTTAGCATAACAGACTTCTTACCCTCTCCCCACCTTTGGACATACTTTTGGTAACACGTTGTTCTAATAATAATCACTCTCATCTGTTGTATATGTTCAAATAAATATTGTCCTCTCTTAAGATTATAAAGTTTCCCTGGTTATGTTAGGTCTGGTGCGTATCCTTGTCCTCTTTCTAGTTTATTGCCTATTTGTTAGTCTTCCGAAGAACTGCTGTTTTGCTTTCCATGAATTTCTGGTACTTATTAACCTATGTCTTTATGGCTGTACTTTTTAGCACACAACACTTGCTCTAAAGGGGTTTGTTGAATGAATAAATAAATCAAAACACAGTTTCCTTGGGGGATACAGGAACTTAAGCGTGTTTTCAAAATGAAGAACATGGCAGAGGCAGAGGGAAGTGCAAGTCTTTGCTTCTCAGACATGGAGCCCAGTGTCTTTCACAGATAAACTTCTGATAAACTCCACACTTGCCTGCAGAGTGCAGTTTGATTGTTCCAAAAAAATCAAATTTTACAACAACCTGGATGTTTCCATTGCCCTTCTTTGAAAGCCCCCCAATCAAATCATCATTTCTAAGCAGGGTTACTTGAGAAGCACTTGGAGAACCCCCGAGGACTCTGGAATTTAAAACCACAGTAAATATTCTGCCCTGCACCGGCACATCTGACGTGGAATCCGGCATGGTAACTAGAGAGGGTGCGCGCAGGGGCCGGCGAGCCGCTTCGCCAGCGCCAGCCAGTGGCTCATACTTCGGGGTTCCTCTCCGAGCTCCGGACCCTGGAAGACTGGCGCTGGCAGCCGTGGCCGGTGGGGAGCGTAGAGAGGCTCAGAGGCAGGGCCCCGAGCCGTGCCCTGCGCTCTCCCACTCTCTGGCCGCCGCGCGTCCGGTGCGCCCCTGCTCCTTTGTGCGGCCGCCATTCCCGGGAGCGCCTGGGCGGCCACGTGCCCTCAGGGAGGCAGCGCCCGCGCTGGGCTCATCCAGGCCTGGGGGTCGCACCTGAGCCGCTGGCTCGCAGAGCCCCGCGTGGGAGACCCCAGGGCCCAGTGCGCTCCGAACCGCGCGCATCCGGGGTGGCCAGGCCGTGGGCAGGGGTAGCAGCCGCTTCGCGCAGGTCCCGTGTGAGAACGCGCCGGGAAACGCGGCCAGGGCTTCCCTTAAAGTCACGTAGAGACCCGAACTCGGCTCGTCGCAGCCCCCGCCGGGGAGGCCGCACAGAAACCGGCATCTTCAGCCGCTCGCCCGAGCCTCCCGCGCAGCGTCGCCGCCGGCTCCCACGCGCGCACGCGGCCCCTCGCCCGGCGAGGAAGTGCGGGCGCCCCAGGAATGCGGCCCCGGCTGCCCACATCTGCCGAGCGCTGCCCGCAGCTGTGCGGCCGCGGAGCGCCCATCCATCACCGGGCCTCGGCGGGACGAGCTGGGCCCCGGGCCGCGCGGCCCGCGCCATCCGTCAGCCCTGGGTGAACTCTGATTCACCTCCTGACCTCCCGTTCAACCCAGTCCGACTTGAAAGTGCGAACCGGGCCTCCCAGGGCCAAGAGGCCTCTTAACCCAGCCCGGCCCCGCCGCCGGCCGCACATCAAAGCGCGCGCCCCGGCCCACACGTGCACCGGCCGCCCGCGGCGCCGCGGCCCGCCCGGCCCCACCTGCCGCGGCCACAGGCTCAGAAAACCCGCCCCGGGCTGCGCCGGGGCTGGGGAGCGAACGCACCGCGCCGGCTTCCCCAGGCCTCGGGCGGGGGAGCTGCGAGGCGGCCCTGTGGCGCCCGGGCGCGCTGCGCCTCTGGGACCTGGAGAGGTGGGCGGCGTGAGCGAGGGGAGCCGGGAGGCCCCGAGGTCCGACCTGCAGGCGGACTGCAGACTCAGGAGGGCGGCGGGCGCCGCAGGGACTGGAGGCCCTGCCGGCCCCAGGGCTTCCCCGGCTCCTCCCCCCAGGGCGCGCGGGGCTCCGGGTTCTGCAGCCCCTCAGGCTCCAGGCGAGGGCTGTGTGTGCTCCGCGTTGCTTCCCGGAAACTGCTGGATCGAAATAAAACCGTCCCCTCGAAGCCACGTGTTGAGCTTGTGGGTACCCGTATTGGTACCTGCTGGTCACTGCCAGGCCACCTTAGACCAGCAGCGGCGCGCAGCCTCCAGGCCATTTGATGATTTAGCCGCCACAAACAGGAGCGTATTTCAGTCTCCCAAATTTCATCATATTCAAGTTATATGTATATATACATATATATATATTTAAAGATTTATTATTTATTTGGAAGGCAGAGAGAGATCGTCCATCCGCTGGTTCGCTTTCCAAATGACTGCGATAGCCATGGCTGGGCCAGGACGCCGAAGGGCCATCCTGGGCTCCCACGTGGGTGGCAAGGCCGGAACCCTCGGACCTTACATGCCTCCTCCCCGCGTGCACTCAGCAAGCTGCGTGGGGATCAGAGCGGCCGGGACCTGAAGGGGCGCTTGGATGTGGAACTCCGATGTGGGATCTTTAAGTGTCACGCACGGGTGTAACCGCTGGGCCACCTCACTGCCCCTCAAGTTACCTTATATCCTACTGACTCTTTGAGGATCACTGTGAATGCAGGTCCCCTGGGGGCGTAATTAGTCCTCAGCATGGATAAAAGCCCTGATATTAGATTCTCTGTCTTATGACTTATAATTGAATACTTTGAGGTAGGTGTTAAACATGTGGCTTTATACTTTTATTTGGTGTTTTACATTCATCACTTAGCAGTGAGGGAACAAAGTTCAGGGAAATGTGTCCTTTAGTAATAGTGTGCAAACGTCATAGCATGCACTCACCAATCCCGATGGTGTGGCTGCTACACACTTAGGCTCTGGGGCATGTGTGCTTACTACAACCTTCTGTTCCTGGGATTGTGATTAAGAATAAAATACTGTAGCACGGGGAGCATGAGAGAAATGATGTCACTGAGACAAGTAGCAGTTCTGCTCCCACAGAACCCCGCACGTTGTCTTCCTGCAAACGTTTACAAATAGGAGAACACCTTAAATAATGATAGAGTAGGTACTTAACCATGGCAGTTAGTTACATGGCCAAGTGTTATGTGCTGTGGTACCTGTGTGTATTGGACCTCTCTGTACATGGCTCCACAGGAGGCACCGTCGGAAACTGAGTAGTGCCACGTTGCTAGGATGGCTATGACACCACTAGGCAATAGGGTTTTTCACATCCATTCTAATCTAATGAGACCATGGATCTATATGGTCTTAAGGGAGATCTTACTGTTTCTGAACTTAGACCTAGGAAGATTGTGAAATCCAAGTATAATTCTGTATTTTAAGGTATTAGTAGCTACAAGTGGCATATTCTGAAAACAACATTGATTAATTTAGTTGATGATTATTCTTTCAGATAGGGTCATGTGTCACATAATGACGCTGCGTGCATTTGTAGGTGCAGATGAGTTCATACTGGGAGGGAGGTGGGCCCTTACTCCTACATGACTGGTACTCTCCCGAGAGGAGGGGACTGAGACACCCAGGGAGAGGACAACCCTGTGACAACCAGCGACCAGGACAGGCAGGAAGGATCCTTCTGTAGGTTTCGGGCAGAGCTTGGCTCGCTGACATCTTGATGTCAGGCTTGTAGCCTTCAGGACTGTGAGAGAACAAGTTCTCGTCGTTTCAAGACGTCAGTTTGTGGGGCTCTCTTCAGCACACAGGAGGAACTGTATGATCTGTGTGGAAGAGACCTGAGGATCACGTTTCCCTGTCTGCTCTGATCAGACAACTCTTCATTTTCCATGAAGTATCTTCAGCGTTTGGCCAACCCAGAGTGATCGTTGCTCCCTGCTTGGAAGGCTTTTCCTGTAATGCCTCAGTTTACCCCTTGGCAGCACTGCAGGAGGCAGAGTGATGCCACACAGAGATGGGGTCTAGGTTGTCGATCAGCTGACTTTATGCGGAGGTCATCCAGTGAGCCCAGTGTAATCACAAGCATACGTAAGAGTAGAGGTTACTGGAAGAGCGAGGGCAGTGTGGGGGCCCAGCGGGAGGACCTGGCACTGAGGATGAAGGAAGACGCTGCAAGCCGAGGACAGTGGGCGGCCTCTAGAAACCGGAAAAACCCAGGGATGCGTTCTCCTTCCAGCACCCAGAAAGGAGTGCACCTGCTTATGTCTTGAACTCAGCCTGCAGGGCTCCGTGTCAGATGGCGACCCAGGCTCGGTAAGTAAGTCTGTGCTGTTCCAGCCTCTGGGTGATAGACTGTTAATGCAAACAGTAAGTCAAGTCATTAATCCTTGATTTTTAGGGGCTGGCGCCGTGGCTCACTTGGTTAATCCTCCATCGCATATGGGCACCGGGTTCTAGTTCCAGTTGCTCCTCTTCCAGTCCAGCTCTCTGTTGTGGCCCAGGAGTGCAGTGGAGGATGGCCCAAGTGCTTGGGCCCTGCACCCCATGGGAGACCAGGAGAAGCACCTGGCTCCTGGCTTCGGATCAGCACGGTGCGCCGGCCATAGCGGCCATTTGGGGGTGAACCAACAGAAAGAAGACCTTTCTCTCTGTTTCTCTCTCTCTCACTAACTCTGCCTGTCAAATAAAAAAAATAAAAATAAATAAAAAATTATTGATTTTTAAAAAGAAAATGACTTTTGATGTAGGCAATGTTAATTTTAAACTTTTAAGAGTCTTGCTCCAGAATACTAAATTGCTTGCAATGATCTCATTTCATACTCAAGAGAACAGCTGTGTGAGTGTTTAATGAGAATAACGCAGTGTAGAACTGTTTCCCTTGGTGGGTTTTTCCCCCTTGGTGTTTTTTTTTTTCCTTTTTCTAGAAAAGATTTCATGTATTAGTATGCTTATAATCTTATTTAAGGTCAACATCTGTGTCCATGCTGTTTTTTTTTTTTTTTTTTTATTATTTGACAGGTAGAGTTACAGACAGTGAGAGAGAGAGAGAAAGGTCTTCCTTTCGTTGGTTCACTCCCCAAATGGCCGCCACTGCTGGAGCTACGCCAATCCAAAGCCAGGAGCCAGGTGCTTCTCCTGGTCTCCCATGAGGTGCAGGGCCCAAGGACTTGGGCCATCCTCCACTGCCCTCCCGGGCCACAGCAGAGAGCTGGACTGGAAGAGGAGCAACCAGGACTAGAACCCAGCGCCCATATGGGATGCTGGTGCTGCAGGTGGAGGATTAACCAAGTGAGCCACAGCACTGGCCCATCCATGCTATTTTGAGGCGCTTGAGAGTGAGAGTTTGAATCATTGATGTGGCTGAAAGTGTGCAGCTCCTCTGTGATCTGTCCTGGGCCTGCTGCCTCATGCTGGTCATTTGCTGTGGTTCTCCCCTTCCCATCCTGCCCAAGCTCTATTCCAAGTTCTCTGTTGTTTGAGTTCCTGGGTTTTCTGGGAAAATGAACTTTGGCAGCTCTATTTCCCGCTCTAGGGCATGTGTGTTTCATAGCGGGCTCTGTGCTAGTCCGCTTGGGCGGTTAGAGCAAAGAGCCATAGGCCGGGTGATTTATAAGCCACGGACGTTTATTCCGCGCAGTCCTGGGAAGTCCAAGGTGCAGGCACTGTAGACTCAGCGTGTGATGAGGCCGCTTCCTGGTCCACGGGAGGCCGTCTTCTCTCTGTGCTCTTTGTGATGGGAGGGGCGAGGGTGCCAATCCCATTCAGGATCCCGTCCCAGAGGTCCCTCCTCGTGATACGGTCCCCTCGGGAGTCAGGATTTCAACACAGTTTTGAGGGCACAGAGGCAGCCCAGGAGCAACTTCACAGGGATTTCAGAATCCCCGGGGTTAGCCGCCCTCAGCCAGAGCCCTGGATGCTGGTCCTCAAAGCACTGCCATGTGTCTCACGGAGAAGAGAAGCCAGGCCCTGTGCTACAGGCAAAGGATTTCTCAGAAAACCAAAGGGGACCCAGGACGGTTCTGTGACCTCAGGTGCTTCTCAGCCTTCCCGTGGTTTCCACGGAGCCACTCGTGGCAAAGGAACGTGGTTACTACCCAGGCCTGCAGGCAAAGCCACCTGGAGCCCGGCTTCCTAAAAATGATTTTTTCCTCCTGTCAGAAAATCCATGGGATTTGACATCGGCATCCCAACACATCCAAAGGTATTTTAACAGGGAAATAAAGATGCAAGTAACTGAAGAGCTAAATCCGTGTCCTCCCAGCCCTACGCCTGCACCTTGGGGCTTGATTTTCTGCCCTGCACTTGACGCCGTCCCTGCCTCGGCCTGTTCCAGACAAGTGCTCAACAAGACCCCGAATGTAGGGGCTGGGGTTGTGTACAGGGTTAAGTCGCAGCCTAGGAACTCACAAGGGCACCGGAGCGGGTCCTGGCTGCTCTACTTCCAAGCAGCTGGGGCCATCAGGGGAGTGAACCAGCAGATGGAAGGTCTCTGCCTCTCCATATCACTCTGTAACTTTGACTTTCAAATAAATAAATAAATCTTAAAAATACGCCAAATGTGTGCATTGTGCTCAAGTGAGTGGGGAAAATGAACACCCGCACTCAGAAGTTTACACACATAATCTGCACACACACACACACACACACACACAGGAATGCCTATGCCTAAGTTACTTATGCACACATGTGCAGTGACACACACATACATTACTGTACAGATGTACACAGTGCATACAACACACATGTGGCCCAGCTGGGTGATGGAGTACTCACACAGTGAAAGGTCGACAAAAACATGTTTTTATCTCCCAGATGGAGAAATCGAGTTGACACAGTGGGACTTCCGGCCCACCTGAGGACCTAGGAGAGGTCAGACCTGCGCGTGCGCGGTCGGTCGCCTCGCTGACCACTGTTGCCTCTGCCCACGTTCATGCTGCGGGTGGGGGTGTGCTCTTCAGTGTGGGGGTTTTCCTCTTGGGAAGCCCCATGTACTTAGAGACCTCGAGCGCCGTCTTCTCTGGGCGCGGGGGCGCCGTGGCTGCTGGGCTAGCCGGCCTATTATTTTTGGGTGTGCGTGGGGTGACAAATTAGGAAGAGTGTGCTCAAAGGTTATTCAAATATTTCAAATAGAGCATATTTGAGCATGGAAAGGCCAGGGCACATTAATCAAATGTCAGCAGCAAGACACTTTGTAGGCTATTTCGGAGTGTGTTTGCCGAACGCCAGTCTGGCTTAGGCTCTGTGGGACATGTGATCGCCCGCGTGTGAGGAAATGCACCGAGCATTATGCGCGGGGGGCTCCAGCAGCACTGGGGATGCGCAAATGGAGAACAGCGGCCCGGAGTGGCTCCTCCACAGCGGGTACAAGGGGACGTGCGATTGTGTTGACTGACAGGGCCGGGTCTATTTCCATCCCTGCCCCTCTTGGGAAGTTAGATTAAAAGGGGGGAAATATTTTGCATAAAAATGATTTTCGCGAGTGATGACTGAAATGGTGATACGCTGGCGCTGGCATCCATCATGGGCGCCAGCTGCTGTGCGGCGGGCTCGTGCCTGCAAGCCTCGCCCTCCTGCGCCCCAAGCCTTGCTCCTTGCGCGCGGGAAGCCGCCGTCTCTCCTCAGCTCCTATCAAAACAGTGCCACAGCCCCATCACAAACTCAAGAGTCTTTTGACAGCAGCAATTAAGCAACTTAATTAATGAGTGAATAAAACGATAATATTTACTGAATGGGAGCATCCTGTTTTGCATTTTTATTCAAACTCTGCACCTGAAGAACCCCACGGAGGAAAACTCCCACCCCTCCTGTTGTTAAAACGCTAGGTCCCTCTTCCCTGTCTCTCTTTCTGTTCATCTCTGTTTCTCCCGAGTTCTCTCTGTCCGTCTCTCTCTGTCTCTCTCTCCCCCTCTTCCCTCCCTCCCTCTCTCCTCCTCTTCCCTCCCTCCCTCTCTCCTTCCATCCTGTTTCCTCGGGTTTGGTCTCAGGATCACCACACAGGTAGCACACGTGGTGTCACACGCACACGAGGCTAATCCCTTCCCTGTTTCCAAGGGGAATAAACTTCCCTTTGTCATGGGCTTTGTTCACTCCAAAAAAATCTGTCTGGCACATGAAGGGCAATTCCAGGCTACTTTTCTGAAGCTGAACTTTACATCAAAGTGGGTGATTAATTACTGATAAGGGTATAATAAAACATTGATGCATTTTGTAATTAACCAGCTTAGGAATGACATCTCCCATCTCCTCATGAGTGGCATGCACACACAGAACTTTTTTTTTTAATTCTTTATTTGGCTGTTAATCTCAGCAGTGCCCTCAATGCGTTACATTCTTTTAAAAAGCCACATATATTTTCCTCAATGAAATATAGAACCCATCTCGAGTGTAAGGAAAGCCCATACATAATTATTTCATCATGACAGACAGCGAGTTTTTAGCTATTATTTTTGACGGTGCTGTCATGGATGCCAAATGTATATTGTGGTGGGAGCCAGCCAAAGTCGCAAACCCACCTGGAGAGCAGCCTCCTTCATCTCCCAGGAAAGGTTCCCCAAGTTTGACAGGCCACCATCCTGGTTAAGCTTAATTAGTCAAGAGAGAAAAATAACTGACTTCAGAGTGTTATGTTGGGGGCTCCCCCTCTCTCCCCTCTCCACTCAAAATCTGACATTCTTTGGAGAAGATGAAGTTCCAAATGGGATCTGTGTTTCGTGCTTCCCACCCTCTCGTCATCTTCACGCGGGACCCACTTCACAAGGCCCATCTCTCGTCTGCCCTGAGCCTCGCGGAGCGCTGCAGACTCGCCCATGGAACACAGCCTTCTGCCTCGACGCAACGGGATGTGATTTTGCCTTGAGAATAATTGACTTATTTCAGGATGAAATTGGCTAACATGGGATCTTGCAGGATTTGGGTTGGCTGGGGTGAAGTGTCTCCCCAGTCGTGAGCTGGCAGAGGGAGCCCATTACAGCCATAACTTTCCTGCCTCTCTGTGCCCTGCCTTCTGTCTCTCACAAGGATGCTGATATGGTCAAGTGACCTGCTCTGGCCAGCTGAACAGTAGTAGGTGACATCCAGGCCAAGGTTTAAGAACGTGCTTTTGAGCCTCCCCTTCCTCTCTCAGATGCCTGCCTCTACCATGCACACATCAGCTTCCTAGGGATGGAGTGAGGCAGGTCCACACGTCCTGGCCAGGCACGCCCAATCTGCCAGGCCCTCAGATGTGTGTGAGAGCCCAGCTGACACCCAGAACCACACGACTGATTTGGAAACTTCTGAGAAATTTAAACGGAGAGAGATGCACGGTGAAGAGTCTCTGAGCTTTGGGGCAGCTTGGGATGCAGCCATGGCTCCCTGATAACTGGTGCTCCTTGACACGGAGGTGTTGAGATGGGTACCTGCTCAAGGCCGCGGTGCTTTGCATGGTGGGCATGCAGATAGCTCAATAACCTGTGCCCCCCTTGAGAACCCCACTTACTGAGCAGCCAGTTTGAAAGGCAGCAGAGAATGGATGAAGAGCTCGGGTCGGCCGTGTAGAAAATAAGGCCAGAGGCTCCTAGACCAAATATCTGCACTTGTGTTTGCTCGTGTCATGTACATTTCCAGTCTTTGTCTCTTCATGCACTATTGAGGTTGCTGACAGCACATCTGCATTTCCCACTAGAGAGGAGGCACTGTGGGAGTCTCCATGTCTGTCCACCCGTGACCTTGTATGATGACTGGGACCTGCTTGCCCACAGGTGTGTACTGAGTGAAGGAAGCACACACGTATGGAAGTTAGAGAAGGGGGTGGTCGAGGGGCCCCAGGGAAGCAGGGCTTCCGGGGGCAGACGAGGCTGGTGGAGAGGTGCTGGGTCTCCCTGCAGAGCAGTGGGTGTCATCATACGTCAGCTGACCCAGCTCTGTGTATCCTGGCTGAACTCTAGTCACTCACTGTCCACAGAAAGGATAGGTTCTGTGTTGGAGACCCATTCTGTGCAGTGTTAGGATGGCAGGGCACCAGGTGAACTCCAGCAGGCGAAAGGCAACCCGTCTGTGCCACCTGGTTCCTCTGCAGTCTGCGGGCAGCACCACGGTGGGGGCCGAAGTTCGTGCAGGGAATGTGGGCCGGTGGACTAGCAGGTGCTAAGAGCTGCAGCCTAGGCAGACTCACCTGATGGCGCCCTTCACTCTTCCCTGCCTGTATTCTGGGGTTGAATTAAGGAGTACCTCGAAGGACCTCATTCCACTGCATGTGACACGGCCAGTATTCGGTGGACAGCAGTCACCACTGTGCCTGCCCTTTTCCAGAAAACCCTTGAGTGTGGGTGAGTTGGAAGTCACAGCGAGGGAAGAGAGATGCCTGGGCGGGGAGGCGCGGGGGCTTACAGACTTGCTTAGGAGAGGGTCATTTTAGTGATTGAGGGATCGTTGAAGGGGCGAAACCCTGCGAGTTTTCTTGTTACTGTTGTTGGGTGTTATTGAATGAAGCAATCCTGTTCTGTTCTGGCTCCAGTGGCAGCATCCATTGTGTTTATAAATTACTGGATTTTAAAATGAAAAGAAAAAATAAAAAGATCTCTGAGCAAGCGAGCGTAGTAGAGGTTCAGATAACAGAGAAGCAGCCTGGAGTGGTCCACGGAGCATTGGACACTGAGGTTCTGGGCCGCGCAATCCTGGCCCCGATGAACACCATAACCCCTTGGCCACACATCACGTTTCTGTGAGCTGCACCGTCTCCCATCAGATCCACATCTGAGAAATGGGCACCGTCTCTCTGCCTCTCTTCCTTGGCTACAGTGAGCAGCAAATATGGCAACACTCGTGAAGGGGCTTCAGGTGGATCTGAAGCACTAGCATAATAAGGCTCTGCTCCTCACATGTGCTGAGAGTCTGCTGCATGCCAGACACTGGAGCCCACAAAGCACATCTACCCTCTCACTCTTCCCATCCTAATGTCTCAGGGTCCTGTCATGTCACTGTGTTGGCCATTGGCTTTGGTGCTCCGTGCCAGAATACTTGGCTGTCCAAGCCTCCGAGCAGTGGGTCATGGAAACACCACTCCAGGTACCTCGGCTCTCTCAGCGGCTGGTTTGCCTTGATCTGCCTGGGGGCAGCAGGCCATAGATACGGTGGAAGGGAGCCAGCCAGCTGCAAAACCAGAGGCTGAGTATAAACACCGTCGGTGGAGGTCATGTGTGCTGGGTTCCCCACAAGAGATCAGGCTCTTAGTAAGATCCCAAAAGCCTGCCTGTGTTGGCCTGCAGAATGCATCCGACAAGAGGGGTGCTCGCTCTCGGCACTGCGGTCCCTCTGCGGGTCCGTTTAAGACTGCACAGGACTTTGCAGCACCAGGAGGGCCGGGCTTTCAAGCCCGCAGCCTCCTCCCGTCTCCACCCACGGCCAGCCTTGCCTGGCTGCCTCGGGACTGCTGGTTCTTTGAGGGCCTCTCCCATTGCTTCTCTTCCTCGCGTCTCAGCGATGACTTTGGCTGACTGTCATAACCGACGTGGGAGAACTTTGTTATCAATGCCGCATTCTTCCCTCCGCTGTCACCATGCCCAGTCCAAGTTTCCCCTCGCATTGCTCTGACACTTTATACCTTCCTCTCAATGAGCCCTGCAAGTGACAGCTGTGGGCTCCTGACAATGGTGTCCTCTGTGGGACTCGCTCTCTTACACTCTGGGCCGTGCTGACTCCCTTGTTGCTGGCAGCCTGACTGCTCCAGATCTGTTCCATTGCGGAAAGACTCGAGGTGGGGTTTCACCACTGTACCCCTGATCTGGACCTGCGTGCTGCCCCCGGGTTACTCGATGCTGGGCTTTGCGAGGCCCTGAGCTCAGGCTGTTACAGGGCCCCCTCGCCTGGTCTGTGCGTCACGTTACATTGCAAAGAGGCACTGAATGCAACCCTCCACTCTCAGCCACCTGCTAGCTAATGAGTGACATCATTTAACACTGTTTTGAAAAGAAAGATTTAAAGTTGTTTTGAAAACTGAAGGAAAAATACAAATGTTTGCATGTTAAACATTTTGCCCAAATACTAAAATGTTCATGTCTTCTTATTATGACAGCTCCACAGGAAAGTGAGTTCCAGCATGCCTGTGCTTGTCAATGAAAATCTTAGCACTGAGTTTGGTAAACATTATGGCAGTCGGGAAACAGCTTAAAAATTAAGTTTAAAGAAAGAAATTGTCCAATTTTCTTCCAGTCTCCCAGATTCACTCCATTTTCTACTTTCTTTCTCATTCTTTCAATTAAAATTTGAAAGTTCTCGGTTTCTATCCATGTGAACCCTATGATTGTTATTTATTGTTTCTCTGATTATAGAATACATGTTTTAGTAGAAAAATTTGGAAAATATACATGTACAAAGAATAAAGTAAACATCATTCTGAATTCCAAACTATAAGAATAATTCTCCTTCTCCCAGTCTCACACACACACACACACACACACACACACACACTCACACCCCTCTGCTTATTTTGAAGCACAGACATTGTAGTTCACACGTTTAAAACCAAAATGTGGATACTACTTTAGATCAAGAGCTGTATTCTGATTTCTCCTAATATCATAATCTGCAAAGGAGGGGCTTTTATTATTTTACTTTTCTTTACCACATAAGTATTATGTCCTTTATAAGAAAATAATAATACATAAAAGTGAGATTAAAAAATCAATATTGACCTGCTCACTGGATGATTTCTTCTGTTATCAGGGCTTTTTTTGTTTCTGTCTATTTATCTAAAATGTTAATGAAAACAATATAATTTCTTTCTATATATGGCTTGATGACATGATTCAATGTTATAATAAGCAGCATGTTATGTTGGTATTGAAAGTAGTATTCTGTGATCATTGCTAATTAGCTGTGTGATGTTTCACTGTACAGCTGGACCAGCTGGACCACACTTTTTTTTTTTTTACAAAAATTTCTTTTGTGTCAATTGTCATGATAATATGCTACCAATACAAAGAGAACGGATTCAATGTAGTTCATAGATACAAATCTAAGAATATAATGATACATCCCTCTCCCTCCCAACCATTCCTTATCTCTTTTCCTTCCCCGTTCTCTCCCTCCATCTCTCCCTCTCTCCCTCCCTCCCTTCCTTCTTTCTTTTTAAATTTTTGAAATGATATTTTTGAATTTACATTATAGTCAAAGGCTTTGTGCTTCACTAAGTAAAGAGCTCAACAAATAAAAATTTTTAAAAAATCATAGTTCATCAGGAATATAGACAAGGGCTATGAACAACACTCAAATGTCCATTTTACTCATATACAATAAAAATTTTAAAGTAATCACAGATCATAAAAATTATAGTATATATACATATTAACTACCACAAATAAGAGAAAACATTCTTCTTTTTGAATCTGGCTTATTGTATAATGATCTCCAGTTGCATCCAGTTTGCTGCAAATATCAAGACTTAATTATTTGTTGTGACTGGGCAATATTCCATTGTGTATATATACCAGCAGTCTTCAGTTGCTGGACATCTAGTTTGGCTCCATACCTTTGCTATTGTGAGTTGAGTTTCTGTAGGTGGAAGTGTAGGTAACTCTTTCATAGGCCGCTTTCATTTCCTTTGGATATATTCCCGGGAGTGGGATAGCTGGGTCATGTGGCAGATCTATTTTTAGTTTTCTGAGGAATCTCCATACTATCTTCCATAATGATCGTGCTAGTTTTCCTTCCCATCAATAGTGTGTTTGGATATACCCTTCTCCACATCCTTGCCAGAATTTGTTATTTTTTGAAATTTGGATGATGGCCATCCTAACTGGGACGAGGTGATACCTGCCTCATTGTTTTTGCTTGCATTTCTCTGATGATTAGTGATCCTGGGCATTTCTTCATTTATCTTTTGGCCATTTGCATTTCAACCTTTGAAACATGCCTGTCCAGATCTTTTGTACAAGCTGGATTGTTTTTTGTTGTTGTTGAGTTTCTTGAGCTCCTTAATGTTTTCTGGATATTAACCCTTCATTGGATGCATAAGTTGAAAATGTTTTCTCCCATTCTGTTGGTTGCCTCTTCACTCTGCTGAGTGTTTGCTGTGCAGAAGTTTCTTAGTCTGATATAATCCCATTAGTCCATTTTTACTTTTATGTCTGTGCTTCTGGGGTCTTATCCAAGAAGTGCTTACCTAGGTCAGGGGCTTGCAACAACCTTACTCCTATGTTTTCCCCTTGTAATTTTATGGTTTCAGGTCTTTGATCTATTATGAGTTGATTTTCATAGGGTGTTATGTAGGGGTGTTGTTTGAAATTTCTGCATGAGGACATTCAATTTTCCCAACACCATTTATTGAAGAGATTGTCCTTTATCCAGGGAGTGATTTTATCTTTTTTATCAAAAGTCAGTTGGTTGTAGTTGTGTGGCTTAATTTCCGAGGCTTCTGTTTTGTTCCATTGGTCTACAAGACTATTTTTGTGCCAGTACCAGGCTGTTTTGAATCTAATGGCCATGTACTATTTTATTTTTTTAAGATTTTCTTTATTTATTTGAATGTCAGAGTTACAGAGAGGCAGAGAGAGAGAGAGAGAGAGAGAGAGAGAGAGAGAGAGAGAGAAAGGTCTTCCATTCACTGGTTCACTTCACACATGGCCACAATGGCCGGAGCTGTGCTGATCCAAAGTCAGGATCCAGGAGCTTCTTCCAGGTCTCCCACATGGGTGTAGGGGTCCAAGCACTTGGGTCATCTTCTACTGCTATCCCAGGCCATAGCAGAGAGCTGGATCAGAAGTGGAGCATCTGAGTCTTGAACCAGTGCCCGTATGGAATGCTAGCACTGCAGGCGGCAGCTTTACCTAGTATCCCACAGCGCCGGCCCATGTAGTATGTCTTAAAATGTAGTGATGTGATGTCTGCACCTTCGTTTTTATTGTTTAAGATTGCTTTGGCCATCTAGGGGTATTTTTTGTATTTCCATATGAATTTTAGGATTTTTTTCTTGATCTGTGTTAAATGTCTTTGGTATTTGATTGCTATAATCTTGGATCTGTACATTGCTTTGGGAAGTATGGACGTTTTGATGATATTACATCTTGCAATTCAAGGACATATGTGTGTATGTATCTTATATTTCTTTCTTTCATTAATGTTTTATAATTTTAATTGTAGCAGTCTTTCATGTCCTTGGTTAAATTTATCCCAAAGTATTTAGACTTTTTCACAGCTTCTGTGAGTTGGACTAATCCTACAAGTTCTTTCTCAGACAGAGCCTTGTTGATGTAATGATATTGATTTTTAAGTGTTGATTTTTTATTCTGCGACTTTCCCGAATATTTTTTATGCATTCCGGTGGTCTTTTAGTGTAGTCTTTTGGTTCCTCTTTAGAAGGGATCATGTCATCTACAAACAGGGATAATTTGACTTCCGATTTGTATCTCTTTGTTTTCTTTCTTGGCCTAATGACTCCAGACAAAACGACCAGAACTTTATTAAGTAATAGCTATGAGAGTGAGCATCCTTGTCTGGTTCCAGATCTTAGTGAAAATGCTTTCAGCTTTTCCCTGTTTAATAGTATGATGCCTGTGGATTTGTCATATTTTGCATTTATTGTATTGAGGTATGTACCTTCTACCATTTTTTAAAAGATTTTTATCATGAAAGGGTGTTGTATTTTATCAGATGCCTCCTCTGCATCCATTGAGATAATCACATCACATGGTTTTTATTCTTCATTTTGTTAATGTGATGTGTCATGTTTATTGATTTGCATATGTTGGACCATCCCCGCACCCCTGGGATAAATCCTGCTCGGCCAGGTGGATGATCTTTTTGATGTATTGTTGGATTAGATTTGCTATTATTTTGTTTTGAATTTTTGCATCTATGTTCTTCAGGGATATTTATCTATAGTTCTTTATTTTTGTTGTATCTTTCTCTGGTTTTGGAATTAAGGTAATTCTGGCTTCATAGAATGGGTTTGGAAAGATTCCCTTCTTTTCAATTGTTTTGAATAATTTAAGAATTGGGATTACTTCTTCTTTAAAAATTTGGTAGAATTCAGCAGTGAAGCCATTTGGTCCTGGACTTTTCTTTGTTGGGAGGATCTTTGTTAGTGATTCAGTCTCAGTCTTGTTATTCATCTATTCAGGTTTTCTGTGTCTTTGTATCTTAATTTTAGTAAATTATATGTGTCTAGAAATGTTCCATTTCTTCAATTTATTGGGATATAGCTGTTTGTAATAATTCCTAATTTTTCTTTGTATTTCTGTGGTGACATCATTTGTAACATCTCCTTTTTCAACTCTGATTTTGTTGATATTGGTCTTATACCCCTTTTAGGGCTGGTTGGGCAAATGGTTTATCAATTTTATTTTTTCAAAAAACCACCAGCTCTTCATTTCACTGACCTTTTGTACCTTTTTTTGTTTGTTTGATTCCTCCTACTTAGTTCTGGTTTGGTTTGTTCTTATTTTTCTAGATCATTAGGTACATTCTTAGATCATTTATTTGATACTTTTCCAATTATTTGATGTAGGCACTTATTGCTATAAACTTACCTCTTAACACTAATTTTTCTGTATCTCATAAGGTTTTTTTTTTTAAAGATGTATTTAGTTATTTGAAAGGCAGAGTTATGGAGAGACAAGGAGAGACAGAAAGAGAGATCTTCCTTCTGCAGGTTCACTCCCCAAATGGCTGCAATGGCTGGGACTGGGCCAAACCAAAGCCAGGAGCCTGGAGCCTCTTCTGGGTCTCCCATGTGGTGCAGGGACTCAAGGACTTGGGCCAACCTCCTTTGCTTTCTCAGGCCACCAGTAGGGAGCTGGATTGGAAGTGGAGCAGCTGGGAGTTGAACCAGCACCCCTCTGTGATGCTGGCACAAGAGGCAGCGGCCTAACTTGCTATGCCACAATGCTGGCTCTATCTCTTAAGTTTTGAAATGTTATGTTTTCATTCCCATTTGTTTCAAGGAACTTTCTGATTTCCTCTATGATCCGCTCTTCATTCAGGAGCATGTTGTTCAGTCTCCAATGTGTTTGTATATTTTCTAGAGTTTCTTTTGTTGTTAATGTAAGGAAAATGAGGGCAGAACAAAGAGGAGACAGGATATGAACTCACAGCCAATATGAATTTATTCAAGAGAAAAATAAGTTGCAGAGGTGGTTGACTGCCGGTGTGCATACAGACCAAACATTGGCAGAGAGCAACAATTTAGTTAAGGGCTGGGTTTATGCAGCACAAGCCAGGTCGGGCCAGGATGAGGGATGGAGCTGAGCTAGCTTTTTGCAGGCTTTTCAGCCTTCCTCTCTGTAAGCCCGTTTGTTGGAAAGGAATCCAGAGGGGTGGAGGAGGGTGTAGAACAGTGCGGGGCACAGGACTGAGCTGGTTTCTTGAAAAAAGGCAGCGGTAAAGGGAATTTTATCTGCCTTCAGGCAAGGAGCTAAAATGGCTGACCTTTGTGTCCTTGTTCCATCAATCCTGACTCTGAGTTTGGATAGGGCACCGGTTTCTTTCTGGCTACTTCCTGCTGGTATGGGGCATTGATGGGGAACAGGGTGTCTATACTCTGGATCAGACTGACTGAAAGAGAGAAATCTTGAATTGTTTGTGCATGATGGCTCCTGATCTAGCAGTCATTCATTCCTGTAAGGACTTTTGAAGTTTGTTAATTATACATGGTAGGAAAAGAAGCACTGTGAGTATGAGGATAAGAAGAGATATTGGAGACATTGCCCATGGCTGAAAAGATGGCTGAAATGAGGAGGACCATGGGGAAGTAGGAACTCCAGAGCACAAGTCCCTGTCCAGTTAGTGGGAAGACAGATGTGTGCCTGGGTACCACAAACAATGCTCCTGTTTTGTTTAGTGTAGACGTGCTGGCAAGGAACTGTGGAATGGTGTTAGTGTGGCCTGCTTAAGTCCCAAGCCTCCACGTTTCCTCCCTCTGCTGTGGAAATCCTGGCTGCTCTCAAGCGTTGGGGCGACAACTGCTCTGACTTCCCCAGGCTGAGTAGGGGCAAAGGAGGGGCCCATGATCAATGCAGGGTTCCAGCTAAGGTGGCCACAGTGCCAACTTACAGAAACTGCTTCTATCCAAGGTTTCATATGCATGGCCATCTAGAATTTCACTGCTTCAAGTCTAGAGGAAACAGATCTAACGAACAGATTCAATACACATGCTCCCAAACAAAGGCCAGAGAGTTACTAGAGGACCTAGCAAAGGTGCTCTCCAAACCAAGAGGGAGTTCTCCCATTGAGAGGCAAACAGCAACGGACAGGAGGGAATGGATGATTATCAGGTTGGTGTTAAGGCATGGCCAGGTATAGAAGGCCCAAATCTGTGACCAAGTGTAAGGATAGTGGGGCAGAACAGGAAGGAGACATGAATTTACTCAAGAAGAAAAATAAGTTTGCAGAGGTGGCTAACTGCCACCGTGCATACAGAGCAAACATATGGCAGAGAGCAAGAATTTAGTTACAGGCTGGGTTGATGTGGCATAAGCCAGGTAAGGGCCATGAGGGGAGGAGCTCAGCCACTGTTTCATGAGCTTCCATCCTTCATCTCTGCCAGCAAAGTAGTTGGAAAAGAATGCAGAGGTGGAGTGGGGAAAAACACAGGACATGGGACTGAGCTGGTCTCCTGGAAGCAGGCAGGGCTAAAAGGTCCCTCAGGGAATTTTATCTGCTTTCAGGCACGGAGCTAGATGGCTGATGCTTATGTCCTTGTTCCATTGTTAATTTCCAGCATCATTCCATTGTGGTCAGAAAAGATATAGGATATGATTTCAGATTTTGTGTGTTTCTTAAGACTTGTTCTATGGCTTAGTGTGTGGTCTTTCCTAGAGAATGTTCCATGACCTGATGAAAAGAATGTGTATTCTATGGCTGTGTGATGAAATGTTCTGTAGATATCTATTTGGTCCATTTGATCTATAGTATAGATTTGTTCTGTTTTTTTTTGTTGTTTGTTTGTTTTTTATTGATTTTTTAGGTGTGGTTGATCTGCCCATTGATGAAACTTGGGTGTTGAAGTTCCCCATTATTGCTATATTGGCGTCTATGTCTCCCTCTAGATTTGTTAGCATTTGTTTTATAAAACTGGGTTGCCTTGCATATACATTTGCTATAGTCACATATTCTTCTTGAATTGATCCCTTAATCATTACATAATGACCTTCTTTGTCTCTTTTAACAGTTTCTGCCTTAAAGTCTATTTTGTCTGATATGAGAAAAGCCAGTCCTGCTTGTTTTTGATTTCCATTTCATGTGATATCCTTTTACATTCTTTTACTTTCAGTCTTTGTGTCTGTTCACTGGTGATGTGTGTTTCTTATAGGTGCAATGTAGATGGATCTTTTCTTTTTTAATCCATTTACCCAGTCTGTATCTTTTAATTGGAGAATTTAGCCCATTTACATTTAAAGTCACTATTGCTAAGTAGTGACTTCGGCCTGCCATTTTTTTCCATGAATATTCCTATTTTTTAATCTATTTTGTTTTGTTACTAGAAGGTTCTCTGACTTCACATTTAATGATGTTGAATGTCTCCCGGTATTTCTGTGTGTGGTTTGTACTTAAATATCATTTGTAAGTTTGGCCAGGTAGTGACAGATTCTTTGCCTTTTTGCTTGTCTTGGAAGGTCTTTATTTCACCTTCATTTATGAATGAGAGTTTCTCTGGGTAAAGTATTTTGGGTTGGCAAATTTCTTTCTTTTAGGACTTGGACTATCTCCATTCTCTTCTAGCCTGTAGAGTTTTGTTGAGAAGTCTGCTGTCAGTCCAGTGGGAGATCCTGGAGTTTCTCAATGGCATACTTCAGGATATTACCTTTGTGTCTCAGTTGGAAAGTTTGACTGTAATATGTCATGATGAGGCTCTTTTCTGATCGGGCCTATTTGGGGTTCTGTGTGCTTCCTGGATGTCCATATCTTTCTTCAAGTTAGGGACATTTTCTGCTATTATTTCACTGAATAAGTTTTCTAAGCCATTCTTTTTTCCACAACTTCAGGAAGTCTTAAGATTCATATATTTGGTCATTTGGTGGTATCCCATAGACTCTGAACACTGTTTCTGGTCTTTCTAATTTCTTCTTTGTTTTTTGTGTGACTAAGATACTTCAAAAGACCTGTTTTTTCTAGATCAGATAATATTTATTTTGCCTCACCAAGTCCATTGTTAAATCTTTTCACCGTTTTTTATTCGACTTATGGAATACTTCATTTCTAATATTTCTGTGTGATTTTCTTCAATATCTGTATCTGCAGAATCTCTCATCCATGTCATGTACAGATTTCTTTGTTTCATGTAACTGTGTTCTTGAGAAATGCTGCAGTCATTCTTTCGAATTCCCTTCAGTCACTGTATCAGTCACTGTATCAGTCACTGTATCAGTGTGCCCCTTTTCCCGGTCCAATATTAATGTATTGCTTCTTTCTGGAGAGTTATATTGCCTTTGTTGTTCATGTTTCTGCATTTCTGTGTTGGTTTTTACACATCTGGGGGATTGCTTGTTGTTATCTCTGCTTGGGACTGGGTTTTTCTTTTCTTTTTTTTTTTTGACAGGCAGAGTGGACAGTGAGAGAGAGAGAGAGAAACAGAGAGAAAGGTCTTCCTTTGCCGTTGGTTCACCCTCCAATGGCCGCTGCGGCCAGTGCACCGTGCTGATCCAATGGCAGGAGCCAGGTGCTTCTCCTGGTCTCCCATGGGGTGTAGGGCCTAAGGACTTCAGCTATCCTCCACTACACTCCCGGGCCACAGCAGAGAGCTGGCCTGGAAGAAGGGTAACCGGGACAGAAACCGGTGCCCCGACCAGGATTAGAACCCGGTGTGCTGGCGCTGCAAGGCGGAGGATTAGCCTGTTGAGCCACAGCACTGGCCGGGACTGGGTTTCTGTTGTTGACTGAAGGCATTATTCTTGGAAATGTACCTCTCCGGGTCAGTGGAGCACCTGAGACTTGCACTGTGGTTGCACTGTGGTATGTGCTGCATTGTACCTGGGAGCTCTGGCCGCCATTTTGGTTGGGGTAAGAGTCCAGAGTGACACCAAAACTGGGCATGGTGTAGCACCTCTGGCTGTAGTCAGTAGAGGGAGGGAGCATGGGAGGCTGCAAGTGTGTTCACAATCCCAGCCGCTTTCTGTGCTGAGGCGAACCAGCTGATTCATGGCCCCGAGTGAGCTCAGTGCCTTCGCAGCCAGGCATACACCACATACCCACTTCACGGTGTGTCCCCTGAGGATTCACAGAGATCTGTCCCCTGCACACTGAATTTCCACAGTCGGATCACACACAGGGACCCAGCCACAACTCATCTCTGTCTCAGATCCATGGCCTCTGCCCAGAACTCTCATGGTCATAGGGTCTAGATGTTCTGCTCACCACCCTGTGAGCTGCCCCCTCCCCAGTGGGAGCTGTCCACTGTTCCCTGAGTCAGGACAGCTGCCATTGCAGCCCCACCCCAGCAAACTGAAACTGATGCTGTGGTTGGGCGAGGGAAGAGAAGCAATGTGGTCTCTCTCATGGCATAAAGTAGCTGCTCACCTCCCTACCAGCTCCTCAGGCTGGACTCGAAGCCAGTGAGGATTACGGCATTCCCCCTCAGATCCCCTGGTAGTGTAGGCTATGGCAGGCTTCTGTCACCTTGCCTAGAAGACGGTGCATCCCAGCTGGATGCCAGCTGTGAATGTGTGAGAGTTGTTGGCAGCACACGACAGCAGCTGTAGTTCTGCTCTCCCTTCCCACTGTCCCACAGAGTCTCTGTTCTGCTTTGTCCTGTCTTCTCTCCACTGAAATTTTTTCTCAGTCTGCACCATAGGAATGTGGCCCTTCCTTTGTTTTTCGGATTTCTGCCCGTGGCTGAAGGCAGTGCCATGTCTCACTATTCAGCCATCTTGGATCTGGGCCATACTTTATTTAACAGGTGAACACTCAGGTACTGGTTCATGATCTGTAGTGTGTAATGAAGCTGTGAGCACAATTGTAGCTCAGTATTCATGGATACTGCTAGTTATTTATTTGCTGAATAATCTACCCTATGACTCTGATTATTTACTTAAGCTTTTTCCATCTTTGGATATTTAGTGCACTGCACTGGACATCCTGATCTGTTTTTGTACTGGTTATAGATTTTTAGGCTGGTTTCCTTGAAGAGGGTACTGGAGGAGATGTCGCAGTGAAATATTGAAATGGAAATTTCCAGTTTGCTGGTCTGTAGAATGGGAATAATTGTACAACTTAGATCCCAGAGCTGCTGACAACATCTAAAGTCAGGCAGCTGTCAATCAATGCTGCACACGGTGCCATCGGCACAGCTGACACTGGTTGGACACCGTGCTGTGCAGCCTGCTAAGCTGTTATTTACTGTGATTTTTGAAAAGGCAAGAGAATAAACGAAAGGAAATAACTGGTGTCTCAAAACAAAATCAGGCTCTGCACAGAGATTGAGCTGGGATGTGCAGTGATAAATTTCAAATCACAGTCCCAGATCTGCCACTCTACACTCTGAATCATTTTTTCCCCTTTTGCAAAATAAAAGGCATTTGCTAAGCAATTCTGAGGTGATTTTAGGCTCAGGAAGTTACTGGAGAATGCTTTCCAAGGCCTCCTGAGTGGCCAGCTATCTCAGCAATACAGCGATCCTGGGGTCTGATGGAATGGAAATGTTATTTCAGTATTTAACCTTTTTCTTTCTGTTTTAGTGAGAAGTGCTAGCTATCAAAGAGATCCTACTAATCATGTGAAATGGAGTGGCTTGTTTGGGAAGTAGCTAATTAAACAGGGTGAACTGGTGGTATGAACACCCAACAGAAGGGAGAAGAGAAATAAAAATGGGACATGGTGGAAAACAGCGAGGTGACAGAAGAAACTGCCCCACACAGACTCTCAACCTCTGTTTGAACCCCAGTGTCAGCCAGTATCAGCTGGTATTCATACATATTCAGTTATGGCGTCTTCAGGTCATAATCACATCAGAACCTTGCAAATTCACCTGTGGAATTTAGAGTGAAAATGTGCATGCAAAAGAAGGAGAAAACCCAGGTCTTGCTGTTGACACCGAGTGTCTGAGCGTTGATGCTGGAGCTCGGGAACCTTCTCTGCCTCCTCAGTCTAGGTTCTGCAGGGTTAAGTCTGCTCAGATTGCGGCCATGAGGATTTAGAGGAGTGCTATGGGGACTTTTCAGAAGGATATTAATAATAAAATTAATAATAAAAATAATAAAATAATAGTTCAGTGGAAAGAAAGGTCTTATGAGAGGTAAATTATGGAATGAACATGCTGAAAATATCATGGTGCAGAATTCTCTGGCGCTTTGATGTTCTTCTCTTTCTTGTCCCACACAGGTCAGCTGTGTGCTGGAACAGTACAAAGGACAAACTCTGTTCTAGGACTGGGCTGTGTTTACAGGAACAGAGAACCAACAACAGAGAACCTTAGCAAGCTCTGCACTTGGGAGGAAGATGGACACGTTAGCTGATAACTGCATGATCTTACAATGGACATGTTATGTATTTATGGTCTTAGCTCCTTTTCAACTCAGCCCTCTCGTGGTATCTTTGGCTCGTGGAAGAATCCTGTGAGGGCCAAACAATTGTTAACTCTCATGAATTTGCTGAAGTTTGTTCTGTGGTTTTCTCTGAGGCTTCACCGCATATCCCTGGGCCCCTGGTGTAAACATAAACACACTTTTAAGAAGAGAGTCATTGGAGAGAATGAGAGAACTCAGAGCCTGGTGGAGAGCAGGAGAGGCCGCAAAGGAGAGGCCCCGTGCCGTCACCACCTTTCTCAGTGGGGTGGATGGGAGGGCTGGCAGTGGTGGCTTAAGGCAAAGGAACTTGTCCTTTGTGCAGGTAGGGTCACTCTGGCAGAAACGTCACATCCTACCCTTGTCACCACCTGTCACTGTCCACCATTACTCATCGTCTGTAGATAGACAGCCTGGAGGAGATCATCAATTGCCAATGCGATTCAGCAGATACACTTCATAAACTTTAATTACAGCCCCACTGAAAATGAATGGTCAGAAAATATAAAACATCTGCCATCAAGATCATTTACATTTTTCATACAATAAATCATCAACAACACCCAAAACCATGGCTTAAATCCTGTGTGTGTGGGTAGGTCATGAAGAAACCACGCCAGCCATCGTGCGACCAGTATTTGCATCTCAGCCTTTCTTTGGGACTGGGAATGGGGCATGGAGACAGGGGACACCCAACAACCTATTGAGCAGTGGGGGAACATTTCAGCCACATTTCATACATGGAAGTCCCAGCTTTACGTACACCTGCTAACGGAGTTATTTACTGTTACCTTGGCCATTGTGAAATAAGGGCTTGTCTAGGTGAAGTGGTATTTGGCCAATTAGGATGGGCAAAGCATTTTATTACTCAAATGGCTTGTTTATCTGTCCACTAGGTAGTTTAAAGAGGCAGCTTGATTTTCAGAAATCAATTGTATTAATATTATATTTATAATACTCCCATTTGCCTCCAAGCACCTTCCCTGTTTTAAATCATGAGGTGGAGGCTGTTGAGCGGTTCCAGGACTCCCGAGCAGTGTGCTGGCAGGCAGCAGCGCTACTGTCAGACACAGAGGGCTCCTGGACACCCCAGCCGCACACGGAGCCTCGGCAAGGATGCTTGGCTCCTAAGGGAAGCCCCTCCCGGCTGCTCTCGCCCTCGGCGTCCTAAGGGAAGTTTTCTACACTCTCCTTGGAGGCCACCAAGGCTGCTGCCCACTCCTCTGTGACTGCCCCATTTTCTCTCTCTTCTCCACGCGCGTCCGCCTGTGTAGAATGATGGTCACTCCGCTGGCGGTAGAGGAGACTTTACTGCTGACGTCTGGGGAGGGACTTCCTGGTGTATGAAATAGAAATTGTGTACAATGGGAAGAAGATGCATGATAAGCTAGGAGCTGCAAAGCTGAAGCACGCGTGGATGGTGGGTGGCCGCTGGCTCCCTGGAATCCCCTTGTTAAATCTGGGCAGAATAGCAGGTGAGCGTTGCCTTCTCAAAGGTAGAAGAGACATCAATCCCACGTCCTTGTTTTGTGGGGGAGGACCTGGGGCCAAAGGACTCAGCCCAGGACGTGTCAGGCGCTGGTGCTCCTGTGTGCTGCTCCCCCCCTGCCCTCCAGCTCCTGTGGGCTCTTAAACTGGAGCCTTCGCGACAAAGCACTGTTGTGTGTGGAGCAGAGCAGAGCTGGGAACTCTGGAGAGCAGGGTCTAAGACATGGCCCATGTCTGTGCAGCAGCCGGACGCTATGGAGTATCTCTGAGGACACCATGTGAGTGGCGAAAATGAACCCAGCTTCACAGTGGCCAGTGGTGCCCCAGGTGCCAGGCCCTGAGCTCATGGCGTGAGGGACACTCGCCCACTGTGTGGGACGCTCGTCCCCCTGCCCGCAGTGCCCTTCTCACTGGTCCTGATCCCTTGGGACCACGCTGTTGACATTCAGCAAGCGACTGAAATCTCCTGTCTCCCACGTTCCGGCTCTGTGTCTCAGATCCTAGCAGTTTCTCCCCTTTGCACGGCGTGTCTCCCTCTGTGTGGTCTCAGGAGACACAGCAGAGGACCGACCTTGCCCGGGTCTGACAAGACAGGCCTGGGGCTCCTCAGCAGACGTGTTCGACCCAGTCCTTTCCCACAGTCCCACGTGGGACTCCCGTCACTGAGTTTGCCACGGCTGCCTCCATTTCTCCCTCTGAAGACGGGCTGAGGAGATCCCAAGCAGTGTCGATGGTTTCGTATACAGGAAAACTTGATGGAATCATTGGAAGATGCCATTGACAGTTAATGGGCGATTTTTCTCTCGCGTGGAGGTGATTTTTCAGTTGGCATGTCTTTGTTTTACATAAAACCTCAACGTTTCCTGAGCACGCCTTTTGTTGAAGTCTGTTTCCCGTGGGCATGCTCTGGCTGCCTAAGTCTCTTCAGCTTCAGCTGGACGTGCCTGTGCGGCGATTCTTGGCTCCAGTTACAGAGGATGTGCCTGCGCGCTGCCCAGTAGCCGCCCCGTCCTGGTTAAGGCTGCTGCTTCGGAAAGCCCACCTAGACGTCCAGGCCCCGGCAGAAGGAGCTGGAAGTTGCCATGTTTGTCCAGATGATCGAGAATGAGGTGTGGTAAAAGTGGGTCTGAATTTCAGCGAGGGGTTTCTTTCCCTGCTTAAATGGAATTGAGAAGAATGCAATTGATTTGTCATTAGCATATTTCTACTTCCCAGAGGAAAAAAGAAGCTTTTCACTGTAACCATTTCTGACAGGTCGAAAATTCTCCAGGAGGCTCGGACTCCTACCTGCCTCACAGACACGTGTTTAGCCCACCTCCAGAAGCTGATACTGAGGCTGGAGAGTACTTCTCATCATCCTGTTCAGCTCAATGAATGCTTCTGGCAGTGTGGAATTATGCAACTTTCTCTTTCACAATTTTCTAAAAGCAAAGAAAAAAAGAGAAATGTGTAGGGTAAAATTTTCCATTTTTTCCTCAAAACTTAATTTTTGGGAAATCTTGAAATAAACTATTTAATTTAATTACACATGGAAGGCTACATGTTAAAAATTCTATAAGTAATTGAGAATTATAATGAAGTTGGAATGAAGGATGTGCTGAGTGGACCGTGGACAGTTGACTCCACCTCCTACCAGGGGCCACCCACACAGCTCCCGGCCCCACACAGCACTGCCTCCAGGGCTCCATGCCCAGGTTGGTGGCTGTTTCTGTGTTATTTTTGAAACAATGACGCACATTCAATGCGGTGAGTATTATGTCTTCCTTCACATCAAAAATAATCGACTTGAAATACACACGAGAACTTTGTAAGCATATGGAAGTGCTGGTCTGGGGGCTCATGCCTCAATGAGCAAGTTCGTTGGGGGACCCCAAATTGGATCGTGAAAGACTGGGGCCAAACAGGTGGCGATTTAAAACATTCCAAAAACCCACTATGTGTTTTCCTGAGAGTTGTTGATCTATGGGCTTATTAATGAGATCAGTGAGGGAAAATGAATGAATTGGGTTGATATTTACTTATATTTTATTAATGATAATAATTTACAGCTCGTTTGATGAATGAAGTGATCAATACACATGCTCCTTACCCCAGAGCCAAGAGAAAGGTCCCTGGAAGGGGCCTATAATAACCACAACAACAGCGCCAGCGACAGCAGCAGCAATAATTGTGGTCCAGCAGATTTATGGAGAACTTTTTCTGTCAGACAAGCACTGTACTCAACATTTAAACGCGATTTCATTTAACCCTCGCCTTAGGGTTGGGTTGGCTCTCAGATCAGGAAACAATTGCCGAGGGCTCCGAGGCCCATGGCCGGGGTCAACTGGGCATGCGGCATTTATGTTTACGTTGTAGGATGGAGTCCTAACGCCTTGGAAATAAAATGTAACTGTGAACATGTTAGGAGAAATTTATACCTGTGGGGATGTCCCGTGCCATGCGTCCACCACACGGAAATCCGCTCTCCTGGCAGTTCACGCTGCACTCCGGGGTTATTGCTTCCTGAGAACGCCCTCATGTCGGTATTGATCCCTTTAAACAAACAGCTGCTGAGAGGATCTATGAAGCTGGTGACCAAGTCTGCTGCGCTGTGGTCGGCCTGCTCTCTCAGGAGCCTAAGGCTCCCTCTCATTTTCTAATGATCTCCGCTGCCTCTAGCTGACCCACTGAGGCTGTGATCCAGTGACTCAGCCTCCTGTGAGGATCCTGCTCATCGCTTGCCGGACATGGCTCTCCAGTTACGGCTGTCACCCAGCTTCGTGTGGTGGTCTCACCGATCCCATTCGACTTCTGTTGCTCAGGATTTGTTGAAGACTGGGACGCCTTAGAATACTGGGCTGGGGGGCTTCCGACACTGTCCCCGTCCTGTGCATCTCCTAATGGCAATGGGGTTCTAGAGCCCGGGAGTCCTTTACCAACAGCGGAGCTGCACGTCCCGTCCCTTATCACTTTGACCTGAGGCCTTGTTCTGATGGGTCCCAGTTTTTTAGTCAGTTGACGTCATACGCTTTATCCTGACATTTCCAGCTTGGCCAGCACGCACACTGCCCTTGGGGTTGTCTAAATGGTAATGAAGTTCGCCGTGGTGTGTTCACACCCAGCTGTGGCCCATCGCTGTCTTCAGAGTGCGATCTATGCAGAGGAAAATGTTTCTTGTTAGGAAGTCATTTGATTGTGTTCCCTTGGAACTGTTTCTAGTTCAGACAGATCATTTGGAACAGGCATCATCTTTCTCTCTCACCTCTGCTCCTACCTTGTCAAGTTTCCCGGCACTCCCAAATCTAGGTTAAGCAAGCGAACGTAACACAGAAGCCAAAACCAACCAACCAAAAATAAGCCACTGCTAGCCACCACGCGAATGCATTTTATTTTCTTTGAATTACTCTGCTAAAATTTGAAGCAGGCATTGGACCAGTGGTTAGGACACCCACATTCCCATATAGGAACGCCTGGGTTCCAGTCCCAGCTCCAGTTCTTGGCCCCAGCTTCCCGCCAATGCAAACCCTGGCTCAAGTAATTGGGTTCCTGCCATCCACGTGGGAGAGTTCTTGGCTCCCTGCTTTGTCCCAACTCAGCCTTGGTATTTGTGGGCCTTTGAGAGAGTGAACCAGAGGATGGAAAACCCATTCTTCTGTCTCTTTTTCAGCTTTTTAAGTAAATAAAAATTTAAGAAATAAAAAATAATCAATTTTGTATTCCTTATCATTGAAAAGAAAACACAAATGCATAAGCACATTGAATTTCCTGGGGTTAGGGAAAATTAAAGTTACTGAAAGTACTGACTTAAAGCTGTAAAATCGTATGGGCACCTAAGCCTGGGGGATCCCTTAGCAAATGATTTTCTGTGGCTTTTAGAATTTTGACAATGTTTACACCTAAGTCCATTATGTGGTGTGCAGGCACTTTCTCCCTTCCTGCCTTGTGTCCCTCTTGGTTCCCCTTAATCACAAACACACAAAGGAGCCTGTTGCATGCATTACTTGCTCGTCTTGTGTGGAGTGTGCGCGCCAATGAGATGAACCCGAGTTGGTAAACCTTAGAGTTTTGAGTCTGATGGAGAGGGCTCATGACGGATTCACTGGACAAATATTCTTTCTTCTTGGAAGCCCTGCCATTCTGAACTTCTAAGAATCAAAGAGATGTGCTGTCAGCCAAGGATCCGGCCCTCTCCCCTCCCCCTCCCTCCCTCCCTGCCCCTTCTCCTTGTTCTTTAAAGAAAACAAAATCCCTCTGGTTAAGGTCTCTAGGGCTACCTCTTACCATCTCGCACCCGTCTGCCATCTCTCCATTGCTCGGGTGAGCTCCTGTGGCCCCGGAAGCTCTCTGGATGTCTTTCGCCTGCTAATTTACTGGCTGTGTAAAGCTGGGTCACGGAGGCAGAGCATTTCCATGGCGGGTTCGGGCTCCTTCCTCCTGCCCAGATCTCTGCGAGCCTTGTGTCTCTGCAGCCACCCTCGCCTCTGTAATTTTTCTCTTTTCCTTCAAGCTTATTAAAGCCATCTCTCCCTTGATTTTTCTTTGCATTTTGGTATTAGAAAGCCAATTTTTTAAAAAATCATTTAACTTGCTGTTGTCTTCCCCTTGGAGAATTTGCATTTTGTATTCTGGTTTTGTGGTCAGTTCTTGCACCGAGCCCCGTGTTCTCTCACAGCTGCTCACGTTCTACCCTGGGTTAGGATGAAAAGTCAAGCTCAAGTTATCTGAGGATTTGGGCTTATTGAAAGGGCATCAAAGGATAGAATGACACATGATTTATCATCCAGATCAGGGCACTCTGGAGAGCCGAGAGAGGCACTCCTGACCCTGCTGTGACACAGATGTGACGCGAACTCCCCTGCCAAGAACTGAGCCGGTTCTCTCCTCGCTCCTCCACCCCCAGCCTCCTCCTCCTCCTCCCTCCCTGTCCCCCTGCTCCTTTCCTTGCCCCTCTGGCTTTTAGAGGGGATACGTGGGGCCTTCAAAAAGTTCGTGGAAATGCACATTACTTTAAAAACTATGCGTGGATTTCAAAAGTTTTTTTTTGCACCAAAATAAACTTACCTTTTAATTCTATTCTCCACAGACTTTTAGAAGTACGCTTGTATTGTCTGTCTAACCTCTATTTATCATCTATCTATGTAATCATGTATGTATGTATGTACGTATGTCTATCTATGCTTGTCTTTCTCTTTCTTTATCTCCCTCTCTCCCCAAACGCTGGCTCACTAGTCAGTAAGTCTCATTGTCAATTGTTGCTTCTAGAATAATCCAGCACTGGCCTCCCTTTCTGAATTCTTGGATCATTCCACAACATGAATAAGAGTTTAGGTAGTCTACCGTGGTTGGATCACTAGTACAGGATATGGGTTAAACTATGGAGTCAGAAGCACAAAATCACTGTGGCCCACACAGCCTAGCGATGTCCCTTTCTCCACACCAAAGCCTCAGGGGCAGAGTTGCAAGGACCTCAAGCACTTTCTGCCACATGGCTCTGCTCTCCTAGAGTGTCAGGCTCCCCACGTGGCTGGAGATAGCACGCGCCATCATACCCACCTCGCAGCCAGTGGGTGAGGAGCAGGCTGGGGAAAACACGTTCCATCTGTCACGTTACACGGCCACCCACAGGCCTTCCACTAGGGTTGTGGGCCAGGAGACGGCCACCTGAGTGCCTGGGATGGAAGTTCCTGCCCTGCGAAGTCCCGTGCTCCGCACAAGCGTGTGGCTGGGTTACTAAGAGACAGCAGGAGCAGACCGGGCAGTCCAGTGCCTGCCGCTCAACAGCTGAGTGCTGGTCGATGGATTCACGTGGGGACGCAGTTCTTGCTGCTGTCTCTCTTGGTGATGGTACGCTGTATTTTGTGACCTGCAGATCACCATATTGTGACACACACTGTGTATCTGTATATGAACATTATTCCTGTAACTCACAATTTCCAGATAAGAATCATGCAGTTCTCTTTCTAATTGTGAGAGTATTATTTCAGTGAATTCCATAAAAAACTTACCAAATTTGCCATTCATTTCCTTACCATGACATTTCATTTAACCTAACTACAAAATCTCAAAGAGTTTTCAAGAGATATTTTTGAAGTTCTTTTTTTTGTACATCCCAAGTTATAATTTATCGCTTAAAGCCACTGTTCTCAAAGCTTAAAATCTATTAGTCTAAATTTTTCTTTTTTCTAACCTTTCTAAACATTCTATCATATTAGGATGATAAAGCCCATTATGGCCATTAAAATTCTGATGCAATTAAGTTTTATTCCACTAGAAGTGATAGGTACTTGATTCCTTCTTGGAATGGGATAATTTTCTACAGACCTGCAACTTTTACACCCTCATTAATTTGTGAGGCTGTTTTAGGGAATATGTTCCTGATGCTGAATGAGGTACATCTGCAACTCTGAGCAAACATTGTGTTAATGCTGTTCAGGTTGTAACATCCATTTACAAACCCCGCACCATTGTCCCCAGGAGACTCAGGAAAAATGCCTCTGTGCTTTGTTTGTGGTCACTTAGATAATAGGAGAGCTCCCCCTACTGATTGGCACTGGGGAGTTATGGAGGAGGGGCTAATCTCAGGCCCCTTGCTCTTGACAGCCTCCCCATCGCTCAGGCACAGGCCAAGATGAAAATCAAAAGGAAGCCTGTTTGACACTGGCTTTTGAAATACTTAAAAACATCAGCATTTGTCAAGTGGAAAGATTTTCATTTCAAAGTTCTAGCAGGTTATTATTATTCCAAGCAGTGGAGAGTTAAGAAAGGTTGAACAACTATAATAACGGTGGTATCTAAATGTGGGGAGTGATTAGGTTTTATTGTTTGTTTGTGTAAAACAGTATCACCTAGCTTTGTTTGGGGTTTGTTTAAGAAACGAAGGCTAATTAGACCAAGCAAGCCATTTTGTTTTCTGAAAATTAATTAAGCTTTCATGGCCTTACCAGGTGACAGGGCCAGGCTCACATCCCACACAGTTCCTCTGGAGTTATGTAGGAGGCGAGCCTGTCTCACGCTGAACTGTCAGATCATTCCGTCATGGAAAGAATGGAGTTTAGTAATGTGGCGTTTGAAAGCTTGTTGAAGTTGTAAAATGCTGGATTCTATTTTTATTAAATCACTTAAACTCTCCACGTAGTGAGAAAGATTTACTTAACGTGATTTCACCAGCCGTTCTGAATGCATAGTTTCTGGAGAAGATGAAGCAACGGGCATTTATATAACTCACGTTCTTGTCCCGAAGCAACAAAACAAATGAATGTGAACAATTGAGATCCTGTTGCGCAGAAACATCAAACAGTCACATTTGTAGTGTTCTGAAGGATCTCTAAGCATCTTCTTCAAATTGTACAGATATCCTCTTTATTATTTGGGAGAATGGCATAGAATCGATGTGGAGTTGTAGAGGCTGTGGAGAACTGTGTCTTGTGGTGAGAACCGGACATGGCAACCAACCAGGCACCTAGAGAAGGTCGACGAGAGAATGTCCAGTGAGGGGAAGAAGGGTCAGTTTCCGCAACCTCGTTTTTGTATCTGAACACTTTAGTAAACGGGGTTATGGGATATAGTTTGTAATTCCATACAGTTCTCCCACTTACAGTGTGCATTTCAGTGCCTTTAGGATATTGACAGAGCTGTGTAACAGTCCTCACAACCTAATTTTAGAACATTTTCCATCACCTCCAGAGTAACCTCGTACCCACTCTCTGTGCCTCACCTTCCCTCTTTCCCCAACTGCAGCCCCAGAAAACCGTTAGCCTATGTTGGTCTCTATGGACTTGCCTATTCTGTAGATTTCATAGAAATGGAATCGTAATACTTGGTCTTTTGCGACTGGCTTCTTTCATGCCATGATGGTTGAGCTTTCTTTCAGCATATTCAAGCACTTCTTCTTTTTAGTATTACCAAGTAGCATTCCCCTGTATGGGCATACCGCGTTTAGTTGCCTACTTATCAGTTGAGGACATTTGTGTCTTTACCAGGCTTTGGCTGCTATGAATAACAGCTGCCGTGAATTTACATGCATGAGTCTTGGTGTGGACATATGTTCTCATTAGCCTTCAGTAGTCACCTAGGCGTAGAGTTTCTGGGACATATGGTGTCTCCATATTTAACATTTTGACAAGCCGCCAAAATGTTTTCTAATGTGTTCTCACCATTGTGCATCACCACCAGCAAGGTGGTTCCAATTTCTACATTTCTTTCCCAACATTTGCTATTGGGTGTCTTTTTTTGATTATAGCCATTGTAATTAATGTGTAGTGCTACTTTATTTTGGTTTCTCTTTGTAATTTCCCAGTGTGTAATGACATGAATGCTTCTCTCATGTACTTTTTCAGCATTTGTCTATCTTGTTTACTTTTTCAGCATTTGTCTATCTTGTTTGGACAAATATCTATCCAAATCTGGCTGATTTTGTAGTCAGGTTATTCTTTCATTACTGTGTTGTTTTCAAATTTTTAAAAAAAATTTTTTTAAATATGCACTGGATACAAGTCCTCTATTGGATATATACGTTACAATTACTTTCTTCAATTCTGTGGATTGATGTTTCAGTTATTTGATGGTATTATTTAATGCATAAAAATTTTAAATTTGGATCAACAGTCTAAAATTAATCAATTTTGTTCTTTTTTTACTTGTGTTCTTGATATCATATTTAAGGAATCATTGCCTGAACCAAAGTCACCAACAAGTCACTTTTAAAGCTTATTAAGAATTGTGTGGTGGAGCTTTTACATTAAGCCTATGTTCCACTTTGAGTTTGTTTTTATATATGTTGTGAGGTGAGGGTCCAAAATAATCCATTGGCCTGTGGATATTCAGTTTGTCCCATAATCATTTATTGAAGAAATGTGTTTTTCCCATTGATAACTTTATGAGAACTCAATTGACTATGAATATAAAGATTTACTTCTGGACTTCCAATTTTATTCTATTGATCTATAGGAATCTCCTTGAATCAGTACCACATTGTCCTGATTTTGTAGCTTTGTAGTGGATTTTGAAAATGGAAAGTCTGAGTTTTCAAACATTGTCTGAGATTGAGAACATCTCAATAGAAAAAATTTCAAAATGCAAAAACAAAAAGAAGAAAAAATCAAATAGTATAATAGAATATTTAAGAACTGTGGGACGACTACTAAAGGTGTTAGTTACATAATGGGAATATCAGAAGGAGAAGAAAGAGAAATGAACAGAACATATATTTGAAACCATAACTGAGAAACGCACTAATTCAATTTCAGCTTCAAGAGACTCAGAAAACACAAAGCAAGGTAAATGTCGCCTATTACGTCTAGGTAAATCATATTGAAATTGAAGAAAATCAAAGATAAGGAATAAATTTTGAAAGACACTAGAGAATAAAACATCTAATATAGAGGAACAAAGAATATATTCAGCAGTACCCTAATATGGAATCAAAGACATTATAAGAAGGCAACAAGCCAGTATCTCTCATGAACATAAATGCAAAAAATCACCAAAGTATTATACACCATATTCAAATGGGGTTTATCACAAGTATAGAAAGCTGGTTCAGCATTTGAAAACAGATTAATGTAATCCATCACATCAATAGACTAAAAAATAAAACTCACATGGTCGTGTCAATAGATTCTAACACCCTCAGCAAACACAGAAGGGAAGTTGCTCAACTTGAGAAAAACGTCTATAAAATCTTAAAGAGAACTTCGTGTTAGTGGTTAGAAACTAAAAGCTTTCACCTTAAGATCAGGAACAAGGCAACGATGTTTCTTCTCAATATTCCTTTTTATCTGATAGTGGAAGTTAAAGCAATGTACAATGTAATGAGATAGAAAAGGAAATGAAAACTATGTTGATTAGAATGGTAGAAGCAAAACTGTCCTTACTTGTAAATGAAATTATTGTTTTTGAGAAACTCCAAAGGCAACAATTAAAATCTTCTTGAAATTAATAATCAATTGTAGCAATGATAGCATTTTCATGTTGCTAGCAATGAACAAGTGTAATTTGAAATTAAAAGCAAAATATCATTTATATTAACAGCCCCCAAATGAAATATTAAACATAAATCTAACCAAATATTTGCAAGAATTACATAAGGAACAGTGCACAACTCTGATGAAAGAAATCACAGAAAAATTAAAGAGAGAGATAGTCCATGTCCATGGATAGGAAGCTTCAATTCTGTCAAGATGGCAATTCTTGAGTAAATACAATCCCAATAAAAATCCCAGAAATTTATTTTGTGTGTGTCAGCAAACTGATTCTAAATTCATCTGAGACACAAAAGACCCAGAATAGTCAAGATAATACTGAAGAAGAGCAAAGTTGGAGACACTTCCCTGTTTCAACATGTACTATCAAGTTCATAGCAGTCAACACAGAGTGTGTTGGTGACAGAATAGACACATCATTGGAGCAGGTAAGCATAAATCTGTTGACAAGCGAGAGACTACAATATAATGGAGAAAAGATCATCTCTGTAACAAGCAGTGCTAGAACAACTTGACGATCACATTTAAAAAAATGTGATCACATTTAAAACAATTACTAACTCACAGTAGGCCTACATTTAAAATGCAAAACTATGAAATTCCTGGAAGATCCTATGTGAGAAAGCCTAGATGACCATGGGTATGGTGATGACCTTTTAGATACAACACCAAAGGGAGAATCTATAAAAGACATAATTAATAACTGAATTGCATTAGAGGTAAAGACTTCTGCACTGTGAGGTAAATGGTCAGGAGGATGAGAAGACAAGTCATAGAGTGGGTGAGGACATTTGCAAATGACATGTCATAAAGGACTGTACCCAATGTAGAACTCTCAAACTCTCACGAACTCTCAAACTCAACAGTAAGGAAATGAATAATTCAGTCAAGAATGGGCAAACACGTCAGCAGACGCTCCCCACAGAGGGCAAATGAGTGTGGAAGATGTCCACACCCTGTGGCACTGGGTAGCAGTGCAGCGACACAGCACTGGGGCTGCTTGGGTCTTTTGTCGTTCCATGCAAGTGTTAGGTTTGCTTTCTCTATGTCCTGGAAGAATGACATTGCGATTTTGATATGAATTGTCTAGAATCTGTAGATTTCTCTGAGTCATATGGAAATTTTAACCATATTGTTTTTCAACTCATGAACACAAACTGTGTTTCCATGTATTAATGCCTTCTGTGATTTTTCATCAATGTTTTATAAAGGCTTTCAGTAGACAGATCGTTTATGTCCTTAGTTCAATTTACTTCCAGATATTTTTGACACTATTGTAAATGAGATGTTTTCCTGATTTCTTCTTCAGATAGTTAGTTGTTAGTGTCTAGAAATGCTAGTGAACTTTGTAACGTGGCTCTGTATTCTGTAATTTCACGGAATTCCTTTATCAGTGCTAACGGCTTTGGGGCCGCATATTTAGGACTTTCTGTACATAAGAACACATCGTCAGGAAATAGATACCACATGAAAAAAACAGTATCATTTCTTTGTTTCCTGTTTGGATGTCTTTCCTTTCTTTTTCTTTCCTAATCGCTCTGATACAGTTGAAAAGAAGTAAGCAGGGTGTGCATCCTTGTCTTGTTTCTGATCTTAGAGGAAAAGGTTTCAACTTTCCACCCGAGTGTAACGTTAGCTGGCGCTTGGCATTAACCTTATGTCCATCAGGTAGAGAAACCAAACCAAACAGAGACACAGTTCATACTCTGAAACCAACTACAGTGAAGAAAGCATAGCACCACTCACCTTCCAGAATGGCCCAGATCCAAAACACCGCCAACTGCTGAGGATCTGGAGCAGCAGGATCCCTCCTTCATTGCTGGTGGAAATGCCAACTGTGCAGCCACCTAGAAGATGGCTAGAGTTCCTTAAACTGACCTCTCTCTCATAGTGTCACCCAGGAGTTCTCCTCCCTGGTCTTTACCCAAAGGATCTGAAAACATGTCCACCCAAAAGCCTGCATACAAATGTTTATAGACACTTTACTCATAGTCACACAGAGTTGGAAACAACCAAGATGTCCTACAGTAGGTGAGTGGATAAGCAAACGTGGTACATGAAGACAGTGGACTGTGAACCAGCCCTAGAAAGACACGAGTTAGCCAGCCCTGAAGAGGTATGCAGGGACTCAGTGAGAACAGCCAGTCTCTGACCTCAGATGGGGTGGGGCTCCATCCACGTGACATTCTGGAAGGCAGACATTTGGAGACAGCGGAGGATCCTGATCAGCGGTTGCCAAGGGCTAGGAAGGGAGGGAGGATATTTAGGGCCATGAAACTACCCTGTATGATTCTACAGTGGTGGGGATGTGTCAGTACATACATTTGTCCAAATCCATAAAATTCATAGCAAGAGTGAACCTTGTTTTAATCCATGGACTTTGGGTGATAATGATTTGTCAGCGTTAAGTTCATTTATGGTGATAAATGTGGTACTGCATCGCGGGATGTAGATTGTGGGGCAGGGAGAGGGTGTCAATGGGAAATCTCCATACTTGCTATTCAGTTTTGCTGGGAACCTAAGACTGCTCTAAAAAATAAGATCTATGAGGATATGTTAAAACTTTTGTGGAAAATGGAACTGCAAGATAAGTTTATTTTGATGCAAAAATATTTTGAAATTTATTCATACTTAAGGTCTTCAGAAAATTCATGAAAAGTGCACACTATGAAACAATATGCATGGCTCTCGAAATATTTTATACCAAAATAAATTTATCTTTTAATTCCGTTCTATATGAACTTTTGGAAGTACTTGCAGCCTGTTGAAATCCTTGCTTAGTATATACTAAGTTGATCTTCAGTATATGAAGGTAATTGAAAATGAAACTCGATGAAGGGCGGGATGGGAGAGGGAGGGAGGGGGAGAGGGGAGGGCCGTGGGAGGGAGGGAGGTTGGGAAGGGGAAGCCACAACAATACAAAAGTTGCACTTTGTAAATTCACATTTATTAAATAAAAAATAAATAAATAAAAGGAACTAAAAGAAAAAATGAATGATACTTGAGAAATACGGTCCTGCAAGTGAAGTGCCTAGAACTGTGGTAGCATGTGGTAAGAACCCTGCAAGTGCCAGTAATTACTATGACGTCAGCCTCCCCTTGGGATTCCGATGAAGCTGGGAGTTGGTTCCACCCTTGCTGGCTGTCCATTTCCCCCTGAGCCTAGACAGAGGGAGTCTGAAGGAAGTTGAGATGAAGTCTGGTCTCGTAGCGATAAACCCACCCCTCTTCCCACATGAGTATTTTCCCTCTATCTCCTTTCTCATAATACATCACCGTAGACATATTTTTTTCTGTTATCTCTCCTACTTAATCAAGCATTCCCCCGGATTCAGCCCACTGGAAATCACTCCGATCAGAATTAATGACAATATATTTTAGCCATTTGAATGAGTTCACATTTTTGTGAGTTTTTTTTTCCTTTTTGTCTGGGGATATTAAAACCCTTATTAGCTATTCAATGGTGGACGAAAGGATCAGAAATTAATTTGCATTAATAAGAACCCTGTGACAGAGTTTGGGCAGGGGTTGTTGACAACATGTATGTTGAATAGCAACACAGAAGGGATGATATGTGAATTTATTTCTGCTCCTGTCATTATTGACATTGATGTCACAGACATGTTGCTGAACATCTCCTCTTCTGCAACTGACAGTGATTCTGAGTAGCTCGCAAGGATATCAGAGCTGCCTGCAAGTGTTAGCGTACAAACTTGGGGTTCCAGCTCAGCATCCTCTGACGTGGCACAGACACACAGGAGACAAAGAGGCCAAGCGAGCTCGTCCACAAGGAGCACTGAATTTACGCACGGGCGAACTGTAAAACCAGCTTGACATGCCACCACCAGCGCCATGAAGATAACAGATGCTAACTAAAAACATTACTGCGTGGACCAGGCATTGCCTTCCATGCGTGCTGTTATTCAAGTCTCACCATGTCTTTTCAGGAACATACTAGTACATAAATGGAGGATACATGCAGCGACAGCTTGACCAAAATCACTCCCCGGCGAATGAATCAAGATAAGGATCTGGGGTGTTCTGGAGTCTGAAGCTTCACCACGCTACTCCACTGCAGATGGACAACAGCTGGGGCACTGGGCTCATGGGGTGATAGACTATCCGAGGGCTGAAACCTAGAGGAGCTAAGGGACACGCCCCGAGCTGAGAGAGGCTCTTGACAATGGGAGTCTAGAGCCAGGGCAGAGTGACTGGCACCCGCGGTGGGCTCGGTGAGCGCCCAGGGGCTGTGAGCCCCAACCCCTCGGGGGAGGGATGCTGCTGTCCACGTCTCACTCGCAGAGGTCTGTGTCTGGGCAAGATCTCGTCTGGCGTGCCCCGGCTGCGCCCAGGGACGCAGGCACCCCTGCCAGGGTTGGTACCGGGCACGGTGATAGCCCTTTGGTGGCTGGTGACTGATAGGTTCTTTTGTTAAAATGGAAGTTATTGATTTTCACTCTGACGAGCCCCCCACAGCCTTTCCCCTTCAGCGTTTCTGTCATGTAGCTGTTAGATGCCATCGCTTCTGCGGGACATTTTAGCATCTGCAGCCTCCATGATGCTGAGACCCACGCAGCAAGAGTACGAACACGAGCAGATTTTCAAATGCTTTTGCACTAAAATAAACTAACCTTTTAATTTCGTTTTCCATGACCCTGGAAGTACCCGTGCATGTAAGCACACGTGCAGGACACTCTGAGGTAGCAACACAGAGACATTTAAGCCCTGTCTGTTGCATTACCTGCTGCTGCTCTCTCAGCTCCCTCTGTGTGGCGTGAACTTGGTGCACACCTGCGACCCTCAGGAGGACACGGTCTGCAGCGTCCTCGGTCCCTCCCTCTTTACTTGCGGTTAGATTTGTGACAGAACTGTTTGCATGTGCGTGTGTTTGCGCAGCCTCCAGGAAGCCTGTCAGGATTTCTGATTTGCTAGTGCTACCCTCTCTTCTGTGTCTTATTTTGGTGTTGTGGGATGTGGGGTGGGAGGGGACGAAAGTGCACAAACCTGCCTTGCAATTTTGATCCAGACGGGGCACAGCCATTTTTGCCTCCTTACCCATTTCTTGTTCTTTTCAGGAGTTGCTGGGACAAACGGGCCTTCAAAAGGTGTTTAAAGCAGACTGCTCAGGGCCGGCGTTGTGGCATAGCAGGTAAAGCTACCACGTGTGAAGCCAGCATCCCAAATGGGCACCAGTTCGTGTCCTGGCTGCTCCACTTCTGAACCAGCTCCCTGCTAGTGGCCTGGGAGAAGCAGAAGACGGCTCAGGTGTTTGGGCTCCTGCCACCCACCTGGAAGGCCTAAATGGGGCTCCTGGCCTAGCACTGGTTGCTGCAGCCATCTGGGGAGTGGGCCAGCAGATGGGGGAGGGCCAGCCATTGGAAGGTATTGCTGTCTCTCTCTGTCTCTCCCTCTCTCTCTGTAACTCTAACTTTCAAAATAAATAAATAAAGCTCTAAAAAAATCAGACTGCTAAAATGCTCCCCACGAGAGTTATAGCAGTGCCTCAGTATATGATGTATTTTTCACACATTCCCATCAACACTGTATGTTCTCCTAAATGGCATTTTAGTCAATCTATTACACAAATAACATTACCTACATTTATTTCATTATTTGTTTGACATACTGCATTTCACGTTTTAAAAAACAATTTCTACATTTTTTATATACTTTACATTTCAAAAATTGTGGTATAACTGGACTAAAATATGTTTTAATTGTTACAAAATGTTTTCTAAGATTGAAGCTCATGTTTATTTTCCTTTGATGGATGAGTTTCTCACTAACTCATTTAAAGTAGTTACTGGTCTCCTGGCTGGTGAGCAGGATGCTAAGGAGCTCCCCAAAGCCCCACCCTCAGATTATACATGCCTGTATAATCCCCAGCCTGGGGGTGGGAGTGGGACCTGTGAGGGCTATGGGAGTTCTCATCAACAGGTTGTGTGTCATGGCAAAGAGAAGGACGTTTGTATGGAGGGTCCCAGTCAGTGGATTATTCCTTACAATGTGGGTTCCTGTGTGTCCCAGGAGAGATTGCGTTTTTTCTTAAAGATTTATTTTTTTATTTATCAGAAAGGCAGAGTTGTAGAGAGAGGAGGAGAAACAGAGAGGGAGAGAGAGAGAAAGAGATCTTCCATCCATCTGCTGGTTCACTCCCCAAATAGCCAGAAGGGCCGGGGCTGGGCTAGGACAGAGCCAGGAGCTTCTTCCAGGTCTCCCACGTGGGTACAAGGGGCCTAAGCATTTGAGCTATCTCCCACTGCTTTCACAGGCACATTAGTAGGGAACGGGATCAGACGTGGAGCAGCCAGGACTTGAACCAGCATCCGTAGGGGATGCCAGCGCCACAGGCAGAAGCTTAACCTGCTACGTCACAGTGCCAGCCCCTAGAGAGATTCTCAGCTGAGCTGGGGAAGCAAATGGCCAGTGTCTGAATTCGCACAGGAGGGACCATGTTGCAAGGACCTGAGTGAGACCCCTAGGAAGTGAGCAAATGGGGCCCTGCGTCCCATACCACAGTGGGTGCATCTAGCCTGCCTCCTGAGGGACTTCAAGGTGGGTCCTAGTTCAACTTCAAGGTGCAGGTGCAGCAGCCAACCCCCGGATCTCCATGTGGAGAGAATCCGAGCACAGGACCTGCGTAGAAGGCACTGAATTGACAGCCGGCAGGACTGTGAGGTCGCGCGCCGTGTTCTGAAGGCACTGGACTCCCAGTCACCTGTCAGGCAGCAAGTCCTCTGTGCCAAGGCTGTGCTGATGGCACCTGCTGGCTTCACATGGGCTGTGTCTCACCTGTCTTTGCCTTCACAGCTTTTGGCTTTAATGCTGAAAAAGGCTTCGTCCTCGTCCCAAACCTGTAAGATTCACCCCACCTGCTGGCATGTTTACACGGGTCTTTAAAAATTCACCTGGAACTCATTTTCCTTGAAGGTCGAGAATGTTTACCCTTGTTTGCTTTATGATTAGCCTGTGGTCAGGAGAAAATTTTAAAGAAACTACATCCTCCCCATTGATTTGGCTGATATCTGGATTTAGAAATATAGCCACTTGGCGGCCAGCGCTGTGGCGCAGTAGGTTAATCCACCACCTGCAGCGCCTGCTGGCATCCCATATGGACGCCGGTTCTGGTCCTGGCTGCTCCCCTTCCCATCTGGCTCTCTGCTGTGGCTTGGGAAAGCAGTGGAGGGTGGCCCTAGTGGGAGACCCGGGGGAGGCTCCTGGCTCCTGGCTTCAGATTGGCGCAGCTCTGGCCGTAGCGGCCATTTGGGGAGTGAACCAGCGGACGGAAGACCTTTCTCTCTGTCTCTCCCTCTCACTGTCTGTAACTTGACCTCTCAAATAAATAAATAAATCTTAAAAAAAGAGAAAAGTATATAGCCACTCCACCTAGGAGACAACCAACGTAAAAACAGACTGATGTCACCTTCTGTGTTTGACGTCTTACCTCGTTGTCCACATAAAAATATATTCAAGGGGCTGGCCCTGTGGTATGGTGGGTTAAGCCTCTGCCTGCCGTGCTGGCATCTCATATGGGTGCCGGTTCAAGAGCCAGCTGCTGCATTTCCAATCCAGATCTTGTTAATGTGCCTGGGGAAGCAGCAGAAGATGGCCCAATGCTTGGGTACCTGTGTACATGTGGGAGCCCTGGATGAAGCTCCTGGTTCCTGGCTTCTGTCTGGCCCAGCCCTGACCATTGATGGCCATTTTGGGGGAGTAAACCAGTAGATGGAAGACTTCTCTCTCTGCCTTTTCCTCTCCCTCTCTGTAACTCTGCCTTTCAAATAAATAAATCTTCAAAAATAAATTTGAGATTGGCTTGCATAAACCAATGCATTAAAGTAAAACACCTTAACAATATATAGGTTAAAGGAATTTCAACAGTGTAGTTACTTACCTTCTCTAAGGAAGAAGTCTTTCTTTGAATCAGCATCAAGTGTGATGTACTTGAAACCAGATGGATCCCTTCTTCATAAGGTCTTTGAAGATAAAGACCGCGTGTGAATGGCGTATTTGCTCAGGGGTTCCTGAGCTACTGAATTATTGTAGCTGTGAAAATACTGCTATAGATTGCACACAGCTGGCATGTGCCGCGTTTTCTCTGCTAATCATTGGTAGTGGAACAATCAATCTAGAATTCGATCATTAAAGAATACACAGATTTTAAAATTAAATTCAGAATCCTCATGTGAAATGTTTGGTGGATCTCTTTCAAATAAAATAGCCCCGATGGTGTTTGTCTTGACGATGAGCAGAACTCGATGTTGCCTGGCCTTTCAAGCTTGCCTTTCCGCTTTCAACAGCTGTAGCTCTTTGCCACCTTATCATTCTCTGTACTGCCAATCAGTCTGTCCGTCCATCCATCCGTCCATCCATCCATCTGTCCGTCCATCCATCCGTTCATCCATCCATCCATCCATCCGTCCATCCATTTAACCAAACTTTGACTGCACTATTAGCTTTTTTTGGAGGGTGGGGTTAGGGGTTCTTCAGAATATTATTTTGGATGCTTAGAATCATGAAATCTTAAAATGTTCATTCTGCAAGCAAAATCAGGATGCTGAATCTTATATTCTGAAGAAAGATTCAGAAATAAAAATTTCCAAATCAAATATTAAAGTATCAGCTAAATGTGTTTTTAATGTCTACCTCCATATCACGTTCAGTTGTGTTTTCATTAGGCACTGCTCTCAGTTTCTGCTCAATTTTTAATCATCTTTATAGAGCTGGTATGAGTTGAAGGGTGATCATGGGAAACATATACCAAAATATAGGAGGATGTATTCATTATTTTCAGAATTTTTTGCAGCTAATGTTGATGGAATAGGGATGGTATGGGAGTAGCTAGTGGAATGAAAAGTGATGTGTTTAGGGGCATCTTGGAAGAGCTTATTTTTCATTTCCTTTTTTATCTACACCAGATGAATCAGTATAGTATTTATGAAGAAATGGGGGCAAGGGACAGGGTCAGTACTATGTCCATTACCTTTTCTCTTGAGCACTAAGATTGTTACATAGACTGGCATTTGCCAGAGTTTTACTGTTCTAGAATGTTAGTCCCCAAAATAAATCTGGTGATTGAAAACACACATTAATAATAAGCATATTTGGGTTCGCTAAAGTCAGCATTTCTTAAATCTGTTTGACCAGAGATCCTATTTTTTCAATACTTCTGCTACCACCCCATGGAGCTAGTGTTCTGTGGAGGCAGCAGACACATGCCAGACCAAGACTCTGTCCCCAACACCGGATGGCTCCTGGTGTGTGCCCGGCCCAGGCAGACACTTCTGCATCTCCCACAGGAGCCTGGAGTCATGCTCTACATTCTGCTTAGTACGTAACTTCCTGTAGTTCTTTCTTCTGAGCCTTGCCTACGAATGTCTTCAGACTTGCAAAGCTGTCCTTTACTGACACAGCAATGTGAGTGCCTCCTGTTCACCCCACTAGGGAGGGAAGGAACCCACCCTGCATAGTTTGAGGCAGCTGAACACATGACTCCCAGGGCCAGATGGATGGTGTCAAACAGAGGTCACTGCCCCAGAAGAGGAGCCCACAGCCCTGCAGGGCCCTGGTGGGGACCCTCAACAGCAGAGAGCACCGGCCAGGCTTGGTGGAGGTAACAGGTGAGGAGGCCCTGGCTCCCTGGGGGTGGGATCAGTCTATGGGCAGATGTACACTGGCCAGGAGGTGAGACCCATTAGTTGGGGTCGGCACGGGTACAGCTGGTTCAGCTGACGGGGAACTCCCTGGGTAGGGGTCCTTGTGGTGTGTGTGGAGCGTATCTGCAGGGAGCAGGGGAGCTCACAGGTCAGCTTTGGGGCAGTGCAGGGCTCACCTGCGTCTACCATGGGAGCCATCAGGCCTCCCGATGCTGCCGGGCCGGGACCCTCGAGGCAGGGCCTGCGGTGAGTTTGCTGGGGTGGGGCAGGGCCATGCTCCTCTTCTCCTCCTCCAGGGCAGAATGCCCCTCACCCCCCACCTCAGCGTCTCTCCCGCCCAGATGGCCGCGTGGACGCTCCTGTTCAGACTCGGCCAGATCCGTATGCAGTAGGCGCTCTGGCTCCCCTGGTGCGGCTCCTGCAATCCCGCCTGATGGGGCTATTATGCGTGATTCATTACGTGCCATTGATCTTCGGAATTTTGATTAATGACAGGGAAACCTGAAAAGTTCAGAGTTTGGCGTTGGTTCAAATGAGCACCCGGAAGTTCAAATGCTTAATTCAAACTGTCTACGTCTTTTGGATAAGCAAATGTGGTTATGCAAAATTAGCCTGAAAAATCTCCTGCAAACAGCTCCTCTTGGAAATTTCTGGTATTTCCTGCCTCTGCTTAGACCGCGGGCCATAAATACTGCGAAGACATTCTTTCTTTCTTTCATTTGTTCTGCTCATTTAAGTCTGGCTAGAGCCCAGGTTTCTAGGTTTTTGGGGACAGGTAGCAAATCATGGTGGGAAAGTTCAGGGTGGCATTGTGTGACTGTCATGTTTCCACCAGATGTGCAGGCGCTCGCATGCACCTGGGCACACAGAGCCAGACAGGCACATCAGCTCCCAGGGTTCAGAGTAAAGAGTTATCTATTTATCCCTGGCAAACCTACTTCAGTTTTAGATCTGTGAGAATGTGCTGATACTGTGTGAATGCGCAGATGTCAGCTAGACAAAGCAGGGAGTTGATAAATGACAGTGGGAGAAATTCCCTCCGAAACCTGCGTTGACTCTTCTCAGCGCTCACTTCTCGTTTCAGCTGGGTGGGCCTGGGGGACAGACAGCCTGAGAGCTGTGTTCCGAAGGTCAACAGAGATGCTCACCCTCAGGTCGGGAGGCTGAGGAGGTGGGGGGAGAAGTTCCAGAAGAAGGGCTCTTGAGTGAGAACATTCCAGAACCTTGTCTACTCCAACCCCTCCTAGTATACCCTCTTTAAAGGCAAACCCAGGTTTCATCAGCCAGGACCCCTGGCTCGTCTGGGGAGCAGAGTGCAGCACACTGAGCACTGTAGGACGCGCCGGACTTGGTGTGGAAGCGGAACTCCACGGGGCTCCCCCGGCACGTGAGGCACTGCATGGTTATTTGCAGTCCATGACCTACTTCAATCCCTCTGAGACCAAACTGTAGTAAATAATGTGTCCATTATGATAAGGAATTCTATTTGGATTTGGGTTATCCTGAAAATATTTGTAAAATAAATTCACATTTCTGACCTGGGGTGTATGCATGTGTTTCTTGTGCACTGTAAATCCTAGAAAACATTAAAACAAGCATTGGACATAAAACCCTGCAACTCGGAATTCTGGTAGCGTCTTCGCTCGCTCTCCACTGCTTGTGTGTACAGCTCATCTGGACATCAGTGATGGTGGCTTCACTCTCGCAGGTAGCACAGGAGGACCAGGAACAACTCACATTTCCTCAAATTACACAACTTCAGTTTTGAGTCAAACAAAACCCAATCTCCAGCTTCTGATGTGTAAAAAACGGAGATTGCGCTTGAACCATAAACATGGTCATGGCATTTGTAATGTTACTGCACTGTGCCCATATAATTGCTCAAAATTTTAATAAAGATTTATGTATCTGAGCGGCAGAAAGACAGAGTTACAGAGAGAGGGAGAGGCAGAGACAGAGATCCGCCATCCTCTGGTTCACCCAGTGAATGACCACACAGCCAGTGCTGAGCCAGGAGCTTCCTGCGGGCCTCCCACGTGGGTGCAGGGACCCAAGCACTTGGGCCATTCTTCCCTGCTTTCCCAGGTGCATTAGCAGGGAGCAGGATTGGAAGGGGAGCAACTAGGACCCAAACTGGAGCCTACATGGGAGGCTGGCACCGCAGACAGTGCCTCTACCCACTGCACCACAGTGCTGGTCCCAGAGTTCAAATTTTTAAACAAACAGAAACATACAATGGCTTTGAACTTTGGCCACACATTTTCTTTTCTTTTCTTTTCTTTTTTTTTTTTTGACAGGCAGAGTGGACAGTGAGAGAGAGAGACAGAGAGAAAGGTCTTCCTTTGCCGTTGGTTCACCCTCCAATGGCCGCCGCAGACGGCGCGCTGCGGCCGGTGCACTGCGCTCGTCCGATGGCAGGAGCCAGGAGCCAGGTGCTTTTCCTGGTCTCCCCATGGGGTGCAGGACCCAAGCACCTGGGCCATCCTCCACTGCACTCCCGGGCCACAGCAGAGGGCTGGCCTGGAAGAGGGGCAACCGGGACAGAATCCAGCGCCCCGACTGGGACTAGAACCCGGTGTGCCGGCGCTGCAAGGCGGAGGATTAGCCTGTTGAGCCACGGCGCCGGCCGGCCACACATTTTCTTAGAAGAGAATATACAAATTTATCAATCCACAGCCAATTAGTAAATCCTAAATGAATCTAGATAGTTATTATGGAAAATCAATAGAAACTTTTGCTATTTTGATTTTTAAAAATAATTTAATTTTAATCTTTTGCAATTAGAAGTTAATATTTAAGCACCTTATATTTGCAGTTTATTAATATTATAAATACAACAATCTGGGGACAGCACTGTGGCGTAGCAGGTAAAGCTGCTATCTGTGTGCCAGCATCCCATATGGGTGTTGGTTCCAGTCCCGGCCGCTCCACTTCCAATCCAGCTCTGTGCTATGGCCTGGGAAAGTAGTGGAAAATGGTCCAAGTCCTTGGGCCCCTGCACCTATGTGGGAGACCCTGAAGAAGCTCCTGACTTCTGGCTTCGGATTGGCTCAGCTCCAGCCACTGTGGCCATCTGGGGAGTGAACCAGCATATAGAAGACCTCTCTCTTTCTCTTTCTGCCTCTGCCTCTCTCTCTCTCTCTCTCTCTCTTTCTCTTTGAAATATTTATTATTTATTTATTTGAAAGTCGGAGTTACACACAGAGAGAAGGAGAGGCAGAGAGAGAAAGGTCTTCCTTCCGATGGTTTACTCCTCAATTTGCCGCAACAGCAGGAGCTGTGCTGATCTGAAGCCAGGAGCCAGGAGCTTCCTCTGGGTCGCCCATGTGGGTGCAGGGACCCAAGGACTTGGGCCATCTTCTACTGCTTTCCCAGGCCATAGCAGAGAGCTGGATCAAAAGTGGAGCAGCCAGGACTCGAACCAGCACCCATACGGGATGCCACACTGCAGGCTTGACTTTACCCACAATGCCACAGCACCAGCCCCTGCCTTTCAAATAAATAAACAATCTTTAAAAAGAAACATTAACAATCTGGTTTTTCATCTTTAGTGTTTTATCTCTATGTGGAAGTAGAATCTTTTTAAATATCATGCTTAGAAAGTGAATACACTTGCAAACACAAAAATAGGGATTCAGTGAAGACTGTTCTGTCATCTTGGCAGCATGTTTGATTGATTTATTACTTTCACAGTTTTTTTTTTTTCTGAGTTCTTCCTATGATGGAATTTATGTAAGTAAATGGATTCTTACTGGGTTGACATTTAGCCTTATTTTACACAAAATCGACCCTATCAGGGTGTGACTATGGAATATCAAGGGTAAACATGGACGTCTTGTAATGTTCTTGTCCCTCCTTCCGGGGCTGAATCACTGACTTGGAGGAAACACGACCCTCCTGGTGTTCTTTGGACCCTAGTCATCTGCAAGTCGCCCTCAGGATAGCACGCCTAGGTCTGTGCGGGTCTCCCCCAGGTGGCCAAGGCAGCTTGTCCTGTGTTGCAGGGATCTCTCCCCAGCCGGTGCCCTCGAGCACTGACTCGCATGCCCACAGCTTTCAGGGTAAGTGGTAGCACAGGAAAATGACCCTCTGGTTGGAGGAGACATGGCCACATGCCAGCAACCTTTCTGACATGGACAATATGGCTTCTTTGATGCAGTGTTCAGAGTAAGATTAGGAAGGCAGGGGGCAGGGGGCTGAGGTGTCAGTGCACCCCTGTCTACAGACTGCCTCCTGGAAATATCGAGGCTTAAAACTCCAGGCTTGAATTTCGCCGCTGAGAAGCCACTTCCCATCCCAGGCGGGCGGAGATGTCACGGACTACGTTTGAAGAAGGCAGATGAAATGAAGAGGACAAAGAGGACACCTTTCCTAACGGGCGAAGTCAAATAAGGAGAGCCCATAGAGTTTCCACAAGAGAGGGAGTAATTTTATTTTCACAAATGAGATGACTTTCACGATGGTGTCACAGCCACCGCCCCTGCGTGAGTCACGTGATCTCCCTGGCCAGGTTCAGAGCAGCTTCCGTGCAGTAGCATCTCATTGAGCGTCTCGAGGTTTGGTGTTCTGATGTTTTCTCATTGTAGAAGCCAGAGTAGGGTCTCTATTCTCGACTTCGCTGGTTCAGGAACAAGTTTTTGGTGAACGGTTCCCTGGAACCTTGAGTCCTTTAAGGAAATGTAAATGGCACGGATGGGGCAGCTGTGAAGTCAAGTTCAAGAACTGCTGCTGAGCACAGGAGAGCCATCCTTCCCCAGATACTGCCCAGTCCAAGAAGCCAGACCAGGTTTTGTGAGCCCAGATGAAGGGTAGACCAGATGACCCCAGTTCCTTCCCACCACAAGGTCAGGAGAGAGCTCAGTGGAAGACGCTTCTAGTAGCAGACAGGTGTGAGGGGCTGTGTCTCCCTCCTCCTCCTCCTCCTCCTCTTCCTCCCCCTCCTCCTCCTCCTCTTCCTCCCCTCCCCCCTCCCCTCCTGCTCTTCTTTCTTCTCTCACCCCTTCCACTCCTGGCCTAATGGTCCATTAAATTTAAGTCTACTGTGACACACACAGTCAGTGGTAAAATTTTAACCCTGCCTGTAATTCCAACACTTCCAAACTTTGTTTAATTACAGATTCTGGGTTGAAACTGAGTTTGGATTAAGATCCTTGGAGGTGAATGGGCAACACCTCTAAACCCTATGACACCCTAAAACTCTCTGTGCAGTGTTTTCTCTGATGATGTAAGTGCAGGTGCTCGTCCCTAATGGAAACTTACTTACTCCTCTTCTAAATTAACTGCCTTGTTTCCCCCCAAATAAGGTAGAAATGAACAGAACCCGCCCCAGTTGGAGTGAAGCGGTCTGCAGACAGTTCCGTCTCAGCACAGCCGGCCACCGTTGGCTGTCTTCTGTAGCTCCAAGAACTTGACCCGTGCCGTGCGTTTCTTATCTGACATTAGTCACATCCACCCTCACTCCATGAGTCTGTTCCATGTCATTTAGCATTAAGAAGTTGAGACCTTAGAAGGAGTTTTCTTGATTTGGCCCCCTCATCTTCACAGGTTCTCCCCGAACCTCTCGTCTCTGTGAACGAATATTTGGAAGTTTCTTTTCCCAGCATCAGTGAACTCTGTCATGCTGTGATTTGCACAGGAGTTAACACTGAACCTTGAACCAAAGCGCAGAGAGTGTAAAAGATCACTTCCGGTACCTGCTGAAAGGTACACTGGTGCAGTTAAAGACCAGAGACTTCTGTTTTCCTATTACTGAGAGAATAAAACAGCACAGAGTAGATTCCATTGGCTAGAAACCCCCGGACATGATTACACACCATCAGTTTAAGTCTTCGCTATATTCTGCTATTAAACTTGATATATAAGGAATACAAAATATAAAATGCAGCCTGGGCTGAAGAAAAAGATCATGTGGGTCTCATCTTTGCACGAAAGAAGAGCACCCTCCCAGCTGGTGTCTCCTAATATCTCATGGAGAGGCGCTCCTTGATGTACCTACGGATGCGCATTAATGCACCATGGCCTTGGCCAGAGAGCACTTGGGGAAGAGGATGACAGTGTTTCGGAGTCTCACAACTTAGTAAAATGAATACATGCCTAAATTTTTTTAGAGACTGGGATGATAATGGTGATAATGTGTTTTTTAAATGGCATATATATTGTGTATATATTTATATGTTTATTTATTGTCATCTATTTGAAATGCAGAGAGAGAGAGAGAAGGAGATCCTCCACCCACTGTTCACACACTAATTGCCTGCAAACAGCTAAGGTTGTGCCAGGTTGACCAGGAGCCTAGAACTCCATCTGGGTGTCAGGGACCCGAGTACGTGGGCCGACACCTGCTGCCTCTCAGGGTTTTCATTAGCAGGAAGCTGGCCTGGAAGATGAAGCAGGACTCCAATTCGGGAAGTCCAGTGTGGGATGTGGGTGTCCCAAGCGGCTACTTTTAATAGGAACTAAAGTGACCTATAGGTTCAGCTTGGCAATAAAACTTCAACAAAAGATATTGTTAGAAATATCACACAATTTTCTGGTGTCTGCAAACATACAGCGCTCTCTGGGAATAATGGCTGCTCTGGACATGCCACTTGGCTCATCTGAGCTGCTAATGTGCCCTTTGGCGCCCACTGAAAGAACCTTCTTAACTGAATCAGGAGATCTCAGGGTTGGAAAGACCACAGAAGCCACTGGTCCACCCAGCTCAGGGCCAGATCCACACAGGAACTTGCCAAGTTCAGACAAAGCAGCTGAGATTGTTTATACATTATGATTATCTGAATTAGTAGGTTATAAAAAGAATTAATAAGACATAACTACTTCCCTCAGATCTACTCCCTTCCTAATAGTAAAGCTTCAATGGTTGTAAATTTTCTCAAAGCATAAATTATGTGATCAATGTGAGTTTGAGTGGCATGACTGATTGATGGCACCTGCTGATCTAGAGCGTTCCTGCCTTGCTCAGTTGGTCCATCTGGCTCTTTCTCAGATTTGGTCTGTGTGAGCTACTTTATTCCTGGAAAATTAAATGTAACATTTTAATCAAAAAGTAAGGAAATAACATCGTGTGATTTCTATACAAATACAGATGAAAAGAAGGACACACATATTCGTCTTTGTGAGAGTCAATGCTGAGATAAAATGGGAACTTCCGGCATCCATGTTAAGCTGAAGAGAGAAGACGATTAGAAATAAAAACCTTATGAAATCAATCTGCTCACCAATATTGAAGAAATAATGAAGTTTACCAAGGAGTTGGGAAAGAACTGAGGATTCTAAATAAAAATTTGTTTTGTTAAACTAAGATTAAGAAGCAGAGTGTGGTCATTCACCATTTTTCTCAGTCAAATTTCACATGGCTATTCACTTGCACAAGTGCAATATTCAATTATATTCCATCTTAAATTCATTTCTGTGTGTATTTGTGCACTTCCTGGGGAAAACGTGGCATTGCGAGAGTTGAACTAAGTGACTCAGTTAGTGGATTTGGAAGGGAGGCTCATGAAGCAGTTGTGACCTAAAAAGCAAATAGAAATCCACCCTGGCTGGCGCAGCTCTTCCTCTGGAAACGCCTGAGTGTGGCTGCAGTGACTCAGCAAAGATGCACAAGGTTGTATGTGAGGATTTGTAGCTGCATAGTGACTCAGCAAAGATGCACAAGATCGTATTTGAGGATTTGTGGCTGCATAGTGACTCAGCAAAGATGCACAAGGTCGTATTTGAGGATTTGTGGCTGCAGTGACTCAGCAAAGATGCACAAGGTCGTATGTGAGGATTTGTAGCTGCATAGTGACTCAGCAAAGATGCACAAGGTCGTATTTGAGGATTTGTAGCTGCAGATCCCCAAAATACCGATCTGAAGTTTTGAATTAATATGAGAAATGAAGACGTTTCTATCCAAATTAATTGGCTGCTGTTGGGTAAAAAACAAAACAAAACAAACAAAACAAAAAGCCTTAATGTTAATTTTCCTTAGTCAGGGGAGTGGGAAAAAAAAAGTCTACATTTGCATTTCTTTGTGAACAGTTGATGCAAGTTGTTCTGGAATGGAGAAGAATAAGGAGTTAAAGTTGAGAATGTGCTTACGTGATGTTCATACGTGTTCATACGTGCCACACACCTTCACTCTCTCATAAGTGGATTGACGGTTCTGACCCTTTCACAGACTGCAGGTGTGTCTGCCGGAGCGCCTCGTGCCTGATGATGCTGCCGTCCACTCTTCACAAGAAGATGCTGGCTGGAGCCGGGGCTATGTCTGATCTCAGGTCCAGGGGCTGGGAGCAGCCGTGCTGCCCACATGGTCAAGTCAGCACGGCCATCTGCCGATTTTGGTTAGCAGATTTTGTCACTGACATCTCTAGAAAAGGTACTGTCAAAGTTTAAATCCAAAATACTTCCTCCCTGATACAGAGGGGAGGAGGAGAAGAGGGAGAGGAAGCAGGGGCGGAAGTCTTCCTGGATGACGTGAAACGCTGCAGTAGTCCACCCTTGTTCAGGGGCCATGTGTTCCGAGACCCCCAGTGCCTGTCTGCAGTCACAGGTGATACACTATACTAATGATGGAGATGGTTGCTACGTGACTAATGGGTGTGTAGTGGATACGCTGGACGAAGGAATGAGGCACGCACGTCCAGTGCAGGATGGAGCACATAGCACGAGATTGCGTCATACTACTCAAAACTGCGCAATTCAAAAGCTTCTGATATTTGAAAATATTTATTTATTTGAAAGAGTGATGGAGAGAGAAAGCGAGATACAGATGAGAGAAGAGAGGGAGGAGAGGGGAGACAAGCGGGGAGGGTTATCCATCCACTGGTTCACTCCCAAGTGACTGTAATAGCCAGGGCTGGGCCAGGGTGAAGCATGGGTGGAAGAGGCCCAGGTACTTGGTCCATCTTCTGCTGCTTTCCCAGGTGCACTAGCATGGAGCTGAGCCGGAAGTGCTGGGAGTCAAACCAGCACTCGACATGGGTTACTGGTGTCACAAGTAGCAGCTTAGTCAGCTGCACCACAGTACTGGACCTGGGGATATTTTAAAAGATTTTATTCATTTATTTGAAAGGCAAGAGTTTTAGAGGGAGAGACAGAGAGAGAGGTCTTCCATCTGGTGGTTCACTGCCCAAATGGCGGCAATGGCCAGAGCTCAGCCAGTCCAAAGCCAGGAGCCAGGAACTTCTGGGTCTCTTACGCAGGTGCAGGGGCCCAAGCACTTGGGCCATCTCCTACTGCTTTCCCAGGCCATAGCAGAGAGCTGGATTGGAAGAGGAGCAGCCGGGACTCGAACTGGAGCCCATATGGCGCCCATAAGCTCCACAGGTGGAGGCTTAGCCTACAACGCCACAGCGCCAGCCCCACTGAGGGATTTTTTATTTGCGGATTTTTCCGTTTAATATTTTTGGGCTGTGGTTGACAGTGGTAACTAAAACCATGGACAGAAAGCCGTGAATGAGAGGGGCGCTGCTCCGCTTGGCTTTCAGAGGCACACCTGGTACGGCGGCCTTGCCGCGGACGGAAGCTTCTCTGTCCGTCTGGATCTTGTGCCACTTCCCGGGGAGGTGAAGGGATGGAGAAGAAACTTCGCAGGCTCGCGTCCCAGAATTAAGCAAACACCACCAAAATATGGAATTACAAATGCTGACAATAATGCTTTATTTAAAACGCGCTTCTTAAAATGTGTTCTCCAGATGCCTCTGGATGTCGCAGTGTTTATTAGTGCTGCATGACTCCTTTCTCTTACGTCTGAATCATTCCATCAAGGGTCTCGTAACAGATGAGCACCTGGGGAACGATGAGTTGTCTCTGAGGCACCAGCGTCAGCCTCACCCAGGCGCTCGTGCAGAGACAGGCCGGCCCACTGTGCTCAGGGCCAGAGTCTGCATCCTTGCAGGATCCTGGGTGCTTGGTGACAGTGTTTGAGAAGTGCCTGTCACATTGCTCACTGCATCTCTCCAAGCAGGGGTCCACCTGCCCAAAGATGGGGACCAAAGGTGGGCTTAGTAGAAAGGAGCTGCCATGGTGAGAGTCTAACATGCACATGCTCTGTGTCCAAGCTATGAGGGCGTTTTGTTATTTATGTGGAACCATAAAACAACAGGATTTTTAAAGTCCATTTATATGCATGAAGCTGGCCCACATATTCTCCAATCAATGCATTTATTTTCATTATCCTTGCCTGATAGCCAATAACCCATAAATTATCAACCTTGTGATCGCAACTTTTACAAATTCTAAAGTTGAGTATAATGAATTTTTTGGATGATTAAAATGACTGTCGGGGGCCGGCGCCGTGGCTCACTTGGCTAATCTTCCACCTGCGGTGCCGGCATCCCACATTGGTTCTGGGTTCTAATCCCGGCTGCTCCTCTTTCAGTCCAGCTCTCTGCTGAGGCCCAGAAAGGCCATGGAGGATGGCTCAGGTGATTGGGCGTCTGCACCCGCGTAGGAGACCAGGAGGAAGCACCTGGCTCCTGGCTATGGATCGGCGCAGCACCGGCCGTGGTGGCCATTTTGGGGATGAACCAATGGAAGGAAGACCGTTTTCTCTGTCTCTCTCTCTCACTAACTCTACCTGTCAAAAAAAAATATGGCTTTCTTCATCTTAACAACAGTTTCATGTGCAGCCCTGGGATTGTAACGGAGCTGCTTATAATTGGTGAGAAAATGGGGCACGTGTGTCTGCACACCCGCATCGGATCCAAACCTGTGCCGTCCACTGGGTTGTTTCGGCTCCCAGCTTCCGTGTCTCGTAGCCGTCTCTGTGACCCGTAAAGGTGATCTGGCCGTGTCTGCTGTGAGAAGAGACCTGACCAAGATGAGCAAGCTGGTGGTGGCGCTGTGAAAGCATTGCTGTGGAAGAGGTCACCGTAGGCCTTTTATAAAGACCGAGTGCAGAGAAAGAATCTGCTGTCTTGTGCAACAAGCCGAGACTCCTCCTGATGGCTGAATTGAAAGGATGGAGTGGGGGGCCAGCGCCGTGGCTCACTTGATTAATCCTCTGCCTGTGGCGCCATTATCCCATATAGGCACCAGGTTCTAGTCCTGGTTGCTCCTCTTCCAGTCCAGCTCTCTGCTGTGGCCCGGGAGGGCAGTGGAGGATGGCCCAAGTGCTTGGGCCCTGCACCCGCATGGGAGACTGGGAAGAAGCACCTGGCTCCTGGGTTCGGATCGGCGCAGTTCCAGCCTTAGCGGCCATTTGGGGGGTGAACCAACGGAAGGAAGATCTCTCTCTCTCTCTCTCTCTCTCTCACTCACCGTCTATAACTCTACCTGTCAATTAAAAAAAAAAGGATGGAGTGAGTACAGGATAGGAGACTAGGAGACAGACCATGGGCAGAATCCACTGAAATAAAATGAGGCACCACAACACGCCTTCCTCTCACCACAGCAGAACACCTTTGAGCAGGCTGTGTTCCCGTGACCAGTTGTCTTCTAGAATTTCCAGGTTTTCCTTTCTGGGATAGCTTAGACTTAAGTCTAAATTAAAGGGAAAATGGTCATCCAATTAAAATATGTAAGCCATTTGTATACACGTCTTTGTTGTTGCTAAGTTCAATCAGTGTAGCACCCAAATAATTGATAGTCTCTTGCAAAGTGGAGAAATAGTCATCAGGCACATATATTTTTCTGTTGCTCAATGGATGACCCTTTAAAAAGCTAAGATTGAATATAAAAAAACAATGTTTAATTGTCTTATTACTTTCCTTTTCAGTATTGACCACATAGCTGGCATCCATAATTACTTATTATCTTAATTCCTGCTGTTGCTAAACAACCATCGAGGTCCCTGGAGAGGGAGGCAATGCCAGGACCCCGGGCCTAGCTGTAGGATGTTCCCCCACTTGGGAGCGAATGCCCGTGGGCGTGCCGTGGGAATAGGGGCGGCTACTTAAATTCTATAAGCCATGCTCTTGTTTCTTGTCTGTAAAGTGGGTTTAGACCTATGTCCAAGGGTTATGTGACTGTTGCAAAGTTACCTAGGGGAGTTCTTAGTACCGTGTGGGATGCAGAAGCACTCGGTGAGCAGAGAGAAGCAGCCCTTGCTGGCTGCCCTTTCTCAGTGTGCCAGGTGGTGGTTCGAGGGGCAGAGAGGAAGAGCGGAGCTGAGAAACGCACAGGCGACAGCATGGAGAACACTGCTCTCCTGGAGCTGGGCCCGGCCTGTGCCGTTTGTCGGCATGGTCCCTGCTTGCTGGCCGAGCCGCGGAAACCGCACCGAAACGCGTGACTGTCTTCCTACAACTCCTGCTATTTGTACGCCACCTCCCAGAAGGGTTTATTTTCAGTCGCCAAAAAAACCTCTGGCAGCCTAAGGGCAGGAGGAGGAGTAAATAGAGTCATTCCAAGTTTGCAGTGTGCCCGTCGGGAGTAGGCGTTTGGCCTGGCAGTTAGGATGCCCACAGCCCATGTGGGCGTAGCTGTGATCCATGGACAGCTCTGCTCCTGACTCCGTCTTCCAGCCAAGGCAGACCCCGGGAGGCAGTGGTGATGGCTCAAATTACGGGGTTCCTGCCTACCCTGTAGGAGGTCCGGATTGCCTTCTGCTTTCTAAGTTCCCAGCCTGCCCAGTGTTGGACCAGCCCTGGTCTTCGCAGGCATTTGGGGAGTGAAGAAGCACTTGGGAGCGCTGTGCCCCTCTCTCTAACTCTCTCTCTCTTGCTCTTGTTCTTGCTCTCGCCCTCTCTTGCTCTCTTGTTCTTTCTTTCTCAAAAGGAAAAAAAAAAAAAAAAGTAAAAGAGTGAACTCTCAACCCTGCTCCAAGGTTAGGTTCATTAACAAGAACTTTCCTGGTAATGCTTCAAGGCCTTGGTTTCCTCAATGAGCGGAAATGAAGAATATTTCAAAGACTAGCACTGGGTGAATTTTAATAAACACGAAGCTTTGGGCAAAGCCAGGGCAAGGAAGGAGTGTGTGTTTCCTGTTGCTGGACAAGCACATGACCCGGAAGTGGAACTCAGCAGCTGCGTGTCAGCTGGCGTGTCACGTGGTCCTGCTCGCGTCTTTGTTAGGGACAGGCCTAGGAGGTACAATTATCTGTAGTTTGTACTTAAGGGGCTGCATCTGTGACTCTCAGGATAACCTGGAGAGAAACCAGGAAGCTCACACTGTACTCACAGTCGTGAAGTCTTTCCGAATGTGATGGTCCCTTTTGCTCTGCCTCTGTCGGCACATTGAGGAAGCCATGGCTGCGTCTCTCTGGAGCACGCAGAGTGGAGGTGGAGCTGCTTGAGACCGGTGTGCTGGCCCACGTGTGCCGGTCTCCAGGGTGTGTGGGGCAGAGGGAAAGCTGCTAGGGGTCGGGTGACACACGTGAGTTAGTCCCTGGCTCTGTCTTGCACACGTTATAGTCATCCAGCAAAATCATGGCGATTCATCACAAATTGCCTTTTTCCTCTTACTATTCAAGATGAAAGTTTTCAGTACTGATGCTGCAAAGTGGCGTTATGTTGATTTATGCTAATGAGTTCCATGGATGCTGTCATATTACATTGTTAAGAAGCGGCACTGGTGAAATATTCTTGCATCTACCATGATCTTGCTGACAGCCCAGGCGTGCCACAGAGAAGCAGCCAGGGACTCACACCTTGGCTGTTGGGTGGCTTCTGTCTGGGATGGGAAGGGAGGCAGACGGGGTGCTGTCTGTGCTGTTGGGTGTCATCGTAGGGATGGGGTGCTGTCTGTGCCATTGGGTGTCATCGTAGAGAAAGCGTGAGCAGAGGTATTCTTTTCTGACACACGCGATGTGCTGTGTGCATGTGTGTGCGAGCGTCGATGTGAATTTACGGTGGACTCCTGGCCACATTGATTTCCAGGACAGTACCTCTGTAATGGCGCGCTGGCATCTCCTAGAGGAGCTGCTGGCTGTAGGACTTCGGCCGCCTGCTCAGGCACAGTGCAGCGCCTGCCGGAGCCCGGGCGTGGTAAGAGGCCAGTGTATTCTGACGGAGAAGTCTACCAGCTGGGCTGAGTTTGTGGTTCCTGCATGGCTTCCCATGCCGTGTTTTTGTCCCTGCACATCTGAAGCCGCGTTAAAGGAGACGAGAGAGTGGTGTGTATGGAGGCGTTCTCCCAGGGGTGGAGACACGGCCAGGAGAGCCAGCCCGCAGGCCTTGGGGCAGGAAGTCTGTGTGTATTGCAGTAGGGCCTGTGTGCAAACCTCTCCTGCCCATGCCTTCACAATGGAGTGTGTTCTGAGTGTCCATCCTGCTGTCCTAGAACCCCCTGGATGACCTCCATTCCCTGTCACTGCCCGTGTGTGTGGTCACACAAACTCCATGCCCGCTCACTGCCCATGTGTGGTCACACGACCTCCATGCCCGCTTGCTGTCCGTGTGCCGTCACACGACCTCTGTGCCCGCTCACTGTCCGTGTGTGGTCACACGACCTCCATGCCCACTCACCGCCCGTGTGCCAGCACACAACCTCCGTCCCCCCCGGCTCACTGCCCGCGTGCTATCACACAACCTCTGTGCCCTCTCACTGCCCGTGTGTCAGCCTCCTGACGTCCATACCCACTCGCTACCCGTGTGTCATCCTTGGCCTCCATCTCTAGTCACTGTGTGTGCCATCCACTCAGCGCCTATTTGAATAATCAGTTATCTACTCTACTGAAACACTTAATGATCAATAACAACTGAGCCCGATGCCTTTCAGCTGCATGCTGACGTCCGTGCATCCTGGTGACAGCTGGCAAAGGGGTGCTTTGTACAGGTTCTAAAAAGTACCCCGCCCTCCTCAGGTGTCACGTAGGCAGCTTACTACCTGGGCTCTGCCTAAATTCCTCCCCTCCTGACAAGGTGAGCATTGTCATCTCAGGACAGCGACAGAACACCCACGATATGCAAAGTACTACACCAAGACTGCTAATTCAAGGAGAAACGAGAACTCGCACCCAGAAAGTCATTACCCGGTGTTGGCTGGTGAGTTCCATGCATGTTTGCCTGTGTGTGTGTGTGTGTGTGTGTGTGTGTGTGTGTGTGAAGGCTTGAATTGTGCTTTATTTATCTCCAGACCAGAGGAGCTTCCATCCAAAGTCCTTGGCAAACTAGATACTCTAGAAGAGTTAGATAAAAGCCAATAGCAGTGTAAAGAAAACTATAAAAACTGTGGTGACGGAAACGTAAGTAGTTCTGAACTACTTCCATATCCACAAACCATGCACTGATAGCTAAAATAAAGGCTCACATGCTTTTATATCAGTGATGGGATTGCTATCTCAGGGTCAAAGAGTGTGATTTCCTGGGGCGCGCAGGTCCACGGTCAGTAAGAACTAACCACCAGGGGTGGGCGTTCAGCTCGGGGGTGAAGATGTGGCGTGGGACACCTGCAGCCATGTCAGAGTTCCTGTGAAGGAGTCCGGACAGTGTTTCCAATCCCAGCGTCCTGCTGGCACACACTCTGAGAGGCAGTAGGTGATGGCGCAAGGACTGGGGAGACCCAGATGGAGCACCCAGCTTTGCTCTTCCTGTCGTGTCGTCCCAAAGCCCGGTCATGTCTCACCCGAGCAGATTGATGACCTGCACTGGGCTGCATCGGGGGTTCTCCTTATGAACTGAGCAGGGGAGAGCTGCTCGCTAAAGCAAAAAGAAGCGGTGATGGGAGACCTCTTGGAAGGAGGAGCCGCCCGGAGCCCTTCCTGCACGCCCTGCCCTGGAAAGAGAGAGCAACTCTGCCAGCTCTCCTCTGACCCCCGTTAGCAAACGAACTGGAGTATTGGCCACCTTGTAGCAACCAAAGCCTTCTCTTTGCAAACAGTAACACTGGCTGCCATGTCGCCGCCAGTTTCCCAGGAGGACATGAGTGGCAGCTGTGGCGGTGACGCTCCCAGTGCGCTTCCCTCTCCCGTGCCTCTTGTGCTGCTCCTTACCACGGGGCAAAGGACCAGCTAGAAGCTAAGCACTCCTCCCGCCACGGCTTTTCTCCTAAGGACTGGATAGGAGTGCAGTTCGCCGAGCTCGGGAGGGGGAAGGGGGAGGTCTGGTGTTTACCTTGCGAACAGCGGCATTCAAAGACCAGGAAAGAAATCTGCTGTTTGCTTCTGCTAAATGACAGTATTTATTATGCACTCACAAAGGGGTAAAAACAGCTCCTGTTGATTATTTTGACATTCAATCGCTTGCAGCACGTGAGGGATTAATTATGACATGGCACAGTCATCCTGCAGCTGAACTCCCTGGAGCCGAGAGGAAGGGTCCCGTCTCCCACATCACGTGTCAGGTGGCCGGAACACGACTCTCTGGTCTCGGTTCTTCTCCGGGAGATCTGACCGTGAACTCCGTGGCTTCATTGACTACCAGCGTCTCTGATTCAGATCGAAGTGCCCAGCTGGTCTGTATGGAGGATGCTCTTGTATACGCAGTCAGATTTTCCTCACCGCGGCTGGGTTTTCACTGACTTGACGTTGAACTGACAGGTCCATGGAGACGAGGCTCCTGCTCGTCATCCGTAGAGAAGGTGAGCACGGCTCTTGTCCAGTGTCCCCCCTGCTCCCTGAGGAGACGCCTGTGGAGTTCAGGTGGTTGAAGGGATTCCTGAGCTGGGTCAGAGGCTGCGGCCCCCGTGGAACACAAGCCCTCTCATGAGGGAGGTGGCATCCTGACCACTAGGCTGGACGCCTGCCCCTGGCCACCAGATTTCGTGTGTTGTTTTATTTTGAATGCTGGTGAAGGTATGAGGGCACGTCAATAAGTTCATAAAAATATGGAATTAAGAAGAGTTTATTTGGGGGCAAGGCATCTTGAAATCCATGCATGCCTGTTTTTCTAATATTCATTTTTCATAAATTCTCTGTGGACCCTTCCTTCCTACATACGGGTCCTACTTATACCTGAGATTATCTGTGACGGATGGATGATGACACCTGGGTGACAGGACTGCAAGGTAACGAGAAAGGCATGGAGGGAGAATGGGAACCCAGGCCATAGTCTCTGGGACCCCAAATGGGTTGTGCCCCATAAAGGCCAAGGTTTCCCTCCTGAGAGAGCGGGAGTGGAATGGCTCTTCCCGCTGGCCACACGCCCATCTTTGCAGGGCCCGGAAGACCCCACTTGTTGGTCTCAGTCTCACAGTAGGAGACAGAGGGTGATGGGAAGACTGGAGATTGCAGCTTCGCAGAGCAGGTCCAGGCCTGGGGAAGTCACAGGCCCGCGTGGCGGGGGGGAGTCCTTTAGAACAAAGAGCTGACCTCAGGGCAACGCTGGGAGCTGCGTGGGAATCCCATTCCACCCGCAGGGACTTTAAACCTCATGAAGAATCTATGTGTTGCAAGCACCTGACATAATAGATTTAGCCAGAAGTGATATTTTATTCACTGCCTTGAGATAACTGCCCGGTGTCTTACCTTGAGACCCCAACACAGGCAACCTTGAAGGGACCAACCTGCTCGGCTTCTGTTCAGCTTTCCTATTTCTGGATTGTATACAAAAGAAAAATCCAATGGCATTGAAGTTAAATAATACATTTTTTCCCTCCTAGAACCAATAAATCTGTTTAAAGATGCATTACTACTTTTCTTGAGGGATAATTTAGACTATGTATCAAAAAAGGAAAATCAATAGTTTTTTCTATTACAAATAATTGCCTGTTTGACTCTTTTCCATTTTTTCTCTTTTATTTATTTTGGCTTCAAACTATTTGCACGGAGAACGTTGCATGCCTTCAGTCTGGATCCGTGGGAGATGGCGCCTGTCCGTGGGCTCCCCCTGCCCTCTCTGGGATTCGGGAACATTGCATTCTCAGCAGTCAGAAATTACAGAGGGAGCCTGGGAACATGCAGGGTTGCAGCTGGTGGGCACAGCCCCGCATTGGCAGGAAAGGGGCCCCCTGTGTGGCGTGGCTGCTTGCAGGGTGCGGGGCTTGGCGGACTCGTGGCGCGTGGGCATGAGTGAGATGGGTCTCTGGCCCCAGGGTTGAGCTTGTTTGCTGTGTGGACTGTAGCCTGACGACGCAACCCAAGGCCGCGAGAAGCAAGACCTTCAGATGTGCAGAGCTGGAGCTGACGAAAACAGGTCTGAGCAACAGTGGTGCAAGGGCTGGGGGAGAGGATTTGGTCCGAGACTCAGTGAGAAGGGAGCATGGACAGGGCCTGTCCCCCCACCCCCACCATGTGTGGGAGGCACAGGAGAGAGCTGTGCACAGGAGGCCCCTGGAGTCTCTCCGGATTAGGTGACCAAAGGGAAGACGGTGATTTGGGGCCTGCTCAGGTGCCCGTGTGTAGTACACAGCTGACAGTGAGGATCTGGAGGAAGGAGTGAAGCGGAATGGGAGCAGGAGAGCAGCAGTCAGGGCACTCTGGTCAGGGCAGTGTCCGCAAGACGGCCGGGGTGGCAGGAAGCCAGGAACGCCGGGGCGCCCCGGGCACGGAAGCCTGTGTGCAGGGAGCAGAGGCAGAGGCAGACTAGGGGCAGCCGCCAGGACAGGCAGGCAAGTGAGGGGTGCTGCGAGGGCCCCGGCTTGCAGCAGCTGGGGGGAGCTGTGGCCCTGGCCCGTGGGTGGCGTGGGCTCCTTGCTGGGGAAGAGGGCTGAGTGGAAGGTGTGGGAGGGAAAGGAAAAAAGGCAAACGAAGTTAGAGAAAGGTTGGCGGGCTCGATCCCGCACCGGTTTAAGAATCACTCCCACAAACAGAAATGGAAAAGCGAATGACAAACCGGGAGAGGTGCTTCTAATAAGCTAGAAAAGAATCATGTTGCTGATGCACAACGAGTTGCATTTATCTGGTGAGCAAACAAAGAACGCTGGGAAGACAGAAGTAGGCAGACTGCTTTCCAGCGGCAGGTGGAACCACAGCGCGTGTCTGGCCTCAAGTCCACTGTGGAAATGTCACCTAAGGGCTGGCTGTAATTTAGCAAGGGCATCATGAAGCCGAGCTTCACACACCGCTCTCTGTGGATGCAGCGTCCACTGCAAGCAATTCCACGCACACTGCGTAACAGCACACATGTCATTTGGTGCATGGATCCCTGACCCCAAGGAAGTAATGGCATGTCCGTGAGGGCTGGTGCCTATGAGGCTCTTCACATTCTAGAGAGGGCTGGAAATGTCTGAACACCTGGTCTGCATGCACTGGGGGTATGGCCAAGGGGAAATGAATTGGGAGAGTAAGAAGCCACTGACAAATGATATTCGGGCATGGGAATGGGTTTAGGATGTGGCATGAAGTAAACATAGCAAGATAGCAGTGTAAGATACTAATTTTATTTTTTTAAAGATTTATATATTTATTTGAAAGAGTTACACAGAAGGATTGGGTGGGGAGAGATCTTCCATTCGCTGCTTTACTCCCCAGATGGCCGCAACTGCCAGAGCTATGCTGTTCCGAAGCCAGGAGCCAGGAGCTTCTTCCACGTCTCCCTCGTGGGTGCAGGGGCCCAAGGACTTGGGCCATCCTCCACTGCTTTCCCGGGCCATACCAAAGAGCTGGATCAGAAGTGGAGAAGCCGGGCCTCGAACCAGCACCCATATGGGCTGCCGGTGCTTCAGGCCAGGGTGTTAACCCGCTGCGCTACAGCACCAGCCTGGTAATTTTATTTTTTAAAAGTGCACATATGAAAAACGTGTGCCTATAAACTCAAATCTCTGGTTCCCTTCAAGTTGTAGCTCTACAAGCAATTGTCTTTTCTGTATGTCTAGACACAAAATAATGCACTTTCATGAGAGCACATTTGTCTAGAAAAGGGAAAACAATAGGGGCAGATGCTGTGGTGCAGGGGGTGAACACCCTGGCCTGAAGCACCGGCATCCTATATGGGCGCCGGCTCGAGTCCCGGCTGCTCCACTTCCCATCCAGCTCTCTGCTATGGCCTGGGATAGCAGTAGAAGATGGCCCAAGTCCTTGGGCCCCTGCACCCACATGGAAAAACAGTAAATAATATTGTTTTCAGAAAGAAATAATGGTGACTGGTTGATGGGGAAAGGTGGCTTCTGAGTGGAACTTCTGAGTGGGCTTCTGATGACCAGCGTGAAGGCGGGTCTTAAGCAGCAAAGTGTCCTCAAGTTCAAAGGCCCTAAGAAAGCGGAGCATAGAAAGGAAGACAAACTAAAAATACAAGGAATAATTCTTGGAGCCATCCAAGGAGGCAAAGAAAGGCATGGAGCCATGAACTCAGTGGAGGAAGGGGGTGACCCTTCTCTGGGAGAGGGAAGAGATGTGTGAGGACAGGTGTTTGAAGGGGTGGGGCCAGGCTGGTGAGAGAACTCCGGTAGGGGGCATATTCTGGAGCTGCTGAATTGACGGCCCCATGAGGACTGCCCTGTTTGTGCTCACCCATGCACCCAGGAGCCCAGCGATGGACATGTAGAAGACCCGCCAGTCTGGGGTTTGGAGGTGCTGGTCTGATGGGCGAGAGGCCGAGGCTTCAGAGTGAGAGCAGGAAGGGACGTGGCGGTGAGGCTCCAGCGCACTTCAGCCTCCAGCAGAGGCGAGTGAGTCTCGTGGCAGAAGAGCCACCCTCAGCAGCCCAGAAGTCCCACGGGGCAGCGGTCCACAGCTCTCTCCGGGAGCCTGTTGGGGTGTTCCTGGGTGCCCAGCACTTCAACAATCCTGGTAAAATCCGAAACACAGAGCTGGCGCGTGAAGCTGCAGGAGGGAGAACGCACGAGGGGCTGTGTGATCCACGCTGCCACCACCAGCTCCCGGCACTTCCTGGGACACGTTGGCTGCCAGTGTAACTGACTCCACCACCAGCTGCTCGTGCCCAGGCCCAAGGACTACAAACTCAGATGCTTTCAGGGGCCACACAGAAAGCAGGGAGGATGCCAGGGAGGGGTAAGCAGTGGGGAAGAGTGGGGCCTGCGGTAAGCTGGAGAGTGATGGACGCTCTGCCCACAGGCATCACCACAAGGGCGTTCACAGCAGTGCTGCCCACCCCACCGTGCCTACCCGCTCCCATCGGGCAGGAGCATCGCCTTCCCAGATGGCAGGCAGGCTGCTGCCGGCCTCGTGTTACGGTGGCTGCCTTCCACTCTCTTCCACACCACACCGAGCCCATCTTCACTGGAGAACGCCCCACCACTCCGTCTCCCCCCAGAAGTGTGACTGCTCCCAAGGAGCGGGCGCCGAGGGTGTGAGGCTTCCAGGATGAAGCCTCTTCAGTTCACGGTGGTGCGGGCGGATGGAAGGGGGTGCTTCGGTTCTGTCTTGAGATCTCTATGGTTGCAGCACACTGGGGAGGGGGTGCCACTGCCATGTGTTGGGTAGAGACCAGGAAAGCTGCCAGGCATCCTCCCATGCATGAGCAGTGCCTCCAGCAGGAACTGCCCGACCCCAGCGTCAGGAGCGCAGTGGATGGGAAACTCCGCACTAGCAGGCAGCCGTTGCTCCCCCACTATCCATCATTCAAAAGGCACGAGCCCTATTTGCCCCCTGCTCCACCAGCCCCAAGTAATGAGCGATGACAACCAGGTTTGTTTGGCCAATGGTCACCGCACTTTTGCTTCTGCCTTCTTACCTTCTGGGGCTTCTTCTCCTCTTTCCTCTTATTCTGGTCTTTTCTGGGTCACATTTCCCAGAAGGCTCTCTGCAGCGAACCGCAGACATTCCCATGGGAACAGTGCAGGCTGAGCCAGCATCACCCACTCGGGTTGTGGGATGGGCACTTCAGCTCCACAGACGCCAAAACCCGTCAGACCACGGCCATGGCCAGCCAACCGGACAGCCACTCCCGAGTCCTTTCTCCTAGCATTGCTTCTGTGAAGGTGCCTGGCAAAGCTCAGCGGCATTACAAAGGGAACCCACCCATCCACGGCCATCAGCAGAGATGATCTTTAGGTACCAGGCCCTGTGCAAAGCCCCTGCCCATCCTAAATGCTCACTGGAGGAGGAGGTAGATCTGCAGAGGCACAAGTAGGAGTCAACTGTGTACAGAACAAGGTCAGAGACACAGAAAGTGACGTCAGAAGAGGGGTGATCTCGGGGGTGGACCAGGGAGAATGCAGCCAGGCAGGGACCAAACCTCTGTGGTCCGAAGTCTTAAGACAACTTATCCTTTAAAGCTTTCATAAAGTGGGAAACCAACTTTCATTCGTGTATTTTAACAAAAGTTCATGTTGAGCCGGTGCCTCAGCTCAACAGGCTAATCCTCCACCTTGTGGCGCCGGCACACTGGATTCTGTCCCGGTTGCTCCTCTTCCAGGCCAGCCCTCTGCTGTGGCCCGGGAGGGCAGTGGAGGATGGCCCAAGTGCTTGGGCCCTGCACCCCATGGGAGACCAGGAGAAGCACCTAGCACCTGGCTCCTGCCATCGGATCAGCGTGGTGCGCTGGCCGCAGTGGCCACTGGGGGGTGAACCAATGGAAAAGGAAGACCTTTCTCTCTCTGTCTCTCTCTCTCACTGTCCACTCTGCCTGTCAAAAAAAAAAAAATGTTGTCATCATCACCAGGTGCTGTTCCAAACACATCCCCTGGTCTGTTCTGCAGAGGGCCACACCTGCTGGGGACATGGACACAGCTGGATGCAGGCTCTGGGCATTCCACACCAGCCTGGTTCTTTTCTATTTAAAGGGCTGAGCTACTGGAGAGTGACTGCTGGCTGTAGACCTTCCTGCCCTAGTTGAAGATGGGCTGTCCATGTCACACACACACACACACACATACACACACACACACAGGGTAGCTGTAACATGGCCTTAGATGCTTCCCTTCCTTGGTATTAGCTGGCCATGAACGTGGGCACTGATATGGCTTTGACGTCCCAGGGAAAGGACACTCACAGGCCATGACCAGCAACAGGGTAGCCAGCACACTCAGGGTGTGGCCGTGGGTCAACCTGAAGGGGATGAGATGTGTGTCACAACACAGAGGACTGCTCCCGTGCCATCTCTGGGCCTGTCTGCCGGGAGCTGGTGAGCAGGCAACGAAAGGAGACATGGGACACGCACAGTGATGTGTGCCCAGCTACAAGCGAATCCTGGATTCTCCCTGGAAGTGTGGAAGCTGTCCCATTCACCTGTAAACTGAGAATGGTCCACTTTCCCATTCATGCCAGAATTTCAGGCTCGGTGTAAATGCTGAATTTTCTGTTTTCCTAAAAATGAATGTTGGTAGCACAAGGAACCTGTGTTGGGTGCCAGGCTTAGAGACTCCCGCGGGCAAGGTGGAGGAGCTTCTGCAGTCTCTTTGTTTGGAGGGCTCATTGAACTTGATTCTGAGCCCTGCGCTGTTCCACTGAGCAGCTGTGTGGAGTCTCAGCCCTGCCATGGACTGGGTGTGGGACTCGGCCCCCAGAGCCCAGGCTGAGCCGTGCACAAAGACCCGAGGACTGTGAGGACCCGGTGTTTTGGTTTTTCTTCTCAGCATCCTAAATTAGCAGCACATAACAGGGGGTTAGTTTCTGCAGCTTATGGCCTGTCTGCCCCCAGCACGCGCGAGCGGACATAGGCTCTGGTGTGGCCACAGTGTCCCAGGACCTCTCGTGAGGTCTGGAGGGCAGGGTGGCCCACAGCCCTCAGGGAGGCCAGTGCCCGCTGGTCGCAGAAGAGCACCTGCCCCCGCCGGAGGCACGTGGGCACACACCTGGAGCCCACCTTACCTGTTCTGGTCCTGCTAACCACAGTTGCTCTGTCTTCCCAGCCAGGAAGCTTGGTCTTCAGATCACCGGGGACAGGCACGGAGGCAGCCGGTGGGTGGAAGGCGGAGTTGGTTCGTGGCCCTGGATTCCGCTCGCTTGGCCCAGCAGCCTTAGGTACGGCACCCGTCCTGGCTCGTGGGCTCCTGGTGCTGGAATTTTCGATCCTGTGGCAAATGTCAGCTCCCGTGAGCGCCCCGCCTGCCCGGCCACGTCCCAGAAGCCCGGGGCTGATTTTCCAGGTGTGCACAGCCACTGAGAGCAGCAGCCTCTGGAAGCAGCAGATGCGTCACTCCGGCCGAACACGGAGCTCTTCCTGTAGCCCTCGCGGGAAGGCGTGTTTTACAAGAGCGGTGTGCGGGGTCTCACAGTGTGCCACAGTGCCTGATATCTATCACGTTTCGGGATGAATACAATGACTGCAGAACTCTCATATCGGCAGTCCCCCTCTTTCCCTCCCTCCCCCCCGAAAATGCTTTTTAATTGAAAGCATTTTAAGGTTTGAGAGTAAACACACCAGCTATTTTCGATAGGTACTTGGGAATAAAACAGCATCTCCGGGGGGGGGGGGGGCGCATCCTTCAGGCTGTGTGAGGGGGTGCCTCTTGAGCTGCGGTTGTCGGGGTTCACTGAATGAAAGAATGACAGCACAGGACGGAGACACAGACGTGCAGACTCCCAGGAGAGGGGTGTCGGGGGCCGGCGCTGTGGCACAGCGGTGAAGCCACTGTCGGGGAGGGACACCGTTATCTCACATGAGAGCCGTCCCAGCCCCGGCTGCTCCACTTCAGATCCAGCTCCCTGCAAATGTGCCTGGGAAGGCAGCAGAGGCTGCCCAGGTGCTCGGGCCCTGCCCCCCACGTGGGAGACCTGGAGGGAGTTCCTGGCTCCTGGCTGTGGCCTGGCCCAGCCCTGGCCACCAGCTCGGGCTCTGTCAGCAGTTTCAGCTGTTCTTTGTTCCTCTCTGACTTCACCTTTCCCCAGCTGCGAGGGAAAATGGGAAAATCTACTTTGCAAAGATTTTTTTGGAGATTAAATGAAATAGTACAGAATGTACCAGATGCTAGCAGGATTGTTCTGGAACTTAATAAAAATAATTCAAAAGTTCAACTGGAAGAAAAAAAAACCAGATATTTCCATTATTTGAAATACTCTCATAAATCAGAAATTAGCATCACAATAGAAACTTGTTGTTTGAAAACTGAGGAGTCTTACAAGACAAGAAAGGGTTCCTAGTAGGAGACGATGCTGCCCGACACAGGGTGCTGCAGAAATCAGCTGTCCAGGGGGAACCAGGACACATCCCCCCCATTACCATCGTCCAAAGATCCCTGATAAAACTGAGGATTAAAGCAAAAGAGGAGGGGCCGGCACTGTAGTGCAGCAGACTAAGCCTTGCCCACAATGCTGGCACCACGTGTCGGGGTGCCCGCTGCAGGCCCGGCTGCTCTGCTTCTGATCCCGCCTCCTGCTAACGAGCCTGGGAAGGCAGCAGCTGACGGCCCACGCACTTGGCCCTGTCACTCCTGTGGGAGACCAGGACGCGGTTCCTGGCTCCTGGCTTCCGCCCGGCCCAGCTCTGGCTGTTGGTGCCCATTTGGGAAGTGAACTAGCCGAGGGGAGCTATCTGGCGTCCCCCACTTCTGCCTTTCAAATCAGATCAACCAATGAATAAAATCTTTTTTAAAATGCAGAAAAAGGGATTTTGAAAACATATAAAAAAGTTAAGTGTTTATGTGATTCCAGGACAGGGCAGAATTTGTGTGTCCCACAATGGAAAGACACAGTTGGAGAGAGTGACTGATGACCTGACTCTGTGAGGTTAACATATCCTGGATGTCAAAAATCCACATCCGAGCTCGATGGCAAATGAAGGGAAAAGAATCCTTCCATTCCTCTTTCGTTTTGTTTTGTTTTTAAGTAAGAGAGACACAGATATGTTACAAAGGAAGAAATTGGAAATCTACCAATATGTGAAAACTCCATTTTTTAGTATAGAAGAATGGGAATTCGAACGACATGCCATTTAGACATTATCAAACCAGCAAAGATCCGCCATCACGATCCTCAGTGCTGACAGTGACGTGGGGCTGGGGACCTGCATCCCCCGCCTGGGGAGCCACACTTGGAAGCCACGCACACAGCGTGAGCTTCGGCCTTCATACAGCTCAAGCCCTGGACCCCATTCCTGTGCGTCCCTCCTTCCCTCGCACGGTCTCCCTGCCTCCCACACACCAGAGCCCTCTCCCCTCTCCCCTCTGCCGACACATAGCCTCCAGCCCTGTGCAAAACACCGTCTGCCCGCAATTATTTTGTAAAGATCCAGAAAACCTGCACAAAACCAAATAAAAGCCACAATTACGTTACCATGGAGACTACAATGCCTTCACTTTCTCGTGCTGCAGCCGCTTGAGGGGCTTAGCCTGCTTGGATGCGGCGGCCACAAAGGGGACGCTGCGGTCCACCCCGAGCGTGCCACCTCCCTCCCAAGCCACCCACTCTGCACGGAGGGCCCCGGGAGTCGGCCTCAGGAGGCGACTCGGTGCCCTGCGCCCTCAGTGCCTGCCCAGAAGTTGCCAGGAGCCCCCTGCAAACGGCTTTCTCCCCAGAGGGCTCTGAGGCCAGTCTGAGGGGCCACGTGGAGGCACCCACCCTTCCCCTTCCCGCAGGTGCCGGGGGGACGTCCTCAGCCCTGGCTCCTTGTCAACCCTGGTCCCCTCCACCAGAACCAGAGCCCCAGACTCGCCCCTCTCTGTCTGAATTAGAGCTCAGATCAGTCTGCGGCCTCTGCTGTAGAGGGTCCTCGTGAAATTGACACAAAGTCAGAAATGCCAGATAGACGAATGACTAGCAACAGACACAGGCGTGCGCTAACGGCAGCACCACTCTCTGCCTACAATGCCAGTTTCCTCTTTCCGTGTCCACGTTCTCCCCGGCTTCCCATTCTACAATGTACGCCTAGCCAAGAACCTGGCACAAAATGAGTGGTACGGAGGAGCTAGTGACCTTGGAAGTGGCTGTCTGGCCTGGTGGTTAAGATGCCTACACCCTGGGTTTGAGTTCAGCTCCAGGTCCTGACCCCAGTTTCTTGTCCGTGTAGACCCCGAGGTACAGTGGCGATGGCTCAAGTAATTGGGTTCCTGCCGGCCACGTGGGAGACCCAGACTGCGTTCCTTGATCCCGTTCTGGCCCCGGTCCAGTGCTGCCCAGAAGTTGTGGGCATCTGGGGATTGAATCAGCAGATGGGAGATCTCCCTCTCCCTTCCTCAAACAAATAAGTGAAACTTAAACGAAATGTCCTGACCAAGTGAGTGAATATATCCACTAGACAGAACACTGCACATTCGGAGGGTGTTTTCCAATGTTTCATCGTAACGTCAGGTTATGCTCCACATAAAGTGCTGTCCCAAAGGAAACCAAGGTCAGCGCGCGTGCTTAGCTGGGGGTCCAGTGCCACGGGAGGGTGTGCAGGTCAGCGCGCAGGCACTGCCGCGCTACTCTATAGGTTTACCACGAAGCATGCCTTGCGTCTGCGGTTTGAATACATTCACCTCCACGTGCAGTGTATCTTTTGTCCACAAAGGTCAGGAGACGTCCATCCCCAAGGGCACAGGTAAGTGGCGGAATCAGTGCTGCAAGGCCGGGGCAGCCGAGCTCTGTTCCTGCTGCAGGAAGCTGCCTAGCTCTGCTCACCCTCACCAAATGGGTCAGGCAGAGAATCCCCTCCACTGCTTGCCAGCCCGACCTCCGCCGGCTTCTCTCGGCCTTTCCCCACTCCCAAGGCCCCGCATTCGTAAAGAGACCCCAACGTCCCTTCAGTTCCTACAGCCAGAGCCTGGTGCAATGCCCGGTGTACAAAGCCGGCATGAAGAAATGCTTTCTCATCTTCCAGGGAGCAATCCTGGGAGAGGCACAGCGCGCAGCGAGGTGGCGCAGCGAGGCACGTAAGAGTGCGTCCCCACGGCATCTTCAGGTGGTATGGCCCCTTTCTGCCATGGATGGTCCTGCCCACACTTGTGGATAAACAGCCTCTGTTTCCTGTGGCCACATCAGCTTCCTTGCCTCTCACCTGCCGGGTTCGTCTGCTGGGGCTGCCTTGGGCTAAGCAGGTCAGCTCAGAATGGATGGCCCGACTCACAGCCGCAGCAAACGGAAGTGGAGGGCAGGGAGTGGGCGGGGTGAGCTCCCAGGGAGTTCCTCCTCCTTGCCTGGCAGGTGCTGTCTCTGTATGTCTTCCCTTCGTCCTCTGAGTGTGTCTGTGTCCTGTCTCCTCCGTGCACAGGGGGCCGGCCACACGACCTCGCTTGGCCTCAGTCACTCTTCAAGGGCCCACTCTGGGAACACGGGCACATCCTGGGGTCTTGAGGGCTTCAACAGATAAAGTCGGCGGGCACAACTCATCCTGTGACCCCTGCTGCTGCCTCGGCTGTTCTGGCTCCTCGCTCTGTTCCCGCGTGGCCTGTCGTGGAAGTGAGTGCCCTCCGGCCAGCCTCCACGGCCCTCGCCCCACAGGCTGGGGCAGCTACAGCCACTCCACCGCAGCTTCTCACTCTGTTTCCTGTCCTGCGAGTCGGCGGCCTGTTTTCTCCACGCTGTTCTGAACCTGTCTCCCTGGTCTCTCTTCTTTAATACCCGCGGGGGCGTCGTCTCCATTTGTTTACCTTGGCAGGTGCCATGGTCTTCCTCCTGCTCTCTCCCCTTGGCCTCCGGGATTTAACACCGGACCCTCCCTCTGTGCCAGGCCTCCTTCTTATGTGAGTCACTGAGCATTTCCCAGCCACCTGTGCGTCAGGCGCTGCTGGGGAGCCCCTGGCAGTCCCAGATGAGGACGATGGGTTTGTCCTCTAGGGATGCAGCTTAGCCGCCTGCAGGGGTGAGTGCTAAGAGCTCTGCTGTGTTCACAGGGCTTGGAGACACAGCTCTGGTGCCTGGCAGTGCAGGGGGGGGAGCACCCAGGCATCAGCATTTTGTCCAAAAGCCACCAGGTTCCCTGGATACAGGAAGTGTGAAACATGGCCTTGCCGCCCTAAGTCGGAAGACAATGAAACAGTCCTTGTGGTGGAGCAGTGAGATCCAGCACAGAGACAGGATGGGACGCTAAGCGTGGCTTTACGGGATGAGTGACAGCTAGTCGGGGTGGCGGGAGGCGAGAGAATCAGCACAAACGGGGAAGTGGGGACACACGGCGAGCTCAGGGACCACGCGAGGCTCAGCAGGTAGACCGGGCGGAGCTGGGGGAGATCCCTCGATGTGCCCTGGGCTGGCAGGTGTGCCTTTGCCTGGCTCCGACTGGACGTCACAGCCCTGCCCACTTAGCAGAAGCGATGTGGCGCTTGGGAGCTCAGCCCTGCAGACCCCACCCCCGGGGACTCTGTGGCGGCCCAGCCTCCGCCAGTCCGTGCAGAAGACGCTGGCGAGGAGCTGAGTGAGCCCGCAGCGTTCCACCAGCGGCTCCCAGGAATCTGTCTATCCTCTCCATCAAAGCCGAATCCCCCATCTCTCCCCTTGCACCCTCTGTCCTGTGTGACCCAGTGAAATTCACACAGAGGTGCCAATGAGACAGACCCCTACTCCCCCGCCAAGGGGAGGAGTTTTGAACCTCCCTGCTTCTCTGAAGGGAGGACCTGCACTCCTGTCTCCAGATGCAGCTGCCTCTCCCGCTCTGCCCCCCCCCCCCCCCCCCCGCCCGCCCGCCCCAGTCTTCCCCTTCTGAGTTCCCAGGACAGCCAGTGCTCCCTAGGCCTCACCCTTCCCTGGCCCAGGCCTGGGGGGTTCTTAATCTGTCCTCATGCCTCCCTTCTACTGCTCAGCTGCTGGCACAGCTGGTCTCTGTGTGGCCCCTGGGGCTTCCCTGCCCTGCCCACAGCGCTGCTGTGCGGTGTCTGAGTGGCTCAGCCACAGGCAGACAAGCCGTAGCCACCATGTGGCGCCGAGTCCATGGGTTTCACGGGGCTGACCGGGGCAGCAGGGAAGACTCCACGCCCTTTCCATGCTTGGTGCTCTCAGGGAAGGCCCACGACTTGTCTGTCTCACGCATGGACATTTTTCTACCGCATATGAGCCCTGGGCACTGGTTCCAGAGTGGAGCATTCTGGGGGTGGGGGTGGACACAGACCACCGGGGGCACCCCCATCTGATGCCTGGCTTCCCAAGGGTCTGTGCTTACCCCCAAGAAGAGGCCCCAGGCGCCTGACCCCGGCTCCGCAGGCACCGGTGCTCTGCTCTGGAGGTGATGCAGCTGGAAACACACATTTGGGCGCATCTGGAAAGCGGAGAAAAAAAGAGCCCAGAGGCACAGCATTGGTGGATGTCAGCTGTTTATTGACTTTCGTGCTTGGGAGCGAGACACGACCCCAGCGACCGCAGTCCCGCGGTGGCCCGTGGCCGGGGTGGCCGGGGTGGCCGGGCCTGGGCGCGCACACGGCCCCAGCGGGCCAGCCCCGCCCGAGGCCCGCGCCTCTGCCCCGCGTGCGGCCGCCGCAGCGCCCCGCCGCCACGAACACCGACAGCATGCGTGATTTCCATGGACACATTGCTTCACACCGAGCGCTCACCATCTGTTCAGCCCCCGATTTTGAATGCAGAAAGAGCATATTTCACAATTACATCTGTAAGTAATGATACCAGCAATTGAAATGCACGTATATGTTCGCACAATGCAGCCGACAGCTGGGACGCGCTCCCCCGCTCTCGTGGCGCGGGCACAAATCAAAGGAAAATATTCGCCGGCTGCGTGCGGCCGCTCCTGCGGGAGACCGGGACTGCGCCGCCCCGGCGTCCCCGGCCAGCTCGCGAGGTGCACCGCGCCCTGGCCTCGGCCCGGCCTGGGCCCGCATGCCCGCTGCCGGCGCCACCCTCCGCACAGCGCTGCACAGCGCGCTCCCTGCGGGGCGGCCGGGACTCGCAGCCGCCAGGGAGACGGGCGCCGCGTGCCCCAGACCACGAGACCGCGCGCATGCTCCGCGCAGGCCCGGAGAATGGGCACCACGTGACAACGGCCGCTTACCCAGAGCTCTGTGCGGCGATGTCACGTGGCCGGCGCTCCCCCACGCCTCCGGGTCACGGCGTTACGGCCCTGCGTAGCGGCGTCATGACGTCACCTGGCGCGCTGTCATGGCGCTGGGCTCCTGGAGCGTGCTTCTGACGCGTGTGGGCCTAGGAAACCTCCGTGCCCGGATCGCACAATTTGGAAAGGGATTTTTCCTCTTTTCTCCGCGCATCACCGTTGCGCGCTGTGGTGCCGGGAGAAGACGGTGGTCGCCAGGCGTCGGCGCTGTCCGGCGGAGCGACGTCTCTGCCGTGTCGGGTCTGTGTCCTCCCTATGGATGGGCCCGTCTGTACCGCTGCGGCACGGCCGACAGGCGTGGACCTCCACTCGCGAGGGCTCCCCGTGGAGACGCCCCCAGCTCGCCCCTGTGGATTTTAACCGCTTTAGGCATCGCACTTGCGATGTGTTTCCCGTCTGGTTAGGGTGCTGGCTTGAAGAGATGGGAGATTTACTCCTGGACATCGCGAACAGCTTAGGTGTTTGGGAATGCGCAGAGGGATGCGAGGGCGGGACGGGTCCGCCGAATGCGCTGTCCGTGACGGCTGCTCCGTGACCCGCTGGGGGAGCACACAGCCGACACCCTCATCTTCGGCCTGCCTGGTTTGCCCCAGCGTTAATGTGCTTAGAACATTCAACCCGGAATTCACTCCTCATTTACTATTCATGCTAAATTTGAATCGAAACGACCAGTGAATTGCGTCTTCAAAGGAACCGAGTTTAATCGCGAATTCCGCAGCCCACAAGATACTCAAGTAGACTGGCCGAAAGTCCAGGTGCAGCCCTGGCTCCGCTGTCCCTGAGTCAAGCCGTAATTCAGTGCGGTTTGCCATGACCGTGAGTCTCTCCAGCGGGTAGGAGAGACCCACGGCGAACCTTTGCCGGAATCGCCTTTGCTGGCACAGTGAGCGAGGGTCTCCCGGACAAGCCCTGCCGGGCGCTGGATCCGCTGGCGAGGCTGTTAGACGTGTCTGCTTTTCCATTAGGTTCCCTGAGTTGGTCACCCTCTGCGCCTCCGTTTCCACAGCTGCAGGACGGGAAAAATCAAGACTGACTTCGTGGCTCTGCAGCTCTTAGTGAGAACGTGTCTGCCCCTCACAGACAGTTGCCTCTGAAGACGAGGCTGAGAATCGTAAGGCAGGGCACCCTTTGGTGCCTCTTCCTGTTTCAGGACTCTTTTAGGAAGTCCGACAGTCTGTCCTCTGAGAAACACAGAGGAGAGCAGGCTGCCACCGGCTTCTCTCACCTGCCACCTGTGGCTCTGGTCCAGCCGGTGGCACCTCCCAATGCAGAGTGTGGGACTTGCATCTGCATGAATGAGCTGTTGAGATGCAAGGTGCGTACACCCCAGAGCCCGGGGAGGGAATCCTGACTTTGCTGAGGGTGACTGTGAGGGCTGAGAAATTTGGGGACCGCGGCCAACATGCTGTAGTTGTCACTCAGCGTTTACCAGTGTGCGAAAAAGGCAGGAGCAGTGGAATCCAATTAAGGAAAAGGGTGAAGCAACAGATGTGAAGGAGAGAGATGGAGAGACACAGAGCACATTTCCACTCTGTATTTTATTTTAAATGCTCACAAAACATGCAGATTGTCAACACCCAAGTCAGGCCCAGGAAAATGCAGCGTGAAGCGTCAGGAAGATTTCACAGTGTGGAGAATGTTCTTTTGCATGAAACAGAGATCACACATCAAGTTCAGCTCCGATGTATTGTTTTTGAGTTCTCCTGCATGGTAGTAATGTGTTTTCAGCAAAGGGAGCGAGAATATCTGGACATCAGATTGTGACTCCCAGGCCGGTGTGTGGAAGGGGACTGTCAACGTGGGCACTGGCTTGCAGAAGTGGCACCGTCAATTTGTAAATGCGGCGGGGTCTGGAGTGGATAAGGCTCTGGGTGTGAACTGCATTTGCTCATGTCATATGGAGTTGGGATCGCTTGTGCTTTCTCGATTTTAAAACATAAAGGGAAGGTGAAAGGATTTTCTAAAGCTTAGGAAGATTCTAAGACATTCTAGAAGTTCTAGAAATCCTTGCAACCTCTCTGAGCAACACAGGATTTGTTGCTGGCCTGAGGTCATGATGAGGGTGAGCAGATAGTTTGCCCAGGCATTCCAGCCTTCGGCCTCCCAAGCTGGTGACAACAGAGGGCGTGGGGCAGGTGACGTGTGAGTCCCTGTGGGCAGCAGAGCGGCTGTGCTTTGCACCCAATGCCTTCCTCCTTCCTGAGTCATGTCAGAGCTTGTGCGGATGGTGGCAAAGCTGATAGGGAGGGAGGGACTCTCGGGTGGGGGTAGGGTGGGGGAGGTCAGGAGCTTTGGACTTGAGTATCTGGGGAGGGTTGAGAGAACAGAACAAAACAGTAATAGACCAGTAAACATGGCCATGAGAGGCATTCATCTAATCAGTGAAGAGACAGAAACCCTCGCCGAGAGCGGCCACCCGAGCCTGCAGGAGACGGGGCAGATGCTGTGTTCCGCTAGGATGGGATTGCACCGGGGCTCAGAGCAGCCGCAGAGAACACCTCCATTAGGTAGTGGGTTCACACGGGCATCGAGCCGCCTGCTGCTAGCTGGCTTCTCATCTCCCAGGAATATGGCCATTAGTTATCAGATAGCGGGTGGGAGGGATGTTGGGCAGGAACAGAATTGCCGCCTGTGTGCCCCTCCTCGGCTTTGTTGCCTTCAGTGGGTATGTGTAGGTACCAGGGGGTCGTTGCATGATCAGCTTTGGGAATTAAGTAAAGAGCTCTGAAGAGAACTCTCATCCATTCTCCCCCCACAGGCACGTGCCTAGATCAGACACAAGGACCATGTCATAATGGTGTGTGACAGGGACCGAATGGTGCCGCCTGATGCCGTTCTTCCTTTGCTGGCAACACTCGCTGGTGCCTTAATGCTGGCTCTCTGTGATCCCTAAGGACCGCATGGCTCCCAGTTCTTATCAGTATGTAGTGATCCCTGATCGCTTGCACTCTGCCAGATACCTCGGAGCCTGTAATTTGATCATGGGTGAAAGAGAGAAGAAACCTTGGCAATAAAGTTTGAAAGATTCACTTGTCTTATAGTCAGTGGATGAGTGCTATCTAGAACAGGACATGTTCGTGCCTTGGTGCATGGCGTACGGTGCTTTCAGATAATGTTGTCTTTATTCGCGACTTTGGTCAATAGAGAGTTCTGATGTATTCATTGTTTTACAACGCAGGTGTTGACCGCCACAGAGGAAGAAGAATGCAGCCGCTGCCCTCAGGAAGTTCCCGTTGAAATCACTGTAGGTGCGTGTGCATGTGTGGGCATTGTCCTGAGGCTTGACCGTCACTGGGTAGTGCTGGGGATGCACGCACAGTGTCACTACAGAGCCCGAGTGTGATGAAATGATGCTGGCAGGAACCAGATGGTTCCCGCCAACTTGAGAAAGCAGATACACAGAGTGGTGGAGAGGAGCAGGTTTTAAGCGGTTCACGTTTGGCACAGTAAATGGGGCAGGTTATGTGGGTTCCCAGCCCAAGCCTGCTGTGAACTTGTGGAAGAGCCTGTCCCGGCGGTCCCCTGAGAGTCAAGGGGGCCACACACACTCTAACCAGGTGGTGCTGAGGCAGTTCTTGTGTTGAGTTGTTCTGTGGTTAACAACTATGTATCAGAGCGTGTGATTAGCTTGCGAATATTATATTAGCATTAAAAATCTCTGGCTTCTGCTTTGTCTGAAGACTAACACACCACCAAACCTAAGAGCCTTGAGAAGACACCAGCTACAGCTACCATTTGTATGACCCTGATGTATATCAAGTGTGGATATACCCATGCATATGCCTGTACATATACCATACACATGCCTATATATGTGTGCAACCAGGATACACACATGTGTGTGCATTTATGGGCCATATGTTCCTGTTTTCCGTTGTGAGTGTGGTTTTGAATGGCGCTCAGAATGCGTGTTCTGGGGGGATTCTTGAGCTGTGACGTCTGGAGCAGGTAGCTTGTGAGGGAGTTTTGTCATAGCTGGGCCTGGGAGCTCACTCACCTATTGTACCTGTGCCATCTGCTTGTCCTTGCTAGTGAGCCAAAGAGGCAGGCAGTACTGGCTCAGTGATGAGTGTGGATAAGGAAGAGGCTGCAAGTAGTTTGGAAGTCCCCTGCACTGAGAGCCGGGTCCAGGGTTTCTGCCGCCAAAGCCAGTGCAGGCCCACGTGCTGTTGTCTGCGGGCGGAATGGGAAGTCCTAGGAACTGGTGTACATGGTGATGCAGCCAAGCGGGAAGCAGCAAAGCTATTTGCTTGTTATAATGTTGTATTTTTTAAAAGTGGTTATTTCTTTATTTTCAAGTTCTTCAAGGTCAAATAGAGAGAGAGAAGGAGAGCGTGCATGCCTATCTGTTGGTTCATTTCCCAAATGCCTGCAACAGCCAGGGCTGGGCCAGGTGAAGCCAGGAGCCCTGGAATTCCATCTGGTCTCCCAAGGGTAGCAGGAACCCAGGTACTTGAACCGTCGTCGTGTGCCACCTCCCAGCATTAGCAGGAAGCTGGATTGGAAACGAAGTAGCCAGGACCTAAGCTGGTACTTCCATATGGGACGAGGCCATGCAAGCAGTAGCTCAATTTTCTGTGCCATGTTTGCCCTAAATTTGGGCCTTTTGAGAATGTACTTAAGGGTTTTCTTAATTGTCCCTTTCAGGGTCCCTTTCCTGTGTTGATATTGGCCAAAGATAGAGCAGTGATTTCAAAGCAATGAGCAAAATAAACAAACCAGGACAGATACAGCTGCTGAAAAAGGGCCTTTCTAGTGTCTGGGCCTGCCAACCGGCTGAGGGCAGTGAGCTCTGCAGGGACAGGGCATGGCCTGCGTGAGCACTGCTAGTCCAGCCCCTGCAGCCCGGGCGCGTGCTGTTCCTTGCTCAGGGCTCGGGGAGGGTAGGCCTGTGCTGGCGAGTTCACTGCTCTCACTGTACTAATGAGATGCTTCAACAGCACTGCTGCCCCTGTAAGCAACAGGGCGGCCAGCAGAATGCTTTCAGCCTTCCGTGATTTTGAAACCCTGGAAACCCTAAGAGACCAGCTGTACTCCTTCCGCGCAAGGGGAGGGCCTGCAGATACTTAAGTTGGGAGCATGGTCCTTCCTTCCCTGTGTCCTGTGGGAACCTGTGCCACCGTCACTGCCTACTGCCAGGGTCCCCATCAGACCTGGAGAGTCCCAGAGGAGAGCAGCGGCCCTTGCTCAGCACTTGGATGGCTCTCCTGGCCCTCAGGGCTCTGAAGTTGTGGGTCAGATGTGGGGGAGGGGAGCAGACATGCTCCAGGGAGACCAGAGATAGGCGAGGATATAGGGTGAGGCCCCGCAGGAGGGAAGTGGACTCGGGGCAGAGAGGGGCCTTGCTTTTACAAAGATTTATTTATTCTTTGAAAGGCAGAATTACAGAGGAAGAGGAGAGAGAGAGAAGGGAAAGAGGAGAGAGAGAGAGAAGAGAAAGGAGAGAGAGAGAGAGAGAGAGAGAGAGAGGTCTTCCATCTACCGATTTCACTCCCCAAATGGCTGCAATGGCTGAGGCTGGGCTAGGCCAAAGCCAGAAGCTGGGAACTCCATCTGGGTCTTCCATGCAGGGGCCCAAGCACTTGGGCCATCGTCTACTGCTTTCCAACATGCGTTAGGGAGCTGGATGGGAAGTGGAGTAGCTGGGACTTGAACCAGCAATCATATGTGCTGATGTCACAGGCACTGGCCCAACCCACTGTACCATAACACCAACCCCAAGGTTCTCTCTGTCCAGGTCGTCCCAGCTTGTCAGGCTGGGGAAGCAAAGAGAATAAACAGGGACTAATCTTTGTTCATTGGACATCTGGCAAAATGTTGTGTGTTCATGTCTGCCCAGAACTGATCTTCACAGTCGGAGCCTGGACGGAGCATGGACTCCCCATGGCCACTGACTAGCATGGGGGTGAGAGCCTGGGAGAGGTTAGGGCTGCATCCTGCGCTGCCCAGTGCACAGGGTACGTCTGTTGGTCTGCCCAGGAAGCGCAGAAAGGAATGGGGAGGAGAAGTTAATGAACAAGTGTGGGGTTCTAATGGAGGAACTCTTGCTGTTCTTATTCATTGTGCAGTTTGAGGGCTAGAAGCAAAGTATAAGGAATCACTCGCCAAAGAAGCCATGTTCTCTGTCACGGCCAGTCATGAGGAAAAGTGGGAGGGTTGAGAGTAGAAGAGGTGAAGTGGGAGAGGGGCGAGTGACTATTCTGAGAAAAGGAGCTGGGGGGGAAGTGGATAAAGTAGGATACATGAGGAAATGCTGTGAAAACGAAGAGGAGGTGAGAGGCAAGGTAGCCCCAGGTGCGTTTTGACAACAAAGTCCCATTGCTCAACTTGGCTTTCCCCATCTCCTGTGTTATTTAGTTCTTGATTCAATTCTGTGAAAGAAACGTGGGTTTCGTGGATGAAGATGGAGAAAGAGGTGAAACTGTAACTGCTTTCTTGGTGATAGGGAAGGCACATCTGTCATTCATTCCATGTTCATTTAATAAGTTCTCGTGGAACAACTGCCGTGGACAAGTGCAGGTGGAGGCTTCATCGGTGGCTCAGCCTTTCAGGTCGAGTGGTGCGTTTGGCCTCGCGGTGAGCCCCGCGTTGCAGAGTGGAGTGCCTGGGCCTGAGTCCTGGCTCCGGCTCTTGATTCCAACTTCATGCTAATGAAGACCTTGGGAGGCAGCAGGTGTGTACTGCCATCCCCATACCGGACATGGATTGAGTTCCTGGATTCTGGCTTTAGCACAATCATTGCAGGCATTTGGGGAGTGAACCAGTGGATGGGAACCTTTCTGCTTCTGTCTCTATGAAATAAATGAAAACATTTAAAGAGTCAAGTTTATTGAGGCATTACAGTAAGATTCACTTCTTTAGGTGTACAGTGTCATGACTTTCCATGAATGTGTAGCGTCCTCAGGCTTCTGACCCCGTTCCAAGGCCAGGCGCCCTCTGGTCTGATTCATGCCCGGATAATTTTAGCCTTTCTGGAATGTCATACAAATCAAATTGTAAAACTTGTGTCCTTTTGTGTCTGGCTTTCTCGGCCAGCACAGCACCTCTGAGAGTCATCCCTGGTGCTGTGTTTATCTGGCCTGTTGCTCTCCCATGCTGAATGCGATTGTATTACAAACCTTTGCCCATTTAGCTGTTGATGCCATTTGGATTATTTCCAGTTTTTGGCAACTATGAACAAAGCTGCTATAAACATTTCCATATAAGTCTTTGGGTGGACATATGCGGATGCTTTTATTTTTCTTGAGTAAATACCCAGGAGTGGTTATTTAACTTTTAAGGATGTGTCAGGCTAATTCCCAAACACGTTATACCATATTTTGTTCCCTCCAGATGTATATCAGACTGAGTTTTTCCACATTCTCAGCAATATCTGGAGTGATCAATTTCAAGCATTGCTATTAGTACCTAATAGTGTTTGTTGTGGTTTTAATTTGCACTTCCATTATGTCCAAAAATATTCTTTACATGTGTATATTTGCCATCTGTATATTTTCTTTGGAAATCTTGAAATAGTTTGCTGTGACTTTATTCATTCATTCATTCATTAGTTTATGAGATGGGGAGAAAGTGAAAGAGGTCCTACCCACTGGTTCACTTCCCAAGTACCTGCCAGGACAGAGACTGGGCTGGGCCAAAGCTAGGGTTGGCAACTCAATCCAAGTGCCCTACTCAAGGGATAGGAACTCAGGTACTCCAGCCATCACTACCACCTCACAGGGTCTAAAGTAGCAGGAAGCTGCAGTCAGGAGATGGAGCGTGGTGTTAAATCCAGGGACATCTTGACCCACCTCTTAACCACTAGGATAACCACTTGTGCTGATTTCAGTAGTTCATGCATTTGCTTTCGATTACTTCTATGTGATCTTATGATCAATTTTTTTGAGTTCAATTTCTTGTATTCCTTCTATCTCATCGTCTGAAGTGTTGTGTTGTTTTGGGAGTATCATATTGTCTTCCTTATTCTTATTTCTTGAATTGGTGCATTTATTGTTTGGCATTTGTGGAGATACTCAATTCTTTTTCTTCTTTCTTTCTTTCTCTTTCCTTCTTTCTCTCTCTCTCTTTCCCTCCCTCCCTCCCTCCCTCCCTCTCTCTCTCTCTCTCTCTCTCTCTCTCTTCTGTGGTGGCTTTTATGTTTGTACTATGACTCTGTAGATAAGTGGAATGTCTGCTTTCAGTGTGATTCTCTAGATACTTATAGTGGATGTGGCCAGAGAGCTCTGTTCAGTTCCCCAGGGTTAAGGGCGTGCCTAAGGTGACACACCCAGATTTGGAGTGGTAAATCAATCTCTCTCTCTTTCTCTCTCTTTTTATTAAAGGGAGGTTATTCTGCTTGGCTGAGCTCCTCTCCTCAGTGGAGAGCAGTGCCTGAGTACTAGCCCCAGTGTATATAATATTTGTCTACTCTGTCCCAAGGACCACACAAAGGATCAGTGCAGTCCTCAGTGTAAGTTCAGATTCCCCAGCAATGTCTGTCACCAGGTATCCAGGAACCCCCGAGCTTGTGGATTCTCCCACTGAGACTGCTCAAAGTCTCAACCACACCATGAGTCCTCCCACACACCCTCAGTTTTTTTTTTCAAAGTCCAGGTACAGAATTCTCACACAGTCACAAGCTCCTAGCCTCCTGTTAGTTCTTCCCATTGGAGTCAGGAGTCTCCACTCGGCTGGTTGCTAGATGCAGACATGAGCTGGTGCAGCTGTTAAATATGTCCAAAATGGCAGCTGCTCTATTGGCTTGTCACAGTAGGCCATTGTAAAGTGATGTGGGAGAGAGAAACGTGTCTGTCCAGTCCTTTTTCTTTCTCCTCTAATTAGGCTGGTACACTTTTCCCCACGGGGATCCAAGCCAGCTTCCCTCTAGGCTCTTCCTGCAGCTTTTTTGCCAGTGGCTTGGGCTGCTGAGGTCTGGTCTCACCTCACTTTCCAGCACTGGTATGCAGGCTCTTGGCTCCTGGAGTCCCAGGAGTGGGTGCCCACATCCTCCATGTAGGTGCACTGTGTCCCTCTAATTTCAGTAGAGTTTCCTATGCCATTTTCTCTCTAACTCTTCTCTGAGACTACACTCTCTCCACTTTTTAAAAACTATCTTCTCCTGGGTTAGTGCGGTAAGCGCCCACCCTACTCCGCCATCTTGGAACCGCCTCACTCATCTCAAGTTGCAATTTTTAAAGGTTCTCTGGATTTTTCTTTATATATACTATCATATCACTCTAAATTCTTCCTTTTCAATCTGGATGCCTTCTGTTTCTTTTTATGATATGTTAATTATTTTCTCTTTATTTGAAAGGAAGATTATCTATTTCTATATATACATATATATGTGTATATATACACATACATATATGTGTGTGTATATATGTATATATATATATATATATATAGAGAGAGAGAGAGAGAGAGAGAGAGAGAGCGAGTGAGCGAGAGAGAGGGAAAGCATATAGAAGCAATGATCTCATCTGCTTATTCATCTCTCAAATGCCCACAATAGCCAGGGATAGACCAGGCTGAATTCATGAGCCCAAAACTCAATTTGTGTCTCCCATATGGGCGGCAGAGACTCAAGTATTGAGTCATCATCACCTGCTGCCTTCCAGGGTGTGAATTAGCAGGAATCTGGAAGAAGAAGCTAAGCCAGGATTCAAACCCAGGCACTTGGATATGGAATAAGGGTATGCTGAGTGGCAGTTTTAACCGTTGTGCCAAATCGCCACCCTGCCTTCTGTTTTCATAACCCCCAGTACAATGTCAAGTAGGCAGAGTGAGAGTGGATGAGTGGATGTCTTTGCTCTGTTATTGATAATAAAAGGAGAGATTCAGTTTTTTTGTCATTAAGTTTAAAGTTAGTTGTACTTTTTTATTATTAAAAAAAGCTGTACTTTTAAAATAGATTTGCTTTGTCAGTTTGGGAGTTCTCTTGAATGCCTAGTTTATTGTATCCCGGAAAATTTGGGTCTTTCTGAGTAAACGTGTGTCCTAGAAATGAATGTGTATTTCACTCTATTAATACTGATTAGCTCAGTTTACTTTATAGTGTTGGTCAAGTCTATTATATACTTGCTGATTGTTTTCTCTGTTTCTTTTATCAATTAATGAGAAAGGGGTGTGGAAATCTCCAGTTCCAGTGATGGATTTGCTGTTTCTCCTTGCAGTTCTATCAGTGTTTGCTTCATGTATTTGAAGCTGTTATTACATGTGTAAACATTTAGAATCGTTATGTCCTGTTGACGAATTGATCCCTTTATAATTATGACATAGCTGTCTAAGAAAATCTTGGTTCTGAAATTTACTTTGTTTGACATTGATATATATATAACCTCCCCAACTTTTAAAAATTATTGTTTTAAAGTTGCATGATTCCCCATTTAACATTTAGCCTAATTTATGTCTTTCTATTTAAACTAGGTTTCTTATTGACAGAATATAGGTAGATGTGGTTTTATTGAAATCCAATATGAGAATCTGTCTTTAACTGGAATGTTTTAGATAATTTGTGTTTAATGTAATTATGATATGGTTGGGCTTAAAATCTATCATCTCACTATTTTCTGTTATGCCATCCAGTTTTTGTTTACTTTTTAATCTTTTCTGGCTTCTTTTGGATTCTTTGAGCATTTTTATTGTCCCACTTCATCTCTTTTGTTGGCTTATTAGTTGTAACTCTTGTAGTGGTTGATTTAGAGTTTATAGATCTAACTAACTTAGAACAGTCAACTTTCAGGTCATATTTTATTACTTCACATAGAGTGAAAGAAATTATTAGGCGTTCCCTCTCTTCCAGCCTTGTGCTAAGGTTTGTCATATATGTTGTAAATCCCTAACTCCACTATTATTTTTGTTTTAAACTGTCAATTATCTTTTAAAGTGATTGAAATTATAAGAATTAAAAAAAAATATTTATCTACATAGCTAACCCCCCAGTGGTCTTCATCTGTTGTGTTGATTAGTGATTTTCAACTGGTGAATTTGTTCTTCCCAGGGGATGCCTGATGTTGTGTAGATTTAGTGATCACAGCTGGGGAGGGGGAGTTTCTGACATCTGACTGACAGGAGCAGGGGATGATGCAAAGCCTTCTGCAGGGCACAGGAATCCTCCCACAGTAAAGGCTCGTCTTGACCAAACACGAGTGGGTGCCACTGTTGAGCAACCTGGGGTATACCCAGCTCTCCATCGTCACCACTGTCCTCCCTGAAGACTTACTTCCTCACTATCTGGAGTGCTGTTGAGTTGGTGATGAATTCTTTCAGCTTATACCTGTCTGAGAAAGCGTTTGTTTCAGCAGTGTTTTTGAAAGTTATTTTCATTGGTACAGATTCTAGGTTGACAGTTTCTCTCCCCTTTTTAAATCCTCTATTTTCCCTTTATTTGCTATACTTTAAAGATACTCCTTCTACTGCCTCCTTGCATTGCTTTTGACAAGAAATATGTTATAACTTACCTCAGCTCCTTGGTACATTGAAGTTGGCCCATGCATGGCTCCCTGATGTGGTGCTCATTAAAATATATTTATTTATTTTCATATTGCTCTATATGTGTTTCATTTTTGATTGTTTCTATTGCTAAGCCTTTGTGTGCACTATTCTTTTCTTCTATGATGTCCCGCGCTGCATTACTGCTATCCTATGCATTTTTTAATTTAAAAAAATTTTTAAAAGATTGATTTATTTATTTTAAAGTCAAAATTACACAGAAAGAGGAGAAGCAGAGAGAGAGAGAGAGAGAGAGAGAGAGAGAGAGGTCTTCCATCCACTGGTTCACTCCCCAGATGACCGCAATGACTAGAACTGAGCCTATGTGAAGCCAGGAGCCAGGAGCTTCTTCCGGGTCTCTCACATGGGTGCAGGGGCCCAAGGACTTGGGCCAATTTCTACTGCTTTCCCAGGCCATAGCAGAGAGCTGGATCAGAAATGGAGCAGCCGGCTCTTGAACCGGTGCCCATATGGGATGCTGGCGCTTCAGGGCAGGGCATTAACCCACTGTGCCACAGTACTGGCCCTGCATTTTTAATCTCACACAACTGTGGATCATGTCTATAGTTTTTTTTTTTTTGAATTTTTATTATATTTTCAGTGTTGCTATTTGATACTCAATTTATAACATCATAAACATATGGCTATAGCTTTACTATCTGTTTTAGTGTTGTTTGCCTACTAATTAAAAATTGTTTATCCAAGTCAGTTTTGATTAAACAAAATTTCATCTTTTTTTTTTTTGACAGGCAGAGTAGACAGTGAGAGAGAGAGAGACAGAGAGAAAGGTCTTCCTTTTTGCCATTGGTTCACCCTCCAATGGCTGCCACGGCTGGAGTGCTGTGGCCGGTGCAATGTGCTGATCCGAAGGCAGGAGCCAGGTGCTTCTCCTGGTCTCCATGGGGTGCAGGGTCCAAGCACTTGGGCCATCCTCCACTGCACTCCCTGGCCACAGCAGAGAGCTGGCCTGGAAGAGGTGCAACCGGGACAGAATCCGGCGCCCCAACTGGGACTAAAACCCGGTGGGCCAGTGCCGCTTGGTGGAGGATTAGCCTATTGAGCTGCGGCGCCAGCCAAAATTTCATCTTAATATTTGTCATATTATCCTGCTTTTGGTGTGGTTGCTAATTTTTTGAATACAATTTCTTGTGAATTTTGCTCTATTGGGCACTGAATAATTTTGCAAACTCAGGGCCACTTTTAAAGCTTGTCCTCAAAGTAGTAATGTTTCTCAGAAACAGTCTCTTTCCTCCCCTAGTTGCCTTGAATTTGTAAGGTAGGCCTAAAGCAGCAGCATTTAGTCTATTCTCACCATTCTGATGAACAGTCTTTTGCCAATATTCATCTTAAATCAGATACCAGAGAGCAGTGAAATAACATTTTTCAGCTGTCAAAAGAAGAGAACTCTCCAGCTAGCATCCTGAAAATGACAAGACCATCCTTTATATTGAAGAGAAAATTAAAAAACTCTCAAGAGGACAGAGAAGCTAAAAAGCACTGGTTGTAGTAGACCTACCCTTAAAGACTGAAGTTTTTCAAACAAAAAGGTATGATAAAAGAAAGGATCTTTGATCTTGGAGGAAGAAAAACCCATGGATGAGCAGAAACATGAATATCTACAGTAGATCATCGTTTTCCTCAAGAGTTTAGTAAATTACATTTCATGTTTGAAACCAGTGTTCTAACAGCACTGATACTCAAGACAACCGTGTTTAAATGGAACAGGGAAGGATCTGAGCAGAGGAAAGATCTCCACACTTGAAGTGGTAAAATGTTGAAACCACTAGACCATCCGTCACACATGTCTGTTTCAATACCCAGAGCAACCACTAGAAAAGCGCTACAGAGATACATTCAAGGACAACAGAAATAAATTACCACAGATTGCTAAAGAAGTGCTTAAGTAACTCATTGGAAGTCAGGAAAAAAGAAACAGGATAGCAAGAATCAGAGAAAACAAACAAAAAACACACTGGCAGACTTCAGTTTTAATAATTAACATCTATGGACTTAATACACTTTTCAAAACACAGACCTGGGTGAGGTGTATGCAGACAGTTACTCAAGGCTGGTTCAGCGTTTGATCATCAATGAAGAGTGATTGTCAAGGCAGAAGCTTCAGCATAGTCCGTGCTCACCTATGGGACCTGAGTAAGGTCCTGGTCACATCCTAGGACTCTGAATGTTGGAGATACATTCTTCAGAGTCAGTTAAGCTCACCCTATGGGGCGTCACCTCGGGTCTACACCCACCAGTGCACACCCGGTAGAACCCAAACACAGCCCATGGGACCTAGGCAAACACTGTTCCAGCCCTGAAGCTCTAAATCCGTAATTGCTGGTATCATCTTTACCTGGGTTCACCCCATGGGACCTCAGACTACGTCTGCCAGTGCACTCTCTTCAGTCTAAGCTGCATTCTTCCCATTTAGATTTGAATAAGGCTCTCTCCATATATATTCCTGCATTCACTCTGTGGGACCTGGACAAGGACCCACTGCTTCCTTTGCTCCAGGCCTGCACCTTCCAGGGCACAATTCTGAGCAAACCTGTGCTTGCCCACTGGGATCTGGTAGGGTCCTTTCCACATTTCCCAGTGCTGGTGCTGTGGCTGTTGATGTTATAAGCCCTGGTGTCACCCACATCCACACAGAGGGACTTGGGGAAGGTCCTGTTTACATCCCACAGTTCCGGAGCCACAGATATGCGTGCCCCAAATGCTGGCGTCACTGACCCTCATTCAGAAAGAACTGGGTATGGTCTCTTCTGTGTCCCACAGCACCAAGAATGTGGCTGCTGCCATCACAAACCCCAGTGTGACTGGCACTTAACTCTGCAGGGCCTGAGGACACACTTTGGAAGCCCATGTCTACTACAAAGTCACACCACTCCTGGGTGAACTTCTGCAGACTAGACAGTTGCAGCACTCACAGACATTGTTGACATCGATTTTAGCTGAAGGAATCAGAGTTTACACTTCTGGAATCACCTAGACTCAAAGCCAAAGCAAGTACCCAAGGGAATACTCCACAGTCTATCTATTGAAAAAGGGTTTAAAGGGTTTTCCTACAAATCTAACTCAATATAGAAGGAACTGTTGTACTAGAGGCATAGATATTAATGTAGGGAAACATGAAACAAAGGAGGAAAAAGCATGACACTTCCAAAGGAATACAACAGTTCTCAAATAGACCTTGATTTGAGGGAAACCTGTGAAGTGCCTGGAAGAAAATTAATGATTCTAAGGAAACTCAATGAGATGCAAGAAAATCCAAATAGATAATTCAAGGAAATAAGGAGAAATATGAATTTTATGAATGAGAAATTCAATAAACAGAAAAAAACCTCAAGGAATAAGTCAGAAAATTCAATCAATAAAATAAGAAACAGTTGAGAGCTTCAACAACAGAATAGACCATTACAAGAAAGAATTCCTGATGTTGAAAACAAGTCTTCAGTCAGACAAAATAAAGAGAAAAGAACTAAAATACCAAAGCCTATGAGACATATGGAACACCATTAAACAAGTAAATATTTGTACTCTGCCTATACCTTAAGTAGAAGAGGAGGAAAAAGACATTGAGAACCTGTTTGATGCAATAATAGCTGAAAACTTCCCAAGTCTTGAAAGAGATATGGACATCTAGGTACACAAAGAGCACAAACAGAACTCAGACAAAGAAGACTTTCTCTGGGACTGATGTTGTGTCACAATGGGCTAAATTGCTTTTTGCAATGATGACATCCCACTTCACAGTGCTGGCTCATATTCTGGCTACTCCACTTCTAATCCATCTTCCTTACAGTGTGTCTGGGAAAGCAGCAGAAGATGGCCCAAGTAGTTGGGCCTCTGTCATCTATGTAGGAGACCAGGATAAGAGTTCCCATCCCCTGGCTTTAGACTGGCCCAGACCTAGCTGTTGCAATTATTTGGAGAAATAAACCAATGGATGGAAGGTTGGTCTCTCTCTCTCTCTCTCTTTCAGTTTTCTCCTGTCACTCTGCCTTTCAAATAAATAAACAAATTTGTCAAAATAAACAAATACATAAAACATAAAAAGACATTCTCCAAGGCACTTTGATAATAATTGATAAAAGTTGAAGACAAGGAGAGAGTCCTAAAGACAGTGAGAGAAAATGTCAAGTTACATGGAAATGAAAAACATTAGACTAACAGCAAACTTCTCAGCAGAAACCTTACAAGCCAAAAGAAGATGGAACAATATATTCAAATTTTTAAAATAGAAAACTCCTGCCACCCAGAAATACTGTATTCAGCAAAGCTATCCTTTAGAAGTGAAGGAGAAATAAGGTCATTTCCAGACATGCAAAAACTGAGGGAATTCATCACTACCAAACCAATCCTATTAAAAATCCTTAAAGGAGACCTGTGTTAGAGGTGAAAGGATTATAAAAAAACATGAAAGCACACAAAAGTACAAAACTCGGTAATAGAGCAGGAAAACAAAAGAGAGAAGGGAATCAAACATTATCAAGATAGAAAGCTACCAACCTACAAAGATAAATAATAAAAGAGATGGAAGGAAACAGAATAGATGAAACAATGAGTGAGCAATCAACAAAATGACACATTAGTTTTACTTATTATTATTAATTTTGAATATGAATGGATCAAATTCTCCATCAAAAGATACAGAATAGGGGCTGGCTTTGTGACACAGTGAGTTAAACCACTATTTGACATGCTGGATTCCCATATGAGTGCAGGTTCAAGTCCCAGATGTTCCACTTCTGACCCAGCTCCCTTCTAATGCACCTGGGAAAGCAGCAGAAGATGGCCCAAATAATTAAGCTCTTGACACCCACAAGGGAGACCTGGATGGAGTTCTAGGCTCTTGGTTTCATCGTGGCCAATTCCTGATCATTGCAGTCATTTGGGCAGTGAGCCAGCAGGTGGAAGAGCACCTCCCTTTCCCCTCTGTCTGTAAATAACTCTGCCTTTCAAATAAATACAATATTTTTTTAAAAAAATGATAGGTTGTCTGAATGTATTTAAAAATAAGACTCAATTATGTGCTATCCACAAGAAACTCACTTCACAGGTAAAGATACATGTAAGCTAAAAGTGAAGGGCTGGAAAAAGACATACCATGCAAATGAAAACCAAAAGGAAACAGGAGTAGCCATCCTCATCTCAATAAAATGCTTCCAAAAAAAGTGTAAAAAAGAGACAAAGGGGGTCATTATATATTGATAAACACATTAATTCAGCAAGAAAATTCAACAATTGTAAATATATATGTACCCAACACCAGAGAAACCTAGTACACAAAGCAAATATTATTAGATTTAAAGAAAGAGATAGACTCCAATACAGCAATCTTTAAGGAAACATTCCTCTGTTATCAAGGGACAGATCATCTAGACAGAAAACCAGCAAGTGCACATCAGAATCAAACCAAAATACAGAGCAAGTGGACTCACTGTTTCCCAAGTAGTAGCAAAATGCACCCTCTTCCTATTAGCTTGTGGAATGTATTCCAGGCTATTCATATATTAGAGCATAATTCAACTCTCAATAAATTTTAAAGAGTTGAAATCATATCATGTATCTTTTCAGATCACAATGGAATAAAACATAAATCAACAACAAGAACAATAGATGGTATACAAATACATGGAAATGAAATTACACGCTTCTAAATAACCAATGGAAGGATCATTGGAAAAAATAAAGGAAATTTAAACAAAATCTTGAAACAAAATGCAACATAAAACCTGTGGGACACAGCAAAAATAATAATAGAGGGACATTTAGATCAATATTGGCATAGAAACCTTTCAAATAATAATATTTCAATGGACAATCTAACAGTGCATCTCAAGGACTTAGACAAATCAAGACTAAAGTTAATCCAAAATTAGCAAGAGGCAAGAAATAATGAGGCTCAAGGTAGAAGTGAAGGAAATAGAAACAAAAAATAAAAGATGAAAGATAAAACAAAAAGCCCATTTTTTTGGAAATGAAAAACAAATAGAATAACCTTTAGTCACACTAAGGAAGAAAAAAAACTCAAATAAAATTGGAAATGAAAAAAGAGACATTGCAGTTTATACCACAGAAATACAAAGGACTGTGGGAAAATACCATGAATAACTATATACTACAAATTGAAAAACCTTAATGAAATGGATAAGTTCCTGGATACATATAATTTACCTAAAAAAATTTTAACAGAACAATAACAAGTCATGAGATTGAGGAAAAAATTAAAAATCTTCCATCAAAGAAAAGTCTAGGACATGATGACTTCACAACTGGATTCTACAAACCATTTAAAGAACTCCAATACTTCTCCAACTATTCCAAAACATTATAAAGACGGAAGTCTTCCCAATTCTTATTACATGGCCAATATTATTATGATGCAAAATCAAAGACTTAACATAAACATAGAACTATACACCAATATCCTTGATGAACATAGATGAAAAAATTCTCAACAAAATATTAAAAAACCAAATCCAACACTACATCAAAAAGATCATATATCATAATCAAGTGGGATTTTTCCCAGAGATGCGTGGGTGGTTCAACATTAACATACACATAATAAATCACATCAGCAGAATGAAGAACAAAAACCATGTGATAATATTAATTGGCGCATAAAAACCATTTGATAGGAATCAATATCGCTTCATGATAAAAACTCAATAAATTAGGCATAGAAGGAATATACCTCAAAATATTAAAGATTGTGTGTGAAAGACCCATGGCCAATGCCATTCTGAATGGGGAAAAGCTGAAATTTTTTCTCCTAAGAGCTGGAAAAAAGATAAGAATATCTAGTTTCAACAATCTTTTTCAACATAGAAATGGAGATATTAGAGCATTAGGGAGAGAAAAACAGTAAAGGACACCCAAATTGGAGAGGATGAATCAGAATATTCTTGTTTGCAAATGGCATGATTACAAATAAAGAAAAACCTGAATACTACACCAAAAAGTTACTAGAACTGTTAAACAAATTCAGTAAGGTTTCAGGATCCCCAGACAAAAAATGATAGCATTTTTATACAATGACAAAAATCTTGCTGTAAGAGAACTCAAGAAAGCATTCCCATTTATAGCTACGAAAATTAAAATGTTTAGAAATAAATTTAACAAAGAAGTGAAAGATCTCCCTGATGAAAATTATAAAACAGTGATGAGAGAAATCCTGGAGGACATACAAAAACATGGGAGGATAGAGCATGTTCATAGACTGGTAGAATTCATTTTGTTAATGCAAAGCAATCTATAGACCCAACTAAGTTGCCATCACAGTATCAATGACATTCTTTCTAGAAGTGCAAAAATAATCCTAAAATTTATATAAAACCTCTGAAGACTCAGAATAGCCCACGAAATCCTGAACAATGAATAAATAAATAATTAGTCCTGGAGGCAGCACGATACATGACTTCACAGCACACTACAAAGTTACAGTAATTAAAACAACATGGTATTTGCATAACAACCAATACATAGATCAATGGAAAAGAATAGGGAACCTGGAGATTAACCCATATACATACAGCCAACTGATTTGTGGTGAAAGTGCTCCAAAAATACACCAGAGAAAGGGTACTCCTCTCAGTAGATAGTGCTGGCAAAACTGGTTACTCATGTAGAAAAATGAAGTTCGATCCCTAACTCTCACCATATCCAAAAGTCAACTCAGGATGGATCAAATACCTAATGTAAGATCTGAAATCTTGAAATTCCTAGAAGAAAACAGAGGAGAGACTTAAAAACATTGGTGTAGGCAATGACCCCTAAAACAGAGGCAACACAAACCAAAATTAAACAAATGAGATTATGTTAAACTCAGAAGCTCTGGTACAGCAAAAGAAACAAACAACAGAGTGAAGAGACAATCAATAGAATGGGAAGAGATAATTTCAAGCTGTTCATGCAAGAAAGTATAAATAAATATAAGAAAAATGTCAACCAAAAGTAACCATTTTAGGTAAGAAATGGGCGAAGGATCTAAATAGATGTTTCTGACAAGAAGAAATAGAAATGCCTGACAAATGTAGAAAAAACACTGGAGAAAAGCTTTGGAATATAGGGATAGGCTTAAGACTTGACACTAGTTTATAAAATACAGTTTTGACTTATTGAATCTTATCAGAATAAAAATCTTTTGCTCTTCGAAATCTCATGTGAAGTGAATGGGGAAAAAAAACCTACAGATTGTTACAAAAAATTTGCAAACAACATGCCCAAAAAGGAATAATATCTAGAATATATAAAGAATTATCACAGCTCAGTGGTAAAAATATAATTAATTAGGAATGGACAAGCAACATGAATGGACGGTTCACTGAAAAAGATGAGCAACAGAAAATAAGCATCTGAAAAGGTGTTCAATATTATCACCACCTGGCAGGTATAAATTAAAACCCAAATGAGCCATTATAGTGTGCTTTCCAGAAAAGCTAACAGAAGAAAGTAGTGGCAACTTCAGATGCCAGTGAGCAAGGAGACCCTGCTCGTGATTGTAATGGGAACATACAAGGGTTCGGCCACCCTGGGAAAGGGCTGGCTTTTTTTTTTTTTTTTTAACAAAAAAGCTAAACATGAAGTTTCCATGCAACTCAGCAGTTGTACCTTTTGGCAGTTATTCCAGAAAATACAAACAGTGCACATGAAAACATGCACACACCTCTTTCTTCTTCCCTCCCTCCCTCCTCCACTCCCTCTTTCCATCCTTCCTTCCTGGCCTCTCTCTTTCCTCCGCTTTTCTTCTTTCAACTAACTCAGAGCAAGAAACAGCTCAGCTGTTTTTCAGCAAGTCTATGCATACCATAGAATACTACTACTCAATAAAGGGAATAAATTCTTGACACACACAAAAAACTTAGATGACTTAGTTAATGGTGCTGATGGAAAAACAGTCCAAAAAGACTGCATATTGTGGGGGTGGTGCTGTGTCGCTGGCATCCTTTATGAGCCCGGTTATGCCCCAGCTGCTTCTCTTCCAAACCAGTTCTCTGCTATGGTCTGGGACAGTAGTGGAAGATGGTCCACGTGCTTGAATCCCTCCAACCTTGCAAGAGACCCTGAAGAAGCTCCTAGCTCCTGGCTTCAGATGAGCTCAGCTCTGGCCATTGCGGCCATTTGGGGAGTGAACAAGCAGATGAAAGACCTCTCTCTCTCTCTGTCTCTCCCTCTCAGTGTCTGTAACTACATCTCTCAAAGAAATAAATATAGATTGCATACTGTGATTCCATCTACAGAACATTTAAACAATGACAAGTGGGTGATGGATTAGTGGTCTCCAGGGGTTGTGCACTGGGGGAGAGTTGAGGAAGGAGAGTGTTGTTGTCAAGTGGCAAAACAAGGGACTGCTGGCATGTTCAGTATCTTGACTGTGATGGCAGAAACATAGCCGTGTGCTAAAACTCTGCAGGACTAAATATGTACAAATGGATGCACACAGAACGGGACACCTTGGTGGTCAGTTGTTACGTCAGAAGCAGCAGGCTAGCACAATGTTGTATAATTCCATATGAAGCTAAGACTAGGCAAAATGATCTAATAGAAACCAGCTCAATGACTGCCCATGTGGATGGAAAGGCTTGACCATGGACAGGAGGGATAGAATGTTCTGGAGAGACAGAACTGCTTTGTATCTTGATAGAGCCTTGGGTTACACAGACATATGCATTTGTCAAAACTTATCAAACTTCACGCTAAAATAAGTTCTGTGCATTTCAAAAAATGGAAATTAAACCTCAGTAAAAAAATTGTATCTGATCATAATTTGAAAATTGGATTAAATGATCTGAATATTTTGTAGCTAAATGAGATCTTGTGGAATAATTTCTCTTACTCATATTGGATATTGAAATCCAGTCTGAATGCTTTCACTCAGCTGTTAATATGTATGCACTGTTTTCATAGTATCAAACTATTAAAGCATAAATGAGAACTAGATAGTGGCAAGGACCCAACGCCCGCTTGCATTTGCATCGTGGTTCTTCACCTTGTTGGTTCTTGGTTTTTAGCCAATCACTTATCCTCTCTAAGCCTTTGTTCCCACCTTGACCAAAGGAGCTGTTACTGCTGATTTGCAGAGTTCTCATGAGGACGCATGAGAAAGTATTTAAACGACTTAGTAGATAGCAGGTGTTCAGTGGGCTCCAAGCCTCTTGTTATTGCAAATCAGTTACTTTTTTATTTTTTATAACTTACACAATTAGTCTTAGTCTAATGGAAAACAATAGGTGGTGAATAAGCACTCTGGATCTTGGGGTTCTGTTTATTCTCCGTATGCAGAAACTGTTCAGTGCCGGGGCTGTCTTATGGGCACCTACATGTGTCATGGTGTGCAGGGCTCCTACTCAATCCTACAAGGGGCTGCGAGAATAATGAAAAACCAAAGCGTCGGGTGAAACGCCAACAAGACTCAGAGTGAAAAATGGAGCGATTCAATCAAACCGTGAGAGCACTCTGGGGCACAGCAGCCTGTGCGCTGAGACTCTGATAGGAGTCAGCTGGACGTCCCTGCTGCGGGGAAGCCACCTGCTAGAAACAGCAGGCGCGACTGCAGCCACAGAGTTTCTCACGTGTAAGAAGCAGCCAAAAGTTGCTGCTGTGGCTGGGTCCTGGAGCAGCAAGGCCCAGTGACTGCCTCACAGCCTCGGTCCCCAGGAGGGGGTGCTCAGCGACCTCACTTGGGAATTGGCTGCGTGTGGCACGAGATTCAGGCATCAGGGAACCATGGTTCTCACTTCATTGCCACGGCCTCACTGCATCGGCATGTGGTCATCAGCCAAGAATGCGACTTGCTAACCTGAACCCAGGCTGCATACTTTATGCTGGTTGTGGAGGAGTCCAACCCGGGACTTCGCTGAGAGAGGGCCACCGCTTTCATGCACGCCTTGGAATTTGGGAAAAAGTCCAGTTCCCCCACGGAGGCACAGCTGTTCTGCATGGAGATTCGTGTGCAACCCCTCGCTATGTTGTGTCTGTGTGGACATTACATACGTGTGCCGAAATGGGGAGTGAAAACGGACAGATGGAAATAGAGAATGTTTCCCTCTCTGTGCAAAATGAGAACTATAGAGAATCAACAATGGCCGTTCCTCGTGGCATTAATTATCTACAGAATGAAGCATCTAGGCGGCTGTGTCTGAGTTTTGCCTCAGTATCGGTTTTGAGACTTCAATCAGAGTGTGACTCAGAGTTAGTGAGAGAGAAATTGTTCGGGCTATACAAGAGGAGCATAAATATTATGCGTCACTTGGTATCATAATTAACTGCGTGCTTCACATATTTCTTTCATGTCTGCTTTCACAATGGGTAATATAATTTACCGTTAATAGGATTAAAATGCCTTTTTTAAAAATAAAAAAAAAGGTAAGTACTTCAGCGGTTTAAACTGTTTTCTATTTGTTTTGCACTGATACATATTTTACCACAGGCAATCTCTTTATACCCTGCGGAAGAAAATAATGAGGAAAATTGGAGATAATTTATGTGTCCAGAAGCAAAAGCTTTCGCAAGTATTATTTTTGCTTCTGCTCAATAATGAAGCAGCCGCTTTCCACGAAGCACTTGGGAGGAAGCTTCCTGACTTGCCGGCAGTTCAAAGATGGGAGCAAAGCACGGGAGACCTCGGCCTCGCTGGGGAAGGGCAGAGTTCGCCTGGGAGAATCGATGCTGGCAGCTTGGAGCCCCCCAAAGAGAAGCGCTCCCATTCAGAGGCCAGTGACTGTGGGAGAGGCGGGCTGACTGGGTGTTTCTTCATTTTGCATCTTGATACGTGCTCAGAGCACTGCCGTGCAGGCTGCCACAAGCCACGTGGGTTAGACTCCCCGCTCCAACTCTGAGCATGTGCAGTGTTCCAGTGTTCCACCAGGTCAGATTACAGAACCCCGGACTCGAGGCACCACGTGGCGTTTCCGCCGGAGCTGATTTAATTTGATTTGTAAGGAACGAGTGATGGTTTCACCCACAGATGTCCCAGAAGAAGGTCCCAAGCGTCATGTTTTCTCTGAACACCTGCTGGCTCTGTCAGGGGCTGTGTGCTTGGTGGAGTGGGGGTGTGGCATTAAATGACAGAGCTGTAAAGAACAGGGGGTGGGCAGAGGGGGAGCTGAGTTCTGGAAATGTCAGGTGGTTTGCTCAAGGTCACCGAGCTGTCAAGTAGGGGAGCCCGGCCCAGAATCCTAGGCTGCAGACAACCTCTCCAGCGCTTTTCCTGATACACGGTGCTGTGGCCAAGTGTCTCTTTGGAAGTGTTCCCCTCTTTCCAGCCATCAGAGCCAAGAGGAACTTGGCACCAGCCCCGGGATGTGCTCACTGCACCGCCGGTCTGTCTCCTGACGTTTCATTAGGGAGCCATGTGCATTTGCCAAGGATGAATGAGTTCATTAGCACTGAGACTAATAAACTTTAAAAAGTTAATAATGTGAATATGTTTGACTTGGAATTATGCACAAAGGCCTTAGGAGTCACACGAGTAACGGCTTGCTTCGGATGCCGGGTTTTTTTCTATGATTTCCCTGGTGTGGCAGACTTTCTTCTGAAACCCAAAATGACACTCATTCTCAAGAGATGCTGATCACCCCCTCCATTGTCTGGCAGTCTCCCCAATTAGCCAACTTCGAAAACTACTAAAATTAGCAACCAAAATAAATACAAGCGGTAATGAAACAATAAGCTTTATTTCAACTGTGATTTTTCTCCCTAATGAGTTGGTTTATGGTCGTATGGGTTCTGCTCCTTCCCCGTCTCTTGACTGATTTAGAGAGAGACCGGAGATCGGGTGCTTGAGCCTTCAGTGCCTTGTTTTAGCCGGCGCTTCTATCGGCAGTTGGGTTCACCGGGGCACTGGGGGTGAGCACGGATCGCCAAGCACACACAGGCTTTCCCCAGCCCAGTGGATGTGGCAATGGGTTCACGATGCTTCCTGAATATCCTGGCTCTTTGGCTCAAGTTCTGGCTGCTCCACTTCTGATCCGGATCCCTAATGTGCTTGAGAAAGCAGTGGAAGGTGGCTGAATTGCGTGGGCCCCTGCACTCACGTGGGAGACCTGCGTAGAACTCCAGGCTTCTGGCTTTGGCTTGCCCCAGTCCTGGCCATTGCAGCCATTTGGGAAGTGAACCAGCAGATGGAAGATCTCTCTCTGTGTCTCTCCCTCTCTTTTTCTATAGCTCTGTCTTCCAAATAAATAAATACATTTTAAATAAATAAATATTCTGGCTCTTGTGTGTGCACTGTTGCTATCTGACGGTGAGAAATAGCTCTGTGATGAATCTCATGTGGACTTCATGACATCTGATGTAGGGAGAATAGAGAGAGTTTTTGGTCATGGAATTGTTCTCTTATTGATCTCCAAGAGATAACATGCTTTTCCTGGAAATATCAATAAATATTCCTGGCAGTCAATAGTTTAATACAAAAAGTCTTTTCCCCCAAGATTGACCTACTCATCATCACTCTAGAGTTTGAGGACCTGTTATTTTGCTTCTAGAATGGTCTCCAGATATTAGGAAAACACATGCATTTATTTGAAGGCATTTCATCTAATCCCTACAATTTTTTGATAGTCGTTTTTCTTTTTTTTTAAAATTGTTTATTGAAAGGCAGAGTTTCAGAGAGAGGAAGAGACAGAGGCAGATATATAGAGAGAATCTTCCATCCGCTAATTCACTCCACAGATGGCCCAGTGGCCAGGGCCGGGTCAGACTAAGCCAGGAACCGGGAGCCTAATCCAGGTCTCCCCCAGGAGTGCAGGAGTGGCCTCTGCTGCTTTCCCAGGTGTGCTAGCAGGGAGCTGGATTGGAAGTGGAGCAGAGGGACGTGAACCGACACCCGTATGGGACAAGAGCACTGTGGGCAGCAGCTTAACCCGCTATGCCACAGCGCCAGCCCCACAGCCAGTTTTCTTAGCTGGCTCTCAGCTTGAATAGAACATGGGTCCTGACTACTTCCCAATTTGCCTAAGTAGGGCAACTTGGAAGTAAGGAAGATATAAAGGAAGAAGCTGGGATACCTGATAGAGAAACACTAATTATGATGCTGCAGCAAAGCTGATGGGGGCAAGACGCAAAGAGGAACAGCCGCCTGAGAACAACAGGGTGGGTGGGCTCCTCTCACTGCCTTCTCCCGCATGCGTGGAGCCTTGGGTTGGCTCTGCCCAGCAGTTGGCAGTTCAGGCTCTGATGCCAAGTTGAATCCAAGCTCTACCAGTTCTGACTATAGGAGAGGCTCTGAGCTGTGTTTACTCATACTTGCCCCTGCCCCGTAAGAAACCAGTGCCTTTGGTATCTGTACCCTATTTCTCCCAATCCTCCCGCTGTCCCCATCAGTGCACTGTGCGCCACCTCCCCAGCAGCCTGTGTCCCTTGGGCTTTCTATCCTAGATGTGGAAGTGGGTGGGTGCAAGTGGTGATGGGTGGATCTGTTCATCTCCCCCTCCTTCTTGCTGGGAGCCTGGCCCATGACTGCAGCTCAGTGTGGCCAACTTTCTTTGGGCGGGCCCTTCCTCCAGAGGCCATCCTGGACCAGGCTTGGGAAACCATTTCCTCCCAGATCCTCCAAATGTGACGGGAAGAGCCCCCCCGCCCCCCCTCGCCAGGGCCCGGGAACTGCCTCACCTCCCTGTTTGTGACTGTCCGTGTTTCTGCAAGGCCCCTGCCTTTTCACCCCGGGGGCATCCTCACTGCCTTCCACAGCCTTGGGCCCTTTCCTCTTCTGGAGAAACGTCTCACGCTCTTTTTCTGATCAAGTTCCCTATACTGACCAAGAACCAGCCTAGGTCTCACCTTCGTGGTACAATGTCCCCCGCCCGCAGACGCCTCTTGCTTCTTGGAACTTGTGGCTTCTCCTAACTCCCACCTTCAGCCAATCAGGAGCGACCTTGTGGCTTCTCCTAACTCCCACCTTCAGCCAATCAGGAGCGACCTTGTGGCTTCTCCTAACTCACACCTCAGCCAATCAGGAGCAAGCTTGTGGCTTCTCCTAACTCACACCTCAGCCAATCAGGATCGAGCTTCTAGCAGCTGCTCTCAGCTGGCCTTGCCAGGTCATGGTCACTTCTCAGTCAGGCATCCCTGTCTGAACTTGCCCACGTTGTGTTGTGAACTTTGCAATGAGAGAATGAGCTCCAGGAGGCCTGTATCCCTGTTTTCTGGTCATGCATTCATACATGCAATTATTGGGCACCATCTGTGACCCTTGCTCTTCTAATCACTGGGCTACAACAACAAAGACAGTGCAGCTTCTACCCTTGTGAACTGGACTGTACGTTCCAACAGGGGATATGGTGGTTGCCTTACAGACCGTGCAGTCCCTAGGGAGACAGGTGTTGCTCATATGCGCTGTACTATCTGGCAGGGAGAAGGGCAGTGCATGACCAGTCACGTTGCAGGAAGATGGACATTCTGGCATGACATGAAAGCAAATTAGAGGGCACCTGAACCTAGGAAGTGACATAGATGAGGCCTGAGAGAGGAGATGGAACAGGCAGGTGTGAAAGAGGAGAGAGGAGCCTTCCAAGCAGAAACACGCGTGTGTGTGCAGGCCAAGGGGTGGGGGAAGAGACCAGGACATTTTTGAAGAACTGAGAACAGAATGGGGGGGAGGCAGAGATGGAGCAGTGTCCCCTGGGGCACTTGGGGCAGATAGCAGTAGGGGGTTGGGTGGCTGAGCAAGCCTGGTAGGCCCAGTGTGGTTCGAGCACTGGGAACCCATGGAGAGGTATGGCTGGACGAGCAGGCTGGGCTGCACATGGGAAATGAAAGTTGGGGGTGAGGCGGCAGAGGGACGTCTGGGTGATGTTTCCTGTGATGGGCCAGTGGCCTGGCCATTGCTGGTGAGGCTGAGCCGTGTGGATAGAGCATGGCCTCTTCCCAGGGGAGGAGAATAGGACTCACTCCGTGGACGGCTGACGGCTGGGACTTGGAGGGCGAGGTCTCAGCAGTGATTTCCAGGCGGAAGTGCCACACAGTGAGACGGGGAAGCCTGGGGAAGAAGGCATAGGGGAGAAAGGTTTTGATTCGAACTGGGGGCATGTTGACATGCAGTGCCTGTGAGGCTCCCGAGTGTAGGGAACCAGCAGGCAGATGGATAAGTGCCTCCGAGACTCGGTGGAGAGATCTGAGCTGGGATTTATCGCACAGGTGAAATGAGGTGGAAAATGTCACTGTGTTCACAGCTGTCCTCATAAGGTTCCCAAGAAGGGCACTGAGTTGATCTGGAAAGAGTTCCCTGCTTAGGATGGGGGACCCTGACGGTGGCAGAGTGGTTCTGGGTACGGGGGGAAGGTAGCACCTCTCAGGTCAAGGCCGTGGCCGTGGGAAATGACCCCTCCCAGGTGTCCACATCTGCACTTGGTTCGTGAAGATGCTCACCGAGGGGCAGGGTTCACACCCAGACTGCTTGGGGGAAGAACTGAGGTGCTGGAGGACCAGTAGCCAGGAGGAGTCAGAAGGGGGGGGGGGTTGTGACAGTCCCTGGTTGGACTCTTGACTCCCAGTATAGGCAACTGGGTCACAATTTGCAGATCTCTAAGGGGCCAGGAGCCCCATCTGATACCCACCGGGTCTTCTGTTGGTTCTGAGAATAAAGTAGCGGACAGCACGGTCCCCTGTCTCCATGGACATTGCATGTGCCGTGCTACCAAGTTCCCAGCAGCCGCTTACCGCAGCGGTTCCTGTGGCTGGGGCCTGTGCACTGGGAGGCCAGGCCGCTCCCTGTGTTCTCTGCCCAGCAGCTCACAAGCCAGGTCCAGGTGTGGTCCAGGCTGCATTTTCCTCTGAGCCCAGGGCTGTCTTCTGAGCTTGTTCAGGTTGTCGGACCTCGGAGGTCGCCCTCTTCCCACTGGCTGCCGACCAGAGGCTTGCCTAGCTCCTCAGCGGCCCTGGGGTCAGAGCCACGTGGCTCTCTTAGATGACAGCTCATTTCTTCAAAGCTTGCAGAAGGACCTCTTTCCAGCCTGCTCAGACTGGGCTTTATACTCATAGAATGAAATACACTCACAGGAGTGGCTGCCCCAAGGCCTCTGCTGCATGACACAACCCAGTCTTGTCCACCCCCCTGGGTTGTGCACAGTAGGAGGCAGGGGTCAGCTTAGAATCTAGGGGCCAGCTTAGAATCCTGCCTCCCACAGAGGATGAGGGCAACAAAGGAATAAACAGAACACGGATGGCAGCTCTGGTGGTATAAAACACCACGAGGGCATCATGGGAAGGCAGCTTGCAGGGGTCCTCTGAGAAGGCACCCACTGAAGAGCACAGGCTCCCCTGTGGACAGCGATGTGGGCAGAGTGTGGCCTTCCCAGCGTGGGCAGAGTGTGGCCTTCCCACGTGGGCAGAGTGTGGCCTTCCCAGCGGACAGCAGCTGGAGGTGCGCGTGTCACCGTGCAGGGAGCACACCACCAGAAAGAAACCCCAGAGACTCCACGAAGAGTCAGAGGGAGGGGGAGGAAGAGGGTCCCAGGACACCGGCCGGCAGTCCAGAGCGTCAGGGGCTGCGTGTGCTGTGCTGCCTGGAGGCTGCCGGCGGGCTGGCTGGGCCCGTCCATTGCTGGGCACAGTCTGGGAAAGGGAGGCTGACCTGGCAGCTCACAGAGGCGCCAGTGGGGTGGAGACAGGTGGAACACATCTGGGGCAGTCGATCCTTGCTGTCTGTGGAGTTGTATCCATAAACAGTTGCTCAATTTGATGAAATTCACTTGTAGCCTCAGCGCTTGTAGTGCTGTCCCGTCTTCTGGAGATGTGCGCAGAGGGCCGGCACACAGGTCCCACTGAGGTCAGGCAGGGCGGTACCCTGGCTTCCTGTCCCACTGAGGTCAGGCAGGGCGGTACCCTGGCTTCCTGTCCCACCGGGGTCGGGCAGGGCGGTACCCTGGCTTCCTGTCCCACCGGGGTCGGGCAGGGCGGTACCCTGGCTTCCTGTCTCAGCTCACGCTGTGAACAAAGGTCCTCTCTGGGGTCTGTGTCAGGTCCGGTTCTGCACACCTGTGCTGTCTGTTGGCGGTGTCTGGACAGTGTGCCAGTGCTTGGTGCTCCGAGGGGCAGGAAGACTGGGGTGCACTCCAGAAAATATTGATGATATGGAAAGACTGTTCAGGCTCGGACAGGAGTTAAAGCGCCGGTGACAATGAGGCCAGTGCCAGTGAACTAACATGTGTGTTAAATCGGGTGTCTCTAGGCAGAATCAGCGTAGAGCACAGGCGCCCGTCAGTTGTTGAGCGGCTGTGGCCAGCAGCTCAGGGTATGTGGGGGAGAGGCTTGATCTTGTCGCTTCTCTGGGAGCCGTGCTCAGTGCTCCTGTGACTTTGATCCTACACTTCCTCTGGGAGAGGAGCAGCGCTCAGGGCTCACAGGAACCGGGCCCTGAACTTCCTCCAGTGTTTAGCTCAGCGCTCACGGCGGCTTTGCAGTGCTGCCATGGATAAAAAGCAGCCGCCCTATCTCAGTGTGTCCCCCACACCTTGCCAGATCCCTCACTGTTATCAGCTGCTAAGTGTAGGACAGCACTGGCGTCCCCTGTGGGGAAGTGCTGTGTAGGATTCCCAAGGGGACAGGAGGGACCGAGAGCAGCTGTGGGCCTGACCACCAGCTCTCCACTTCCTGCATCTGTTCTCTGGCGCCAGCTAACCTTGGTGAGACGCAGTTCCTCACCTGTAACTCGAGGAGAGCGCTGGGTTATTGGAGAAAGGAAAGACGGGCCTCGGGTTTCTTTCAAGGAGAGCCTCGTTTAATGGCGCAGGCAAGTACCGGGCCCACAGAGCAGATGCTCCGTGCAAGATGGGGAGTGCATAATTAATTCGTACTTGGCCTCCCCTGTGCCTCCTTGGGACCTGGAAATCACCAGGCAGATGGATGGGTGAACCCCTGAGACCGACTTCCAGAACAGCTGTTTAGAAGAGAAGCCACCGCCCCGGCCTCTCCTTCTTGCAAGATGGTCTTCCATAAAGGGCCCTGGGCTCCTGCCTTCCTCTCCCACCTGGAAACACGGCCATACCTGGGAAGCAGACCTGCCAACTTCGTATCGATCCAGCGCCAAGGCAGAAAATGAGGGGCCTCGTTTTCCTCCACATTGACCAGCAGCTCTCTTCAAATAAAACCATCTGTTCTGCAATTGACTGTGTGCTCAGCAGCTAATCAGGTTTTTTCCTTTTAAAGAATAACTGTAATGTGATCAGAGGTTGACGAAAACTTTTGCTTTCCTGGGTCCTTCCTCGTGGAAATGTAATTTAATGGGCGCAACACAAATCTTTAGCAGAGATGTGTCGCCGATATTACTACAGTATTAAAAAAAAGCATTTTCTTTCATATTGCCCAGGACCCAGTGTTGATCTAATTTCAGGAAACTCCTGAACCATAGCTGAACTCCCCTGCAGAGGCAGCTAAGCCTTCGGAATCTAGAGAGGCTAAAACCAATTGTTAGAAATGACTGCATTTCCCTCACATTCACTCCATTTTCCAAAATGACTTGAGCAATGTTATTAAGACGTTAGCCTCACAGTCCCAATCCTTATCAAGCTCGCCTTGCTTAAGAATCAGCTTGCGAGTTTCTGAAAATAAGCGTCCTCAGCTCCACAGCCAAAAATTCTGACCCAGGAGGTCCGGGGCGGGCCTGTGAACGTGCATTTCAGACTAGCTGGTGGGGGTCACACGCACGGAGCAGTGCCGTAGGCACTGGGCTCAGAGGCAGGTGCCTCTTCCCCCAGTGCCTTCCAGTGCCAGGCTCATTTAGGAGCCTTGTTAATACTCAGAGGAAGAATGAAAAAGGGGTAATTTGTGCAAGTGTGGGAGGCAATCAGTTAAGAAACCCAGCCCAGAGGAAGGGCCAGCTATCACTTAGATCGTCTCTATTTCCTGCGCATATTCTCGGCTTTGTGCAGGTGCATGTGTGTGTCCATGTGTGCACCATGACTGGGGGAGCTGGCAGAGGCAATAAGGCAGAAGTCAGATGCTGGCAACCTGAGCAGTCACCGAATCCCTGATTTTGCTGTTTTCCCTCGTGTAGTTTTCAATGCATTTGGGGCTTTTACACAGTAAACACAGTTATAAGGCTTCAGACCTCAGTGCCTGACATGTTAATTCATAATTTTCCATAATCAGCACTTTCCTAAGGATAACGTCTGCAGGCTTCACGCGTGTGGTTGGGAGGGAATTTGCATACTGGGTTTTGCTGTTTAATAGACTTGGGGCCTGTAGGAACAGCACCGGGTCTCTCTCAAGGCAGGAAGGGGGACTGAGCACGGATGCCTACAAAACAGCATGGTGAACTGGCTTGCAGCCAGAGAGTTTACTTGCCAGTGGGAAGAAGCTGGTTTCCTTTCAAGACAGCTTTGGATAAAATGCCTTTTGTAAGTGTCTCATCTGCTTACAAAGTGAGACTACAGAGAAATCTGTTTGGCTGAAGTGCTGTGTGCATTGTAGATGTAGCATTGCAAAGAATCTCGCAAAATGGGCTGGGAGGGAAATTTGGGGGAAACTAAGTCAGCGGGCAGGGGCAGATAGACGGCGTCCTCTTCCTCTGTCCGCTCCTACAACTTCAGGCACCGCTCGCCGTGGCCAGGCGTTTCTCTCTTCACCCAGGCAAAGCAGGGGGCCCTTTGGCGTTTCTTGTGTGGTCTGGATACCTTGGCTGCTTACTGGCTGTGTTTTGTATCATAAAATACAGATCCAGTCAAAGCACAGCCAAGAACAAAAAAGAGCTTTCATGGAAACCGTGTAAGCGACGGCCTGAGGGTGCCGACAGCAGTTCTGTGATTGGTGAACTGCAGACCGCACACACCGGAAGCGGTGGGTCAAGGGCACCCTCACGGTCCCTGAAACAAATGGAAACCTGCGAGCTGCCTGGAGTCATCTAGGCCACATGTACACTGAAGGGGACTTTTCCATCCTGCTGTAAGGGTTTGGTACTGATGGCCTAGCCCTGTCTCACTCCATTCACAACTTTGTTTAGAATACAGACTGTCATATCATGAGCACACTAAATATACTGCAACAGAAAACTTTGCTTTGCATCAAAAAGTCTTGGATTTAAATCTCATGTCTTCTCACTAGCTGAGCAGTTGCTCCATCTGTAAACTGCATCAGTACTCTCTGTGCTACGACAGAGTTCAAATGGCATGTATTCTAAGAATTCTGATATTCCTCAACAAACCAAACCGTGGGATGCTCTCAGGCCTCCAGCGCAAATGGAAGCGGAGCTGGAATTCCAGCTGTCCCTGTCCAGCTCTCTGTCCCCTGTTTTTATAAAGGGGCCTTCTTCACTTCTCTGCTCAACTTTACAGAAGCCATGACAGCCGGCTGCTCCCAAGCTATACATAAGTCTGTGCAGACAGAGAGACTGCCCTGATGGTCTCACGTCCAAGTCAGACACACTTCTGAGAAGACTCCGTGGCTCGGGTTTCCCAGGCTCCCTTGCACTCACCAGTGGTAGCTGCAGTCTTGCCTTGTTATCGTGGGACCACTTCCATTGCACCCAGGTTGGGGGTCCAAGGAGGCAACTCATGAATGTGGGTGTTCTATGTCATTGGTGCAGATGTATTTCAGCAAGATCACAGATGTAATATCCAGCTGTTTTTGTAGACCTCGATGGGTAGTGCCAACTATTCTTAAGACTGGGTGGAGGCAGCAGAAAGGGAAGGAGAATAGGTGGGTAGCCATAGACACAGCCAAAAGTGGAGAATTTTATAACCTGCTAACCTCTGTCCTTATCGTTACCTTTATATTTACTCCTTCTTTGGTCATTAGCTTCACGATCTTGACCTGTTTCACTTACAGAGAAGGTACAGAGAGAAAGATGCTGAGCTTAGCTGGAAATTGGGATACTTTCCTGAGGTTTCTCAGTGCCACCGTTAGTCCGTTTGCTGTGTGTGTCAGTACCTAACAGTAGGGGCTGAGATGTTGATTGATCAGACACAAGCCAGGACAGCTTTGGTAGAGTCTACTCCATTCTCCTAATCAGCCCCTCACTTTCTCTTCTCTTCATCAACCCTCCTGTCTGGCAAAAGACAGACCTATGGGAAGAGAGTTTGTACTGTGAGGGAGTCCAAGACATCTAACCAGGAATAATGGGATGGGATGCAGCAAGGGGCAATTTATGCGAATTATAAGAGAAATTTCCTGGGAGCAAGATCTACTAGACTAGAGGATAGGCTCCCAGGGGAAGTGAGCGCCATTGCTGGAGTCATTTAGACTCTGGCTCAGCTCCATAAATAAAAATAAATTCGGTTGTCTCATTTGATTCTCCATTTGTGTGGACTGCACGTCACCACTGAAAAGTTAGGTGGAAAAGACGCCAAGGAATTGACTTAGGGGATGTGTGGCAAACTTGGAAATGATCCCTCCATCAGGTTCTGAAGCCCTATTGTTGTTGTGTCACTTTTCTGAAGTCCTACCAGCCGATGTTAGATCACTTCTGCAGGTGTTTTGGAATAGGACTCCATGTTCCCTTAGACTCCACCACTTCCCATGGCAGCTGAAGGTCAAGGCACAAGAGCTAACCCACCTGGGCTTCTGTAGAATCTCCAGGCGGATGTCAGACAGGTGACACAAGGTGCCACCCCGTGCAGTGCCACTCAGAGACAGCACTCAGCTGGTCTGAGTGCCAGGAAGATCCGAGCCTCCATCTCTTTGAAATGAGAACAGCTCCTACCCCCAACCTTTGACTCAGAAGACATTCTCGTTAGCTGATCAGTTACCAGCATACCTGTACTGTCTCATACTTTAGCCATTAGCGATCTCCTAGATAAGCTGAAGCCGCCTGATCAATCTACCAGTGAAACGATTAAACGTAGCCGGCAACCAAAAGGCAACAGAATTTATCAGTAGAAGGAAATGAAGATATGTCTGCCTAATTCACCCACTGGGGACCATGGCACCAATATTTGCAGCTTTACTCATTTTTAACAAGTTTTCATCTAGAGAGGTGAAATAACATGCTTACATAAACATTCTTAAATAGTGGGAAATTGCTTTCGTAGAAATTTTGCACTTTTGTTTCTTAAGATCCATGGGAGAATTAGACACACGAAGAAAGGGAGAAAGTAAAACAGTGACTAGTGAAGTGTCTGACCCAGCAGTTGAGAGGAGGGTTGGGATGCGCACGTCCTGTATCCTAGGGCTGGGTTTGACACCCAACCTGCTCCTGGCTCAGCCTCCTGCTGATGCAGATCCCGGAAGCAGTGCTGACAGCTGGAGGGACTGGGTTCCTGACGCCCACAGCCTACAGGGAGACTTGGGTTGCACTTCCGGTTCCTGGCTCCAGCCCCTGTCCAACCCTGCTTGGCAGGGAAACGTAGGGAGTGAACCAGCAAATGGGAGCACTCTATCTGCTTCTCTCTCTACCCCCTCCCTCCCTCTCTCTCTTTCTCTCTCTGTCCTCCCTCTGCCTCTCTCTTCCTCCCTCTGCCTCTCAGATCAATTTTTTAAAAAAATACTAAAAACAGCAATGGTCTTTTTCATTCCATCATTTCTTAATCAAGAATTCTCCTGATTTTTTTTTTTTTTAGGATATGATAATGTATCTTTGGGGCAGAGGCCCCAAACAGTGGTGGGCTTTAAGCAAGACAAAATGTTTCCCTCACATCAGATTCCTTGTTGATATGGCCACTCCAACAACTGAAGCCTCGGGAGCAGGCTCCATCTTGTAGCTCCATGGCCTCGAGAGCGGCCCTGGTCCACAGGGGACCCCGAGCCTTGGCACCGTGTCTGCATTCTGGGACCGGGGAGGGAGAACTCAGAGGCTGCCCACTGAACTTGCTCGGCTCCCCTTGGTCAGCACCTATGCGGGTGGCCACCACTGCTGAAAAGTGGGCTCGAAGACTCGCCGTGCGCCCAGCTCCGGTTTCCATTACCATGAATTAGAGGGACGCCTCAGAGAGGAAGCTGTCCCCCGCCCCATGGGAAAATGCTCGAGAGAAGTACACAGCTCCCTGCCTCAGGGCTGGGGAGGCCATCTTGCCCCTTGTCTGAGCCTGCTGGTACGTGGCTGAGACCCCGCACATGCTGCGTCTCACATGACGCAGGGGAGGCCGGCGTCTTCCCTCAGCGAGGGCGAGAGGGTATTCAATCATGAACTGCCCTATTTCTACATGGCGTGAAGTGAGCGTTTTACACCAGAACACTGGGGTTCTTCCTGCTCCTGAGTTGCCGTCATCTTTCAGTGTTTCACTTTTATCCCCACGTAAAAACGTGTGATCCAGTTTCCTGGCTGTTTGGACGCAGCCTTCCTTCCTTTATTTTATCACGTTTGCTTCGGGAGTGAGATCGAGGCGCTCACCAAGGGCGTGCAAATACAACAGGAAGCACAGATCTGGCTTCTAGTGGGGGGGCTGCAGCTGCTGGCATGGTGAATACATCTGTTTCTGTGGGAGCTGGAACAACAAAGTATCCATTATGACTATGCGACAGAAATTCTGGCGTTTCCTTCTGGGGATGGCAAATCATTCACAAAAACGCAGGTACCTGATCGTGCACGATTGCTGGGCTCTGGTTAAACGGAATAGCATCGAAAAATATGGTTTCCTATTGTTTGTTTAAACAAGTGTAAAGAAGTCAACGATATCTTAATTGCAGGGTAAATGGTAGGTGTACTTGTGACGTGGGTTATTGGCGGACTCACTGCAAAATACCTCGCATTATTTCCCAGTAATCGCATAGTAACGGCCCTGCAGTGCCAGTGAGCACAGGGGTAGCTGCGGGGTAAGCTGCACGTGGGACAGGAGGGCAGATGGCGTGAGTCCCTGCTGGATGTCTCCTCCCACGGAGTGCAGCGCCCGAGCTTGGCAGGGACGGAGGAGCAAGGACGGGCATCCCTCAGACAAAGCGCTCGATGGCATTTGTGAGCAAACGCTGGGTTTCCTTCATTTTAGGAAAATACGGACAGCCCAGGCTCACAGCAAAGAACGGCACGCACAAGACTTCATTCCAGCCCTTATTACTGGTCACTGAGGGGCCTAGCACCATGTCGGAGAGCTCAGACGCATGGGATCATGCAAAACTGGACTCACACCCCAGTGCCCACAACCCGGCTCTGTGGCTGCATCGCTCAGAGTGCGGGGAAGGGGGGAAGTACGCCCAGAGCTGCTGTAACACGCAGGAAGGACCTACCATGTGGCAGCCATCACAGAACAGTCAAGTGCGTCTTCTAATTTCATCCGAATCAAGCTGAGGGGCAGATCATGTGACTAACAGCACAGCTTCCCTGATTCCCAGTCTCTCTCCCTCTTTCTCTGTCTCTCATGTATCTGTGTGTATATCGTATATTGGTGATGAAACATATGATACTTTTGGACGGGTTTAGAAGCAGCTTATCTTTGTTTAGAGCCATATGGAATTCTTAGGTTTCTCCATTTATTCATTTGTTAATGAATTAATTTAAAGAGTGCATTCTATTTCTAAACACTGTGAATGCCTCCTATCCCTTGTGAGTCATTGGTTCGTATTTAGCAGTAGTATCTTCAGTTCCCACTACCAGGAAATTGGCCAAGGACAGCACAGTGAACTGCCCTCCGTTCGCCCTAGCAGGCCATAAGTGGGAGATGATTCTTCCCTCCGAAGGAGTTTGAAATGTTGCTCCCCTTTCCGCAACACGCAGATTCCAGGGGAGAAACAGCAGGTAGAAGGCAGGAACCAATGCGGGGGAGGGCTGGGCTGGGCTGCAGAGAGGAGGAGAGGGTTTTGTTGGGACTGCACCCACAGGGAGGGGCTGTGATGTCTGCAGGTGCAAAGCTCCCAGGGCATCCCAAGGGGGGAGCTGCGACCCAGGGAAGGTGTGGCTGCAGCAGGACAGTAACAGGGTACTGGTGGGGATGGGAGCAGCCCCCACAGGGTACTGGTAGGGATGGGAGCACCCCCACAGGGTACTGGTGGGGATGGGAGCAGCCCCCACAGGGTACTGGTGGGGATGGGAGCAGCCCCCACAGGGTACTGGTGGGGATGGGAGCAGCCCCCACAGGGTACTGGTGGGAATGGGAGCAGCCCCCACAGGGTACTGGTGGGGATGGGAGCACCCCCACAGGGTACTGGTGGGGATGGGAGCACCCCCACAGGGTACTGGTGGGGATGGGAGCAGCCCCCACAGGGTACTGGTGGGAATGGGAGCAGCCCCCACAGGGTACTGGTGGGGATGGGAGCAGCCCCCACAGGGTACTGGTGGGGATGGGAGCACCCCCACAGGGTACTGGTGGGGATGGGAGCACCCCCACAGGGTACTGGTGGGGATGGGAGCACCCCCACAGGGTACTGGTGGGGATGGGAGCACCCCCACAGGGTACTGGTGGGGATGGGAGCAGCCCCCACAGGGTACTGGTGGGAATGGGAGCAGCCCCCACAGGGTACTGGTGGGGATGGGAGCAGCCCCCACAGGGTACTGGTGGGGATGGGAGCACCCCCACAGGGTACTGGTGGGGATGGGAGCAGCCCCACAGGGTACTGGTGGGGATGGGAGCACCCCCACAGGGTACTGGTGGGGATGGGAGCAGCCCCCACAGGGTACTGGTGGGGATGGGAGCACCCCCACAGGGTACTGGTGGGGATGGGAGCACCCCCACAGGGTACTGGTGGGGATGGGAGCACCCCCACAGGGTACTGGTGGGGATGGGAGCAGCCCCACAGGGTACTGGTGGGGATGGGAGCAGCCCCCACAGGGTACTGGTGGGGATGGGAGCAGCCCCACAGGGTACTGGTGGGGATGGGAGCACCCCCACAGGGTACTGGTGGGGATGGGAGCACCCCCACAGGGTACTGGTGGGGATGGGAGCACCCCCACAGGGTACTGGTGGGGATGGGAGCAGCCCCACAGGGTACTGGTGGGGATGGGAGCACCCCCACAGGGTACTGGTGGGGATGGGAGCACCCCCACAGGGTACTGGTGGGGATGGGAGCACCCCCACAGGGTACTGGTGGGGATGGGAGCACCCCCACAGGGTACTGGTGGGGATGGGAGCACCCCCACAGGGTACTGGTGGGGATGGGAGCACCCCCACAGGGTACTGGTGGGGATGGGAGCAGCCCCCTTCATCTCGGCTACCATGGCCCAAGGCTCTCCCTGTGACTTCTGGGGAGAGAAAGCGCAGGCCTCCCCTCACGGTGTCTGAGTTGGTTACATGTAGTGATGGCGTCTCAGCTACAGAAATACACACACGGCCCTAATCCCGCCAAGCAACTTCACTTATTCTTAACGCATCCTTTCATTATTTGTACAAAGTACAAGTTGACAAAGCCCTCCTTGGTGGAGCACTCGGCCATCCGCCCCTTGCAGCCTCCTGCCTGTGCTGGGACTGTCCCCGTGGAGTGGACTCTGTGTCCTGAGGAGCGCTGTGTTGGCCATGTGGGAATCCCGATGCCCCACAGAGTCCCTCCTCACTGAGCAGACACCAGACGTGCCCCACGGAGTCCCTCCTCACTGAGCAGACACCAGACGTGCCCCACGGAGTCCCTCCTCACTGAGCAGACACCAGACGTGCCCCACGGAGTCCCTCCTCACTGAGCAGACACCAGACGTGCCCCACGGAGTCCCTCCTCACTGAGCAGACACCAGACGTGCCCCACGGAGTCCCTCCTCACTGAGCAGACACCAGACGTGCCCCACGGAGTCCCTCCTCACTGAGCAGACACCAGACGTGCCCCACGGAGTCCCTCCTCACTGAGCAGACACCAGACGTGCCCCACGGAGTCCCTCCTCACTGAGCAGACACCAGACGTGCCCCACGGAGTCCCTCCTCACTGAGCTGACACCAGACGTGCCCCACGGAGTCCCTCCTCACTGAGCAGACACCAGACGTGCCCCACGGAGTCCCTCCTCACTGAGCAGACACCAGACGTGCCCCACGGAGTCCCTCCTCACTGAGCAGACACCAGACGTGGCTGCGCTGCCACCTTCTTCCTCACTGCGAGTCGTCACTCCCATTGCCAGGTTGTGAAACAGCCGCATCCCTAGAGGGGTCTGAAAGCAGAGGGCGAACCACAGGAAGGGGACAGCTCACGCTCTGACTCTGCCTTCAGTGACTTGTGTGGTTCAGGAAGTGAGGGAGCCCTGCCCACAGCGAGCCAATGGAGTGAGCAGGGTCCCTGGCACTCAGTGAGGGCCAGCCCTGGCGGCCAGGAGGTGTGAGCCAGGATGGTGGGAAACACAGGCAGCTCTGGGAGTGCAGACAGACGCTCGGCCCTGCAGGTTAAGGCCAGCACACAAGTTCTTCCGGGTCAGGTAGGCGGCAGCACCACCTGGAGCAGCTCAGGGCTGGAGGTCACGCCTGAGGGAAGTGCCCGAGTCAGGTGGGGACGGTGGCAGGTGCCGTCCAGGGGCGGGGTGGCTGCATCAGTGCCTTCACGGCTCAGGAGATTCGGTGTCCCCGGAGCTAAGAGAAGACAGCTGGCGGGGTGGCGGGCCCAGAGTAGGACCGGTCAGGGAGGCCAGGCCTGGAGCCGGGGGTCTGTAGTGTAGCCTAGGATCCGCGGTGGCTGTGCGGTGGCAGAGACCTGTCAGGACCGTTCCTCCTTGTTCGTGCTCTCTGCCATTGCTGCTTCTCCTCTGGCTTATTTCCACGATTGTTTGCATTTCAGAGAAAGCGCTCCCTCCTCGTGCGATTCTTCTGGGCTTGTGTTCGTCTGACTGTGCCATCAGTGCGCTGATGATGCACATTTTATAGGTCATTCCCCGATGTATTTTGGTTCTTTTGGTCTCCAAGGTAGTATACCTAAATGTAACTTGTTAACTATGCAACTCAATTTTATTCCTATGGAAAACACGTTCAATATACATTTCCTCGCGAGTTAATGTTCTCGGAGCGCATTTGTGACCCAGCGTGCTTCTTTATGTTGACATATTGTTCATCGGGTTTCATTAGTCAGATGCTATGTCATATCACATATGGAACATGAGGAAAAGTGACATTAATGACAATCTGGTGACATTCACTACTATGCAACACATCAGGTTAAAAATAAAACAGGGAGAAAAGATCTTTCTTATTTCCAGCAAGGTCTTTTCTTCTTTTCCCTTACTGCTGAGAGAGCTGCGTGCTGTGGATCAGGTGCTAATTACTGGTGGCAAGGATTTGTGGGTAACTCCCTACGCAGGCAGCAGCCCACGCCTGCATTTGTAGGTGGCAGGAAGAGGAGGATTTTTTGCTGAAATCTTTGTTGCCTCCTAAGTCTCCAACTATCCAAGCCAGTCAATTATCTGTGCAGGTGGGTCATCCCAGGTGGAGGGGCCTGGCGCATAGGCCAGTTGCACTGGCTGAGAAATAGCTGGGAGGTGACACGGCTTCCACCCAAGGCACTGGCAACCTAAGTATGGGGCTTTCTGTAGTTGATGGTGGAAACCTGTGCTACCAAGGGAAGACACTCAGCCAGCACCAAGACCTCTGATGGTCCCTTCAGTCTCAGAGGGCGAGGGTGGGGTGGGGGGCAGGCGCTAAGTGAAGGGGTGGCCCCTCTGGCCTCTCCTCCTCATGCAGAAGAGCTCCTGCTCGGGCAGGGAGGGCCCAGCTTCCTCACCTTCCTCTGGAGGCTCAACTGGAAGGACTACCCTGATTCCACCAGAGACACTCAGCGTGGGCAAGGTGGCAGATGGGGCGGGGCTGGAGATTCCACCAAAGACACTCACCATGGGCAAGGTGACAGATGGGGGCTGGAGATTCCATCAGACACTCACCATGGGCAAGGTGACAGATGGGCGCTGGAGATTCCATCAGACACTCACCATGGGCAAGGTGACAGATGGGCGCTGGGGAGTCCACCAAAGAGACCATGGGCAAGGTGACAGACGGGGTCTGGGGAGTCCACCAAAGACACTCACCATGGGCAAGGTGACAGACGGTGGGGGGGCTGGAGATTCCACTGAAGACACTCACCATGGGCAAGGTGACAGATGGGGGCTGGAGATTCCATCAGACACTCATCATGGGCAAGGTGACAGATGGGGGCTGAAGATTCTACCAAAGACACTCACCGTGGGCAAGGTGACAGATGGGGGCTGGAGATTCCACTGAAGACACTCACCATGGGCAAGGTGACAGACGGGGTCTGGGGAGTCCATCAAAGACACTCACCCTGGGCAAGGTGACAGACGGGGGCTGGAGAGTGGACAGTGAATGGGAGGACAGATGGGTGTTCTGAATGTAAGCCAACCCCCCAGTTGTGGGTTCTGTCTTTAAAAAATGCGGGAATAAGGAGGTGGCCATTTGGTGCAGCCTAAGATGCTTCTTGAATTCCTACACTGCATATCAGACTTGCTAGGTTTGCATCTGGGCCCCAAATCTGATTCTAGCTCCCTGCTGTGCACACTCTGGGGGACTTGAGCCCATGCCACCCACATGAGAGACCCATGTTGAGTTCCCAGCTCCAGCTTCAGCCTGGCCCAGCCTCAGTTATTGTGAGCATTTGAGCAGTGGAGTAGTAGACGGAAGATCTCTCTGTCTTTCTCTGTCCCTGTCTCTCTGCCTTTCAAGTAAGTAAAAATAAATAAATATATGTCTTTTAAAATGCGGAAATAAATTGAGCTTTTCACTGAGGACGCTGGTATACTGTAATTTTCTGCGTTTTAAGTCCGCGTGCCTTGTTGCGATACTGTATTTACATTAGTCACAGGACAGCTTGGGCAGCGTTTAAATCACTGGCTGTTTGGATTTCTGAGCCCCAGCCTTGGAGAAGGGAGTGGCTCATCCTCTTTCACTGCCACTGCTAACCAACCACAGTGCACCATTGAGGAAGACCTCATGACACTCCCCAAGGTGCTCACACACAAAAATAAGATTAGGCTCAAGACAGAAACTCTCTGGGTTATTGTCCTTCAGAGAAAAACTCTGTGAGGGTAGGTCCACAGGCCGCTTCTTAGTTTAGCAGTCCTCTAGCAGGAAGTTCTGGTTTTTATGTATTCAGATATTTAAAGCTTATTTATTTGAAAGGCAGAGGCACACACACATGGGGGCCAGAGAGAGAGAGAGAGAGAGAGAGAGAGAGATGTCTTCCATCTGCTGATCTATTCCCAAATGCCCATGCCCATAATAGCTGAGGCTGGACCAGGCTGAAGCCAGGAGCCAGGAACTCTATCCGAGTCTCCCACATGGGTAGCCAGAACCCAAGTACTTGTTCCATCATCTGTTCATCTGTTTCTGCCTCCCAGGCACATTAGCAGGAAGCTGGATCAGAAGTGGGAGTGGGGATGGATCCCAGACACTCCAGTATGGGATGCCACTGTCCCACTAGGTAACTTAACCCACTGAGCCACAATGAGTTAAGTGAATGTCTACACTTGCTCTCTGAAACAACATTAAGCCCTCATTTATGTTGTTCACCCGTTTCCAGGGGGCAAACCCTCTGATAGGACCTGGTTTCCAGCTGTCCAGGAGATACCCCTGAGCATGGCATTGGGAAGAGATGAGCACCACTGGCTTATACCTCACAGTGGCTCACACTTAGAGAATGCAAGCAAAGATGCTGGCACTAACGGTAGTGCTTGTAAGAGCCTTTGAGGGTGGGATTCTCGAGTTAGATCACTCACAGGCCAGAAGGTAACACGATCTTTCTCTGGTGAGAAGTAGAGTATTGATAATCCCTGCCATGTGGCAGAACTGCACTTACTTGAGTGATGTATTTAGATGAGATATAAATGAATAGGCTGCAATGACTTGTGGTTTCTGGTATTTGAGAGACATGAGAGAAATGATCACTCAATAGCTATGCAAGTAGTTAACGGTAGTTGGTTAACCAGATACCAACAAGATAAAGGGGAGAAAATTGGAAAACTGCCAAAGACTCTCATTTCTGAGAGCCAAAGAGAAGAAGACCATGCTGAACTACAAGACCAGGACCTAATTTTAAGACAAACAGAATGTCAAAGATTTCTGTATTTAAGCCTTGATGAGCCTATGCTCATGTTAGGTCCATGACAGGGAAGCAAGGTTTTGTGAGGTGGGGAAAGTCTTGTGCATTCTGGAACACTGGGCCCCTATAGCCCTGAAACTTCTGTGTCTGCAGAACTTGTCCGTTCCTTCTTTTCATTGCAGTCTCTCTTCCTTGAACACTGTGCAGCAGTTGGGGTGTATGGCACAAGAAATACTTGTGATCCCCAAGACATGCCTCCTTCTTCCTTCTTAACCACTATAGAAATATCTAGAGTCAAATTGCTCAGTGGCCTGATGGGAAATCATGGCCTAAGTGGGGAAAGATATTATTCATATAAAGTGTTGCCAGCCTGGCTAATAGGTACTGGCAGAAGCTGTTCGAGCTGTGGGTTGGCTCCAGGAAGTTTGAAAAAAATCACAGCCTATAATAAATGGTGGCCAGCACTGTCTTGGCCAAATGTTTGATAAAGGACCATGAAGATCATAGAAACAGAGCTGTTGGGATGGATCCATAAAGCCCTCCAGACAACCATGTGTATTGGGAAGGCCCCGATGACTTTCCTTTCGCTAAGGCAGAAAGGCGTGCACAGATCACAGAGCGTCAGGATCATTCAGAGGCTCCAGCATGGCTGATAAGTGACTGGGCTCCGAGGCTCCAGCATGGCTGATAAGTGACTGGGCTCCGAGGGTCTGCGGGCTGAGCGGACTCCAGAGCAGCAGCAGTCAGGGGCTGCACCAGCCATTGAGGACTAACCGTGGACACGATTGCTACAGTAGGTGGCAAGATCAGAAGTCAACCACAAAACCACTTCCTCAGTTATTTAGGATGGATAGTGGACCATAGGGTTCCTAGGTACAAGATACATGTGCAACTGATAAGAATGTTAGTCTATATAAAATATCAAAAATAGATGAGCTGTAAGCTAATGCCAGTAGCTTCAAGAACCTGCATCCAGCTCCCATATCCAAGTTCGTGCTCTGACCCAGAACTCATGAGTTGGATGAGAAGCTAGGTATCTGTGGGAAGAGCTTTATCATGAGTTTATGCCACAGTGATTTCCAAGATCCTTTCCCAGGGGAAGGCGCGTTTGTAGCATTCCGCTTAGCAAAAGTGTATAGACACATCTTCTAAGGATGACTAGAATTCAGAATCTTAAGTGATCCTGGCTGCAGGGGATCCAAAGTACCATCACATCGCACACATCAGGGCGTTCCAGCTCAGGTCTGTCACTCTAATGGATACAAAATCCCACTGGATGGTTATTTCCTTAGTTCCCAAATGCCATCAGCATTCCCAGTGCCATCAGCAGGCTACAGTGCCCTCGTTCTCTGAGATGAGGGTAATAGGTGCCATGATCAGGGAGGCCAAGTGGGAGTCCCTCAGCTCCTGACAATGAAGGGGGGCAATGGCTTCTGTGGGGGTGGAAGGGCAGATCATTGCCACTGTCAAAGACTTCCAAGATGCAGCAGTGTTGTATTAGGGTCCACTAGAACTGCACCGAGCTCGTCAGTCTGATCAGTGCCAAAACCTGTGGGTTGTGTGAGATAAAGCACACTATCACAAAAGGGCACAAGGGGCGATCTGAGTCTTACATCCTGTGGTTGATGTCGTGTTTGTGTAAGACCCTGGCTTGTGGTATGGCTTTGCATCAGTGGCTGCATTTTTAATACCTACCACATAGGAGAATCAGAGTCAGATTGTGTTCACCTGGGATGGACAGCGATACACATTCATGGTGTTGCTTCGGGCCTGGGTGAACCCTCCTGTTCTGTGATGCAGTCTGAGCGCTGAACCATTCCAGCCTATGCTGTTGGCTCATTACATTGATTTTATGCTTATAGGGCATGATGACCAGAACGTGCCGAGTGTTCTGAATGTGATTTAGAGGGTGGAAGATAAAGTCTGCAGAGCTCCAGGGTCCTGCCATACTGGTGATTTTGGGGATTTGTGTGTCTGGGGCCTTTCGCTCTAAGGTCAAGCCATGTTGTGATACCTTGGAGCGTCCTTCTTCCATTAACAAAGACGCCAGGCTGGCAGGCCTACTGGGTTTTGAACACAGCGTACACTATATTTGTAAATACTCCCTTGGCTCGTTTGTCAAATGACTTGCAGGACTCACAGTCTTGAAGGGCCTAGAGCAAGAGAGGCCTGCAGCTGGCCCAAGAGCAGTACAAAGACCCTTATCTCTTGGGTTATGTAAATCACCAGTACCACACTGCTGGAAGTGTCTGGCACCCTGTGGAGTCTCTGTCTGCACCCAGTATGAGACCTGCAGTCCGCATGCCTACAGTTCCTGCTCAGAGCTGTGCCAGCCGTGTGACAGCATCTTTTGTCGTGGTCCGGGATCCCGGTGAAGACCAAGCGTCTGACCATGTGAACAAATTGTTCCTCACACGCGGGCTACTGATTTCACCACATTGTGCTAGACAGGTACAGTAGTAATTCTCCTGGGAGCAGAAAGAGACACCCCAGTACAGGGGGTGATGTGGCCTTGGGACTTGCTGTAGCAGTGGAAGCTGTAGGTCATTCCAGTGACGTTCTCCTGGTACATCACTCCCAGACATGGTCACTAGAAGCCATCTCGAAGATGTCACAGAAGTATTACTTAACCTGAGTGGATCTGAGTGGCACAGGGGTGGACTGTGATGAATGTTGTCCTTCCTTCTCCCTGGTTCCCTAAAATCCCTGTCTCCTTTACACCCCCTCTCTCCCAGTATATGGATCCTTCCGCCATCAGCAAAGCTTCTCTGGGGGATGTTCCTTGGGCTACTCGAGTCACTTTGAATCCACGTGCGTGCAGCTGGGAGTACCCAGGAGGTTATGTTCCCTTGGTGCAGATCTTAGCCTGCGAATTAGAAGTTCAAGTACAAAACTCAGCTGCTTTGCCTCAAGTCAGGACAGCCCTCAAGTATAATTTACACTTCTGAGTTCTGGAGGCTCGGGCTGTAGTGTCCAGCGTGAGAGCACCTCCTCTCTGGACCTTCCTGCTTCCGTCTCTAATTCATCAGCGTCTCCTCGATCAGTAGCTGGCTGCGCCTGGAGCCTGGTTCTGCTTCTGGAAGAGCTGCTCGTGATGTCGTTCCCTCTCCCCTGGCATGTGAGGTCCTGAAGGGGCCCGATGCTTTCCTAAAGCTCCTGTGTGCAGCGCAGGGTGCAACGTAGTAGACAATCTCCAGAACTTTCCTGTGCCACTTTAACAAACCTCCAACGCTTACATATCACTTACAGGAAATGAAATATTTGCTTACTAAAATTGAGATGTGATTTGCCTTTTTTGGAGGAAATTATGGAAGCCATTCTTTTTAGAAATTCCCATCCTTTATTTTGACATCTTCTGGTGGGATTCAGAGACTACTCATTATGAAGGGTCCATCACATTCTTATCAAGGTGAGGAACGACACAAAAAAGCGATGCCTTATGGCAATAAAACTTATTTTAAAGTAAAGTTTGATTTTCAAAGATCTCACAGCATACAAATGAATTTCCCGTTCCGCTTGGCTATCACCGTATTCACCAAAAGTTCCAGTGAGATGATTCATGCACATCCGTCAGAGATTCACGATCTTCAGATCTGAGGCAGTGCCTCTGATAAGATAATGCACAAGGACGGGGCACAGTCAGAGCAGCAGACACAGCTCTGCCTTTGATAAGGACGACAGTGCCACCACCACAGAGAGGGTGACAGCGCCACCACCACAGAGAGGGTGACAGCGCCACCACCACAGAGAGGGTGACAGCGCCACCACAGAGAGGGTGACAGCGCCACCACCACAGAGAGGGTGACGGTGCCACCACCACAGAGAGGGTGACAGTGCCACCACCACAGAGAGGGTGACAGTGCCACCACCACAGAGAGGGTGACAGTGACACCTCCACAGAGAGGGTGACAGTGCCACCTCCACAGAGAGGGTGACAGTGCCACCACCACAGAGAGGGTGACAGTGCCACCACCACAGAGAGGGTGACAGCGCCACCACCACAGAGAGGGTGACAGTGCCACCTCCACAGAGAGGGTGACAGTGCCACCTCCACAGAGAGGGTGACAGTGCCACCTCCACAGAGAGGGTGACAGTGCCACCACAACAGAGAGGGTGACAGTGCCACCACCACAGAGAGGGTGACAGTGCCACCTCCACAGAGAGGGTGACAGTGCCACCACCACAGAGAGGGTGACGGCGCCACCACCACAGAGAGGGTGACGGTGCCACCACCACAGAGAGGGTGACGGTGCCACCACCACAGAGAGGGCGACAGCGCCACCACCACAGAGAGGGTGACAGCGCCACCACCACAGAGAGGGGCCCATCGGTACCCGCGCTGCTTCCCACTGCAGACATGTTGAGAGATACCTTCTCGAGGGACTTGGTTGTGTGATGTATCTGTGTGGTGGGAGGGAAACTGCCCTATGTAAACTCACGGTTTTGGATCGTGATGAGACCAGCCCATGCAGCAAGGATCTGAAACCTGTTTGGAAGGAGAGGTGCTCTATTAGGTGCGACCAGCCCCAGGCCCCCTGAGGAAGTAGGCAAACATGGGGGCATGTGTGGGGAGGCCCTTTTTTCCTGCTGCCATGGAATGTTCTGGCTCCCTGACGCCCCTCCCTCCCAATGTCAGTGAATGCTGTGTGTTGCTTCTGGGTTGGAGCAGGAAATGGCCTGTGTGAGACCGCCAGCATTCTCTCTCCTCTTCCCAGGCTGGTTGGACACAGTTGAGACTGGATCCCAAGGGGGAGGACTCTGAAGAGCTCAGCTCTGCCTCACACCCATGACGCGAGTAGAACGGGAGTCAGCAAAAGCCTTTGAGCTGGTGGCTGAAGGCTGCTGCTGGCGCCACACAGGGAGGGAAGGCTGTTTCCATGGCCTGTAGCACAAGCATGGTGACCGTGCCTAGTGACAATGTAAGAACTGCTAAACAGTAGGTCCTAAATGTTCTCCCTAGGACTGAATGGAATGTAGCTGACGCTGGCTATGTTAATTCACTTAATTTAATTTTTCTCAAATGTATACATACTCCGTTTGCTTGGATCTCAACATTTGTTGCACCACAATATACTTGTATTTAAATTGCATTCTCAGGGGGTCGGCGCAGTGGCTCACTTGGTTAATCCTACACCTGCGGCGCTGACATCCTATAGGCACCAGGTTCTAGTCCTGGTTGCTCCTCTTCCAGTCCAGCTCTCTGCTGTGGCCCGGGAGGGCAGTGGAGGATGGCCCAAGTGCTTGGGCCCTGCACCCGCATAGGAGACCAGGAGGAAGCGCCTGGCTCCTGACTTCAGATTGGCACAGTGCCGGCTGTGGCAGCCATTTGGGGGGTGAACCAATGGAAGGAAGACCTTTCTCTCTGTCTCTCTCACTGTCTAAAACTCTACCTGTCAAATTAAAAAAAAAAAAGATTTAAAAAAATCACATTCTCAGAAAACTTTTGGAAGTAACTTCATGTGTTAAAAATCACATTATACTCTACAAATATATACAATTATTACTAGTCAATAAAAATTTAATTTCGGTTTTAACAAGAAAATAATCGTAATCCTAGGCTGTTGACATAACAGGTCTGGTTCTGCAGAATCCGAGCACCTGTGACCTGGCAGGGACTCTGATCCAGGTCCTCCAGCTGCCCTCTGCCCTCTGCCCTCTCTTTGACAGGTAGAGTTATAGACAGTGAGAGACACACAGAGAGAAAAGTTTGCCTTCCGTTGGTTCACTCCCCAAATGGCCGCCACGGCCGGTGCTGCACTGATCCGAAGCCAGGAGCAGGGTGCTTCCTTCTGGTCTCCCATGCAGGTGCAGGGCCCAAGCACTTGGGCTATCCTCCACTGTTCTCCTGGGTCACAGCAGAGAGCTGGACTGGAAGAGGAGCAACCGGGACTAGAACCCAGCGCCCACATGGGATGCTGGCGCTGCAGGCAGAAGATTAACCAAGTGAGCCATGGCGCCAGCCCTGCTAACGCCTCTCTGTCTTGGCTTCCTTCCCGTCTGTAGGCCTTTCAGTTAGCGCCCATGGCTCCCCCTAGTTCTCTTTCATTCCCCAAACCAAAACCCACTGAGGAATTAATTTAAACTAAGGTATAATGAGACTTAATTTATTGTATCTTTCTATAGTACTTTTTAAAAGGATAAAATTTAATGCAAACAAATAAATAATGGAGAATGGAGCTTCAAGACAGACCAAAAATGTCTGGTGGAGCGCAGTTCTCTGCACGACGCTGAGATCACTGGATCCTCCGTAAACACTGGCAGGGCGTTGAGGTGACAAACCAGGCATCTGGCATCAGACAGAACAGGCACAGGTCCTCTTATTGTCGCGAATCTGCGGCATTAGAAACGTCACATCAATTACCTAAACCTCAGTTTCCGCGTTGGTAAAATGAGCCAATGCGTGCAACTATGGTTGTTATGCAGATCTCATTGAGTTGTACCAACACCTTGTTGAGGGTCTAAGCTCTCAATAAACGCTTTCTCTCTTTTGTGTGGTCAGAACCTTGCAGGATATTTTCACTAATGCTTTTATTAACAAACACATGGGGAGGAGAGAAAGAGAGCGAGAGAGAGAGACAGAGCGAGACAGAGAGAGCGAGCTCCCATCCACTGGCCTGCTCCTGCAACAGATGGCAGCTCGAGCTGGGCCAGAGCCGAAGCCAGGAACTCCGTCCAGGTCTCCCACATCAGGGGCAGAACCCACTTACTTGGGCAATCTCCCTGCCTCCCGGGACGTGTGTTAACAGGAAGTTGAAGTCCAGGACTGAGGAAGGGAATCAGGCCTGAGCATTCTAATGCGGGACACAGGTGTCTGACTTGGGGTGAAACACAAGCCTCCATTCGATTGTTTTAAAATCCGTGGTCTGTATGTCTTCCATCCACATGTTCACGCTTTCTTCCACAGGGGACTAAACACGTAGCCCGTATATTGCAGTGCCCTCTGGCCATGGTGTGGGCGTGTTCTTCTGCATCCCAGGTCAATCCCCCGCAGTGGTGCTCAGTTCTACACCATCCACTCACCAGAGAATGAGCTTGCTCACAAATCCCACAGGTAAGAAAGCTTTATTCGAAATATGTGTACTGTGCATGTGTGTGTACCGGACCGTGTCAGTGAACCCACATCATAACAGAGTTGGCTGCCATGGAGTTAGAAGTCACACCTTTGACCTGTCTTTGGGTTTGCGATTTCAACCACGGTGGGATATGGTGCAGGGTTTTGTGCTTTGGGGGACAGAATTGTGAAGCTGAAACAAGGCCAGGTTCACTGGCTACTTGACCCTGCACAGTGCGGTGGTCCTTCCTTGCTGTCATGCTGATACAACATGTGTGGAATGCCATACACCAGGCAGTGGCTCCCGGGCTCACTGCCTCCAGGGAAGTTGGCCTTGTAGAAGGAGCCGTGGAGTGACTGAGAGCGGCTACAAGTCATGGGGACTTTAAGACCGTCCATTTCAGTTGGTTCAAGCCAGAATTGAGTTCATGTTTTTAGAAGTATTAAGTTTAATCACTTGAAAATGACTCATTGACACAGTTTTAGAATTTGCAAGGAAGACATTTTCCCAGTGGCTCCCATGATCAGATGTCCCGATTCACACTCGCCCTTCTGGGGACCTGAGGCCAAGTGTCCTTGGAGCGGTGGGTGGACATGAGGGGTCTGCTGCGCACGACCAAGGGGCTGCTTCTTCAAACCAAGTGCCTTTGAAATTTATTTTCAAAAGCAATGAATGAGCTTACGTCCATGTTTCTGTGGATTCCTGCATTCTTAAGTGACTTCCCTTCTCGAAGAATATCTTTCTTTTCTGTGTGTGTGTGTGTGTGTGTGTGTGTGTCTAGAATGCTAGCCAAACCACAATTAAAATCCATAAAGCACTGTTACTTTATTATGACCCAATTCAACACAGGCTTAAATAATCCAAGTTTTTTTGTGTGTGTTTTCCAGAGGAATTCTAATTAATCTGTGCCCACATACAAAGCTTCTACTGTGGTTTTAGCAGAACGTGAACAGGTAGTAGTGAAAGGAAAAACCTCTCCAAATTGGAAGGGGACCTGTGGCGATAACATAAGACTCCCAGGTTTGGGGACTGCCGAGCTGTGCCCGTGGAAAACTTGTCGCAGCCACTAGTCAGGGAAGCAGAGGGCTTCTCCATCGTAGCTTCTCCAGAACTACGGAGAGCAAGGAGTGGCACCACGAGTGTTTGGTGAGGGGAGTGGTCAGCTGTGGCTTGGCACGCAGTGCTGAGTGGTCACCGTCAGGACACCCATGGGTTGAACAGGAGAGCCGGGCTGTGTCCCCCCGGAGCCCCCACACTTGACGGAGGAGGCCTCACAGAAGTGCCAGCTGGATTCATGGCATGTTTAACAGCGATCTTGGAGGAAAGATGTTTCCCCTTTTCATTTATGATCGAGCTAAGCTTTCTTTACATGATTTTCATTTCGCACAAAATTGTTTGGAAAACGTTGATGGAAGAGATTTCCTGATTTGCCTTTCATTCCCACGTCTTGGGAGGGTTTTTCAAGCTCTCTGTTCGAATGGAAATAGAGTTCAGCAGTTTGGGAATTTTCTCTTGCCCACAAGAATCCCCAAACGAGTATTTGTGCTGTCAGAGCCTGTACGTCACAGCAACCTCAAGTCCACGGTGAAGCCCATTCCCAAGCTACAGCCCTGCAAATCTCATCACGGCGGCAGCCTTCCAGGGCTCAGCTGGCCATAGCACACCCTGTGGAGGACCTTGTGCCCTTGGGAACCCAGCCCATCCAGTCCCAGACAGAAACTGCTCACTAACCTAAGACCCAAAGTGATCAGAATAATGTTTATATTATTCACTCCAAGAAAACAGCATCTTAGGTTTGAAATTGTAGCTCACTGGCCGGGTTAATCTTCTGAGACTGGAGGCATGGGTGGCTGCCATACTGAATTAGAAGCACCAACTAGAACCCAGCTGTGGCTCTGCCAGCTTGTGGTTCAGGCGAACCACAATTTCAGTGGCTTGGGAGAGACGCACCGTCCTCCTTTCCCAGTGTCTTACTCCGACTTCCTAATGCTCCCCACTTATTTCTTTTCCTATGACTCAAGAAACAACTTTATTTTATAACTGCAAAGTGGTGGCAGGACTTTCTCATTGAGGCTTGTGTTTGTCCTCCAATGTTTGTCCATTTCCTATTCCTGCCAAGCCCCTTGTTTAACTTCTTATCCCAGAGCTTTCACTCTTCCAAGGACCAGAATGTTTCATGCATTTGGGCTTTCATTATAAATTGTTAACACAATGATGATAAAAACTGGCTCTGGGGCCTGCGCCGTGGCTCACTTGGTTAATCCTACACCTGCAATGCTCGCATCCCATATGGGCACCTGGTTCTAGTCCTGGTTGTTCCTCTTCCAGTCCAGCTCTCTACTGTGGCCCGGGAGTGCAGTGGAGGATGGCCCAGGTGCTTGGGCCCTGCACCCCATGGGAGACCAGGAGAAGCACCCGGCTCCTGGCTTCGGATTGGCGCAGTGCCTGTCGTGGCAACCATTTGGGGAAGTGAACCAACAGAAGGAAGACCTTTCTCTCTCTCTCTCTCTCTCTCTCTGTCTATATGTCAAATAAATAAATTAAAAAAATTTTTTAAAAACACTGGCTCCAACAAGGTATGTCATTATTTCTCCCTCATCCTCACCCCGTGGATTCTGCACCATGAGATGCTGACATGGTCTGTATGTTTCTGTTGATGTCAGTTTCCTTTGCCATTCTTCACTTTTGTATGTTGGTTCTTTCCTTTTTCTTCAAATACGTTGATGTGTCACACCTGGAATCTTCTAGTGCAGTGGACACGGTATCTCATCACAGAGGTGGCCAGGTCTCACTGGCTAGTCCACATGCTCTCTGGGGCTGGAGGCTGAGAGAGAAGCTGGAACTGGACGCCAGCTCTGAATCCCAGGCCGGCCTCCACAGTGACCTGTGGCCTGTCCACAAACGCAGGCTCCTGGGGCTTCTAGCTGGTGATGTCAAGCTGCCTTGAGAGCTGAATTTTCTCCTGTGTCCCTTGGGCAGTCGCTTGTGCAGAGCACGGCACGACTGATTGTCATCCTGTGTCACTGGAAGATGACCCTCCATGGTCCTCACTGCTCTCTCGCCGCGTAGTGTGTGTGTTTTTCACCAGATTCTGGCCAAGTGCGTTTTGATGTTCTGTGCCACTTGAGCAGGGACCTGCTTGTGCCCACCCCTGCCTTCCACCTCCCCCTCCTCCCCCTGTGATTTCACTTGCAAATGTTGCCGATCTGCTAACTGCAGTGGTGCTCTGAAAAAGCATGATCCGTGCTCGTCTCCAGACAGTCTAACAGCTTGCTTATGCATCGATTTGGCTTGGATGGAAAATTAGAACAGCTTTAATCTGCTACCAGCATCAAACAGGGAAGCACTCCCTGGAGTGAGGAGTTGGGCGCATCCCAGCAGGCTCTGATGAAGGCGGCCCCCTCGGTGTCAGTGCCGGCAGCGCTCCCAGCAAGGAGGGTGCCGGCTTGCTGTAAGGGCGGGGGGCATGCTGGATGCCAAACTGCCCCACAGCTGAGGAGCAGCCAAACAGCACCAACAGGCATTTTTTTCTGGGTGCCCACATCAGTGTGGGTAGTTGAATACAGGTCTTTAAAAACGGACACATCACGCAATTCGGTCAGATGGGCATTTCAGATTTTAGTAATGAGTAGTTAGGGGCTGGCTGAAGTGTAGGAGGGAGGAAGGTCTATTTTGGGAGAGGAGAGTGATCAGGCCTTTGCATGTTTTTATCAGTTCATGTAGAATTTGACATATGGTAAACGGGAAAAGATAGTATTTAAAATCCCCATAAATATACAGGGTTGAGAAAAAGTACCAAAGTAGAGAGGGAAGCGCCTGCCGGTGCCACTCCCCTCGCTCCAGTAGCAGGGTAGCATAGCCGGGCTGCGTGTCCCTGCGAGGACCACATCTGCTAACGCAGGGCGCCAGTGCGTGGCGTCCAGGATGGCTTGGTAATTAATTCGAGCCAGTTGTGCCCAAGGACTCCAGCTCTCCTGGCAGCGCCCACTGGTCTCTATATTTGGAATCGTGAACTTCACTGCTACTCTCCTCTTTAAAGGAAGCCAGATTTTAGGTTGACTTGATTTGGCACATTGCTTTGTTTTATGGCTTCCTGTCAAAACCCCCAAATTAATACAATGTTATGTTGACTGTTTTGTTTCTTAATGCAATAAAGCTGTCTCAAAATTACAATTGGATACAGCTTTTCAGAAATGATAAAATGGTAACGGGCATGTCTGTGGTTGAGGAGGAGTCTTCTTTGCACTTTTTAATTGAAATATTTTTTAAGGATGTCATAGTAGACTTGGTCATCATAAACAAATAGCCTTTGTCTTTGGCAGTTAAAAAAAAATAAAACTTCTGGTAAGATACTTCATTAGCCTAAGTCTGAAGTTCATTGTGAAGCTAAAGAGATATTTGATGAGAAAGTGCTTTGAAAAGTTAAAAGTATTAAGAAAATATTAAAGCCGGCACAAATTATTTTTGGTAAATGAGTAATAATGGCAGTGTAAAATAGTTCATTTTGACTGGAGTTAATTCAGTATTACAGGAAATTCTAACTATACATCTTCCAAGTAAAAGTTTCCATCTTTCTTCAAGACAGGAAATTGTACCACAATGAGATATGGGGGGAAATTTTATTTTTAGCGTTAACCAAATTTTGTTAAAGCACCTTACTGATAATATTCAGGAATGTTTTTGTATAAGTGTGTGCGGTGTGTGTGTGTGTGTGTGTGTGTATGTGTGTATGAAAATAACTACTGAGTAGCAGGTGAATGCAAACATATTCTCTATTTCTTCACCTAATAAGAATGAGATTACAACCAACTGAATCTTCTTATTTTAGTTCCATTTTCTTTTTCCTGATCCGGAAGAGGTTAACCACATTCTCTTGGGTGCAAAGAGGGAAAAAACCTTCTTGTGAAGTCTTTGGAGTGTGGATAATGGACTGGCAGGTGTATTTGCTGAACAGCTTGGGACTTGGCAGGAAGGCAGTGGGTAAGTGGCTGGTGCTGCCTCCGCCTGAGCAGACCTCTGCCTTGGCTCGCAGACAAGCCTGGGGGCACTCACGGGTGCGTCCTGGGTGCAAGGCCAAGTGCGTCCCAGCTGTGGGCGTTTCCTCCAACTCTTATCTCAGACAAAACTAGGGAGGTAGAACTGTGGTCCTTCCTTTGTAATCTCTAAACGCTGTGCATCATTAGGCATCTTAAGTGTGTTAGTCACTCACAATTTTTAAGAATGCATTTTCTATTTTCTTAAGATTAATAAATGATTGGGCTGCTGATTGTCTACAAGGAATCCCAAATAATTCTATGTGGACAGTGAAAGAAAGGGGGGAGAGAGAATGCCTCTGAGGCCGCAAAAGCAAATGAGACCTTAGAAAGTGGCTCCAGAAACTAATAGGATAGAAACAGCAGAAGTGACTTGAAGAATGCGGGCAGGGGCTTGGTGGGAGGCGTGCTGAGGAACAAGCATGCTGCAGGGAGTAGGGTGGGAAGAGGGCGCAGAGCGAGATCTGTGAGCCCCGCAGCTCGTTGTCCCCCACCTAGTGCAGTTTAAAGTCTCAAATGTGTCTTCTGGAACAAAGACTCCTCATTCTGTAGACAGTTGACTCATCATTTTGTAGACAGTTGGCTGGAGAGAGGGAAAGGAGAGGAATCGTAGCCACAGTAAAGAGCTGCTACCTTTGAATGCTGCATTCATATAGAGATGTATTTACTTATAGAGTAAGTAAATATAGAGATATATTTACTTATCCTTTAAAGATTTATTTACTTGTTTATTTGAAAAGCAGAGTTAAAGAGAGAGGGAGAGACAGAGAGAGAGAGAGAGAGAGAGAGAGATATCTTCCATCCACTGGTTCACTCTCCAGACGGCTGCAAGGGCCAGGGGTAGGCCACGCCAAAGCCAGGAGCCAGGAACTTCATCTGGGTCTTCCACGTGGGTGCCGGGGCCTAAACACTCAGGCCATCTTCCACTGCTGTCTCAGGTCATTAGCAGGGAAGCGGATTGGAAGTGGAGCAGCCAGGGCACAGACAAGGACTGGTGCCTACATGGGAAGCCAGTGTTGCAGGCTGCAGCTGAACCTGCCGAGCCAGAGTGCTGGCCTCTTGCCTGTTGTTTCTAAAGGTTCATTTTTGCTGTTAAAGGTGAATGAATTAGCTCAGAACACTTCAGGCAGTTATTATCTTCTCCCTCACGCGGGACTGTGCGTTCCCCCAGATGAACAGCACTCAGTGGTTCACAACACCCTTGTGTGCTTCAGGACTAAGCACACGTAGAAGGGCACCCATTAATTCACCGGAAGTGTTGGCTCAGAGTTTGTACTTGTGGCACTGACATACGCCCTGGATCATATTAAAGCATCTGTTCTTATACACTCATTTCAAAAACAAATATTCACTTAGTAACTACACCAATCAACTTGTACTTCTAAACTGAATCTTAAGGCATTGTCAAATAATGGAATGCAATTGGAAAAAATGGCTTATCAAGCCAGAGAATTATATTAAAATCATAAACTATGGAACTCATAAATAAGAAACTCAGTTCCCAAAAACTCGCCCTTAATGAACTATCCCCTCAATCAGAATCAACAAAATTTACTAAATCCTTGATGCAGATGCTAAAGCTTTTGCATGTTTGTGTTTGTGTGTGCATGTATATATACTTAAAAAATAAATTAATTGGCTCAAAACATTTAAAGTAGTTGCTATCTCCTCTCTTGAAAGGCATTGCACATTCCTCCAAATTAATGGCACTCAATGGTGCCTGACAAGCCTGTGAGTTAAGGATGGATAGACGATAGGCAGATAGCTAGATAGCTAGGTGATGACACACAGAAATAGGTGGATGGCACCCGCAAACATTTAAAGTAGGAAAAGAGCACACAGAAGCTCCATATATACCTATCGCTCATCTTCAACCATCATCAACTCATGACCTCTCTCATTTTATCCGGGTCTTTCGCCTACTTCCCTATACCATATTTCTGTAAACTTGGAGAGAAACGGTACCACTTACTGTTCATTAGTCTCTACAACTTTTCCTTGATAAACCGCACACAACAAAATTTATTACCAGTGACATTTGCCACATTCACAGTTTTCTGCAACACTTACTGCTATCTAGTTCCCCAAAAGGAAGCCCTGTCCGCATACAGTAGTCATTCACCATTCCTGCCTCCCCTGGGCTCCGCAAAGTCACAGATGTGGTGTGTCCCACGAATTTCCTGGTTCTTGATGCGCCATAGAACGGGAAGCTGGTGTATTAGGACTTGATGCCTTTGATGGCTCAAGAGATGCCATTGTTACGTACCATGTTTTGTTTATTCATTAATCAACAGACGTTGAGTTCTTTCTTTTTTTTTTTTTTTTTTTTTTTTGGCTTTTGCAATTAGTGCTGCTGTGATATCTGTATTTTTCCGGTCTGAGGACTTCTCTTCCATTCTTTCAGAAAGATGGGCAGGCAGCTCGAACAGTTCCTTTCTGTGTGGCTGTGCCAACAATTTGATACAGAATGAGGTCCAATTGTGTCAGTGTTTGTGGTGCTAAAAATTGAATTTGACTTTATAATGTTGTGAACTATTTAGAAAGTTGCTTTCTAGCTTAGTTTTCTTTGTACAAGATAAGCTCAATAAAATATTTATTCTTTGCCATGTGCCTAAATACCTCCATCCAAGAAGAGCAATTTTCCATGCTGAAAAACTTAAGTCCCATATTATACTAACATCTGCGCTTAGGAACTAGGACTAACTCTTTCTAAGAGGTTTGACCTCTTAACAGCTATTTAGAAACAAACCTCTCTACAAACTTTGTCCCATGGACAAGGTGTTTGTACATAAGTCATCACAGGTTCCACTCTTCAGCCAAGATGCCAGTCTCGCAAGCCCGTCCTGTGTTCTGGGCCAGCCTGGCCTGCTGGGTGTGTGTGCTCGTCGCATTGTTAATGCCTGAGAGTGCCCCAGCCACGCTGATGGAATTCTCCAGTGACTCATGATCCTTCACCAGATCATGTCCTTGAATGTGTCCCTAAATGAAGCAACACGCTCTTGTCAGTTAAGGCACTTTACCTCCTTGTGAAGGTCGCCACAGCCCCTTGGTGCAGGCATGGAGGATCTGAGACGGCTACAGCAAGGCAAGTGAGCACCTGGGTCATTTTGACGTCGCGGTCCCAGGTGTTCCAGCTAGAATGGAATTCACAAGGATGATGCAAACCTGCATGCTTGGGTGAAGGGACCAAGGCTGACTTAGCAGCAAACACAGCCTTCATCCCTATGTGATGGAAGCTGGGTTGCTTTACTCAGAATTCCTCGCTGATAGTCCTTCTCCCCAGGTAGTTCCTTTTCTTCTAACGCTTGGAATGTTTTCTTTTCTTTTCTTTTCTTTTCTTTTCTTTTCTTTTCTTTTCTTTTCTTTTCTTTTTTAAAGAATTATTTTATTTATTTGAAAGAGTTACAGAAAGATGTAGAGCCAGAGCCAGAGAGAGAGAGAGAGAGAGAGAGGTCTTCCATTCTGCTGGTCACTCCCCAAATGACTGCAATGGCCAGAGCTGCGCTAATCCAAAGCCAGAAGCCAGGAGCTTCTTCCGGGTCTCCCATGCAGGTGCAGGGGCCCAAGGACTTGGGCTCCCTTCTACTGCTTTCCCAGGCCATAGTAGAGAGCTGGATTGGAAGAGGAGCAGCCAGGACTAGAACCAGCACCCACATGGGATGCCGGCGCTGCAGGCTGGGGCTTTAACCTGCTGACCCACAGCCCCAGTCCCTGGAGCGTTTTCTGATACTTATGTTCCTGTCTGTGTGTTCATGCTCTGTCTTGCTTGTTTCTGAAAAGGGAGGGAACTCTCCTCCAGGTACCGTATTTGGAATTGTGGATATGGGAATATAGAGCTATGTCCTCTTAGCACACTAGGGAGGTTCAAATGCCCCCAAACAGTACCCGATTACATAGGCTGCCTTTAATGCTATAATTAAATGACAGAAAGCAGCAAAATGCATTAATTATTGCAGTTGGTAGAACTGAAGATTTGTTGCTACCCATTTAAAAATATGAGGTCAGGAAGAATTAACAAAGCAAAATAATGTCTTTGGAAAAGAGCAGAAGAGGGACTCACAGCCTCTCTGCCAGATGTGTCTGCAAACCCCTGTGTTTGGGGAAGCCGTGCCTTGCAGTCGGTTTCATTTATAATCTGCTGGAATTCTTGGAAATTAGCTCTTCATGCTTCTGTCTTATCATTTGGCTCGTACTCTCATCTTGTTGGAAACTCAAAGTCAGACCTTCCTGGCACCAAAGCGAATCTTTGATCTATGCAGCGCCTAACTGATGCTGAGATGCATGATATTAATTTCTTCTTTGCATGTGTTTCAATGTTCTTGGAAATTTGTCTGACAAATTCTTCTAAGTGTAATTTTCAGCTAGTAAGCTAAAGTCTTATGTAAGCTATTGGATCAGTCTACATACTTTTTTATCTGCACAAACGTACTAAAATATTGATAAATGCATATCTTCAAAAATTTTTGAAGATATGCATTTAACCTTTTGTGTGCTTATTTGGAAAAGAATCCAAAGTGAGTATTCTTCTTTTCCTTAAGCAGAGGTTTTAAATTATTCATTACCCCTTTATGTTTTTCTCTCCATGATGCATTGACTGTATTGCTTTAAAAATGATTTCCATTGTTGTGTATGATAACTTCCTGTGCCTCTCCACAAATAAAAAAAAACACTGTAATTTTTTCTTCACTGATAATTTCTGCAAGTTGCTTATATAATATTTTATTCACATTACTTTTGTTATCAAAACAGAACTTAATGTAAATTGCACTACACATCTTTTAACATTAATCAACTCATTTATTAATACTTAAAACTCTATACTCAGCACCCTATAAATATGTAATTTTTATGTGTCAGTTAAAAATTCAAAAACATTATTTTAAAAATTGTTTTCTTGGAGTTCCTGGATTTTCTCTTTCAAATTAAAATGCTGAGGTTAGAGTTTGTACAAAAAAATGAGTAACTGGAAATTTCAGGAGAGAAATATGAATATTATCTGACTAGGAGGACATCTATAGAGAGTTAAAGAAGAAGATGTTACTGAGCACATTTCAAAGGGGCATTGGATGGCAAAACAGTTTCTGTTAGTATACAGCGTGCTGTCCAGCGTCACGGCACGCACACGTGATGTCATGCCTTGTGCTGCGTGTAGCTGAGCCTACTTTGAGAACACGTGAGTGTTTGACAGGCACTCTGTTATCCCCTCGAGTTCCTTTCTGCCGATCGCTTTCCTTCCATGATCCCCTCCTCATGCCTTTTCGGGGGAATTATTTTAACCACATATTGACTTATTTTATAGTGGGCTCATAATTGAAGAAAAGATGCTCACCAGCTCCTGGGTAGGAAGGGGGGCGATTTCTACAAGCTGCATGTACATTTTAGCCAGCGGCCGCGGCAACACTACACCCAGGGAGTGTTTTCCTTCTGGTCAAGTTGGGGTTTTGTTGTCATCTCTTTGGTCTCGACAGCACATCATCGCCAGTGGAGATGAGAATAAGCCTTCCACCTCACTGTGGAAGGAAAGCTGCCCTCAGGTTCGTCATTTATTGATCAAACCACAGACTTTGCTCTGGCACTGGTCTGGGAAGGGGAGAATCAGGGTTGTGGGATCATACAGTGGTGGTTGCAAAATTAGAACATGACAGCATCTCTCAGGTCACCCCCACCCTGTGTCAGAGGGCTGCGTCCACGTCTCGGCTCCGCTTCTGATTCCAGCCCCCCCCCCCCCACGAGGCAGCAAATGATGGCTTAAGTGATGGAGTCCCTGCCGCCCACAGGGGAGACCGGTTTGAGTTCCAGGACTCCGGACCTTAGCTGGCACAACTCTGGCTATTGAGGCATTAGGGGAGTGAATCAGTGAATGGAACATCTCTCTGTATCTCTACCTTAGCAAGATAGAAGCTAAATAAAAGGTAATAAATAAAATTTAGGCCGGAGTTGCAGCTCAATAGGCTAATCCTCCGCCTGCGGTGCTGGCACTCTGGGTTCTAGTCCCAGTCGGGGCGCCGGATTCTGTCCCGGTTGCCCCTCTTCCAGGCCAGCTCTCTGCTGTGGCCCGAGAGGGCAGTGGAGGATGGCCCAAGTGCTTGGGTCCTGCACCCCATGGGAGACCAGGAGAGCACCTGGCTCCTGACTTCGGATCAGCATGGTGCGCCAGCTGCAGTGCACTGGCCGCAGCGGCCATTGGAGGGTGAGCCAACGGCAAAAGGAAGACCTTTCTCTCTGTCTCTCTCTCTCACTGTCCACTCTGCCTGTCAAAAATAAATAAATAACATTTAAACATTAAAAAATGCAGACAGTGATGGCTCCTTCACACAGGTGCAAATGGGGAAAAGATAGCCTTCACTCCGTGGGGCCATTGCCAGGCCAGGGAGCGCCCATCTGCACAGTACCCACTGCAAGACCCTGGAAGTCTCTGGGAGAGCAAGTTCCCTTCTGCGGGTGCTTCCCACTTTCTATCTGGATGGCTCAATCTCCGTGCTCTTAGAGTGGACCTGTTTCAGCCGTACTTTTCTTTATTCTCTCTTGCGTGCACTGCGGCCCCACTGTGTGCAGCACAAGCAAGCGCCCACCCTGAGGTCTGTGCAGGGTCCCATGGGAAGGTCTGTGCTCACACCACAACCGTGCGTCTAAAGGGGAGTCATGCCCCTTGACTTCCGCTCTTGTTCGTTGCATGGGCCTAGAGTGACACAGCACACACTCAGACATTGTTATTATTTATCCTAGGCCAATCTTGAGAAATGTGCATGCAGGCTACACCATTAAATCTCTGGTCTGTCTGTTGCTGTTGAAACTAAAGTAGTCTGAGTGAGAGGAGAAATGTCCTGGGCCCTTCCCCCTCCACCGTGGGAAAAGTAATACCCAGAGCAGGTCAACAGCTAAGTCAAAAATCTATGTTATGGGGCAGGCGCTGTGGTGCAGCAGGTTAACGCCCTGGCCTGAAGCGCCGGCATCCCATATGGGTGCCGGTTTGAGACCCGGCTGTTCCACTTCCGATCCAGCTCTCTGCTGTGGCCTAGGAAAGCAGTAGAGCATGTCCCAAGTCCTTGGGCCCCTGCATCCTCATGAGAGACCTGGAAGAAGCTCCTGGCTCCTGGCTTCGGATCAGCGCAGCTCTGGCATTGCGGCCAACTGGGAAGTGAGCCATCAGATGGAAGACCTCTCTCTCTCTCTCTCTTTCTCTGTCTTTCCTCCCTCTGTGTAACTGATTTTCAAATAAATGAATAAATCTTTTAAAAAAATCTATGTTAGGAGAAGATGAGACATTACCAAGAACTGTTTTGTTTTAATGCTTTTTTTTTTGGATTCCATTGAAAATAGCTTTACTATGTTTGCTAAAATATGTATTTATAATTTTTAAAAAATTCAAACAGCACAAAAAAAAGCAAAAGCAAAATGGAATTATCACATGTGAGACTCTGCTGTCTTAAGGTGACACAGAGGGACACCCATTCAGCTCTGTATCCACAAACACACATACTCATACATGCACATGTATACACACATGCGCGCGCGTGCTTCTGTGTGTTGCATTGTACTTGAAGAGCACATGGACACGGCGTTAGGTTTCTTTGTCAGTTGCACAATTGGGTTGCGTGACATATTTATGTTTTTTAAAAAGAAAGTTTTCATGCCTGTTTTCCTAAGTCACTACTATGCTGGTATAATTCCTTAAATTTTGCAACCTATTTTATAACCTAATATTTCAAGTTTCTGGATTTAATGATGTCTGAGTGCTATACAGTATGACTTCATGTAGAATATCTGCTTTCATTTTCCACAATCTTGAGATCCCTTCAGGTTGCACTGGAGAACTAAGGACATTCTTCAGATAAACGGTCCTGCAACCCTTTTGTGAACATAAGCCAGCTGTCCCTCTCCGTCCCTGGGTGTCGTATCAGTGGAGTCAGCCATGGATCAGAAATACTCAACCATGATCACGTCTGCACTGAAGAGCACATGTTGTGTTTTCCTGTCATTGACCCCTGAACAATGCAGCACAACAGCGATTTACATAGCATTTACATTGTCTTACTAGGAGTAAAGTAGACACACTTTACCTTGTGGAGGAGGATTGCATGGGTTATATGCAAATATTAGTATGAAAAGTTTGAGCATGCAAGGGTTTTGTTTTGTGTGACGGTCCTGTAACCGATGCCCCCGACCTCAGGGCTGACTGTATTTCCAGTTGCTCTTAGGTAGACCTAAGAACAGACAACTGCATTCGCACCTATTTCTGAATTTCTTTAAAATCCTTACTAATACAAGAGAAATGAAGATGTTAGGTAAACAAGTCAAACAAAACAGCAACGAAAACAGGACATGACTGTGTCATGACAAGCCATCATGCACAAGTACTCTCTTGTGTACCTATAGGCATGATGGTGTCTTTTGAGACATTTTGTATGCTTTACCTTAAGAGTAGATTGTAGGGGCAGGATTTGTGGTGTAGCAGGGTCAGCCTCCACCCGTGATGCCGGCATCCCTTATGGACCCCCGTTCGAGTCCCGGCTGCTCCACTTCCCATCCAGCTCCCTGCTAATGTGCCTGGGAAGGCAGAGAAGATGGCCCATGTGCTTGGCTCTGGCACCCATGTGGGAGACCCGGAAGAAGCTCCAGGCTCCCGTCTTTGGCCTGGCCCAGCCCTGGCTGTTGCGATCATTTGAGGAGTGAACCTCAAGTGGATGGAAGATTTTCTTTCTCTCTGTCCCTCCTCCTCTCTCTGAAACTCTGCCTTTCAAATAAATGAATAAATAAAACCTTTAAAAGAAGAGTTGATTGTATTCCTAAGCTAAAACTACCAAAGTGATCAATATGGTTGTGTTTAAATAACTTACTTAAGGTTATAAAGTTCTATCTTCTCACTGAGGGGACACTGTCCTAATAGGGAAAGGATTGGAAATGAATCACAACATGCACTTTTCTGCCCTTTAACAGAATGTCACATGCAGACAAAGCAAAGATATTCTATTTGAAGCGTGGATGAGTTTTGGGATGAGAGATTGATCTAAAACTAGTGCGGTGTCTGTGGAACTCAATGCCACCTCCTCTAACACAGCAGGTAGAAAACCCCCAGACAGGCAGAGACCATTTCATTCTCCTCGGCTGTTGACCTTGGAGACCACCTGGGTCCTCGCCCATCTCCACGATTGGCGAGGATGTGAGGGGTCCAGGGCTCACAAGGCGTGTCCCATGTCCCACACTCTGACTCTGCTCCTGCACTGTGCACATACAGGAGACCTGCGGGGAACTCCGGCGGCCCAAGCAAATGCTGTGGGGTGTGATTGGTGGGGCCTTCGACTGGGGACACAGCTGGGTGGCTTTGGGAACCTTCACAGGAAAATCTAACTTTTTTCCCCTTGCTGAGAATGCCTGACCCCTCGAGGGCTCTCAGACAGTTTAGGGTAAGAGTCTCATGCAACACCTGCTAGGGATCCTGCTGACATTTTGCAGGGGATAGAGTAGGATTGGCGAGTCTGCTGTCAGTCCAGATTCTCATCTCGCCCAGTGCATCTGCTGCCTTTCACCTTACCATTGCAAAGTGGGAGCAAGATGAATGTTGAGAGGACAGAATAAATGTGGTGAAAGTCTTCCCGTCTCTGTTGTCTACCTCGTGTTCTTCCTGCAAGGCCCGCTCATGTTCAAATCTGTCTAAAGATTTTTGCAACAAAACCAGTCTCTCTCATTTTAAACTTTCCACTCCAGTAACTGTCATTATGACAGAGCTTGCCCAAACCTGATTGCAGTTGGTTTAAGCACATTAACTTTATCCCTAGCTTGAATATAAACTTTTGAAGACTGTGACAGTGACGTCTGCTATTTCTTATTGCCTGTGAGGCTCAGTATAGCACCAGGCAGATAGAAAGTAAGTGATCCATACTCATTTGTGAAGGGTGTGTAGGAACTCCAAGTGATTATACCCAATGGATACCAGAGGCTTCCACTAAGACCCTTTTTAGAAGGATAATAAAAACCCCACCTATAATCAATTGATTGTGACCCGTCAACTATGGCTGAATGCCCAAGATACACATATTGATCAAGGACTTAGTTGGGGGACACTTTGAAACACATTAACTCCCTACCTCTCCTGCCCTCTGACCTTGGTGAGCTTTGGTCATCTTTTTCTTTTAGTTTTCACAGTTGCCTTCCTCTGGATCCAAAATACTACTGTCAGGACACATTGAAGATGTGGTTGGAGTTAAAGGACTTGTGCTTGTAGTGGCTCCTAAAGCAGTTTTAGATTTCTTCTGATACCCAACAGACCCCAGAATAGGAACGGAGAAAGTAGTTGTCTGTACAGATCTAAAATTGGGCTTTTGTTTGTTTTCCTGGAACATGCAATTAAAGTACCGAGGGATATGAAATGTGCTAGAAAAACAGTGATTACAGGGATGAAGTTCTAGGTGTAGCCTACGTAGGAGAGAAAACGAGGAAAGAACAGTAGTCTGAGAAGGGGGGGGCATTGGAGACACTAAGGTGGAGGAGGAATATGATGTAAGTGGGGAGAAGGTTGTGGCCAGTGGGATTTCAGTAGTGGAGCTGTGCTGGACGAGGCCATGATCAGCGTGTGCACAGAGAGGAGTGGATGGCGTCTTGCAGGGGAATGGAGTGTTCGGACGGGATGCTCTGCAAACGCAGAGGGAACAGACAGGATGGCAGTGTGCTCCCATATGCAGAACACGCTCCCTGCCATCCTCCCACCCTGGGCTCCGAGTGCATCCTGGCCTCAGTGGGGAGATCTACCTGTGGTTGAAACTCAAGGTCTCTTGATCTGGCTTTGGTGGGCCACAAAGACGAGGAAACTGCTGGCCCTTCCCTGGTCCTGCGCAGAGTGCTGATCAGGGGTAGGATACTCGTTAAAGATGCTTCCGTGTACATGACGAGAAAGAACACTTTCTAGCATGCCAGTACACAATTCATGTACTAACTCAGCCTAGCTCTTTATTGGAGCATGGTTGTTGAATTCTCAGAATTCATTGTCATCGTTCCAAGTCTTCTGGACTCTCAGACTATCATGTTGCTGCTAAAGCATGCCTCACCCACTTAGGAAATCCTGCGCCTGCCATTGCAAAGCAAATCATTGGTTCGTATAGACATTGGTGAATCGGCTGAAAGTGCAATTAACAAAGTTTCCACAAGTAAATGACTTCGGTGGATGAAATAAATTGAGTATGGTGTGCCACCAATTTTCATAAATGTAGCACGCATTTCAAGAAAGACTGATTTGAGCTTATGAGAAGACCAAATGCCATATATCATGAGGACTTGGCAAGTCATTCCGGTTCTCACAAAGGAAAAATCAATCCATGTAGTCTTTTTGCTCCAGGGAACTCATGCCAGTATCTGTATATTTTTATAATGCTAGAAACACATATACCCACATTCTTATATTTGAAATGATAAAATTGTATTATGCAGCTATAAAATATTATATTTCAGGAGGCATCCTTATGATTTAGGTTAAGTGGTTCCCACTTAGCTCACTCCAGGATGATTGAAAAAAGTATTACTGGGGCCGGCGCTGTGGCGTAGCAGGTAAAGCCACTGCCTGCAGTGCTGGCATCCCATATGGGTGCCGGTTCAAGACCCGGCGGCTCCACTTCTGATCCAGCTCCCTGCTATGGCCTGGGAAAGCAGTAGAAGATGGCCCCTGCACCTGTGTGGGAGACCTGGAGGAAGCTCCTGGCTCTTGGATTTGGATTGGCACAGCTCTGGCCATTTGCGGCCAATTGTGGAGCGAACCAGCAGATGGAAGACCTCTCTCTCTCTTTCTCTCTCTCTGTCTCTCCCTATCTTGCTCTCTCTGTGTAACTCTGACTTTCAAATAAGTGAATAAATCTTGAAAAAAGAAAGAAAGGAAAGGCATTACCCCTTCCCTGTTATTCACTTTGGGCTGATGGAACAGCCCTTGATTGGGAGAAAACAAAATTTATTCCACAGTGGGCAGGTGGAACCCTGGATGACAAGGGAGGGCCCAGTGCCCAGCATGGCCACCTGTCTATTTCTCTTAGTTTTCTGTGAGCCTCTTGCTTCCCAAATCTCTATCTATGAAGGGGGTCTTCAAAAAAATTCGGATAGGAGCAGGTGTGTGGTCTAGCAGTTAAGATGCCAGGTACGATGTCTGCATCCCACAATGGATCGCCTGGGTTTGATTCCCAACTCTGGCTCCCAATTCCAGTTTCCTGCTAATGCAGACCCCGGGAAGCAGCAGGTTATGGATAGATGTAGGGTCCCTGCCACCAGGTCAGAGAACTGAACTGAGTTCCTAGCTCCTGGCTTCAGCTGCAGCCGGCTTGGGCCACTGCAGTCTCTGGGGAAGTGAACAAGCAGATGGGAACTCTTCCTGACTGTCTCTCAGTTAAATCAAAAAGGTTTATGGAGATTGCCTATTATGAGGAAACTATGCCTTCATTTCAGAGTCTTTTGCAAGAAAATAATCTGCTCATTCTAGTTTCCACAAACTTTTGAAGTCCTTTCCTGTTTGGGGCTGGGGGTGGGGATTTCTATGGAGGCTCAAGATAGTAAAGTCATCCTGGGGAAGGAGACAAGCACCTGGTAGAGCAAGTCTCGTCCTTACCAGATTCACTTCCTGACTTGCTAGGAAGCCTTGGCCTCCTGGGGCAGCTCGCCCTTTGTAAATGTGTTGTAACCTCTCCTGGACACTGGAGATCCACAATGATGGATTGCAGGTGCAGGGGAGGAAGACTGGTCCAGGTCAGCTGTGGTGGAAGAGAGGCTGTGGAGAGTTGGCTTAAGCCATTTGCAGTGACCAAGATTCACTTGCTTTGAGCAAGGAGGGACCATGGTTGGGCCCTGTCAGAATTTCTGTCTGCAGTGCGTATTTGGCAGGTCTGGATGTGCGGGGCCGGGGGAGGGTGTACTGGGTGCTGAGCCCTGAAGTTCTAGGTTGCTACAAAAATCTATGAATCTGCATAGCTGACGTTGTCCCTGGAAGCTGCTGCGCGCCCTGGGAGAGTCGCGGGAGAGCTGAGTTTACAAGCAGGGCACTGGAAGTCACTGCAGAGTGCAGCTCTGCAGCCCTCACCCTGATGGTGACATAATTGGGCCCAGAGGTGCCTGGAGGAGGAGAGTGAGCCTCCGCAGGTGTATGGGGACTGTGGGCTTTCTCGGGCATGAAACACAATCCTAATTAAAACAATGGTCTTGGAGGTTGGCCGTGTCACAAAGAGCAGGATGCCTTCAGCAGGGATCGTGTGTAACCTGTGTCTGCACACAGCTCGTCTTCAAGCGGGCAGGGAGGAGTAACACAGCCCAGCTCAGAGGCAGCAGTGTGTCCTGGGCAGACATCACGTTCCAGCCTAACGTGGTTGATGCGTTTACGCTGCTTGCCCAGCCCTGCCTTGGCTCTTGGTTGGTTTGTGGTGGGAGGAGGAATCAGTGGGTAAACAGCCGTGTCCCAGCCTACGTGCAGTGGGTGGAATAAACCTGTTTCCTGATTCAGAGCTAGTGTTCTCAGCTTCTCTCCTCCTCTTGTCACCCTCACTCTCCTTCCTGACAGCAAGCACGGTGCCCCGAACCACTACAGTGACGAGTTACACGGACCCTTAGGTGTATAATGGGTCCCCTTCCAGCACAGTCTGCAACGTGCACAACCACTCTGTGACTGTCCTGGAAGGGAAATTGCGCCAACCTCTGTCTATAGATAGGATTGCCATGAAACAGAAGTTTAAAGAAGATCATTTTATTTTTAAATTTTTAAAAAAATATTTTTATTTATTTGATAGAGTGATGCCAGTGGGGGGAGGTGAGGAAGTCAGAGATGGACATTCATGGTAGAGGTAGGGGTAGGGGTAGGGGTAGAGGGTAGAGGGTAGGGGTAGGGATAGGGGTAGAGGGTTAGAGGGTAGAGGTAGAGGCAGGGACATGGGGTTGGGGGGAGAGTTTTCTGTATACTGGTTCACTTCCCAAGAGGCCCCAACATCCAGGGTTGGGCCAGGCTGAATCCAGGAGCCAGGAACTCCATCCAGGTCTTCAAGGTGGTTGGTAGGGGCCCAAGCACCTGGCCATTTTCCCAGGTGCCGTGACAGGGAGCTGGATCTGCACAGCAGCAGGGACTGGAACTGGTGCTCAGATCCTGGATGAGGGCACAACCAGCAGCGCCTTAGCCTACCCCACTGCCACCATGCCTGCCTCAACGTTGTTGCAATCATGAAAGACATGTATTTCCTTATTTTAGATGCGTATTTATTCAGTGAGCTTGTTTTGGGCCAGCCCTGGACAGAGAAAGGTGAACTCAGTTCTGCAGGGGGAAATTTGTGTTTCCATGGCAGGCTGTCCATTGCGTAGGTCCTAGCAAAGTCTCCAAGAAGCTGGAGGAGGCTCTCTGAGTCAGTAGAATGTGACTGTGTGGAAATACTCTACAACTTTGCGAACTGTAGACAGCGTATAGCAAGGCAAAACAAGTCTCATCTTCTGGTACGCAGTGCTGCCCACAGAGATTCAGCTGAGTGCTCTCTTCTCCCTGGGGAAACACAGCTTTTACCTCTCTGTGCCATTTGTCCCTTTATTCTGTTACACTACAGAAACTTGTACCTCCCTTTTAACTTCTCTTTTGAACTAGTTATGATAACTGCTTGATTCGTGCATTGATTGAGTTTATAAAATATACATGTGTTTGTTGTGTATCTGGATGGTAGCTGTTACGATTTTCCCTTTTTCAGAAATTGCTTTTTATGAACACTAGTGAACCTCAGAGAACAGAAACCTTGTAGAACAAAGAAAACAAAAAGGTAAAATGTTTATCACCTATGACCCCACTCCCGCAGGAAGCAACCGAAACAATTCAGGGCTCTGCTACATGTTAATGAGTGTTTAAACAGATGCTTTGGTAAAATTGGATTTATTCTACACACAATGGCTTGTGACAGGTTTTGGTCTTATTTTTAGCAATGCAATGGGTAATAAGCGTTCTTGCTACACCCACGATCAGGTCCAGTTCTTTTGCACTCCAATTTGCTTCACGACTCAGCTAAAATAATTCTGACTCATTCTGATGTGCCAGAACATTAAACTGTAAATGGCAGTGTGGCATGGACATTGTGGTCACCAAGGAGGATCCAGACACCGGCTTCCAAGTGTGCGACGGAGGGCAGCAGTTACGGGGACCCCCACAGCTGCTGACACGAGCCGCTCCCAAAGGCCGTGTTTCTCCTTCAGGTTCAGGTTCACGTGGAAGAGGGGCTTCCTTGCTGCTGTGTTTTCCTTTTCCAATGTGTCATGTGCAACATGAGGAGATGTTAAAAGTCTGTGGAGAAGTGGAATTCAACATACATTGATTTTGGTGCAAAGAATTGTTTAGATCCTGAAGTTTACATGTACTTTCAAAATACTTACGTTCTATGAAATTTTGAGGGGCTTATCAAATGCATAGTCACGGTTCAGGGACTGCATCATGTGTCATATTGTTTTTTTTATCATTGAAAATTGGACATCTTTTTTAAAAAGTTTTATTTTTATTTGAAAGGTAGAGTTACTGAGAGGTAGAGGTAGAGAGAGAGAGAGAGAGAGAGAGAGAGAGAGAGAGAGAGAGAGAGAGATCTTCTGTCCTCTGGTTCACTCCCCAAATGGCTGCGACAGCCAGGGCTATGTGAGGCCAAAGCAGGAGCTTGGCGATTCCTCCAGGTCTCCCAGGTGGGTGCAGGGGCCCCAGTGCTTGGCCCATCTTCCTCTGCCCTCCCAGGCACATCAGCAGGGAGCTGCATAGGAAATAGAGCAGCCGGGACTCAAACAGCCCTCACTGGGATGCTGTGTGGCAGGTGCCACCTTAACTCACCACCACAATGCCAGGCCAATAGCCGCTTGCTTTTGTGTCTGCTCTGTGACTAGCAACGCAGCAGGATCTGAGAGCGGTCGATCGCTGGGTGTGCCCTTTTCTGGACACACCCCACCATCTTCCAGAAATTACCCTTGGTTTACCAACCTGAGGGAGTGGTATCAGTGACTGTTTAAAGGTCATGATTACACACAAAATATCTTTGATGTCCTGAGAAACTAATGTGGGTCTGGTATTGCAAATTTATCTAAACCAGCCTTGAAGTTGTTATCAGCTTTTATTTTAAAATATTTCAAATAGCACAGAAAAGTACAAAGGAGCGTTCAACGAGCAGCACAGATTTAGTAATTTCCAACATTTGCCACGTTTGCTTCATATATGAATGTTTTATACACATATGCAATATTTTTTGGAAGCAAGAGTAGATATATCAATATCTCACAAGATGGGGTTTATGACAAAGATCATAAAATGAGGGAAAAGGGTTCTATTAATATGCAAAGCATGCGATTTAGTGAAGGCAGCATTGACAAATATCTACATACCAAATACTGCAGCACCCACCCTGCTTTTAACTCGTGTATTAACTTTCATGTCTGAAAGAAAACATGCGGCGTTGACTTTCTGTGTCTGGCTTATTTCACTTAGCATGTGATCTGCAGTTCCACCCATTTTGTTGCAAATGTCAGGACTTCGTTCTTTTTTGTGGCTGAGTAATGCCACGTTCTCTTTATCCGTTCGTTCATTGATCATCTAAGGTGATTCCATATTTTTGCCATAGAGAATAGTGCTGCAATAAACACGGGAGTGCAGGTCTCTTTCATATGCTGACTTCTTTCCTTTGGAAATATTCCCAGAAGTGGGATGGCTGGGTCATGTGGTGGATCTATTTTTAGTGTGTGTTGAGGAATCTCCATCTCAATGCTCTTTTCTGTAAGGGCAGCAGAAATCTGCAACCCCACCAGAGTGTGCTGGGGGTCCCTCTTCTCCACACCCTCACCAGCAGTTGTTATTTGTTGACTCTTTGATAGTAGCCATTCTGACTAGAGTAAGATGATATCTCATTGTGTTCTTTATCTGCATTTCCCTGATGGCTGGTGATACTGAACACTTATTCATGCCTTTGTTGGCCATTTGTATTTCTTCTTTTGAACAACGTCTGTTCAGATCTTTTGCCCGTTTCCTAACTGGATGGTTTGTTTTGTTATTGCTGGGTTTCTTGAACTTCTTATACATTCTGGATATTAATCCTTTATCAGATGCATAGTCTGCAAATATTTTCTCCCATTCTGCCTGTTGTCTCTTTGCTCTGTTGATGGCTTCCTTTGTGGTGCAGAAGTTCCTTAGTGTGAATCCCATTTGTCTATTTGTGTTTTTATTGCTTGTGCTTTTGGGATCTTATCCAAAACATCATTGCCTATGCCAATATCTTGGAGTGTTTTCCTTTAGTAGTTTCATAGTTTCAGGTCTTACATCGAGGTTTTTGATCCATTTTGAGTTGATTTTTTATAGTATGTCGTGTAGGGGTCTTGTTTCAATCTTCTGCATGTGGAAGCTCTTGGAGGCATTGTACACACTTCGCCGACTGTATGCGGTAATATTGCTTTCTGTCTTCTGAGCCATTGTTCCAGATTGAAACATAAGTCACTATTCCAGTTTCTTTGGATTTAGAGAGTAATCTGAGCTTATCCATTTTCTTTATCATTTAACAAAGTAGCACAAGATCCTCTTTGCAGCCTCTATCTTTGTCAGTGTCTCTCCAGTGAATCACTAGCATGCAGTGTCTTTGCCTAGGTCCCCTGCTTCTAGAAGGCAGTGGTAATGACCTAATCACGGGGAGCTCAGAGCACACTGCACACGACCAATGTGCAGCCAGGGTTTGCCAGTCTACATTGACTGCTTCTTTGATTCATTCTATAAGAGTAGTGAACCTCTGCCTTCCTCATACCAAAATGAGAAGACCTCGCTTCAGTTCATTAATTCATCTTCATGGGGATGTTTCACTGTTTAAAGACAACGTCCCCATGTCCCATAGACCACTGCCCGGTTGCCTTTGGGGAATTCCCATTGCCCTGAGCTGTTCTTCACAAGCTGCACTGGCCCCAGGATGCGCTGCAGGCCCCCCCTTTCTGTGCCAACCAAGCAGCGAGGAAGATGCCCAGCTGTGCTGCGTGCCTCGCTCATTCACTTCCCCTGCAGATCATGCAAGCAAGGCCTTGGCCCGGTGCAAAACAAAGCATGCTGGTCTCTTTATTTCTTTGCTTTTCATCCTGCCGTACAGATTGGCAAAGAGCACAGTCACTGGGAATCACCCTGAGCTCTCTGCTGCAGGTCCCGCAACAAAGTATTTGAAAGAGGGAAGCTTTCACTGTCCTGGATGTTCACGTGGAATGCATTCATGTACTTGGAAAGACAGTAGCAGAGAGGACATTGGAAGAAGTTGGGGTGGTCTTTTTTGGGGTGAACATTAGAAGATGACTTGGATATGTTTGCTCCTGCAGACGTCACTGAGTAGAGCTCCATCGAAGAGTCTAGGGAGGAAACATGGATACTCCAGGGTGAGCCAGGGCTGTCTGGCGTTCTTCCGTGGAATGATGCCTTTCACAAGGCTTTGTCTCTAGAGCGCTGTCCTGGCACTGTTGGGCACCTCCTGTTTTGGATTCAGACAGTGGTGGGATCCAGCCTCAGGCCTCCACATCCCACGGCCACCGGGACCGGCCACCTTTCTCCCTGCTTGCACACAGAGGTGGCAGCCACCACACAGCATGCTTCCTGAGCACTCGAGATTCTGGAACCTTCAGCCTGTGCCGGAGTCTTCCCGTTAGTGCACGTTGTAGCTGTGGACGACTACTGGGCCAGAAAGACACAGATGCGGTATAAAATCAAGTCTTGGGGGTGGAAGTCCTGGTTTTGAGGTGAGACCTGTCTGTAGCAGGGTCGCCTGGTTCATGCTGCAGCACACACTCCTCAGGCAGCTCCCTGGGCTGAGCAAGGACGTTCCATTCTTTGTCCTGGTCCCTGGAGTTGCGAAGGAACAATTTTTCCTCTAGATTGGGTAATTTCTTCTTTAAGCATTTATATCTGCCATACCAAATTTTGTGCTTTGGGTGCAATATGTGCGCTCAACAGGTATATTTGGAACATAGGGGCGTACCTCTGCATCTGTGTGGGCCATCCAGCCTCTAGCACTCTGTGGATGAAGTATCAGCACATCCCTGTGCAGACGCTTGGAGCAGATGTGGGGTCCTCGTGGAACCCCTGTGTCTTCATGCTGTTCCCTAACTGTCTCTTGGAATCCAGCTGGAAAGATCTCTTGCTTATCTTTTCCTTTCATGTAGGAAGCAACTGATCCTTGCCCTCTCAAAATGGGTTTCCAGGAAGGGAGATGGGAGGCAATGAAGTGGGTTGGAAGGCACGCCCCTCAACATGTCTATCCACATCTGCATGGACTGAGCACCTTTGCACGCCACATTGAGAACTGCTTCTCTCTCTCTCTCTCTCTCTCTCCCTCCCTCTCCTCCCTCCCTCTCTCTCTCTCTCTCTCTGTCCCTCTCTCCCTCTGTCCCTCTCTCCCTCCCTCTCTCTCCCTCTATCCCTCTCTCCCTCTGTCCCTCTCTCCCTCCCTCTCTCTCCCTCTCTCTCCCTCCCTCTCTCTCTCTCTCTCTCTCTCTCTCTCTCTCTCTTTCTCCCTCTCTCTCTCAAGTTTTAAATTTCCCCAGCTAGTGTAAAACTTAATGAAAGCCCTGGAGCACACAATAGCGTTCTGAAAACAGGAATTGTGACTGCTGTGAATCACCACTCACAGCAGGGACCCAGCAATGTGAGTTGGGGGAGGAGCACACAGAGGCCCCCTCTCTTTTTTACTGGGAATTTATTACAGGCGGGTCATTATTTACAATGCACCATTCACATCCTCTAAAGAGCCCATAAACTGGCTGCTGAATATGCATTTTGCTCTGTGGTGAACACAGATGTTTCCAGCTAATATCCATTTCATTTAATTTCTTTTCTCTCTCTTTTTTTTTTTTTTTCAAATTCTATCTTGCTGTTCCTGCAGCAGCTGGGTAACTATTTGCCCATCTTCGGTTTGGGAATCACTCCTCATATTTATTATCATTGGTGCCATCCACGATGCTATACTTGAGGGTCTGTCAGCATTTCCATTAAAAGTTCTGTCCCTGTGAGTTCAAACCCAGGCTGGTAGAGTTTTCTGTGGGTTAAATGTTATGTATAGGAGATCTCAAATGAGTTGGGATCAAATCACCTTTACAAAGTATAAGGATAAAATCAGTTAGGATGCTATAGTGTTACAGTTTTGCAAGCTGGAAAATGAGGAGGAGTGAGACCATTGATTTCCAAAGCTGTTCTTCAAGCCCATAAGTGAAATACAGATTTTTTTCAACCACTATACCTTTTCTTTGTTTCAACCATTAATCTTTGAACTTTCCATTGGCAGTGGTGGTTGAATGACTCATCTTCAAAGCAGATCCTGTGTTGAGCACACTCTGGATGACAGTACAGTAGGCTCCATTCCCCTTTGCTGTAATGTGGTGTGAGGACACATGCATGACGCCTCCATGATGCTCAGCCCCTTGCCTCCAGTGCAGAAGAGGATCCATAGATGCGGATCAAATTGAACGTAGTTATGACTCTATTGAGTGTGTCAGACACTGTTGTCACACGGTACATCTGCAGACGCACTGACTGCAAATCCATGCGTGTGGGTGTATTTTTCCAACTGATCTGAAACCTCTCTGTGGCAAGGACTGTAAGACAAACAAGCCACCAGCATTTCTCGAGTGCTTGCTGTGCACCGGGGAGGAGTCTGATGCGTACGATCTTCAGTCTTTTCTGGGTTGAGCTTCAGAAGGGCATCTTAGGGCAAATAAAATGGCAGTACTCGGCTAACATGTGGTACACACCACCCTTCCAAGGGCTAAGAGATGTCCCCGGGATGCCTTGAGTTCCTGTTTTGGTAATTATTTGTGACTTGCATGAAGCCATGGAATTCATAAATGCAAGGCTATCAGCAACATGGCTGTCCCTTGTTCTTACCTTAGGGCAACACTCCCTCAGCTCTGCGGTCCTCCTTCCACAGGATATGGCTGTGAGCAATGGGTGGGGTAGGGGACCTGAGTAAAATAAAATTCCTATCTCAAAATGAACCCAAGGTGTATGCCAACAAGAATTTTGGAAAGCCACCTTAATTCACATTAGGTAAATTCATTAAGGAAAATATAGATTTCCATTTTCACATAGTTTCTGTTCTTTATTAAGAATTCACTTCCTAACCTAAACACTACATTAAGATTGTCAGTTTTGGCATGAGCTAAGGTCATCTTTCTATGAGTATGGTCATATTTTATGAGTGCTAAGATTATTAATGAGGTATTAACAGAGGATTAATGGAGGATAGTCGTGTTAAATACTTACTAAATAGGGAGAGTACATTGTGCAAATTTAGATGTTCAAATTATTCTGGACTTAAGATCATCTTAGTATGCATTTTCATAAGAAATTGAAATAGCTCTTTTAGCATGATTAAAAACGGTCAAGTTTACATTTTAGAAACATCTAATTTATAACTTTCACTGATATTCATTAACCTTGAAAAAGCCTTTCAGATTGAATTATACTTGCGGAAGGTCCTCAAATGTATGTTCTTGTGATCATCAGGGCTTTTAAAATCTCTCCTCCATTTGAGCGATGGCCTCTAACTTCTGTCTTTGTGTCTCAGATGGGCTTTGGGGCAGGAATGGTCTTTTGTCTACAGTCTCAAATGTCTTCCTCACTTTAGAAAAATTCCTCAGTCTCTGTTTCTGTTAAGCAAGTCAGAAACCCATGGAAGAAAATCCATGCCTAAGCCAAAAACAAAATTAACATAACATTAATAAGGTGATTCAAACTTCTCAGGCCCAGGGCATTCATTGAGTGGAAACTGAGACTCCTGCTTCTCCGCTCTGCATACGGGACGTTTCCCAGGCTGGAATCCTCTCAGCTGTGGGTGACTTCACCGTCAGTGGGACACTTGATCCTGCAGGTCCAACTCTGGAAAGTTCTCTTTCTTCCCCTTCCTCTCCTCCTTCCTTTTCTTCCTTTTCTGTCTTCTTCTGGTTTCTCCCTTAGTGACAACAAATGAAATATTTAGCTGCTCTGAAGTAATATGTGCACACACATTACATGACAGTTTTCTTGGAGTTTTTAACTCCTTTAAGCCTCACAACTGTTTGGGTTTTCAAATTGTCAACTCTATAGGCCAATAATTAAACCTTCTAGGAAGTTATAATAATAATAACGTTTAGGAATCTTGTCATTATGTAAAAATTCAGTAGGTGATAATTGATGAGTCTATTTCAGTGTACCATGGAAATGATGCAGAATTTCAAACTGTTTTCTCTAAGTTATCTTCTGACACTATGAAGTTTTAACTTGATTTATGTAATATTATTGTTGTTCCACCAGAAATGCAGTTTCCAAGTCCCGTTATTTGCTCTCGAGTTTGGTCTAACTGATGCCATCAGCTGGGCGGTTTTCGTAGCCCTCCATTCACAGCAGCAGAATGGAGCGCACAAGGACTTCTGGGTCAACATGGTGCCCAGTTAGCAGCTCCCCACCCAGGATCTCCTCTCCGTTGCTTGAGCTCCCACAAAGAAACACAAAATGATAACGCCTACAATACCGAAGGCTTGTCAAGTTGGGGATATCATTCAGCCCTCAGAGAGAGAAATTCTGAAGCACTCTAGAACATGGGGGAGTCTTGAGGACCTCGTGCCAAGTGAAACAAGCCAGGCACCAGAAGAAAACACTGGATAATTATCACATGTGATACCCAGAGTAGTCAGCCTGAAGAGACAGAAAGAACAACCAGACAGAAGGCCAGAGCACCTGGAAGAACTCAGTACCATCACCAGTGGGATCTAATTTATACGTGCAGAGAAATTCACCCCAAACCAGAAAACGCACACCGCATTCCTTTCAAGTGCCTACAGAACAGATGCCAGGACGCGTCCCATCCGGGGCCATGAAACGTGCAGCAAGTTTAAAGTAATCGAAATCATGGCCCCAGGGTATCAGACCAAAAGACAAAGATCAGTTGCGCTTCTGTATACCAGCAATACACACTTAGAAGGCAAAATTAAAAATACAATTTTTTAGATTCTTAACAAAAATAAAATATTTAGTTATAAATCTTTTAAAAATGTAGGTTTTGAATGCTAAAAACTATGAAACATTGATAAAAGACATCAAAAAAGACCTGAATAAATGAAGACAGGCACTATTTTCATTGATTGGAAAACCTGACATACAAAGGTTAACAATTGTCCCCAAATTAATATATAGGTTTAATGAACTTCACATTGAAGTCCCAATTTTTTGAAAGATGTATGTATTTATTTATTTAAAAAGCAAGAATTACAGCAGAAAGAGATGGAGAGAAAGAGATCTTCCATTGACTCTTTCACTTCCTAAATGACTGTAGTGGCTAGGGCTGGGTCAGGTTGAAGCCCAAAGCCTGGAACTCCATCTGGGTCTCACATGTGGGTGGCAGGGTCCTGAACTACTGGGCCACGTTCTGCTGCTTCCTCAGGTGCATTATCAGGGAGCTGGATTGGAAGGGAGCAGCCAGGGCTTGAACTGGTGCTCAGTGGGATCTACTGCACGACAATGCCAGCCCTCCAACCAGAATTTTTGTTTTTTGTATAGACAAGATTATTTTGAAATTTATCTATGAAGATAACATAATTAGAATAGGAAAACAATATGAAATAGGAAGGATACATTTTGGAAGAGTCATAATGCCCAAATTTAATAGTTAATATCCAGGTAATCTAATAATATCTAAAATAATAAATATTTTATAATAAAATTTAATAATATCTAAATAATCTAAATATCTAGTCTATCTAGGTAATCTAATAATCTAGACTATACAGTGTTGGTTGAGAGAAATGTAGATCATTGGACCATAACAGAGAACAGAAATGCTATCAAACACAACTGATTTTTGAAAAAGATACAGAAGCAATGCATTGGAGGAAGCATTTTCTACAAATGTTCTTGAATTATAGGGTATTAATAGGTAAGAAGTAAATCTCAGCCTACAACTCACACTTTTTATAGAAATTAACTCAGAATGGAGCATAACGTTAAATGTAAATCTTCCTAACTTTTGGGAAAAACATAGTTCAAATTTTTGGAATTAGGGCTTAATGGAAAATTGGACTTCATCAAGATCACAGAGATTTGCTCTATAGAAGATCCTGGAAAAGGAAACAAGACAAGCCATAGACTGGTAGAAAATATTTTTGAACCAAAATCCAGAAAAGGATCCCCATGTCGAGTGCGTAAATAAAGAACTCTCAGAATTCAGCAGGAAAAATCGAAAAATCCAGTGGGAAAGTGGGTAAACATCATCAACAGGCATTTAGAGGAGAGGGTGTGCACATGGCACGCGAGCACGTGGAACAATCTCCAACATCACTGGACACAAGAGACATAAAAAGTGAACCCCGGGGAGAAGTCACCACACACTCACTAGAGCAGCCAGCACCAAATCTGAAGAGATGCAAAGAAGTGGGTTTCTCATATATTGATATGGAACTTTCAAACGCTACTGCCTCTTTGGAAAATAGGTTGACAGTCTCTTTAAAAAGTAAACGTACATGTCCCAGGGATCATATTCCTGAGCACTTATTCCACAGCAATGGAAATTTATGTACACACGAGAAACCTGTACATGGTTGCTCATAGCAGCTTAACTGGCAGTAGCCAAAAACTGGAGACACCTAAAACCTCCTTTAGTGAAGTGAATGGTTAAACACACAACGGTACATCCTGCCTGTGGTCTATAGGAACGATAAGGAGAAAGAAATTAATGATACATTGAATAGCTCACAAAGGCATCATGGAAAATAAAACAAAACAATCTCAAATGGTCACTTACTCAATGACTAATGGAGTCTTCTTCAAAGACCAGTTAGAGATGAAGGTTTAGAGGTTGGCAGTGGTTCGGGATGATGGGACCGTGTGACTCTAAGGGGAATGGGATCAGAGATCTTTGTGGGGATGGAGCTACTCTGGGACTGTGGTAGTCATTGTACAAATCTGCACACAGGGTGAATGGCCTTGAACCACACGCACTGCACTCTTTCTGGCTTCCTGGCTTCACTGCTGTGTGCTGGTTGAGTCAGGTGCAACCCGTGTGAGAGATGGGAAAAAGAATGCACAAGCCCTCGCTGCACTACTGTTGCAACTTCCTATGAACCTGTACTTATCTTGAAACTAAAAATTAGGGCCGGCGCTGTGTTGCAGCTGGTTAAAGCCCTGGCCTGAGGTGCCAGCATCCCATATGGGCGCTGGTTCTAGTCCCGGCTGCTCCTCTTCTGATCCAGCTCTCTGCTATGGCCTGGGAAAGCAGTAGAAGATGGCCCAAGGACTGCACCCATGTGGGAGACCTGGAAGAACTTCCTGGCTCCTGGCTGCAGATCAGCGCAGCTCAGGCCGTTGCTGCCATTTGGGGAGTGAACCAGTGGATGGAGAACCTCTCTCTCTTTTTCTCTCCCACTATCTCTGCCTCTCTGTAATTCTTTCAAATGAATAAATAAAAATCTAGGGGCCGGTGCTCTGGCGCAGTAGGTTAATCCTCCACCTGCGGTGCTGGCATTCCATATGGGCACCCGTTCTAGTCCCGGCTGCTCCTCTTCCAATCCAGCTCTCTACTATAGCCTGGGATAGCAGTAGAAGATGGCCCAAGTGCTTGGGCCCCTACACCTGCACGGGAGACCCAGAAGAAGCTCCTGGCTCTTGGCTTTTGGTCAGCACAGCTCCGGCTATTGGTGGCCATTTGGGGAGTGAAACAATGGAAGGAAGATCTTTCTCTCTGTCTCCCTTTCACTGTCTGTAACTCTACCTCTCAAATAAATAAATAAAATCTTTAAAAAAAAAAGAATAAATAAAAATCTAAAAAATTGCATACATGCAATACCAAATTATTATAAAAATACTTTAACATTGAAAAACAAAGTAAATAAAGCAAAAGTTAAATGTAAATATGCTTTTCTATATACTGGTAATAATAAGCTTAAACTATTTATGGCAAAATTATAATATTACCTCAAAGAAAATGAGTAGTTCTCACCTTAAGAAAATATTTAGTAAAGAAAATGAAGAACAAAACTCTACTTGGTGACACAAAGAGAGTTTAAGAATTGAAAAATGCACATCATACTTCTAATTACCAAATTATAAGTGCGAATATAGTAATTTTCCTTAAATTTTAGAGTAATAGTGATGTGATCTTCTGGGAGACTCAATAAATGAGCCTGAGATCATCTGAAAGAATAAATAAAGAAAATGATTTTTGTAGCTTTATTGAGTTGTAATTTATATACAATAAATGTCTCTCAAATAAACAATTACTTTTAGTAAATTTACAGAACTGTGAAATCTTCAGCAGAATCCAGATTTAACCGTCTCCATCACAGAAGAAGGCAGCACTATGTCCGCTTACAGTCACTGTTCTCACCCCAGCCCTGGAGTCACGGCCTTCTCCTCCTCTTCCCTACGTTTCGTATAAATGGAATTCTACAGTCTGTCCGGCTTCTCTTACTTAGCATCTTGTCTTCAAGGTTCATCCATGTTGGGGTATAGATCAGCACTTCCCTCCCTTATATTGCAGAATAATCCCCACACATGGACACACTGCATTGTGCTCACGCATTCTAGTTGATGGACATTCAGGTTGCTTCCATTTGGGGCTACCATGAATTATGCTGCTGCAGGCATTGGCTTATGGGCCTGTCAATACATGCTTTCACTGCTCCTGGGCAGATGTGTAGGAGCGGGATTGCAGCCGCAGATGATAAGTATATGTTTAGCATTGCAAGAAAGTAACAAACTGTTCCAACATAATTGCACCATTCTGCAGAAAATAATTCTAATTCTAAAGGTGTAAAAAAGATTATAATGGAAAATGACCTATCATATATTGTAAAGTTATTATAGTACATATAAACATGTGGTTTATATTATAAATTATACCATAAAGCTAAAATAATTTAAATTGTTTTCTAAAACTACAAACTTATAGATTTGTAGAACCTATTTATTGGTCCCAGGAAAAGACTCTTTGGGTATATAAAATTTTAGAATGTGATCAAGAAAGCATCATAAATTACTGGGGAAATAATAGATCACTCAATCAATTGAGCTACAAAACTGACTCTGGGACAGGGAGGGAATAGGTTAGACTCTCACATTGCTGTATGCACAAATTTAAGTGTTTTTTTTTTTTACAGGCAGAGTGGACAGTGAGAGAGAGAGACAGAGAGAAAGGTCTTCCTTTTTGCCGTTGGTTCACCCTCCAATGGCCGCCGCGGTCGGCGCGCTGCGGCCGGCGCACCGCGCTCGTCCGATGGCAGGAGCCAGGAGCTAGGTGCTTTTCCTGGTCTCCCCATGGGGTGCAGGGCCCAAGCACCTGGGCCATCCTCCCCTGCACTCCCGGGCCACAGCAGAGGGCTGGCCTGGAAGAGGGGCAACCGGGACAGAATCCGGTGCCCCGACCGGGACTAGAACCCGGTGTGCCGGCGCCGCAAGGCGGAGGATTAGCCTGTTGAGCCACGGCGCCGGCCCAAATTTAAGTTTTTAAGAGGTGAAGGAGTTAAATATTTTTTGAAAGACACTGGGGTGAAAAGATGTTTTGTTGATGACCTATAAAGTTACTTTGAAATGATGAATCTCTTCCAAAAACTGAAATAGAACAAATTAAAAAGTGAAGTGAGCAATAAATTTAACTCTATAAGAATTTATTTCATCAATAATATTTAAAGTATAAAGTGTCACATACAAAATAAGACAACTTAGAAAAACAGACAAAAATGCAGCCTAGATGACAAAACAGTAGTGTTAATACAAATAATGCTTCAACTCAGATAACTGAGCAAAATTTTCAAATGAAATTCAAATTGAACACAAATATATAATAAAAATATTTAACCCTTTTATATAAGATTAAATTTTAAAAAATTGTTTTTCACTTATAACAAAGGCATATATATCTCTATAATTTTTTAAAAGATTTTATTCATTTATTTGAAAGGCAGAGTTACAGAGAGGCAGAGGCAGAGAGAGAAAGAGAGAGATTTTCCATCAGCTGGTTCACTCCCCAAATGGCTGCAATGGTCAGAGTTGTGCCAATTGGAAGCCAGGAGCTTCTTCCAGGTCTCCCACGTGGGTTCAGGGGTCCAAGGACTGGGGCCATCCTCCACTGCTTTCCCAGGTCATAGCAGAGAGCTGGGTGGGAAATGGAGCAGCCGGGACTCCAACCTGTGTCCATATGGGATGCTGGCACGGCAGGTGGCAGCCCCTGTATCTATAATTTCTAAGACTTACTGCACGCTGGTGAGGAAGCAGTGAGAGGGATGTGTTCTGGAGACATTACCGTAAGGTTCATTCTCTTTATTTTAATAACCGCACACCTGGGAGTGCGTCCTATAGGAATGGTCAGAAATGTCTGCAAAGATTCATGCACGAGGATGGTCATTGTAGCATGACTTATGACAGAAAACTAGAAATCATGTGAATATCCCAGAATAGAGAAATGAGAGATTTCAGTACACTCAATAAAAAATGTTTTGTAGCTGTTAAACGTCATGTTTTCAAGGACTACTTAGTATCATATTAAAATTTGTACAGCACGTTAAGTAAAAACACAGTATGCGGTAGTACATGTAGTATAATCCTGACTATGAAATAAAGTTGTGTCCATATAGGCCTCCATTTTTCTTCTCTATCAGCTATAATAAGCAGAGGGTACTGTTGTGGTTATTTATGGTAAGGAAAATTGCGGCTGCGCTTTGACATATAATGTCTGTGATTTCCAAATTTCGCACACCCACACACAAAACACACGTGGTTTCTCATGCAGGGAAAACTGTTCACAGGGAAGGCAGAGAAATGCTCATTTTGTCAGCTCTTTTAAAACCATAGGTCTCTCTGCACCCTTCTTGGGAAATTACAAAAGAAAACAAAACACCCCTAAAGGTGAACAACTGTGTGGAGCAGGCCTGGGAGAGCGGAAGGAGGCGCAGCCGCGGTGGCCACTTCCGGTCCGCCATCTGCGGCTGCGGCCACTTCCGGCACTGGGGCTGGGCCACTTCCGGCACTGGGCCTGGGCCACTTCCGGCACTGGGGCTGGGCCACTTCCGGCACTGGGGCTGGGAGCGCCCGCGGCCTTCCCGGCCTCGTGTCCTCTGTCTTCCCCCTGGTCTCACACCGTGCCACGTAGACGACGCTCTCCCCGCTGCCCCGCGTGCTCACACACCCGCCCGTCTATGTCCCTTTCCCTGCCGGGTCTGCCCAGGTCCGCATGGCGCCCTGGCTTCCCGCAGGCCGCCGGGCACCTGTGTGGCCATCGCGTGGGCTTGGCCGGCCATGCTGCACGGAGGGATCCTAAGCTGGCCTGCCCGATGCTCCTCAGACCCGGCCAGCGGCCCCTCGGGCCAGCACGCAGGCCTCGGGGTACCCCAGCAGGCCCTGGGCACAGGGGTCCCGGGCCCCCAGCTCGCCCAGGCTAAGCTTGGGTCGCAGGTTAGCTCCAGCCGGGAGGGCCCGGCTCCTGATGGAGTGAGCAGCGCTCCTTTTCAGGTGGCAACATAACAGCACCGTGGGGGAGGGAGACCTGGGCGGAGGGGCGTGTGTGGGATTCCAGGAACATTCTGGAAGGAGCCCCGGGAGAGGCGTCCTCATGCTTACTGTCCAGAGTGAGCCAGGCCAGCCAGGCCTCGGCCAGCGCTGAGGCTGGGACGGGAGCCTTTGCCGGGGAGACCCTGGAGCTGCGGCCACAACGGAAACACATTGTGAAAAATCATTTTTAATAAAGCCCTGGCACTGACCCCAGACACGTACGTATTTATAGTATTGACTTCTGGGTGACGTGATTTGTTAGGAGGGAAAAACGTCTTTCTGCTCTTGTCTTGAGACCTGGGGATAAAAAAACATAAGTAAAATGAGAGAATCTGGAGATATAAAAGCAGTGAGCAGGATGAAGGAAATACCTCTGGGGTGTTCGTCTGCGTGCTCGCCGTTTCTCATCTCTGCTACATGAATGTGATAGTTCTCCCCTTTTTGATGGCGTCATTATGTAGACTACAGATTCAATTCCATTTACAAGTCAATGGTGTGAGATTTTATGACAGTTCTTTCTTAGTGGGTTGATTTTGTACGATCCTTTTCAGTAAGGAAAAAAATTGTAAGAAGCAGCCCCAGTGGTTGCCTTCCTGACCTCTCCATAGAAGGTCTCAGCCAGGCATTGCCACAACAGGCTCTGTGCTGTGTTCCCGGGAGCCTCGGACTCCAGGGCTGCTCGGCCCCTGCTCCAGGAGATGCTAATTCATGAACACAAAGGACTGGAGCTTGCTGCAGACCCCGTGTGTGTGTGTGTGTGTGTGTGTGTGTGTATGCTGGAGCGTGCCTCCGGTCCAGTCTCTGTGTCTCTGTGTGTGTGCACAGGCATGCCTGCCATGTAGATGGGAACCCCTTCCCCAATTCAGAAAGGCAAAGGAGAAGTGAAGAACTTGAAAGAGGATCTGGGCTGGGGTCTTGCTAAACCCCCGGGGGTGGTAGCAAAGGTTTTCAAACTGGTGTTCAAGGTCCAGCGAGACAGTGGCCTAGGCAAGGGGCCTGGGGGTGGAAGGAGGCCCTGGTCCACAGGGTGTGAGGTGGTATCAGGCAGCCCTGCTCCGCTTAGTGCCTACCTTGAGATCCTAAATCCCAGCCCCTCAGAACTGACTCTGTTTGGAGACAGCACCTTTAAAGGGGGCATTTAGTTAAAGTGGCTTCATGAGGGTGGGCCCTAACCCGGTGTCTTTTTAGATAGAGAAGACTTGGGCACAAGGAGACGCAGAAGGGGCCCTGGGAGAGGTGGCCACCTGCAACTTTGAGGGCAGGGGGGAACTGTCCGGAGCAGACCCTCCCTCCCTGTCCTCAGGGGAAGCGCCTTGATCTCAGGACCGTGAGACAGCATGTTCTGCTGTGGCGCTGACAGTGGATGGGTTTGTAGCGTGACAGCCTTAGCGAAAGAATCCCCCCGGACTGCAGGAGTCTCGGGGAGAACATGGCCTTTGCGACGATCAAGAACTGCGCAAAGGGGAGGGCTGTTCACCAAGGAAAGCACCACACACGGGGCCAGCAGAGGAGCCTGGCAGGCAGGTGTGCAGGCGGCCCGTGGCGTGATTTCTGCCACGGCAGGGCTCGTGGTGGCTGTCCAGCAGACGTGGATTGAGCCCTGCCTTGTGCTGTGCACTGGGGGCGGAAACACCAAGAAGATGATCTTCGGAAGCTCACATGCCAGCGTAGGACAGGTCTGACGATAACTGCAACTCCACGTGACCACAGCCAGGGCAGCCAAGTGCTCTGAGACTTCAGAGAAGGTAAGGGTTTTGGTTGAGCATCCCTAGTCTGAAGACTCAAATCTGAAGCCATCGGAGCACCAGCGAGACGCTACAGATGGAGAATTCCTCCTCGACTTCGCGTAACGGGCAGGTTGCAGTCCAAATGCAGGTGTACTGAAAAGCGGGTAGAGAAGTGCCTTCAGGTATGTGTAGGAAGTGTTTATGGGACAAATTAGTGTGTTTAGACTTGGGTTCCATTCCCAAGATTTCTCATTATGTCTACGCAAATGTTCCAAAATCTGAAAATACCCAAAATCTGAAACATTTCTGTTCCCAAACAGCTTGTTGCCAGATTCCACCTCAAAGACAGACCGAGTGACAAAAAGCTTTGGTCGCTGGGGGGCTCCAGGAAGGGACAGCACTGGGTAGGGACTGAAGGAAGCAAGATTCCAGAGGGCTGGAGTGAGAACAAGGAAAGGAGTGCCCGGAGGAGCAGGGGACGAGCACAGCGGAGCACAGGGCACCTGCAGGGGACTGGAGGCTCCAGGACAGAGGACGCTGGCTGCCAGGCACAGTCTGAGGGTTCAGTTGGAAGATCCAGCGGTGTCGGACATTGAAGTTCCAACAGCAGTGAGTTTTCTTATGTGTTATCTTTCTTATTTGACAACATTGGCCTCAATTTTATTTGTATCACATTTAGATGTATTTTAGGATGGCAAGAAAATTAAGTCAATTTAATCACTCGTTCTACACTTGTAGAAAAATGAAATGATTTCCATGAAGCTGGAATTTAAAACAGAATTTTTTTTTTTACAAATATTGGAGTTTTACTAGGTCATTGGCATCTTTCCCTCATAAAAATCACAGTGTTATTCCTTGTGCCCAAGCTCTCAACTGGAGGAAATAAGTACATTATAGAGATCACATAGTTGTATGCTTCGCTGTATTAGTTTACAATACAGGGCTTGTGGCTTTCTGTGCCTTCCAGCCACGTGACTGTCTGCATTTACCTTTCCATGGCTCTTTTGTCTTCTGATAGTGGAAATTAGGCCAAGGGACTGCCAAATCCTGGCCGCGGCAAAGCAGAAATCCAGACTGACCCATTGCTTTCCCAGTATTCTATCTGGGGTGTGGACTGCGGTCCCTATCCAGCGTCACTGGGTACAAGTATGTTATGTTCCCAGCTCTTACCTGACACTTCAGATTTGGTGTGCTTCTGTTTCACACGCAACCTAGAGTCCTGCTGCTCCCCTGGTTGCCTACCCCAGACTGGGCTCAGCCTTTGTCTGGGGGTCTCACGGGCCACCTCCCCAGGCTGCACTTGCATTTGGCTCACAGTGGTGGGGCCACAGCTCTGACAATCTGAGGAGCCCGGCATTAACCTCCTGGGGCTGAGGAGGCATTAACCTCCCGGGGCTGAGGAAGCGGCTTCTTGGCAGAATTTGCCAAGCAGCTCAGTTCCCCCCAGGAGAGGACTCCTGTTTTGCACACCAGATAAGGAAGGAATTCCAAGTTGCAGGGCTACCCCTGCACCCTGCTCCTACTTCACATACACACAGAATTCCTTTTGCCTCTTTCTTTTGCTGGTCATTTCAGCAGACACAGGAAGTGTCTGGATTCAAAAGTCAGTTCTGCTGCTTACAGATGTTTTCCTTTGTATAAGACATGGTGTCACCTAAGCTTCCATTTGTACAGCTGTAAAAAGAAAGTTAAAAATAATGGTGCCGACTTTGTGCTGTTGTTGCTATGACAGAACACCAGCAAACAAGTACAGCTGAAATGCTAGAAGAATGCTAGGCATTAGTAACTGCTCAGGAAATGTTGGTGTTGAACCCTGATAACCCCATTCTCGCTCCCTCCACTGTCTAGTGTGGGTCAAGGCATCTCCAGTAGTCTCTGACTGCAAATTTTTCCTTCTTCCCTCCCTCCCTCCCTCCGTCCTTCCCTCCCTCCCCCCCTCCTTCCCTCCCTTCCTTCTTTTTTTCCTTATCTATCTATCTATCTATCTATCTATCTATCTATCTATCTATTTGAAAGTCAGAGTTACAGAGAGGCAGAGGCAGTGAGAGACAGAGAGGTCTTCCACCTGCAGGTTCACTCCCCAGATGACCTCAATGGCCGGAGCTTCGCCATTCTGAAACCAGGATCCAGGAGCTTCTTCCAGGTCTCCCACAGGAGTACAGGGGCCCAAGGACTTGGGCCATCTTCTACTGCTTTCCCAGGCCATAGAAGAGAGCCGGATCAGAAGTGGAGCAGCCAGGACTGGAACCAGTGCCCATATGGGATGCTGGCACTGCAGGCAACAGCGTTACCTGCTACTCCACAGTGCCAGCCCCTTGACTGCATTTCTAATCATCCTTTGGTGGGCTGGCTGAAAAAAGGGTTACATTCATATTAACAAGGCCCAGTCACACTTGCTGGCAGTACAAAGAAAACTTCTTAGTGGAGCCGGACAAGTGTTTGGCAACTATGAATAATGAGCAAGAGCCAGTCACAGCGCCCACCTGCTGCATGTTTGCCCTGGCTCAGTTTTCTGTTCTGCCCTCACTCCCGGATCTTCCTCCTGGCCAAACACTTGGGCTAAAGTGAACTTGCCCTTCTGCAACCAGTTCCAGGAAGGATTAACTGGTTCCATTTGCAATGAGCCAACTTGCATAGCGATATGGACAAGCTCCCAGATTTAACCATACAGTGGACTGGCTAGAGGCAAATCCAGTCCAAGACCCAGACTCTCACATGCCTGGAGGGTCCTGGCCTCTGAGAGCAGAACCTCTGGCATAGCCCAGTAAGCACTTCCCAAGGGTGTGGCTGCACAGTGAGGGGAGAGAGCCAGCTGCCCTCCCTGTAGCTAAGGGAGCCCTAGTGAAAAGCTCAGATGCAATGCTCCTGAAGCCAGACCAGCTGGTTTCTGAATGTCTGGGCTGCCAAGGGGCTTGACCTCACCCGTATCACTCTAGGAACAGGGACTCTGGCCTGGCTTGGCGAGGTTCACCTCCTCCAGGTACTGACCTTAGGGCTCTTGCCTGCATCTGCAAGTCTGTGCACAGGTGGGGCTGGACAGCCTTCCTTGTCCTTGCACTGGCCAGCCTGCTCCTACGTTCCATCTACAGAGTCATTGATGAGCCCAGGGATGTGCAGGGAACCTGGAGACTCAGGAACCACTCACCTGCCTCTCAAAGAATGCGGACTATAAAGATGGCAGAAGACAAATGAACAAACAGAAGACCACTTGTCCTTCCAGAAAGATGGATTGGGGTTAGATCCACCCCCAGGACAACCTCTCAACCTCTCTGACCCTTGATGTCCTTACCCATTAAGTTGAGGTTAGCAATATCTGCCTTAGAGTGATTAATACGAGGACCAACACATTTGCATGTGCTGCACTGAAAATTTGCATGAAAGTTTGCATCCCCGCCTCAGTTTTCTTCTCAATTTGAGAGCAAACATTTCAACAGGGAACACTCACCTCCCATAGGCACTTGGTCTTTTCCAGAGAGATAGTGTTGTAAGTTGAAGATTGACCATCCTGTTCTTTTCTGGGAGGAAACTGTGAGAAGAAACAGAGTGTGGAGCTCCAAGCATGTTCCTGTCCGGGATGCCCTCGTGAATCCTGATTGTCCCTGTAGCATGGACAGGTACTCTGTATCTAAGCCCCAGAAACAATAGGTGGCAATAAAGGCAATAACAGTGTCTGTTTTTGAAAGTGACTTTCACGGTCGTTTGGTGTCATGCATAGCAGTGTTGACTGCAGTGCTGTCTAGGTGGTGCTTAGTCAAAAGCGTTGGCAAGGGTGACGATGATGAAACAGGAGCCGTTCCTGTGACTCTCCAAGTCCTCAAGTGTCTACCATGAATCAAAACCTAATGTGGACACTTCGGGAATTCTAGTACAAAACTCAGGCCTCAGCTTGGGTCCCTCCACTTTGCTGTACCTCTGCCAACATCTGGGAAAGTCTTCACTGGAAACTCCATTCCTGGGATGAGTCCAGAGCTCTGACTCCGATCATAGTTATGCTGACCCGGGACTTCTGGGCTCTGGAGCCAGCCCATTCTCACCTCCAAACACCTGCAGAAATTTCTAGTTAGCCAAGCAATGCAGGGGGGTTCTAAATGTGCCAAGGGATGATGTTTGGGCCCTGGAATAGTCACAGATTCCTAGTGTCATGGAAGTCAGGTGTCCCTGAGCAGATGTCGGCACATCTTACCCTAATTTCCAGGTCTGTGTCCCCACTCGCTCCTGATTCCAGCCTCCTGTTGATGTGCACCTGGGGGACAGCAGGTGTTGGTTCAAGTAGTTTGGTTCCTGCCACCACATGGAAGCTGTTGGTCAGGTTCCTGGCTCCCAAGTTAAGCCTGGCCCATCCCCGGCAACTGTGGATATTTGAGGAGTGAACCAATGGGTGGAGATCTCTCTCTCTCTCTCTCTCTCTCTCTCTCTCTCTCTGCTCTCGCTCTCTCTGATTTCAAATAAATAAGATGAATGAGGTTTTTTTCTAAAAAGAAGACCTTGTGAGGGATCATTTTTAAAATAATAATAAAAATGCTGATCACCTCCTGCTTAGACAGTTCTGTGGTTTGAATGTGTGTCCCTCTAAAACCCATGCTGAAATAGAATTGAAGTGTAGTGGTATTTGCAGTGACTTGGCTGGGAGGACCTGCCCTTGGCTGCTGTTGCAGGTGTTTGTTCATTATTGTGGGAATGGGCTGGTTATTAAAGGGCAAGTCCAGTCCCTGTCTCTTTCTCTGGCCCCTCACCGTGGGACGCCTCCACCACATGTTGATGCAGAAGGGGAGCCTTGCCAGATGCCGTCACTTCGCTGTCGGGCTTCACAGCTTCCGGAACTGGAAGTCAATAGATTCCGTTCATTATAAGTTGCAGGCTCAGATACTGTGTCACAGCAGCACAGACCGGGCTAAGAGACACCAGCTGCAGGGCGGGGCGCCCTCACTTTGCTGTAAGTCTTGGTGCATTCAGGCTTGAGTTTGTATTTTTGTCCATGGCTGGAGCCCAGTCCTACAGGCTCAGTGACTCTCCCTAGCATCTGTCCTAGGCCTGCTCCAACTGCTCCCTTCCCCTGACCCTCCTCTGTCTTTGCATGGTGACTCAAGACGACAAGTCAAGGCAGTGCTCAGTATCATCACCCACCTTTCATGGAAGAGGAGCCCCAAGCTGGAGGGCTGTACTGCACAGGTCATCTTGTGACATGCTGAGCCAGGTGTAGACTTGGCTCCACTACCAACTGATCTGGAAAATAACACATTGGCAATTGTGCCGTATGTCTTGTATCTGAAGCTATTTATTCCAGGCTTTGCGAGCCTTTGTTTGATTATCTGCACTTGCTATCTTTGTTCAGTAAAGCATGACAAAATGCGGCAAAGGGGAATGTATGAAGAAGCATATTATTATTGAGTCTACCGTGAACTTTGAGCTTTCTCCAGGTCCTTTGTAAAATCTGTAGCTGGATTCTGACTTAGATGATTGGAAATGATACTTTGTTTCATAAGACTTTATATATGGATGTTTTCTGTATATCTACCACAATTGTGTATTTGGCAATATACAGATAAACTGAATTTTCACTTTTTTCAGATGATTAGTATTGCATAGTGTTTGCATAATGCCAAATGTACAACAGATTTCATTTAGTTTATAGCCCTGAATTAGAAAATTTTATCTTTTTTGCTTTAAAATGCAATTCAAACCATTAGTAGTCTTATAAGTCTGATGACTTGTTGCATCTAGCATAAGCATTTTCAAGATCCACGCTTACTGAGCGTGCAGAAGGCAGGACGGGTCAGGCCACAGGGTCCCTCCCAGTGGCCCATATACTGGTGCTTTTGGAATAGACTGGACACTACATGCGGAGACCTCGAAACGTTCCTGCATTCTCCTTATATATGGGAGCTAAAATAAGAAAAACTCAATCAGAACACAGACTGTTGAGTATTGGGGGCTGGGCGGATTGGGAGGAATAAAAGGTTTTGTGTAAAGAATAGGGTCCGCTGGGTATGGTTCCTCAGTTGTGACAAGGATGCCAATACGAGATGTTAGTGGGGGAAACAGGGTGAGGGGTACTTGGGAACGCTTTGTATTTTTACCTCACAATTTTTATTTTGTAAGTTTAAAGCTATTGTGAAATAAAATGTTACTAAAAGTTCATGGGAAAATTTTAATATCCATGTATTTCATATTAAGTATTTTCCATGAACTTTCTGAATGCCCTTGATGTGCATGGACTTCAGATGTTTTTGCTTCAAAGTAAACTTATCATTTAATTCCATTTTTGAGGTCACTTTGTACGTATGAGCAGAAATTTCATAGGTGTATAAAGGTCAGTGTCACAACCAAAATTGTCCACTCCACTTTGCACGTGGGCTCTGAGGACAGAGCCACTCACTGTTGTTGGCAGGATGTGACTTGACCATCTCCACGTCGCACTGACTTTTTTTACCTTTCTTGTCACTTCTGCCTAAACAAACGAGGGAAGATTCTCTCAGTCTCTCATCTGGAAATCCTCACGCGGCCGATTCCCCCATCCGTGGTTATGGCAGCGGGGTGCACCCGTCTTCTCCGGGTTCTCATGTTGGGAGACTTTCCTTTAACCAGGTTTCAGCACTGACAAGCTCTGATCGCGCGTCCCACGTCCTGAGACAACGTCGTAGAGATGCGAAGGTTCAGTTTTTGTCTTTTTAAAAATTTTATTTAAATTGTACCATGCTTCATGTATTTCACATATATAATTCAGGAAGTTCCTACCCTACCATCCCCCCTCCCCCGCCCACACTCCACCCTTCTTCCTTCTCCCTCTCCTATTTCCAGTCTTAATTTTTACAGAAATCTAGTCTCACGTTGCTTAATGATCATAAGGTTAACCCTTCACTAAGTAAAGAGTTCAACAAATAGTGTGAAGGAAAAAACCACCATTCCTCATCAGAAGAGACAAGGGCTGTAACAATCATTGAATCTTAAAGTGCTCATTTCACTTCAATACATTATATTTTAGGTACTGGTAATCAGTTTTTTAAAAACTTTTATTTAGTAAATATAAATTTCCAAAGTACAGATTATGGATTACAATGGCTTCCCCCCATAACTTCCCTCCCACCCACACCCCTCCCATCTCCCACTCTCTCTCCCATTCCATTCACATCAAGATTCATTTTCAGTTATCTTTATATACAGAAGATCAATTTAACATTTATTAAGTAAAGATTTCAACAGTTTGCACCCACACAGAACATGAAGTGTAAAATACTGTTTGAGCACTAGTCATAGCATTAATTCACATTGAACTACACATTAAGGACAGAGATCCCACATGAGGAGTAAGTACACAGTGACTCCTGTTGTTGACTTAACAATTTAACGCTCTTGTTTATGGCGTCAGTAATCTCCCTAGGCTCTAGTCATGAGTTGCCAAGGCTATGGAAGCCTTTTGAGTTCACCGACTTCAATCTTATTTAGACAAGGTCATAGTCAAAGTGGAAGTTCTCTCCTCCCTTCAGAGAAAGGTACCTCCTTCTTTGATGGCCCCATTTGTTCCACTGGGATCTCACTCTCAGAGATCTTTCATTTAGGTGTTTTTTTTTTTTTCCCCAGAGTGTCTTGGCTTTCCATGCCTAAAATACTCTCATGGGCTCTTCAGCCAGATCCGAATGCCTTAAGTGCTGATTCTGAGGCCAGAGTGCTGTTTAGGACATCTGCCTTTCTATGAGTCCTTTGTGTATCCCGCTTCCCATGTTGGATCGTTCTCTCCCTTTTTGATTCTATCAGTTAGTATTAGCAGACACTAGTCTTGTTTGTGTGATCCCTTTGACTCTTAGACCTATCAGTGTGATCAATTGTGAACTGAAATTGATCACTTAGACTATGAGATGGCATTGGTACATGAAACCTTGATGGGATTGTATTGGAATCCCCTGGCACATTTCTAACTCCACCATTTGGGGCATGTCCAATTGAGCATGTCCCAAATTGTACATCTCCTCCCTCTCTTATTCCCACTCTTATATTTAATAGGGATCACTTTTAAGTTAAATTTAAACACCTAAGAATAAATGTGTGTTAATTACAGAGTTCAACCAATAGTATTAACTAGACCAAAGAAATACTAAAGGGGATAAAGTATTAAATTGTACATCAACAGTCAGGACAAGGGCTGATCAAGTCACCATTTCTCATAGTGTCCATTTCATTTCAACAGGTTTCCTTTTTGGTGCTCAGTTAGTTGTCACCGATCAGGGAGAACATGTGATATTTGTCCCTTTGGGACTGGCTTATTTCACTCAGCATGATGTTTTCCAGATTCCTCCATTTTGTTGCAAATGACCGGATTTCATTGTTTTTGTCTGCTATAGTATTCTATAGAGTACATATCCCATAATTTCTTTATTCAGTCTACTGTTGATGGGCATTTGGGTTGATTCCAGGTCTTAGCTATTGTGAATTGAGCTGCAATAAACATTAAGGTTCAGACTGTTTTTTGTTTGCCAATTGAATTTCCTTTGGGTAAATTCCAAGGAGTGGGATGGCTGGGTTGTATGGTAGAGTTATATTCAGGTTTCTGAGGAATCTCCAGACCGACTTCCATAGTGGCTTTACCAGTTTGCATTCCTGCCAAGAGTGGGTTAGTTTTCTGTTTTCCCCACATCCTCGCCAGAATCTGTTGTTGGTAGATTTCTGCATGTGAGCCATTCTAACCGGGGTGAGGTGAAACCTCATTGTGTTTTTGATTTGCATTTCCCTGATTGCTAGTGATCTTGAACATTTTTCATGTGTCTGTTGGCCATTTGGATTTCCTCTTTTGAAAAATGTCTCTTGAGGTCCTTGGCCCATGTCTTAAGTGGGTTGTTTGTTTTGATGTTGTGGAGTTTCTTGATCTCTTTGTAGATTCTGGTTATTAACCCTTTATCTGTTGCATAGTTTTACAAATATTTTTTCCCATTTTGTCGGTTGCCTCTTCACTTTCCTGAATGTTTCTTTTGCAGTACAGAAACTTCTCAATTTGATACAATCTCAGTAGTTAATTTTGGCTTTGACTGCCTATGCTTCCGGGGTCTTTTCCAAGAAGTTTTTGCCAGTACCTGTATCTTGCAGGGTTTCTCCAATGTTCTCTAATAATTTGATGGTATCGGGTCATAGATTTAGGTCTTTAATCCATGTTGAGTGAATTTTTGTGTAAGGTGAAAAGTAGGGGTCTTGCTTCATGCTTCTGCATGTGGAAATCCAGTTTTCCCAGCACCATTTATTGAATAGACTGTCCTTACTCCAGGGATTGGTTTTGGATCCTTGATCAAATATAAGTTGGCTGTAGATGCCTGGATTGATTTCTGGTGTTTCTATTCTGTTCCATTGGACTATCCATCTGTTTCTGTACCAGTACCATGCTGTTTTGATAACTACTGCCCTGTAGTATGCCCTGAAATCTGGTATTGTGATGCCTCCGGCTTTGTTTTCATTGTACAAGATTGCTTTAGCTATTTGAGGTCTCCTGTGTCTCCATATGAATTTCTGGTGAACAATTGAGGATTGTTCGTTCTATACCCAGTTTGCTTAGGGTGTTCATCATGAAAGGGTGTTGTATTTTATCAAATGCTTTCTCCGCGTCTATTGAGATAATCGTATGGTTTTTCTTCTGCAGTCTGTTAATGTGCTGTATCACATTGATTGTTTTGCGAACATTGAATATACCAGGGATAAATCCCACTTGGTCTGGGTGGATGATCTTTCTGATGTGTTGTTGCATTCTATTGGCCAGAATTTTATTGAGGATTTTTGCATCTATGTTCATCAGGGATATTGGTCTGTAATTCTCTTTCAATGCTGCTTCTTTTTCTGGCTTAGGAATTTAGGTGATGCTGGCTTCATAGAAAGAATTTGGGAGGATTCCCTCTTTTTTGATTGTTCTGAATAGTTTGAGAAGTATTGGAGTTAGTTATTCTTTAAATGTCTGGTAGAATTCAGCAGTGAATCCATCTGGTCCTGGGCTTTTCTGTGTTGGGAGGGCCTTTATTACCGTTTCAATTTCTGTCTCAGTTATGGGTCTGTTTAGGTTTTCTATGTCTTCCTGGTTCAATTTAGGTAGGTTGCATGTGCCCAGGAATATATCCATTTCTGATAGATTTCCCTGTTTGTTGGCATATAATTCCTTGCAGTAATTTCTGATGATTCTTTTTATTTCTGTGGTGTCTGTTATTACATTTCCTTTTTCATCTCTGATTTTGTTGATTTGGGTCTTTTCTCTTCTTTTTTTAGTTAGTTGGGCAAATGGGGTGTCAATTTTGTTTATTTTTTCAAAAAAACAGCTCCTCGTTTGACTGATTTTTTGTAATTTTTTTTTGGATTCAATCCTATTGATTTCTTCTCTGATTTTAATTATTTCTCTTCTCCTACTAGCTTTGGGTCTGGTTTGCTGCAGTTTTTCTAGATCATTGAGATTAACTGAAAGCTCATTTATTTGGTGCCTTTCCAATTTCTTGATGTAGGCACCTATTGCTATGAACTTTCCTCTTAACACTGCTTTTGCTGTATCCCAAAAGTTTTAGTATTTTGTGCTGTTGTCCTCATTTACTTCCAGAAAGTTTTTGAATTCTCTTTTGATTTCTTCTATGACACAGTGTTTATTCAGGAGCATGTTGTTCAATCTCTGTGTGTTTGCATATGCTCTAGGGATTCCTGAGTTCCCCTATGGTATGAGAAGCTGCATCGTATGATTCTAATTCTTCTGATTTTGCTGAGACTGGCCTTATGGCCTAGCATGTGGTCAATCCTAGAGAAGGTTCCATGTACTGCTGAGAAGATTGTAAATTCTTTAAGTGTAGGATGAAAAGTTATGTAGATATCTGTTGGATCCATTTGGGCTATAGTGTCATCTAAATCTACTGTATCCTTGTTGATCTTCTGTCCAGTTGATCTCTCTATTTCTGAGAGTGGAGTATTGAAGTCCCCCAGTACTATTGTATTGGAGTCTAAGTCTCCCTTTAAGACCCTTAACAAATCTTTTAAATAAACTGGTGCCCTGTAATTAGGTGCATATACATTGATAATCGTTATATCTTCCTGTTGAATTGATCCTTAATAATTATATAGTGCCCCTCTTTGTCTCTCTTAACAGTTTTTGTGTTAAATTTTATTTTGTCTGATATTAAGATGGCTATGCCTGCTCTTTTTTCATTTCTGTTGGCATGGTATATTGTTTTCCAGCCTTCACTTTCAGTCTGTATACATCTTTGTTGGAAAGATGTTTCTTGTAAGCAGCAAATAGATGGGTTTTGTTCCTTAACCCATTCAGCCAATCTGTGTCTTTTAACTGGACAGTTCAGGCCATTGACATTCAATGTGACTATTGATAAGTAGTAACTTTGCCCTGCCATTTGCCAAAGATATTTTCTAATATATGCTTTGAGTTTCCTGTGATCTTTTGCTGTGAGGTCTCCTTCCTTTACCTTCTTTCGTATTGATGACCGTGTTTCTGTGTTTCTGTGTGTAACACATCTTTAAGCATCTTTTGCAGGGCTGGACGAGTGGCGACAAATTCTTTCAATTTCTGTTTGCTATGAAAGGTCTTTATTTCACCTTCATTCACAAATGAGAGCTTTGGAGGATATTAATATTCTGGGCTGGCAGTTTTCCTCTCTTAGTACCTTGGCTATGTCTCGACATTCAATTCTAGCCTGTAGGGTTTCTGATGAGAAGTCAGCTGTGAGTCTAATTGGAGATTCTCTGAGAGTAATCTGACGTTTCTCTCTTGCACATTTTAGGATCTTTTCTTTATGTTTCACTGTTTTGAGTTTAATTACAACTTTTGTCATGGTGAGGATCTCTTTTGGTCATGTTTATTAGGGGTTCTATGAGCTTCCTGTACTTGGATGTCTCTGTCCTTCTCCAAACCCAGGAAGTACTCTGCTAGTATCTCACTAAAAAGGCCTTCTAATCTTTTCTCTCTCTCCATGTCTTCAGGAACTCCTGGAACCTGAATGTTGGGTTTTTTAATAGTATCCTGTAGATTCCCAACAATATTTTTTAAATTTCTAATTTCCTCTTCTTTTCTTTGGTTTGACTGTAAACGTTCCTGTTCTCTGTCTTCTAAGTTCAATATTTTCTCTTCTGTTTCACTGACTCTGTTTTTAAGTTTCTCTAATGTGTTTGTCATTTGATCTATTGAGTTCTTCATTTCATTTTGATTTCTCTTCACTATCACACTTTCCTCTTCTACTAATTTCTGCATTTCATTTTGATTCCCCGTTAAGATTTCATTTTCACAAGAGAGATTTTTTATCCTGTCCAGTAAGGATTTCTGTAGCTCAAGCATTTGTTTTTGAAAACTTCTAAATGTTCTTATCATAGATTTTTTGAAATCCATGCCTTGCATTTCTTCCATCTCATCATCTTCATAATCTTGGCTTGGGGTGTCTTGTTCATTTGGGGGTGCCATAATGTCTTCCTTGCTCCTGTTTCCTTGGTTTCTGCGTTTGTTGCTTGGCATTGTGGGGATATTCTTTGGATTCTTCTTCCCTCGCTGTGGTTTTTTTTTCTTGTTATACTATGACTGTATTAAGTGGACTGTCTGCTTTTGATGGAGCCTTAGAGGCTTGAGATGGGAGTGGCCATAGAGCTCTGTTCAGTTCTTCAGGGTTAAGGGTGTGCCAAAGGTGACACTCCCAGGTTATGCGTGGTAAATCAATCTTTCTTCCTTCCTTCTTTCCCTCCCTCCTTCCTTCCTTCCTTCCTTCCTTCCTTCCTTCCTTCCTTCCTTCCTTCCTTCCTTCCTTCAATTTTGCACAGCTGAGTGGAATTGAAGGCAGTCTGCTTCCAATCTCTGGCTCCTGTGGGTATAACATTCATCTGCTCTTTCCCAAGGACCACACAGGGAATCTGTGCTGCCCTCAGTGTGGGCTCAAATTCTCCTGCAGTCTTCCACTGAGTTGCCAAGGTTACCGAATTGTAGCGTCTCTGGAGAGTACTCATGTGACCTCTGTGAGTTCTTTCACCCACCGTCTCTTTTTTCACAGTCTCAGTTCATTAGTTCCACACATTCACTAGGTCCTTACCTCCTGTTATTTCACCCCCAAGAGTCAGGTTTTCTGCTTGGCTGAGGGTGGGCACAGCCCTGAGGTCGCGCTGCTTTTACGTATGTCCAAAATGGCTCCTGCTCTCTGACTTGCTCAGCTTTCAGAGGTGAGCGGAGAGAGAAACTCGTGTCCATACTTTCTTTTTTTTCTCTTTCCTCTAGTTGGCCTGGTGAACTTTCCCCCATGGATCTTCAAGCCTTGTTCCCTCTAGGCTCCTCCTTCCATTTTCCCGCTGGTGACTTGGGCTATTGAGGTTCGGCTCACCTCACGTTCCAGCACTGGTGCATTGATTCCGCCACTGGTGTCCTGAGCCGTGGGCTCCCGTGCTCTCCACGCACGTCCACTGTGAATCACTAGTTCTGGAAGTGTTTCCTCTGCTGTTTCTTCCCCTACTCTTCCTTGAACCTGCAGTATCTCCACTTTTATTAAACTGTCTCTTCCCGGACTATCAGTGTGCTCCCTTCCTATTCCACCATCTTGCCACTTCCTTCTGTAATCAGTTTTAACTGTTTTTATCCTCACTTATTAAGACTCTACTGAGCAGTCTTGGTCTTAGTGCAAACTCCCAAAACTTGTGCTATGAGGGTGTCTTTCTTCACCTGTCCAGAGAATCCTCAGAGCCAGGGGCTTGGCCACTTCCCAGCCTTGGCCACTCGTCCTGTGCTGTAGCCCATGGAGTTCCTCATGCCCCCCAGAGTTCCTCTTCAGTCTCTCATCCTTCGCCTGTGCTTTCTCTACCTGACTAGAGAACACTGTTTACGAACTCAGAGCAAATATCAGTTCCCTTGTGAAAACTTCTCTGATTCGTGCAACCCTCAGACAAAGCTAAACATTTCTTCTTCCTTACTGTTGCTGTTTTGTGTCCATGTATTCGTTATCAGGTGGGTAAGAAGCTGTGCTGTATCACAACTACACATCTCTCCGCTTGAGGCACTCGACATCTGAGATTGTGTGTGAATTTCACGTTGTGTCCTCAATACCAGGCACAGGAAAGACACTTGAATAAGTGATCCAAGGGAGATAGAAGCAAAGGAAAGAAATGCAGAATGGAGAAGCAAATAGGAATAGAAGGAAACAAGAGCAAAAGGGTGGATATGATCTGCGAAAAGTAACTTTCTCTAATATTCATTGACTCATTTATGTATTAGCCAACATGCTCAGTACTTCGGCTATTTTATTTACTATTCATAACAAACCTGTGGGGCGTTCAATCTATATTTTTATCTTTTACAAATAAAGCAGAAACAAAACCTAGAGACAGTAAAGTTAAATGCTTGAGGTCACCAGGACAGTAGGTGACGGAGCAGGAATCCCAGCCATTTAGTGTTTATATGTAAGTAACATAAATAAAAGGCCCTTTGCCCATAGTATCTGTGTTTTGACGCCACTAGGAACTGAGGAAGATTTAAGTGTGTTTTTATGACGTAAACCAAATGACACGCTAAGAAGATGAGGGCGGGCATGCGCATTTATTTTCAAATGGATCATTGGACAATGCAAGGCAGGAAATCTAGATCATAATAAAATCTAGATCATAATAAAAAGTCAGGACCTGAAGCACAAGCCGTAATAGAGCTCCAGAGAAGCCCTGCTCCATGAACCTCGAGAGGAAAGAGGTGCTTGAGTCCTCCAGTGCTCCCAGCACTTCCTGAAGGAACAGTGAGTGGTATGTCTGGTTCTGCCCGTGTCAGTGCGGCAAAGAATCCCTGTGGTGTCTAGAGCACAAAGCATCATCTCTCAAATGCAATTCAGACCTCCATAGGGGAGTAGTAAGGAGGACACGGTCCAGGGACACAGGTGTAGGGTCGACTTCATTAATATCGATGTGAAATTTAGGGCAGCTAGAGAAATGGGCAGTGGAATGGGATGGAGACATTTAATCCGATTGTTACTCTTGAAGATGAAAAAAGTTTGCTAAGCTGTCAGAGAAGGGAGGAACACCCCAAAGACAGGCTTAATTAAAAATAAATGAGCATTGAGCTAATTTGCAAGAAGAATGAGACCAAATAGTTCTTCGTTTTGTGAAGTACTGGGTGCGTTTAGGCTATGGATGCTCTGGCTTTGAGAACCACTCTGGTAAGCAGTGCAGGCTGCCAGTTAAAAGAAGACCAAATGCATCTACCACCTGCCAGCTGAGAGTCGAACAACCACATGTGCCACACATTAAGTGTCAAGCGAGTGACAGGTAAGAGATCAAAGGAATATAGTAAGCAGGGGTCACTCCAGGTGGGCGATTGTGTGGGACATAGGCTGGACTAGAAGTAAAGGTCTTGCATATCACACACAATATGATAACATCTGTAGTCTGTGCATGACCACAGTGCACATTTCTTTCATGTAAACTTAGTCCTTAATCAGTGTATTGCAATATCCACGTATTTATTGCTGAAACGTATAATGAAGGAAACGGGTAGAAATCAGTCCACTGAACTTCCGACCTCTCCATGAGCAGCAGGCACTCAGAATACCTGGGTGTCGTTTGCTTGAGAGGCCTGTGGTAGGCTTTCGGACTGAACGTCACAGTTCTGCTACGATGATGTTTGCACCCTCAATATACCGCACCAGGAGGGTCCAGACATGTGTTCTGCAGGAGCACACCTGTCATCTGCAGGCAGGCAGTCACTGGTGCGGATCTGGCTCCATGATTTTGATAGGAGCTTCTTTCAACTTGGTCACTACAGTCATGCAGCCTCCATCTCCCGTCGTGTGTACACAAAGCCTTCTTTGTAGTACTGTGGGTCTCCAGCACCACAGCATTTTCCAGATCCCCATCTAGGAAGGTGTCACCGCCTCGAGGGGGTGTCTGCATTGACAAGTAGTAGACAGCGAGGGCAGGCCGGCGTGGCCTGAAGTTGAAGGACGGTGCAGGGTGTGCTCTGCTGCTTGCTAACTTTAGGATGAAGTTACCAACCAGTTGCCCTAATTTCTGTCTCTGAGAGGAAGTCAATGGTACATGGCCCAAGCACCTGAGGAGGATATTATGAGAATCAAACGGGGTCACATGTATCAGTGACATTTCTAAAGCTATAGGATTCCAAAGCAAGGCACTTTTTGATGACTTGTTTTTTTTTTAAACAAACCCCATAAATTTGCCATTAAGAATTCATTTAAAGTAATTTTTGGTTTGATTAACTTATTTGATGGAATTGGCAGATTAATTCAATTGTTCTAATTGAAATGGCCCGTGTGATGGACCGAGTGTCTTGGATAAGCTTAGCAGAGCGTGCTCTGAAAGTCTGTTTTGCTCATGGAGGCGTATGGCCCCCCTCACTCCACTGACCTCCTCCCCCAGGCACCTGTATTCCCTACAGATGCTCCCATGGAGAGGGGGTGCAGGAAGGGGCACCCTGGATGCAAGATGAAAATGACGCCTCTTCCTACTGATGCAATTTTACTTGTAGATTTTTGAGTTAAGAACCCTCAATCGTGTTCATTGTTTGAAGGAATTCATGTATGAATGCCTTAAGGAATTCATGGAAAATCCCATGGTCTCTTGCATCCATTTTCCCACAACTTTGTGAAGGCCCTTGTGGATGACTCAACATCAGAAAGTTTATGGAAAATGTAAAATAGTAAAGGCTATGCATGAATTTCAAAATAAATTTGTCTTTGAAGTCCACATTCCATGGACTTTTGGCAGAATCCTCATAAATAAACGTGTGTGGATACACAGGAAGGACTTGCAGGAGATTCCACGCCGAGAGAAATCTGTCTAGACCGGAGGGCTTTCTCACGTGCTCTCCTACGGGGATGTTTGCGGGTGTCAGCGTGAGGCTGGCACACTCCCTCCTCCTCCCTCCATACAGTGTCACATCCTCCAGTGTCCAGGTGCTCCAGCTGCCGTGCTGAGGACCAGGAGCATCTGGTGCTTAGGGCAGTGTGGTGTCCCCGAGGGAGGGCGGCCTGGGGGTGGGTTGTGCAGGTGCAAGGGATGAGGGTGTTTCTGGGTAGCAGCGGAGCATGGCTTCAGCTTCTGTCCGGCCTCCGGCTGCTCCCAGTGGAAAGCGTTTTGTCCCGGAGTTCTCCCAGGCCCTGTCTTCCCTCAGGCCAGCAGCCCCTCCTCCCCGGCTGCCAGTGCCTGGCCTCTGGGAGCAGGCCATCCTCTCTTTGCAAGGTTGCATCTCACCTCCCTGTCACTCTTTCTGTTGTTGGGCAGTCAGTCCATGCTGTTTTAACGAAATCCCAGAGACTGAGGTAATTCGTAAAACACAGACATTTCTTTTCCCATCCTTCTGTAGGCTGGCTACTGTAAGCTGAAGGCGCGGGCTGGCAGGGTGGGTTGTCCGGCAGGGGGGCTCTCCGATCCCACCACGCACAATGTGCTCCAGAGGAGGGGAGCAGGTGTGGTGTCCTCCCAGGGAGCAAGGCGTAGGGACACTGCAGCGTCACTGACGAGGCCCTAATCCCATGCGCAGCGGGAGGAGCCCTCATCACCTTGGCCATGAAGCTTCAACACGTGAAGTTGGGAGAGGACACGTTCAAACAATGATTTTTCCTTTCTTGTGCTTTGCTGCTGCTTTTTTTAAATCACTGGGACTACGGAGGAGGGCTGCGGCCTTAGGGAAGAGTATGGAGCATGTAGTGAGTGGGCCGCAGTCATTAACTAGCCCCTGGAAGGCGACCTGACATGGTTGACGATGCTGCAAATAACTCCTTTCTTATGGTGTTTTATTGGTATCTTCTACACTTGGGGATTTTGATATTTAAAAATAGCATAAAGCCTGTTTCTGTTATTATGAACCATTGTCCATTTCAAACATTTCTTGAGTAGCCTTCTGTGGTAGGCACTGAGCAAGGCCCCTCTGGAAACAGAAAGGCCACATGATTGAGTCCCTGCCTCGGGGCCCCGCTGTGGAGTGGCACAGTACACACATGGAGGAAATATGGTGACAAGCTAGAGGGGCGCGGTGCTGTGACTGCCCAGGTCTGGAGTCAGCAGCTGGGGGGTGGGCAGTGCTGTGACCGCCCAGGTCTGGAGTCAGCAGCCAGGGGGTGGGAAGTGTTGGGAAATCCTTCAGGAAGTGTGCGCCTTTGAGACGGGTCTAATGCTCAGGTAAGATTCCTCACAGTCTCTGTCCCCTTTCCAAGTTCTCATGGACGCGTGCAGTGTCCTTATCCACAGGAGCGCATCCCAGTTTCCATCTGTCGCCTCCTCACCTCCACTGCCTCCAGTGCTCCCATGACCACTGCACACATTGGTAGGGACAGGCTCCACTCTTGAACAAGTCATGTCTGGAGTCAGAGCCGGATCTGCTCACATTGGCCTTAGACTTAAAAGCTTTTCTGGCTTTAGGTTGATTGGGGGACAGCTATCTGCTTTGACCAACAGTGGTCTGATTGGCTGAAGGACACAATAGGAATGCCCAGGTGGCCTGTGGGAAGCCCAGTGTCATGCTGGTAGAGTTGACTTTGTCTCCCTGGGGGAATCACTCAAGCTGTATTTATACCCCACCCACTCTGACTTGTGCCACGTCCTCCTGTTCCTCTCCTCCCTTTCCTAACTGAAGTGCTTCAGGCTGAGTAGCAGCAATGTCTTCGAGTAAGATGGTTCGTACCCAGAGTCTCAGTGTCACACAGTGCTGTTCTGCCGAGTAAGAACTTAGCAAGCGAGCAGCATGGCCACCACCGTGCGCAGCGCACCTTGGCCTCCGCCTTGGACAGTCTCGGGACGGCATCCCCCAACCTGGAGGCACAGTGCACCCAGCTGTGAAGTCCTGGGTGTTGAAAGAATTCCCCTATCAGGACATACGTCCCAGGGGACACCTGTGGACAATATCAATGAGGGACAGATGTTAAAATAATGCCAGCAATCCCCACGGTCAGAGCACGCCAGCAGAAAGGGCCTTCGTGGAGTGACGGGGAGGACCCGGATGAGAGATGGTACTGTGGTCTCATGGATCTGGAGGGCCTCTACCATCTGCAAGTCACTGGATTTGAGCAGAGGAGCTGGGCTGACCGTGGGGCTTCCTCGCCTGTGGCCCTGTGGGGGCGTGGAGGTGAGGTGCCCTTGGAGGATGGGAGACCAGCAGCCTTGTGGTTGAGGCGTCTCTGTGAGATCCATCGGCAGGAAGGATGCCCCTGGCCTTCTTTCCTCCACCGTCCTGCCCCCAGCGTTTTCCTTTCTGCTTGGGAACTTCATGAAAAAATTCTTGGCTCATTTCTGATGTTCTGGACGCAACCTCTCTGATGCGGTAGCCCCTCATTCGCCAGGCATGACAAAACGGCAGTGTGCTCTGCAGATGACAAGGAAAAGGAGCTCAACAAGCAGTTGGTATTTGCTCCCTGAAATGGCCGAGGATGCCACGTGCGGTGAGTTTGGACTCACGTGGACCCACAGGCTTCAGAGGGGCGGCAGTTGTAACCTCTGAAGATGGCAGAAGGGGGTCGCCATTTTGCGCTCACGTTGTCAATGGGCAGGGAGTGTCTGTGTGTATTTCTAAACACAATTACAGGCTGTTCCTCTGAGACAGGCGTTTTATGCATGTCCTTGGGGTTGACAAGTGTTAGAGAGACACATTTTTTAAAGGGATAAATATAGTTGGGAATTCTACATTTTTATGCTTAGGTTGTCTTGGATCAAGACACAGGATGATAAAGTAGAACTTATAATAATGATAAAAAAAACAATGGCACTAACCTGACAGCTCACTTCTAAAATCAAGATGACAGTTGTACTTCCCATCAGATCTTTGCAAACTTTAGGATAATTCACAGTCCAGTGGCATCTGCCACTCAGATGGGAGAAAAATGCAGATTCTTTTCACAGAGTGGAAATAGCAGCTTCTTCTTGTGTCAGTGCACAGACAGGAGACAGAGAAAGGAAATTATAATATCCAAGAAAAACGGGCAGTCTGCATGAGGCTACACAAAAAGCTCCGGACAAAACACGAAGTCCTGGGTTGCCATTGAGGTTAGAGTCCTTGACTTACGCGTCTGTCAGGACTCATTTCGGCGCAGTCAGAGGACCAATGACTACGAATAATTCTCTTTTCAGAAATTCTAAAGCGTGAAATTCAGCTCAGATGACAGCAGCTTTCAAGGAACGAGGCATGGATTCTTTTCCAGTTATGGGGGGAGGTGAGTGCGTTTTGTACGTCCCTGGCACGGGAAATGGAGTTGTGAATTTCTCGAGAGCAGGGAGCTGGGGTGCCCTCTCTGGGGCCCCGGGGGGAAGGCAGGCGTTGGCCGGAGACTCCTGGGCACTGGGTGTCTCTGCCCCGTTGCCGTTGCGGCAGAGGCGGGCTGGCGGTCAGAGCGCGGGGGAGGTTGCAGATGCTGCTGTTTCCAAGTCTTCACGTTCCGAAGAACAAAGAGCAGGAGGCTGCCAGCAGACCTCAGACAGGAGCGCTGGTCATGCACAGCAGCCCAGCCAATCCAGGCTCTGCGAGCAGCAGGCGCCCACGCAGCGGACACACAGCACCTCTGCTCGGACGGCCCGAGGAGGATGCCACAGCCCTCTGCTTGTCCCTGCCTCACGTCTCTGGGGGCAGCGCCGGAAGCCCCACCTCTCATTCAGCTTCGGTGGGCAGCTGGGCATGGACTGATGACTTCAGCTCTCATCAGGGTGTTTGGGTTGTGGACACGCAGACCCGGGCCTCCCCTCGGCCACACTCAGAGCTCCTGATGTTGGGGCAGCACGCTCACTGCTCCCCGGGAAGCTCAAGGCAATGCAGAAAGACGAAAGTTATTTATTTGGGAGCCAGATTACCACGAATTAATTCCTGGATCAAATCCAAGAGAGCCTGTGCTAGAGACTGGGAGGAGGAGCAGGGTAACGATTACTCATCAGCAGCATCATTTTGGGGACATGTGCTATATTTAGCCAAACACGAGCGCATCCTAGGAGACTGGTATATTATCGCGAAGCCCCGAAACTGCCTGCTCTGGTTGTGAGACGTTCACCAAAGTGGAACCAGCTCTGCTCGGCTGGGGAGATGGATGGTCCTAGGGGGAATTGTGTTGGGTACTGCTCACCAGTCACTGCACCAGGCAGAATCCGTTTGTTTTCCCCGTTAGGAGATCTGTTGAAAGCATTACAATAAAAGTTATTTAAGTCACACAGTCTTTAATCTTCCAGCAAAATATTGTACCCATGCCAGCAATGAATCATATTGTATTGTTATGCCTTTTTATAGTCTGATAATCTGTATTGTGTGTTTATAACCCTTGCATGCTGTATTTTATGGGGGAAAAATTCCTTCAACCAGCAATCCACAGCCCATGAATTTACCACCTTAACTTCTCAGCTGATGGTGAGCCAGAGCAAAAGTCAAATGCGCAGCTCTCAGTTACCTCTGTGTCTCCGTCGCTTAACTGGGGGATGTGCAAGGTCTTTCCTCACGTTCTCTCTATTGGGACAAGATAGTTGTGGTTACTCAACTCCGGGCACTTGGAAGGGCCAGGGAGGCATGAACTAGATGTGTATTGCATTTGTGATGACCTTGAACCCTCTCCAGAGGTGGACAATTCCACTTTGAAACTGACCTCCAGGTTGTCACTGGAAAGCCGTGGACTCGAGATGCTGAGTGTCCATCTCTCTCCAAGTTGATTGTGAGTGCCCAGCCAGTCTATGTGAGCCTTGCCGCCCTGATCCTACCCCACATTCAGCCTCTGTGAGGATTTTCCCTGACAAGGGTGACCAGACACAGATCTTCTTTCCTTCTTTCTCTGTGGCCCTGGGGATGGGGACAGGTGCTGCTATCCCCGACTCCTGTGTGACCAACAGTAAGACAGAGAGTGTGGTGCAGAGTGGATTTCCTTCAAGGTCCCTTGCTGCTTCCCCCCTGTTCTCACTGAGGAATGACAAAGCTGGGTATTCTCATGCCCAGTACCTGGCTAGCTCCAGGCATGGGGCCCTCACTCCTCGGCCTCCAGGAGGTTTCTTTGCACTTGCAAACCAGGCACCTGTCAGGCGCCCTGAAGACGCAGAACCAGGCTGCAAAGTGTGATCTGCTGGCTGACTTCCTGCAGATATCTTCTCTGAACCTTCAGTGTGTCCTTATCAATGCCTCGATACTTAACACCTACTAGTTCTTCCATCCCCAACCTGTTTCTAAAACCCCACAGGTTGATTGACATATTAAGTCCAGTTTGCACTAGTTAATTTCTTCTAGGTTCAGCCCCGCAGTGGTTCAAGCTTGGTCCCAGATCGTGTCACCATGTCTCAAGAAAGATCTCAGTGTTTTGCTGCTAGTCTTGGAAGCACACGGAGCAGGCTCCCCTTGGGGACTCCAGGATATGGCACATGTGTGTCTCCTTAGCCGTTCACACCCTTGCTTCCAGTTAGAGTGTCCTCCTTCTTTCTTCCATTTCATGATCTGCCACCAATAGTGGGGGCTGTTTGGGTGCCTCAGGTGGACACTGATACCTGCTGTCTTCCTGTGGATCCCTGTGCAGATGCACCTGCACAGTACTGCACACCCCGTGCGTGGTGTGTGGAATCACTGCTGTGTAGCAGGCACTCTAAGCACTGAGGTGGTCACACGGGGGGCGAGGCGCAAGAGCCCACAGCCACACGGGACAGACACATATGTGTACAAAACGAGGTGTGTTGATGGAGGTGCCAAATGTGCCTACGTTGAGTGTTTTGTAGTGGGGGTGGTAGGTTCTGCCGCGTCTCAAAGAAGGCTATGAATACAAGTGACGGTCCTCCAAACTAAAAGGCTGTGGCTGTAAAAATGGGGCTGTGACTGTCCTTGTAAGGAATCTGTGAACAGCAGCATGAGAGTTGGCTCAGTAGCACGGCACTGCCTCATTCCACGCAGCCATCCTCACCAGCCTCCTCTGTGTAGACGTGTCACATTGGTCACGAAGTGGCAGTCACGCCTTCAGCTTCTGGTCTTGCAGCCCTGTCCCCGTGGGGAAGAAGGCGGCACATTGTCCAGGACATTTCTTCTCTAATTGTGAAACAGCAGAGACATCTCAGGAGCTCCACACTGACGTCTCCTGGGGCCTCCGCAGCAGGGGCTGGAACAGATGTCCGTGGCCTTGAAGTGGCTGCTAGGCGTGGCATGCGCCTGCGGCTCTCACGGCTCTGAGACCACTTCCACACCCGGGGCACTTGGTGGGCAGAAGCTGGGAGCTCTGGTGGTACACACTCTGGTGTGAGCGCGTGGTGTGTGTGTGAAGGTGTCCTTGAGGAAGCAGGACCTGCAAGGGAGACTCGGGACGTGTGGGTGGCAGGAGCCTTCCTCGCCAAGTGCACCGTGTGAGAGGTAAGAGAGAAGACTGTAGGAATGTTCCAGGACCTTCCTCGCCAAGTGCACCGTGTGAGAGGTAAGAGAGAAGACTGTAGGAATGTTCCAGGACCTTCCTCGCCAAGTGCACCGTGTGAGAGGTAAGAGAGAAGACTGTAGGAATGTTCCAGGACTAACAACTGCATATCAAGGTAAGGGGGGCTGGGAACCTTCCTCTGCTCGGCACACAGGACTCAGTAGCTTTCCTCCACGTTTTCTTTTAGTTTTCCCTTTGGCCAGCTTTAAAATGGAGTTAGTGGAGCAGAGGTGAACTGAATGACAGCAGTAAATTTTGCACTGTTTTATTAGTCAGATTTAGATTCAAGTACGTATTCTCCCCTTATCCAACTCACTCTCTTTTACTGACTACTATTTATTCTGCCTGAACAAGTGCCATTTAATTGATTTATTGTTTTTCAAAATTCATCTTATTGTTTTCATAAAAATGATAACAGGTTCATTGTAAAACTTTCAAACAATTCAAGGCAGAATATAAAGTAAAATTAAAAACATCCTAAATCTAACCATTTACGCTTTTTAAAGAAAAGTCTGTATTTATGTGAAACTCAGAGTGATGGAAACATACAGAGAGAGAAGAGGTCCTTCAACCACTGGTTCACTCCTCAAATACCCACAAGAGTGGGGGCCAGGGCTCCCATGTGAGTGGTCCCGAGTACGTGAGTCATCACGTGTTGCCTCCCAGGGTCAGCACTAGTAGGAGGCAGGAACTGGAAGCAGGGCTGCGACTTGATATGGGATGTGGTATCTCAAACAGTGCCCCTTAACCCTTAGACAATCCCAGACCCCTGCCCACCCAACTAACCACTCCTCTTTTAACATTTTGGTGGGTAATGTTCAAGGTATCTCTGTCCATCTGAGTATATAGAAGTAGATTATATGAGGTTATGAGAGCATAAGTAGATATATGAGATTCATTTTTTTTGACAGGCAGAGTTAGACAGTGAGAGAGAGAGACAGAGATAAAGGTCTTCCTTCCGTTGGTTCACCCCCCAAATGGCTGCTACGGCCGGCGCTGCACTGATCCGAAGCCAGGAGCCAGGTGCTTCCTCCTGGTCTCCCATGCGGGTGCAGGACCCAAGCACTTGGGCCATCGTCCACTGCCCTCCTGGGCCACAGCAGAGAGCTGGATTGGAAGAGGAGCAATCGGGACAGATTCCAGCACCCCGACCGGGACTAGAACCCAGAGTGCTGGCGCCACAGGTGGAGGATTAGCCTAGTGAGCCACGGCGCTGGCCGATATATGAGATTCTAAGTAGATATATGAGGTTCGAGGGCAACACAAAAAAAATATTTAACCTAGACTGGGAAAGTTGGGTGAATGGAGGAGGCATGAGTGAAACAAATGCACAAGAAGGTAGATGATGAGCTGGAGCCTGCTGGACCTGCAGGAGACAGGCAGGAGGGAGAGGAGGACCATGGGACTGAAATAAGACCAGGCAGGACCTTCCATAGTAGACTTTTGATCCAAGAGTAGTTCCAAGCTATCAAAAGATCTTAAGCACACAGGGAAGATGCAAGCTGGGAAAGCTGAGTACAGGTATAAGCACAGTCAAGATGCTGGTCACCAAGTGTATACACAGTACAGGTGCTGGTCAGCAGGTGTAAACACAGTACAGGTGCTGGTCACCTGGTATAAACACAGTCCAGGTGCTGGTCAGCAGGTGTAAGCACAGTATGGGTGCTGGTCACCAGGTGTAAGCACAGTCCAGGTGCTGGTCAGCAGGTGTATACACAGTCCAGGTGCTGGTCAGCAGGTGTATACACAGTCCAGGTGCTGGTCAGCAGGTGTAAGCACAGTCCAGGTGCTGGTCAGCAGGTGTATACACAGTCCAGGTGCTGGTCAGCAGGTGTATACACAGTCCAGGTGCTGGTCACCAGGTGTAAGCACAGTCCAAGTGCTGGTCAGCAGGTATAAGCACAGTCCAGGTGCTGGTCAGCAGGTATATACACAATCCAAGTGCTGGTCAGCAGGTGTATACACAGTACACGTGCGGGTCACCAGGTGTAAACACAGTCCAGGTGCTGATAACCAGGTGTAAGCACAGTCCAGGTGCTGCTCACCACGTGTATACACAGTCCAGGTGCTGGTCAGCAGATGTAAACACAGTACAGGTGCTGATAACCAGGTGTAAGCACAGTCCAGGTGCTGGTCAGCAGGTGTAAGCACAGTCCAGGTGCTGGTCAGCAGGTATAAGCACAGTCCAGGTGCTGGTCAGCAGGTGTAAACACAGTCCAGGTGCTGGTCAGCAGGTGTAAGCACAGTCCAGGTGCTGGTCAGCAGGTGTATAGACAGCACAGGTGCTGGTCACCAGGTGTAAACACAGCACAAGTGCTGGTCACCAGGTGTAAGCACAGTCCAGGTGCTGGTCACCAGGTGTAAGCACAGTCCAGGTGCTGGTCACCAGGTGTAAGCACAGTCCAGGTGCTGGTCAGCAGGTGTAAACACAGTCCAGGTGCTGGTCACCAGGTATAAGCACAGTAAGGGGCTGGTCACCAGGTGTAAGCACAGTCCAGGTGCTGGTCAGCAGGTGTAAGCACAGTCCAGGTGCTGGTCAGCAGGTGTAAGCACAGTTCAGGTGCTGGTCACGAGGTGTAAGCACAGTGCAGGTGCTGGTCACCAGGTGTCAGCCCAGTCCAGGTGCTGGTCAGCAGGTGTAAGCACAGTCCAGGTGCTGGTCTGCAGGTGTATACACAGTACAGGTGCTGGACCTGGTGGAAGACGTGGGAATCCGTGCAGGATTCAAGGTGTTTGGGGGAAGCAGGCCCTTGGGAAAGAGTTGTTAAGAGTTTGCACACTTGGGGGGAGCAGAGCTGACCCATGTCTGCTTCAGTCTGTGCTCAGCGAGCAGCGTCTGGGTGAGACCAGCCTGACCCTCCTACCTGCAGCTGACCCCTGCCTGCCCGCTCCCGCCCCACCCTGCGGTGTCTCCCTCTGCAAACACACCTTCTCCTCTCTGGACGTGCGCTTACCTATTAGGCCAAGGCCATTGCATCAGGTCTGCCTCCTCCTGCAGGGGAAGCTCTGCGAGGGCGGGCCTTGTCTGTGAAGGTGCCTTGTGCCTGCTGGGCACAGAGTAAATGACAATCACAGGCATTCCAAGGAGCAAATGGCTGGATGTTTGTTTGTTTGTTTTTTCAAAACAAAGACAAAGGAAACTCTTAGCTATGAATTACTGTGCAGTTTCGTCTATCTTTCTGAAGGGCCAGTGAGTGAGGCAGAGCAAGTTAGAAAACATGCTTGGGGCTGGCACCGTGGCTCACTTGGTTGGTCCTCCGCCTGTGGTGCCAGCATCCCTTATGGGCGCCGGTTCTAGTCCCAGTCACTCCTCTTCCAGTCCAGCTCTCTGCTGTGGCCCAGGAGGGCAGTGGACGATGGCCCAAGTGCTTGGGTCCTGCACCCGCATGGGAGACCAGGAGGAAGCACCTGGCTCCTGGCTTCGGATCAGCACAGCCGCCCGACGTAGCAGCCATTTGGGGGATGAACCAATGGAAGGAAGAACTTTCTCTCTGTTTCTCTCTCTCTCTCACTGTCTACTCTGCCTGTCAAATAAAAAAAATGCTCAACTCTGTGCAACTTCACTTCTAGAATTCAGTGTGGAGGGAGTGATTGTATAAGGTCACAGAGAGGTTTGCTGGAGGCTGGTCATTGCAGACTTGTTTATAAGACGGAATGCGCAGACAGCATTGTGTGGATTATAGTACAGGGGAGCCAGGAAACAGCAGGTGATCATTTAAAAGTGTGACACCTTGAACCAGTGGGGATAACAAAGGAGCAGATGAGGGGGCCAAACTCAGTTTGAATGTGTGTAAAATATACATATGTGTAAACTAGATATGTGACAATATTTAACGCAAGGGCACACCAGGAAGGTCATGGAAAATGGATTATTTTGGTGCAAATAATTTTGAAATCCATTCATATTTTTTCATAATATGCATTTTCCTTGAACTTTTGAAGTACTCTCACATGTATAAAATCAACATGTAATATATAAATTCATGTTTGTAATATATAAGTAATTCATAATCAATGCTGTTCTAAAAATTTTCAGAAGAAGATTGGATTTGGTATAAGAGGAATCACAGATGGCCAGGATTTTTGACTTGGATATTACTAGGGAGACATGGAATCAAACGAGAAGATGAATTGCCAGTGGAATGTGTTTAAACTGGGGAGATGGGAATTTGAGTTTGGACGTGATAAAGTGGAAATATCTAGCAGACAAATTGTGGGTTGAATTACGTGTTTCAAGAAGGTCTGCTCAAGTCCTGCTCCCCAGTCCCTGTGAATGTGACTTGGAAAAGCAGGTTTTTGCAGAAGGAGTTAAGATGAGGTCCTGCTTAGTTCCGGGGGCCCCAAGACGTTACTACTGGGGTCCTTATAAGAACAGGTGGAGATGCCAGCAGACAAGGAAGACAAGAGAAAGGCTGTGTGATGACTGAGGTAGAGACGGGAACATGGTTCCACCAGCCAAGAGGCACCAAGGATTGCTGTCCAGTGCAGAGGCCGGGGAGAGGCCTTCAGAGAGAGCACAGCTTTGCCAATGCCTTGATTGCGGGTTTGACCTCCAGCCTGTGAGAGAATGAATTTTAAGCCATCCTGGTTGTGGCACTTCGTTGTAGCGGTCCTAGGACACACAGAGCATGAGTATGGATACCAGCAAGGCAGTGGAGTACACAATTCTTGGGTTCAGGGGAGAGCTCAGGGCTGGAGATCGGAATGGGCATTGTGTTTAAACATGTGAGAGTCAGGAGTCTGGGGCCCCGCAGGCTGATGGGAGGTCCAGGAGAACAAAGACCAGTCTGTAGAGGTCCAGGTAGGAGAGGACTGTGGTTGAGATGTCAGCCTGGTGGAGGCCTTGGGTCATCATGGAGAGAGCAGGCCTGGTGTGGTGGTGGCGACAGAGGGGCCAGGGTTCTAAAGAAAATGAGGAGAGGGCTGTTGGATGGCCAGGGCTGACCACTGCTTCCAGGAGCTTCACAGCACAAGGCAGAGTAAGAATGAGCGCTGGTAGGTAGGGGTCAGACAGTCTTTTATGTCTTTGCTGTCAGTGGGAGGCATGGTGGCATGCTTTCGTGTTTGGGATGATGAGAAAGGAGGGCTGGCGCGGGAGTGTTGCCCTGGGCCAGCAACACAAGACTCGGTCAGACGGCAGCTCTCGAGTGGGGAGTGGGGCATGGTGCCTGCATCTGCGTGGCAGCCAGGTGCGGGCGCTGGTGGGTGAGTAGCCAAGGCAGAGAGTGTGTGGTTCTCCTCTGAGATCCGCAGTTTTCTCAGTGGAGAGAGGAACAAGGTCACTGGCAGAGAGTGGGAGAACGGGGGAGGAGGTGTTGAGAGTTTGTGGAGGGAGGAACGTGTGAAATAATTGTCTAGAAGACTTAATTTGCCTTTCAGTTAATGTGCAGGAAATTTTTTTTAATTATATGGAATTTGAAATAGAGAAAAGTACAGAGATGATATAATAAACACCCATAATGTCATATAATAAGCATTAAAAAATGCTAACATTTTGTCATATTTGTCCCAGATCTATTTTTGAGCATTAAAATACTAGAAATGGAATTGAGTTATCAGAATTTAAAGTTAATTATTTCTCTGTTCTCCTGAACAAGATAAGGAAACTCAGAAAGCTTTAACTCTTTAACTGTTAACTGCCACCTTTTATCACTCCTACTTTTTGTTTTCAGTATTTCATTCCTTCTTATTCTTACCTTGCCAGATTAAATATTACTACTTTGTATTGTCAGTGTTTACTGGAGTTTTCCAACATGTTGACTGATTTGTTTGTGTCTCTTTGCTGTACACATATCTTGTAGTTGTTTGGATACAGTTTCATGTTGTTTGGAGTTCATCCTTTAGTAGGTTTTTCTAGTCTGTGAGTACGAGAAGCTCTCATTTTTGCATGTGTGAACATGTTTTGCTCTGGATCATATAAAATACTTTTGATGGGTGCAAAATTTCAAGGTGGCACATTTGTCTGCCACCACTTTAAAAATACTACCCCTTTTCATCTGGCATGTACTGTTGTAGCCAGTAAGTAGTGTATCCTGTAAGTTTGGATGGTATTATAATTGCCTCATTTTTTGTTTCCTTATTTCTTTGCTTCCTTTCTGTAACATTTATTTGAGTGCCTTTTGAGATGGATGTAGGATTAGGAAAGTGAGACCCAATCCATTCTCCTTTCTATTACTTGTGATAATAATAACAACGATAATAATAATATAGAGAACAAAAAGAAGAAAGCACTTGTTAAAGCTTAGACCTTGAATTCTTCCTACAGTAATAATACTCCCTGACAAGTGTCAGGATTCATGGAGGAAGTACTTGACTTAAGGCAGTGTGCTAGGCGCTTGGGAAATGCCAGATAAGACCAAGGAGGCTTTGTCTTGTAAATCTCAGCCTACACTCAGAACTTTGTGAAAAACAGGGGGACAGCCTTCCTGGGATGACTGGGCGGGATCACCTGGAGCCTCAGGGGTGCCGCAGCCATCGGGGTGCTGGAACGTGCGGTGCCGCCTGGCCGGGCGGTGGAGGAGGCTGGAGGAAGCCCGAGGGCTGTGTGGGATCAGTTCACGGCCATGCTATGGTTTAACCGTAGACTTGTTTTTCCTCACCGAAGCAATGCATCTGTGACTGACGAGCTTCCTACATCCCGGCCCAGAGCCTCAGAAGGTGGCGCTTGCAGATGGCGTCATCAAACAATGTTTGACACCCAAGGTCTCATCTTCCCATGAAATTCCAGGGATTCTTGGATCAGCTCCCGCCTCCCTCTGTCCTCTCTCCTTTTGCCCCCCCCCCCCTTTTCTAATATCCTTCCTTCCACCCTACTCATCCCTTCCATGGTTTGGTGGCCACCCTAGGAATTTAGGAGAAAATGACAGGAATTTGAGTCGTTCATATCCTTGCTCAAGTCCTGGAACGGGGAACTGCTCCCCGTAAATGCCTTGCCACTCTCTCTGTTTGCCTAAATGCCTCCTTCTCTTTGTCCTGCTCCGCTCTTCTTTCTCCCCTTTTTTGGCTTTCGTTCATCTATTATTCATACATAGACTATCGCCAAGGGGAGTTAGAAGCAGTCTCTTATTCAATGTTCCTTCCAACCATTTTCCTCTTTCTCTTCTTGCTACTTCCCTAATCACTTCCTTTTCTGCAGGACAATGTCAGGATAATTAACGAATGCTGGTTCTTGAGCGTTTCTCTAAAATTGCCTTCTACAGAATACAACTCCCTGTATAGTCAATGAGCTCCTGTGAGAAAATAACTCATCCTAAGGCTCAGCTGTTCCAGGGTTCAGATTCAATTTGGCTATCCATCCAAAAGTTAGGATTTTTAATAAAAGCTTTTACAAACCACTTGGGTATTCAAAAGTTTAATACATAACAAACAATAAAAATCATACTTGGAAATATGGGAGAGAAAAAATCCTGCAAATATTCATGTTCATACATAATCTGCACTCCCTTGGACTTGGTATTGAAATGTGAGAAATGTATTTTAAATTCCATTAAGCATATCATATTTACTTATGTAGTTGTTGTCTGGGCAGGATTTGCAGAAAATTTGAATTTTTCCATAGTTTAAATATCGCTCAGGCTTTCTGTTCCCGGTGCTGAGTTGGGAAGTTTGACTGGATTCTCTATCCTGGGGGCCAGGAGGAATTGTGAGCTGTTTCCATGCGTTTTGAACTAGGCTGTAGAGTAGAAGAGAGAAACACAGCTTCGCATAACTTGTGCCTCTGTCCCCTGACTCAGCAGTGTGGTGAGCAAGTGGCTGCTTCCCTGTCTGTAACATCAGAACAGCAGCCCCTTCCCCACATTTTATGGTAGTGTTTAAACGGCGATGCCCACCAACGTGCCTCACAGCTTGCAGATTCTGCCTTAAAAACCCCATTCACTATGCGCCTAACACACAGTGACTGCCCAGTGCTGGCAGAGGGAGACAGGGATGCCGTCAAATGTGTCCGCTACGTGGTCTCATGTGGAAGAAGACTGGAGTGGAAAGGTGTGGAGGAAGGCGTTGTGATGTTTAGTCCTTGCTATTCCTCGTCAGCTTTCCGGGGTGTTTATCCTCGGCAGTTGCTAACGTTGCCAGTTCTCACCCACTCCTTTTCTCAGCTCCCATTTACGGGATCCTGTTGTGTGCTAGAAGCTAATCCAGGCCAAGACATGGATGCTTCCTGCGCCTCATTTTCTTTCTTGCAAGGAAGGGGCAGGGGGATGGGCAACCACATTGTGTGGAGGCCAATGGTCCTGTGTTTTCTGTGTGCAGGAAAGAGAAAAAGAGAGCCCTTGAGGGAGGCTGGCGAGTTCTCCGGACTGAGAGGAGGTGGAGCCTGGCATGGCCATTGTGCATCTTGGTGGACTGTTCCGGGCTCCTGGTGTCTCACCTGCTGGCCCGAGCTGTTAGCAGCTTTGAGCACTGGGCTCCTCTCCCTTCTTGGCGTCTGGCATCCCTGTGAGCACAGAAGCACCCAAGTAAATGTTCCCAGGGGTGCTGCCATTCTCCTGGGTGAGCCAGGGCACCTAACCCCACTGGGACCCTGACCCAATGCCTGAGGGCTGGGACAAGGGGTCTTTATGTTAAACTCAGCCTGATTTTAGATAAAAAGGCCAAGGAAGTTCTGTTGCCTAGCATATCTGAGGTTGTGAATCCGCATGACACTAAGGTCAAGTGACTTGTTCTAAGTGGCAGGGAGTAAAGGTCGGAGGTGGGTCCAGACAGAAGATTTTCTCCCGCAGTTCTGTCTGATGAGGTCACCTAGAGTTTTGTTGATGGGAAACCACCTAGCACATGGAAGTAATAGGATTTCAGGATTGGCACAAAATACTGAGGCTTACTATGTAAGTGCCGTTCTGTCATCAATTTCTCAAGCAAATGAAACATTTTATTCTGTCCTCAAAACAATGTCCCAGGGTTCCCCTTCTATCCAGCCCGTTCTGGTGAAGACAGGAGTGATGGCCATTAGTTTGAGATTTGCAAAGGCTGCAGATCTCACCACTGCATAATCAGCTTCTGTCCATGAGATTATGGGAATGAAGGCATCCATCAGCTGGCTGTGAGTGGCCCCAATTAGGAGAGAGAGGCAAAAGGAGAGGGATGGTGCGGTCCACAGACACAGGGTTGGGCCACACTCAGAGAGGCCGGTAAGATAGTGTTCCTCTTCCGTTGGCTGCAGGGCTGAGTTGTTTCTTCTGATGAGGTACAGTGAAGCACAGCCCGGCCGCCCTGCTGAGGCCTCCCTGGTGGGCAGCTTCTCCCACTGCAGCTGCCCCTCTCGGATGGGCCGGAGGCCAATCCTCAGTCTGTGTCCCTGCTGAGTTCCTGCTGTCCAGTGGATAGTGCCAGTTCTCCCACAATGCCCGTCTCCTGGTAGGCCTTATCCTCTGCCACAGCTCAGGAGGGAGCCAGGGTGGGGAAAGCAGGGCCTTTTGTTAGGGAGCCGTGGAAATGGACCTTCTTCGCAAAGTCTACCCAAGCCAACTACAAATAAAGAACTGCTTTCCTACTTCCAGCCTACTGCTTTATTCTGATGACTTTTTTTCCCATTATGTGTAAATTAGTTGCCCAGCTACCTCTACAAATTAGGACAGGATTCCTTTCTGGCGCGACACAGTAGTGTGTCTGCACCACCACCTCCGAGAGAAGACCCAGAATCCCGCTTGCTTCCCAGAGCGCCTCTGTGAACGTGCACTCTGCCCTCCTCGTCTGTAGCACGCGGCCCCCGTTTCCCCTATCGCATCATCCTCCTCCATGCTTTTGGCTACAGGTGAAGGCCTACTAAATAGTGCTCACCACTGCGTGTGACAGAAGTTCATGATAGGCTGGTAACAGACATCACGCAGGTTCTTCTGGTCTTTCTTCCTTTCCATGCTCAGGTTGGAGCCTGGGTGGCTCTCGCAGAACGAGACAGAGTATGTAGATGAAAACGCCCAGGGAAACCGACTTCACCAGTCTCACCCCGTCCCCCACCCCAGCGGACTCGGAACGGCCAAGAGGATCCCACCTGCCTGAGCCTAAATCAGTCACAGCCACTAGAAAGGGAGAGGAATCAACAAAAGATTGTGTCTGCCCCCACCCCAATCTTGACAGACAGGTGCTAGAAAGCGAGCAAAGTCTGATTCCATGTGAGCCAGGGAGGTGACTGGAGGCGCGGCTGGATACCACGCAGGCGACTTACTCTGTGTGCCAGGAGCCTTGTCAGACCGTGGGTCAGGACTGCCTTTCTCCTTGTTGGACTCTACGCTTGTGGAGAGGTCACCTTGACCTTAACCCATGGCAGACTCAGCGGTTACCACGCCAAGCGTTCTTCTTGTTTAGTTCCACGGCCTGATGCCACCTGTGATGGGGGAGGCTCGGGGTGCTCTTGGATAATTAGTCATTTCCAATATTATCAAAATAAATGAAAACCAGAAATGAAAGGAAAAAACAACCTCCTGGCCCAGTCCCTGGTGCTGCATAACCTGAACTGATCGCTGCACTCGTGTGTCTGTGCCACCTCTCCCTTACACCTCCGGGCGGGTGAAAGGACCCCCTGGGAAAGGGTGACAGGACATGGGGCTGAGCCGCATGAGGTGAGAAGAGTCTCTGCAGAGAGGGTCTTTGGCATCATCCCCTTGGATGGCTCTGGCGCCATGGCGGCTCCCATTTGTGTCCTGCACCTGCTGCCTGTGTGTGGGAGACGGTATCCCCCAGCCTCCTCTGACCGGCTGGCTGGTCTGGAGCCAAGATTCCTCAATGGGCCGAACAGTACTTAAGTCCAGCCAATAGAAGAGACGGTCAGTGGCACGGCCAACGGAAGACTCTGGAGGAGGGAGTGCAGTGTGGCGTGGGTGGGGAATGTTGGCAGACGAAACTCAGAAAACTGAAGGAGGGAAGCCGTGGGGCGTGCGGACTTAGGGGCTGGCCTCTGTCTCAGCCAGCGCGGGTCTCGGCCTCTGCCAGGGAGAGCAGCACTGTCCGGCAGGATCCATACAGCGAGCGCCTGCTCATTAATGCTGCCCTCAGATGCACACGACCCAGCGACCTCAGACAGGATGATCAGGCACAATTCAGCACGTTATTAAAGGCCCGCTCTGTAGTCATCCCGTTAATAGAATCACCCTGGAAAACGCATCCCCTGAAGTTGAATGAAAATGACTGCATTATGGCTCGCTCTTCTGCCCGCTCACTCCGGGCGCGCATGCAGCGAAACCAGGGCCTGCCTAATGCAGCCATCTTTTTGCAATTTCTTTTATCTGAAATCACACATAACTTTTGAAGATGTAAATTTGTAAAATGTCATGCTTTATGTATTGCATGTTTGGCATCTACTTTAGTTTTTAAGAATGGATGTTGTCTAATTATGCGGAGGAGCTTTGGATGAGGAAATATACTAAGTGCGCATTAAATAGACAACTTTAAATAATGGCACTTGTGCTAAGAAGTGTATTTTCTGGCAAGCAACTAATTTATAATGGTCATAGATAAATGCATTAGTGTATGAAATGCTTGTCTTTATTTATTGATTTGAAGGGCCAGTATTATATTTTTGAATATGTCTTCTTTATTGGGTCTGTTTTCCATCTTTTACAAAGCTGCTCATATTTTATGTTTATTGACATTTGCTGCATTTAAATGTTGGAAAATGGTAGCAATTTTACAGTTAAAAAAAGTCCACATTAATACTCTCAGCCTGGCTTTCAGGCACAGGTCAGGACTGTGGCTCTGCCTCTCACCTTGTCCCCACAAGCCTGCTGTTCTTTGTCAGTGTGCACATCAGAGGAAGGCAGAACGAGATTCAGTGACCAAATTTACTGCATTCTGAGTGCATAAACCACTACCCTAGATCTTTCTGAGTCAATTTAATTTTGAGCTTTATTCTTGGCCTAATGCAATGTTTTAGTTCATTGCGCTTTTTGGATGTGCAGAAGCAAAGATAATGTGTTACACTACATTCATTTAATGTTTCATCAGGCTTTTTTGGTGTTTCTACCTTTTGGTTATTTTAAAATGTTTCATCCTTATCACTGCAGTCATGGAATGTAGATTCGTTCAATTACTGTGCTGGGGGCGCTCGGGGAGCAGCCTGATGGAGGAGGTATGCAGCCGGCCATCACCGGCACACGCCGAGCCTGCCTGTGTCGCGGGCTTCTCCCAGCACCAGCTCTGAAGCTGTTGCCACAAGAAAAAACAGGCACGTTTTAGGACTGCATCAGGAAGCGTCAGGGACTCAGAGTTCTCCTGGACCCCTTACAAGCACAATATTCAACAGATGCCACTGACAGCGCACACACACAGGATTGGCTGCCCCAGGAAACGAGCCTGCGTGGTGGTTCTCCGGCAGTGGCGATGATGACGCAGACCCAGCAGAGAGATCAGACCCCACTGTGTCTGTCGCTGTGTGATTTAAAAATGCTCTCACTTAGGGTGGGCACTGTGGCTCAGCGGGTTCAGCTGCCACCGGTGACACCTGCATCACACATGAGCTCTGGTTCAAGACCTGGCTGCTCCACTTCCGATCCAGCTCCCTGCTGACGTGCCCCTGGAAAGCAGCCAATGATGGCCCCAGTGCTTGGGCCCCTGCACCCACAAGGGAGATCCAAATGGAGATCCTGGATCCTGACTTGAGCCTGGCCCAGACCTGGCCATTGCAGCCATTTGGAGAATGAACCAGCAGGTGGAAGACATTCTCTCTCTGCCCCCTCCCCCCATCACTCTGCCTTTCAAATAAGCCAAAATAAATTTTTTAAAGGTTTATTTATGTATTTGAAAGAGTTACATAGAGAGGAGAGGCAGAGAGAGAGAGAGAGAGAAAGAGAGAGAGAGAGAGAATCTTCCATCTGCTGGTTCACTCCCAATTGGCTGCATTGGCCGGAGCTGTGTTGATCCAAAGCCAGGAGCCAGGAGCTTTGTCTGGGTTTCCCACATGGGTGCAGGGGTCCAAGGACTCGGGCCATCCTCCACTGCTTTCCCAGCCCATAGCAGAGAGCTAGATTGGAAATGGTGCAGCTGGGTCTCGAACCGGTGCCCACATGGGATGCCAATGCTTCAGGCCAGGGCGTTAACCCACCGCGCCACAGCGCAGGCCCCGCCAAAATAAAATTTAAAATATGCTCTCACTCTATCACCTGCATAGCTGTGTCTCCAGAGTTGGATGAATTGGGAGAGATGCAACCCTGTGAACAGAAAAAGTGAACTTTGTGTAAGTTTGTGCCCATTGCGTACCCGCCTGGACTGGGTTGCCTGCACCCCACCTTTACTTATGGAGTCTCCAACAGGAGCTCCCCCTGTGGAAACCTGGCAGTTGCCTGGCACTGTCCAAGATGGTGTAGTGGAGTTCTCCTCCTTGGCTCGGAAAATCCTTGGGGCCGAGCGGTTCCCTGGCTAAGGTGGCAGGAAGATGCCATGGGTCACCCCTGCTGGCCGTTCGGTCCCTGTGCAGGAGCCATCTATTGCCCAGAGGTCCACAGCAGTTCACGATCAGTAAGACAGGGGTGTCAGCTGTCAGTGAGGGTCCCAGGGCCCCCAGTGCATCCGTCATGAACTCAGCCGCGCTGTGCTTCAAGGGTTCTTACTGGGTGCGAGGGGAGTGAAAGGCAATGAGGGGCCTACTCTCTGCCGAGCACTGTGTCAGGGAGGCCATGCAAAGGTGGCTGGGGGTGCAGGGCTTCACTCCAGAGCGCCCCCGCGTGTCGGCAGGGAGCGCCACTGGGGGACGGCACAGTCCCACCCAGCAGCTTCCATCGCGTCTGACCGCCTCCACATCAGAGGAGATTGGAGCCATCAGAGGTGCTTTGTGTCAAAGCTGTTTCTGCCTGGCTGAGTCTGAAAATAAACACCTTTGCTCTCCGTCATTACTGTTTCATTAACACCTTGGCCAGGTTCTTTGGCCAAAGAGACTGGATTTCAGCGTGATGCTAAATTATTCCAGGCCAGTGTGTAACAGTCCTTGATAATTTCATATCCGCTGTTCCTCTCTCCCAACTGACATCGCCGGCTCCTAGCTCACAAACACGTACACACACACGCCGTGAATAAGCACATGCAGATCGGAGGCTGTGCACGGGAAAAAAAAGAAAAGAAGGGGAACCAACCCAGGGAAGCTGTTTAGGGCACCGTTCCCCTTGGGTTTCTGTGCAAAGCAGTTTAACTGTAGTTAGTGAGTGCTCAGTGCAATCTAATAAAAGGCATTTTGCAATATTAAGCAAAAAACATCTGGTACCCAGAATTCCCTGACCATTTTTAACTAGATGCAATATCTCTCTCTTTCTCTTTCTCTTACAGACATGTGAAAAATAGCCTAATAAGGATCCTTGTGGTAAAATCAGATGGAAAACGGGAGGAAGAGTCGCAGCGTCTCCAGCAGCTCATTTGAAGCTGCTCCTCCGAGTTGCACAATAATAATCAGTGCTGGCCCGCTGCCGCCGGAATATTTTGTATATTCATGAAGCGGCTCATCAGCCGTCAGGAGAATGTGCAGTAATCCTTGGATGAAATAAGGCCAATCAGTGGAATAATGAGGAAGGTAATATCTCCCAAGAGGCCTTGAGTGGGTTTTCATCAAACCCGGCTGTAACTCTCCAACTATTTGCTTTACAAATGCAGCCTTTGATCTTTGATTTGGGGAGAAGAGGGAGAGAGACAGGCCTGCCGGTGCATTGTCCAGCCCGCAAGGATCCCACTGGCTGGCTGGTGGGGGCGGGGGCGGGGAACCGGCTGCTAGGGCACAGTCAGTTCTTGTTAAGGAAAACCTCCCAGCCTCTGCATTTCCTGTGCCCCATGGAGATTCACTTAGCAGGTCAATTGTCAGGAGGCCTTCTCGCCTTTCATCTCCCCTCTGGTCCTGCGCCCGCGCCCTCGCCTGGTCTGGTCCAGAAGCCTTGCTCTGCTCTCTGCAGAAAAACAATGAAGACTTTCCAGGCAGCCTGAACATCTCCGAGCTGGGGACTCAGGCCGGGAGTCTGAGGAGGAGGAGCTGTCTCAATCATTACAAAAAATCCGCTTTTTCTCTTCCTCATGCCCTGAAAGCAAAACCAAAAGCAAAATGAAACTTAACGAAAATGTCGTCTTTACCCGGGATAAACCAAGTCCGGTCAACAAGACCAACAGACCACACACGCTGCCTGGGCACCACATTTGTCCTCCCTGGTTACAAGGAGGTGGCTTGCACAGATCGGCGTGCAGAGCTGTCCCCAGGCTGGGCCCTGGACGTGGCAGGTGGCGGGAAGACACCTGTTCCCCATCATCACCACTTCTCAGGCCCCCATCTTCCTCCTCTCCCGTGTGCTGGATCCTGACTCTCATCCTACACATCAGCAGTCAGGCCCCTCCCACGACACACATTCCACTTCTTTTCCTTTTCCTTTGCTGTCTTTGCGTAGCAATCAAAATCATAACGTTTCAGTTGGAGAGAGCGGTCGCATGTCGAATGCTGGAATTGTGTACTTCTGAGTCCCAAGTTTGTGACAAAGAAGGTGTGCCTCGGTCATCTTCCTCACTAGACACGTTGCAAATAAGGCAATCTGACGTACGTACCCGTTTCCTCGCTGTGGCAACTCGGAAGTGCCACTCAGCGATGCCACACAGATGCCGGGGCGCCCACTCAGACCCAGCACAGAGCCAGCGCCAGACTTCTCTACCTGGAGACGAGTGGACCCTCCACGTCCATGCAGCTGCTGATGAAGAGGCTTGTGTTTAAAGGTTGTTGTGGATTATGAAGCCTGAAGAATTGGTGTTAACCAAGCGAGTGCCACACCTTGCTGGGGAGTGAAGCGCATCTGCATTTCAGAAAAAAAAAAACGGTGTGATGTTTTGTTTCTTGTACCTTGAGAAATCTTTTATTAATGAGGCTTGCTATGAGAAAGAAAGATAATCTATGGGCTTTTACTAATATTAAAACTCTAATAAGAAATTGAGGAAATTTTCAGTGTATTAAAAGTACTTCTTTGAAAATTAAGTACAATGAGGTGTACAACAAACAAGGTCAAACAAGTTAATTCGCCACGATGAAATGAGGTGAAGAGGAGTGAGAGGAGATTGCTGGAACAGATTTATTCACTTCCTGTATGATGATGTCATTAACAAATGCTTGTGCTGCATTATGGGCAATTGACATGACCAGCAGCATCCATGGGCTTTCGGCAGAAGAGATTGCCCCTGGCTCTCCTCCCTCCGCGGGTTTATTAACGGTGCGGCTCAGCACCTTGGCGCAGGCCGTGTCCCTGAAGGATCGGAAGCCACAGCGCCTTTGAGGCGTGGGCTTTGCGCAAGGGGGGACGTGAGCACCTTGCTTCTGATGCTCTGGACTCCGTGTTCCAACGCGACGCTTTGAGAACATCTGAACGGGCTGAATGTGACATTTGATTCACCCTATTCTGGGATTTGAAACTGATGTAAATTACTTTGAAACTGGTCTTTCTTCCATTTTCTCCTTTCAAAATGTAATACAGTTAAATGACAGAGATTAATTACTGAAGTAATTACCGTCGGAAAGCAAGGGGACAGTTGTAGGAGACGGTCTTTCTTGCGATGACCAAGTCTTTCTCGACAATTACGCTTAATTCCAACAATGATTATTCTGGGTGGCAGGACTTCCCCGCACAAGGGCACCCGGTGTCGATGCAGTGAGCTCACAGGGAGCTGCTGGAACGAGGTAATTATACTGGACTGAGCTGCCGAAGCACCGTTCCGGGGGGTCGCCGGGACCTTTTCCTTGTGGGCATGGAGGGGCCCACCCTTCAGTCGCCTTCAGTAACTGCAGTGGGCCAGCCCCGGGCTAACCCCCGGCTCCGTAGCCACGTGCCTGGACAGCCAGACTTGAGGAGTAGACTCGCTGTGTGCAGAAGGACTCTGCTGAAGACAGCCTGAACGCTGACTCCCAGTCTCTGCCACCAGGCCCTGGGAGGCGACAGGGCCTCTGTAGAGGCACACCGTGCACCTGGGAACCCACGTTGGGCTGTCCCCAAATCCCAAGGGAAGGCTCCTGCAGAGGCACACCGTGCACCTGGGAACCCACGTTGGGCTGACCCAGATCCCAAGGGAAGGCTCCTGCAGAGGCACACCGTGCACCTGGGGAACCCACGTTGGGCTGACCCAGATCCCAAGGGAAGGCTCCTGGAGAGGCACACCGTGCACCTGGGGAACCCATGTTGGGCTGACCCAAATCCCAAGGGAAGGCTCCTGGACTGCTCACAGGCAGGACTGGCCTGCAGCTCTTGGAGCCTTTATCTGCTTTGCTGTCACCCCTCCGGCTGTTAGCCTGGGTGCGTGTCCTGCTGTGAACAGGCACACACCCTGCAGGCCGAACGCTGGCTCCCACGGTCAGGGACTGCCCAGATGTCAGCAAGGGCGGGGCAGACACCAGGGCTGCAAGACCTTGGCGGGTGTGTGTGTGTGTGTGTGTGTGTGTGCAGCGTGCAGCTCCTCCCACTCACGTATCTCCATGTGCGCATTAACCAGCAGCGAAGTGCAAGTGGCTGTGGCTTGTGGCTCTCCCCCCTTCTGGGCCACACCCTCCCCAGGAGCCCTCCCCAGGAAACTGACGTTTGGTCTAGGGCACAGCCAGGATTTCCTGAGCCAGAGATGGAAGGGCGGGAGGCACTTCATCCACAGGGGTGGGGTGAGCAGCGGGCGGATGCGCAGGAGAGGCTGAGGGCGTCGGCGTTGCAGGAGTGAGAGAGGAAGCCTTCGGCTCTGCCGCTCTCTTCCAGGTGTCCTCCCAGGCGTGATTTCATCCGTGAGCCATAATCAACCTCCCTAATGAAATACGTAATTAACATATTATAATTGTGGTAGAGATGATTTTGACAGAAATCATTTTCCATATCTAATACTATGCTAATTTAATCTGTTCCTCACTCCCCGACATGACCTTTAGTGATTAAGTTTCATGGCAGAATTGTTTTTTTTTTTTTTTGATAGATTGATTTATCCACCATGGTTGAGACCCCTCTCTTGGCATGGCTGTCAGTTTTTCTTCCTTTAAAAATCCCTCACAGACACGCATGTCCGCATGCACAGGCGCACAGACATGTACGATCCCTGCACAGAGAAGGCAAGAGTTGTATGGGACAGGAACAGGCAGAGCTGTCGCTCTCGTTCTGACTTCTGAAAAGCGGTCACTGACGGGGACTTGGAAAGTAATGGTGACGTAGGCTTAAACAATGACATTTTCTTCTAACCACTTGGGTTCTGCTGCTTCTCCTTTGAGCCATGTGGCTGTGGCAAACGGGATTAGTGCAATTAAGGTAAATCCGTGGAACTATTTGGTTATCCGTGTTAGGAGTTTAAGACAGAAGAATACAAGCGATGTACTAATTTTTATCTACATTGTCGTAGGCTCTTCGTAACTGCACTTACTCTTGTATGGTATTGATGTAACTATGTTATAGCCAAAACCATTGTGTCAAATCATCTATGGCGATACAGTACCCTCACATACACTTAAATGAAAGGAGCTGAGCCATCACCACCTCTTGCTTCGGGATGATTTGGAGCAAAGACAGGCAGGCAGAGCACTGTTTCTGCAGAACTTCAGCACCACTCAGCGTGGGAAAGACGCAGCGCGAGGTCACTCCGAGCACACGCACCAGTTTCATGAAGAAATGCGTCATCTTCTCGTAGGGCGTGTACTCTCTTCTGTCTGCTCATTCTGCTCTGCCCTGGCCCGTGCCTTCTTACTGTCTCCCAACCCACTGGAAAACGACGGTCAGAGCATGTAAATGAACTTCCGCGCCCCTTCGGCAGCTGACGCAGTCGTATTCCACTGGAACACTCTGTCGGCTGCTGCGGGTGACTCAGCTGAGCCAGTCCTCCCAGTGATGCCGCAAGGTTGTGCTTTTCTGCTGTTTGCACATTGAGCAAGTTGTACTTGGAAGGGCGATACGAAGACTGTTTTACTTCTGGCTCAGCCTCGTCCATGTGCACCTGTGTGGCAATGGCCAGGTCGTCCGTACTATGTTCTGGGCTACTTTCCTTGTGTAAAATGGACCCTAAATGGTGAACTTTGTAGGAGTTAAATTTTTGAGTCATAAAGAAATTATTATAAAAAAATGCGTTGGGTATGCTCAACATTGAGAAGAAAAATGTTTGGAAACGATAGAAAACTAATGGTAGGGGCCAGCATTGTGGCATACCTGGTAAAGTCACCGCCTTGATGCTGGCATCCCATATGGGCCCTGGTTCATGTCCCAGCTGCTCTGCTTCTTATCCAGCTGCCTGCTGTGGCCTAGGAAAGCAGTGGAAGATGGCCCAAGTGTTTGGGCCCCTGCCACTCACACAGGAGACTCAGATGAAACTCTTGGCTCCTGGCTCTGCCTGGCCCAGCCCTGGCCATTGCAGCCATCTGAGGAGTGAACCAGCAGATGGAAGATTCTCTGTCTCTCTCTCCATACACACACACCCACACACACACGCACGCAAGTAAATAAATCTTTAAAATAACGAATAGCTGTCACATTAATTAAGTCTATGTCACAACTCTGGAGAAGATAAAGAAGAAATCAACCAATACAGCTCTAGTAAGTGTTTATTGTGCTGGTTATTATTTATTAGAATGATATGTGAACGATATCTAGATCTGAACTGACTGATCTGCATATACTTAGGACAGACAAAAGCTCCTTCTACCATTTGTAATTTGTGTGTATAAGCACCCTGAAAGTGGCAGAAGTGTGTATTTTTAATTGACAGTATCTTCAAGGGTATTAAAAGATATATCAAGTTCTGCAATTAGGTTTGTGTCTGACTCCCTTTCAGATTAACTTGTGCTATTCAGAACTTCTGACAATTTGATCGCTCTTTCACGTGAGAAGAAGGAAGTGGGGATGACCATGGGCAGCGCACCATTAAGGAGAAAGGATGCGATCACATGAGTCACGAGGAGCAGGAGCCCCTCACTTTGGTATGTGGGGTACTTGGTATTAGGTCTCAGCATTGGTAAATAGTGTAGTTTAGACGTACTTTGGAGATGTACAGTATCCCTACACCCTTGTAGCACGGTGTTCTGGTGCCCTTGGCGTTTATGAATATACATCATGCTCCACTTTCATATTTACTTTAAAACGTAGTCCAGATTGCATTTAAACAGCACAGAATTGGCAAAACTTGTTTATAATCTACTATCTGTTGTCCGATGATCTTTGCCTTTTTAATGAAGTGCTTCGTCCATTCACGTCTAATGTAATTTTGAGACAGTTAGGTGCACATTCCTTATTTCGTTATTTTCTATGTCTTGAGTCTTTTGATTCTTCGTACCTCTTTTACTGCACTCTTTTAAACTAATACTGTTTTATCAACTTAGTGGTTATTTTTTAAACTATGTATTTGTTGTTTTTTAGTTGTTCTCTTAGTGGTTGCTCTAGAAATGTTATTATGCGTCTTAACTTGCCACAGTCTACTTAAGGTTACAGTGACTTAATTCTGCTAAGGCACAGCGCTGTGTTCCAGTGTAGCCCCGTTTCCTCTCACTCCTTTCTTCTGTTAATACGTAGTGCATCTACGTGGGTTATAATCCCGGCAGTGCAGTGTTCACGGTATTTTAAGGTAATTTTACATTTTTAAAAGAAGTTTTATAAACAAGAAAAGTACACTGATTCCATCTTCCAATTTGCCCTCACCTATACCTTGCTGTCGGTCTTTGTTTGCTCCTGTTAATTCTTGTATCATTCCCTTTCAGCCTAAAGGAATCCTTTAGTGTTTCTTCATTATTTAGATTGTATTCCTGAGGAGGAGAGTGAGAGAGTGTGAGAGAGAGAGAGAGAAGAGAGAGAAGAGAGGGAGCAAGCGAGAGCACTCCCATTCGCTGTTTTATTCCTCAGACACCTGCAGCAACTGGGAATGGGTCAGGTCAAAGCCGGAGATGGGAACTCGGTCCAGGGATCCAACAGCTTTTGTCAGTACTGCTGCCTTCTAGGGTATTCATTCGCAGGGGACTGGAATTAAAAGAGAGCCAGGACTTGAACCCAGGTGCTTTGGTGTGGGCCTCAGGGGTCACAAATGGCACTTTAATCATTAGGCCAGTCGCTCACCCCTCTTCATATTTGTCAAGGGCAAGTGTGCTAGAAGTAAATTCTCTCTGCTTTTGTTGATCAGGGAATGGGGTCACATTCTAGTTTGCCTCCATGGATTGTGAGAGGGTGTGCTATGGAATGGTTGGACAGGTGTTTTTAGCATTTCAGATATGTCCATCCATATGCTTTTGGGTTTTATTACTAATGCTCGCACATCAGCACTTTAGCACACCGTTGTTCTGAACGGGACGGTCTGTCTTGCTGCTGTGGGAGTTCTTTTACACTGGGTTTGGCACCCCCAGCTGCTCCTTGTTTATGAGCACATGGCTCTCTTTGTGTTCATCTTACTTGAGATTTATGGGGGTTCTGGGCCCCTAGATGCATGTCCTTTTAAGTTTGGAAAGTTATGTTTTTGTGTATTTTTTCCCCTTTCTCTTATTCTGCTTCTCCCGGAAGTCTCATTACGCATACACAGTCACGTACCACAGGATGGCGTTGTGAACAGTGATGGGTGGACTGTATGATGCTGGCGGTCCCATAAGGTTGACCTTATCACAGCTGGCCGTTTCCAGAGTGCCTCCCGGTCATGAAGTGATGGCGACTCTTCTGGAATGTTCCACACTGTCCCACATGCTTCTGAAGCTCTGTTAACGTCTCTCAGATCCTTGTTCTCTGTGCTCTTTGGACTGCATACTTCTTGTGAGGCTCGTGGATTGTTCTGTCATGCCAGCACTGCGGGAGAGCCCATTTAGGGAGTACTCCATTTCCGTTGTGTTTCTCAAAGACAGACTTTCCACTCGGTTCTTTGGAGATGTCTGTTTTTCTGCAGAGACCCTCTGCTTATTGAATGCCCATTATTAGATTTTCTGTAATTATTCTACACATTTTCCTTTATACATTAAATGTGATTATGGTAGTGTCTTTGTACTCTTGCTAGGTCCAGCTTCTGGGGTCCCAGGGGTCAGTTTCTATGGGTTGTTTTGTCTCTTGAGTATGAGTCACACTTCCTTTCTTGTTTTTAGCAGATCTTGCATAGTTTTCTTGAATATTAAAAAATTTAGAAAATAGAATGTAGTTGCTTTGTATTCTGTTTTGATTTTTTTTTCTGAGTTCTTTTTTAGTAATTTTCATGGTCTTGAACTGTGGTGTTTCTGTCCCCTGTGGTATGTGGCTTAATGATGTTTCTATTGAGTTTTTACTTATTTTAGTCATTATTTTTTAGCCAGGCTTCTGTGGGATCTTGTCATAGCTTAGTGATCAGTCACAGAGATTTTACCCAAAGCCTCAATTGGGATGGCTTCTGTCTTGCAGCGTGCCCTGTGTGTGGTTTGGGAGCACGGTGGGCATTCAGTCCCTTCTCCACTCCCCTCCATTTCTCCGCCTCTGAGCTGGCCCAGGCCTGCCAGTGGGGGGCCTGGTGTAGGGCCAGGCAGGTGCCTGTGCAGGACTGAGCGCGGCCCTCTGACGTCCGAGATCTCCCCAGTTATGCTGGTCTGACCGTTGCTCCTCCTGAAGAAGCACCGTGTGCTTGAAGAGCTGTGGTTTCCCGTCTGTTTCCCACCGTGCGTCACACTGACTGGCAGTGCCACCTCTGTCTTCTGCCCACGTTCCACCTCAGCTGCTTGCCTTCCCCAAAAGGTGGCCGCCCCCACCCTGGTGAAGCTGCCGTGTCAGGAGCTGTGTGGGGGAGAGCACGGAGTCGGTCCCAGACAGGGGGGCCAGCGCTGCCTGTGTGGCTGTTTTTGAAACACAGTCTTAGCAGTTTTTATCAATGAAGCACTATTTTTTTGTTGGCATTGGGTGCATCTTGAAACCCTAGGCTGTGCTGCTCTTGCTACTGGGAGATGAGCCGCGAGCCCCTTACCCAGAACGTCCTGCGTCACTACGGGGTTTAAAGGAGGTATTTTTTTGTACTCAAGAAAGGGAATGGACACGCCTCATGCAGCATCTCCCACTCACACGTCTGCCCAGCGGCTTCGTCCTTGGTCTTGTCTGTCAACACGTGGTGCCCCTGTCCCTCGTGGCACCCTGGGAGCTTCCTCTCTGGCTGGGATGGGTGGTTTTTTGTTTTTTTGGTTTTTGGTTTTTTTGACAGGCAGAGTGGACAGTGAGAGAGAGAGACAGAGAGAAAGGTCTTCCTTTGTCATTGGTTCACCCTCCAATGGCCGCCGTGGCCAGCGCTGCAGTCTGCACACCGTGCTGATCCGAAGCCAGGAGCCAGGTGCTTCTCCTGGTCTCCCATGGGGTGCAGGGCCCAAGCACCTGGGCCATCCTCCACTGCACTCCCTGGCCACAGCAGAGAGCTGGCCTGGAAGAGGGGCAACCAGGACAGAATCCGGTTCCCCGACCCGGACTAGAGCCCGGTGTGCCGGCGCCGCAAGGTGGAGGATTAGCCTAGTGAGCCGCGGCGCCGGCCAGGGACGGGTTGTTTTTTACGCATTGTCAGCACGCCCAGGAAGATTGAAGCTGCCTTTCACTCAGCCCTGCCCACTGCACAGGAAGATGAAATGGGCCAGTATTTTTTTCTTACTTACATGTACAGAGAAACCATGAATTATATTATCTTTAGAAACTGCATCACCTGCTGTCTTACATAAAGGTTTTATCCTCCTTTTTCATTTTTTTAAAAAAAATTCATTTGAGGCCCAAGAGGGATTAAAAGTGTGTGACAGAATGTGGCCTCCTGGTCTGGCTGGTGACCTGGCAGAGAGCACGCTGCGCAGGGAAGCCTCGCGTTCCTACACGGTGAACGGCGACTGGAGGGAGACCAGCTGTACATCCTCAGAATTTCATTTGTTGATAAATTAATTTTCAATAAGCATAATTCAGCTGCTTAAAATTAAAAGCAACTATCACAGCTTTCCATTTCAGACATTTCACATAAGCGAATTGACAGGAGAAAAGAAGTCCTTTGTTAGACTGCAGGCCTTGGTTTTCTGTGCAGATCTATGGTAAATGCCACTACAGACAGCACACCAGGAAGACGGGCACTCGGAGAAACTGCCCGATCTGTACTGTCCTTCCTTCCGCGAAACGTCAAAGTAAGAGAGGAATAACTGAAATTTTATAAATTTATAAAACAAACAATTTCAGGAAAACCAAACGGGAGGGCAATGGCTGAGAAGATGCCTGATTTATACAGCTCTGTTTGCACTTTATTTGGGTATTCATGGTTGTCTGTGTCTGGATCACATTCACCCACATTTTACTCTATTAAGTGTAAATTGACTTGTAATCTAGGACATTATTTTGAAATGTATGTAATGTTTCTTTCACAAAAGATAATTCCGTGGATTCTGATGCTTTCCACGACTGAAAGTGCTCCCCAAGTAGCATACGTCTGCTCCTAGGAGTGGGGCCACCGCGTGGGCTCCAGATTAGGTCTTGAGATCCCTGCTCCCAGGGGCAGGAGCAGGTGCGTGCGTGAGCAGGACGCTTCCTTCCTCCTTTTCAACACTGTGGCATTTCCAGAGCAGCGTGCGGTGTCTGGTGACTGCCTGTGCTGAGCCGCGAGCCACACAGAGAGGACAGGAGAATGTCCCCTGCACGGCAGAGGACGCGGAAGGTGAGCTCCCAGGACAAGGTCCCGACTCGGACCAGGCCTGCCAAGGGCGTGTGAGGGGTGGAGAGATCTCTACTCCAGCTGCCGCTTGCGTTGTCTGCCGACCCAAGCGCATAATGCCGGTGCCAGTTGCAGTGTCACTAAGCATGACCCGGAGTTCTTTCCACTGGGCCATCCCGTCCACCCTGGTGAAGACCACATCGCAAGGCAGGAACAGCTGGCCACGAGTCGAGCCGCACACGCTCATCGCCCTCTGCTTTCTGCAGTCTTCTTACCGGGGTACTCACCTCTCTGCAGTGGCCTTAGCACACACGATGCTTCCCACACACGAGGTGCCCACCCACGGCCGTAAGAGACAGGGGCACCATGACAGCCGCAGGACCTCGGGACTTCCATCTCTCAGGTCAGATGGCTGTGTTGACCATGGGCAGACAACTCAGAACTCAAGTCACCCAGAGCCAGCGGGAACGCGCCGGGAAGCTCTCCCCCGGGACTGAAGACCAGTACAAACAGTGGTGAAAAATAACATTGGAAACCAGCTAATACTTTCCTGAAGGGAAAAACGCATGGGCTCCGTCTCCCTCCGACAGGACGCATCACAGGGAACGTGCTCATAAGTGCCAACTGGAATGACTTAATGGCGAGAGCCTCAAGTTCCTCTTTTTAAATAGCTGATAGATGAGGCAAGAGAGATTTATCACTTTTTAATTAAGCTCATGTCAACCCATGAAGTTTATTTCAGTACAAATCTGTTGACCAAAGTCTTTTCTGAAGAAACTGCCCCTTGTTGAAGCTTAAGTATGCATGGGAAATTTCACAGAGCACGCAGCCTGCTCCTTGGGCTTAGCTGCCACATGTCAACCAGCACCGGCTGTGCATGTTAGTGCTTCCTGTGTGCCAGCGTATTTATGGAAATGAGTTGAAGATCAATCTTTTGTTTCGAAATCCAGAGCAGCAGGTCCCGCTGCCCAGAGGGAGGGAGAACAAAGGAGGCCGGCATCAATCTTACGCGGTGATGCTAGCTGGACCTCAAACCAAACACTGCACTTGTGACCGAATTCTCACCTAGACTTGGACTTTGGAGCTGCCAGAGACAACTGACAGCCCCTTTGATTACATGGAAATGAAAGTGCCCGTGGCGGTCCTTATTACCAAGAACCGATCGTTGTCTTTTAATTACAGTTAAAGGGCAAAGGGTTGGCCAAAATAGTGCGCTCCTCTCACTAGTTTGGAAAGTTGCAAGGATGTGTGTTAAGTCCAGTCACCACAGACTTGCCCAGGTGCGAGGTGACTCCCACTTGCGTCTCCAATGCCTCCTGCTCCATACAAGGCTCATTCACTATCGCCAAGATCTCCACCTACCACCGTGACCTCAAGAGAAGGATGCGGGGCCCTGCAGTCCTGCAATGGAGCTAACGAGGAGGTCTGGTGGGGCGTGGGGCCGCGGCAGCCCAGGCCCGCCATCTTTGCTACCTGAAGGCTAACTCATGGGCCCAGCAGCACTAAAAGGCCCCGGACACCCGCAGCAGGCGTGGGCCCCAGCAGCGACTCCAGGTGCAGCTTCCACACATGCGCTCGGAGAAAGGCTTCCCCCTGCACCGGAGAGGCCCCGGTGTTCGCCGTGGCCTCCTTCTCGTGGTTTCTCTGTAGCATAACCACTTGCATCAGTCCAAAGCCCAAGCATTGTTCTATGTCAGTGCCACCAGCAAACCTTGGCTGCCACCTCCACGACCCGGATTGCAAGGTCCAGGCCCCTGGAGAGTCTCTGCTCTCCTCCACTCGTGCTGTACTGAGGAAAATTTCCACTCCTGGGAACAGACCTGGAGTGCAGCCCGGGGAGGGTGGGCGGCAGGTGTGCGACCTTGAAAAACCCTCGCAGCACTGTGCTCCTTCCCCAGGACCGGGGTCTCACCCAAAATGCCCCCCACCCCCCGTATTCCTGCCTCAGTGAACGTGTGTCTACCCCACGCTGGAGGGCGATGGGGGTGGCGGTTGCACCTTCCTCTTGCTGCCCCGTGCCCAGCTAAGTAGTGGCTGCTGTGATGCAGCCCATACTCGCTCTCGTCTCTGCTCCTCTTCTGGGCTCTGCGGCTGCAGATGCTGGGTTTCTACGGTTCCTAACGCTGCTGTTTCTGGGGCAGCTCTTCCACAGCCGCCTCACTGCCCCTTGCCCCTGCTTGGTGATGCTCTGAATTGACCTGCACCTGCTCCTTTCCAACACACACACACTCACCCAATGCCACTTGCTTCCCTCCCCGCCCTGGGCGCTCACGTGCACTCACTGTCACCTCGGCTCGCCCTCGCAGGGACCAGGATGGCCTTCACTCTGCTCTCGGTCTGGAGCGTTTGCCTCGCTCCCGACAGACAGAGGCGTGGACAGGGAGGGGAGGCTGGACATGGCAGTGCCATCGGAGAGGGGAAGGGAGAAGCGAGCGGGGTCAGGTTCCTCAGAGGGACTACGTGGAGCGAGGGTGCAGTGACGCACATGAGATGGGTGTCCCGGAGGTGGCCGAGAGCCTCAGAGGCAGTTGGAGGAAAATGCCGGAGTGGGTGTCACCCTGGGAGTGCCAGGCGATGGCCGCGGTGGTCTCAGCCTCTCTCCCGGCAATGGGAGGGGGCGGCCTGGCAATAACCGGGTTGTGGGAGGCTCAAACATTACTTTTGTTAATAATTAAAAGTGGAGAGCTGTGAGGCTGTGGTTTCCAGGCTGTCCCAGGCCTTTCTCCCCACCCTCTGTACAGTCGCCGTGGGTCCTGGGTTCAGAGGCCAGCACGTCACTGGGGGAAGCTTGTCCTTGATCCGTGACACATGGGCCCTGATTGTAAGGGGACACAGTGTAATTAAGAATGTCGCTGTTATTGCATTGTGTTTTCTTTTTCTTTTTTTTGACACGCAGAGTGAACAGCGAGAGAGAGAGACAGAGAGAAAGGTCTTCCTTTGCCGTTGGTTCATCCTCCAATGGCCGCCACGGCCGGCGCTGCAGCCTGCACACCGTGCTGATCCGAAGGTAGGAGCCAGGTGCTTCTCCTGGTCTCCCATGGGGTGCAGGGCCCAAGCACTTGGGCCATCCTCCACTGTACTCCCGGGCCACAGCAGAGAACTGGCCTGGAAGAGGAGCAACCGGGACAGAATCTGGCACCCTGACTGGGACTAGAACCCGGAGCCGCAGGTGGAGGATTAGCCTAGTGAGCAGTGGTGCCAGCTGCATTGTGGTTTCTTTCTTGAGCAGGTGGAGCCTAGGACCGGGGCACGAGTAAGTCCTCCCTTGTTGTTCTACACAAGAGGGTTTTTTCCTGTCACCTGTTACTACAGACTTGGGGACGTTTCATTAAAATTGATCAGCCAGATTTAGGCAGGACCGACTGCTGTGAATTTGCAGATTTACCTTAAAGAAAATTCAATTTGTGTCAAAAACAAAATCTGCCAACAAATCATTCAAGCGGCTCCTGGAATGCGGGATTCCAGGCTGAGTGGGTGCGTCATTCCGCGGGATAATGTTTAAATGCGGTGTTGCTCCGACCAGGGGTTTGCCGGGCAGCGTTGGAGACAGAGCTCAGCCAGCGACAACCTTTGCTGCTGATGGGGACGCTCGGGTCTCCCGCACAGCACCGTCCGGGGCTCTGCTCTGCTCTGCGGACAGCAGCCTCTGTGGGGCACGTGTGATGTGGAGACGGACAGCATCGCTCGCCTGCAGGCTCTTGGAGCCCACACCAGCTCCAGTTCCTCATCAAAGCGAAAACAGCGCCACTGCGTAGGGCGGCAGCTCTGACTTTCCGAAGATCTGTGGGACACCAGCGCGATCCTGGAGATGTGAAGAAATCCAAGGGCCGGGGCGCCGGTGTGTGCATCTTGGCTTTTATCTTAAAACTTACTGAATTTCATTTTTCAATCTAGATCCACTTCTCATTCTTGAAATATACAATCATTTGGGGGAGAGGGCTCCGAATATGAAGGGAGAAGCGGATAAAACAGGGCAGTTTTTATCTTCTACAGAAAACATCCGTGAGAATTATGTGTTTTAAGAGATATTTCCTAACATTAATTTAGCCTAAGTTTTTATATTTTCCAGTGCCCACCCTGGAGACAAATATTCTATATATACATATATAGAATATATGTATAATATATACAAATATATGTATCCAAATGTATATATAAATATATGTATATAAATATAAATGTATATAATATACACATATATATGTGTAATATAATATATATAAATAAATTATATATATAAATGGTTTGTTAAAGGCTATTGCAGGTTTTCTATTTTTGAATACACCAATGACATCGATGTTCAGTCGATTGTTATCTTTATATCATTCTAAGTCATTTTGCCCTCTTTTAGTTTTGAATTTCTCAGCATGCTTAAATTATTCTTTTTTAGTGTTTATCAAGAAAACTACAAACCATGGGGATTTCTGATTGTCCAAAGTAAGCGGGGGTATATGTGTGGATGTGAATCTCTCTCCACAAATTCAAATGAAAACTTTGGAGCAAACACAGGACTTGAGATCCCAGGAAACTGCGCAGGTGACACTTAGCGAGGAGGAGCCCTGTTCTGTGTGGGTTCCCCCAGCACCGCAGACCCCCAGCAGCACACACAGTGGCCATGCTCCCTGTTGGTTACAGCAGTGTTCAACTGATCTGAAAACGACTTTGAAATTATATATGTTAGGGGCCAGCACTGTGGTGCAGTGGGTTAACACCCTGGCCTGTAGCGCCGGCATCCCATATGGGTGCCAGTTCGAGACCCAGCTGTTCCACTTCCAATATAGCAATAGAAGATGGCCCAAGTCCTTGGTTCCCTGTACCCGCATGGGAGACCTGGAAGAAGCTCCTGGCTCCTGGCTTCGGATTGGCACAGCTCTGGCCATTGCAGCTAACTGGGGAGTGAACCAGTGGATAGAAGACTCCTCTCTCTCTCTCTCTCTCTCTCTGCCTCTTCTCTCTCTGTGAACTCTGACTTTTGAATAAATAAATCTTTAAAAAATAAATTATATATGTTAGCATCTACTTTATTATGTACATATGATCTATATGTTATATATAAGCAATCTCGTTTCTATCACATCATATGACATACGATATAGTAAATTATTTAGTAACATTTATTATATTTGTGTGTCTGTGTGTAGATTTTACATTTATGTCCTGAAAACTGATAAAATCATAGAAAACGAAATAGCTGGAAGGGAACAGTTTTGAGTTTTTGGCCGTTTTGCTCTAAAACTGTGTGATTATTCAAATATTGTCTCTCTCTGATTTTGGTACATGTGTTAAATGTGCAGCCGAGTGGTGAGCGTCTCTGGTCCCCTTGGCATACCACTGAGCTCGCCGAGCACTCTTCTAACAAGGGTTATTGCTAAGGTGGTGTTGCCGGGACCACCAGAGCAGACCCAGCCGCTGCCCGGGCATGCACACCTGCCTTGCCTCCTGCACGTGGACTGCGCACTCCATGGACCTGTTCTTCCACGAGGACCAGGGGAGCCCAGTCTGCTGCAGCTGCGAGGCTAAGCCCGGCTGTGTCTGCACCACTTGAGGGGCTCACACTCCTGCCTTCCATTTGGCTTGTTGATGATCACCTGCTGCAGCCTGGCTACGCACCTTCTCTCTGATGGAGGTTTTAGAAGACTTGTCATGTTCCCAAGTTAATAAGCTGAAAATACTTTGTTTCCTGGCTGTATCACGTCCGTGTGTGGCCCTGACCAGCCATTGGAGGGTGAACCAATGGCAAAGGAAGACCTTTCTCTCTGTCTTTCTCTCTCTCACTGTCCACTCTGCCTGTCAAAAAAAAAATGCTTTTATACAGACTGAATTCTGAGGCCTGAATTTACAATTCCATATATAAGTAGTTAATAGACTACATGTTATAAGTAAAAGTTCATGATGTGAGAAAGAAGGGGCATTGGTGTCATTAACCCAAAGGGATGGGCTTCAGTGGAGGAGTGGAGGAGTGGAGGAGTGGAGGAGTGGAGGAGTGGAGGAGTGGAGAGTGGAGGAGTGGAGGAGTGGAGGAGAGGAGGAGTGGAGAGTGGAGGAGAGGAGGAGTGGAGGAGTGGAGGAGTGGAGGAGTGGAGAGTGGAGGAGTGGAGGAGTGGAGGAGTGGAGAGTGGAGGAGTGGAGGAGAGGAGGAGTGGAGGAGTGGAGGAGTGGAGGAGTGGAGAGTGGAGGAGTGGAGGAGTGGAGAGTGGAGGAGTGGAGGAGAGGAGGAGTGGAGGAGTGGAGGAGTGGAGAGTGGAGGAGTGGAGGAGTGGAGGAGTGGAGGAGTGGAGAGTGGAGGAGTGGAGGAGAGGAGGAGTGGAGAGTGGAGGAGTGGAGGAGTGGAGGAGTGGAGAGTGGAGGAGTGGAGAGTGGAGGAGTGGAGGAGTGGCGGAGTGGAGAGTGGAGGAGTGGAGGAGTGGCCCTCAGCTGCAGCAGGAGCAGGTGACCTACACGACGTGGAGGGCTGTGTGCATGGGACAGGTGCAGAGAGTGGATGTCTGTGGTTTGGGAGTTGGGGGAAATGGCCTCGCTTGTTTCTTGTCTTTTCCGAAGTGGAACAGGGGAGCGATAACAGAGAGAGAATAGGGAAGAAGGCGTCATGAGCTTTGTGAGTGGACGTGGGAAACAGTGAAACCCACTTTAAATTTACGAGAAGTCATAAATATAAAATGAAACAAATGGCGCGGATACGTGTGTTTTTCCAGCCCTTGCTATTTGCAGGAATAGGAACAGGTGAGGCACAAATTTGGATTGAACCAGGTTGGAGTTTTGCCAGGAGAGAATAATGAAACAGCACTGGGGCAAGAGTGGAGGGTGTGTGCAAGGGTGTTTGTAATGACGGATCCTGGCGCTTACGATGGATAAGGAAGGAAGTGAGGCTGCGAGGGGTGAGTGACTTGAAATAGACACGTGCTGCTCCTAAAGGCGTAGTTGGAGGGATGATGCAGGGAGAGGAGAGAGAGAGAAAGAAAAGGGAGGGAAGAAAGAGTGAAAGAGAAAGAAGGAAAGAAGAGAAGGTAAAAGAAAGAAAGACGCCTTCCAACTGCTTGTTCACTCCTCAATGCAAGCAATGGCCAGGACTGGGCCAAGCCAAAGCCACGAGCCAGGAATTCCATCCGGGTCTCCCACCTGGGAGGCAGGGGTCCACACACTCGGGCCATCTTTTGCCCCTTTCCCAGGCACATTAGCAGGGAGCTGGGTCAGAAGTGGAGCAGCCAGCACACCAGCCCATGCCCAGTGGCACAGGAGGCAGCGTAACCTGCTCTTCCACAGTGCTGGACCCCGGGAGACACATCCTCGTGTTACAGATTCAGCGACCCAGCCTACAGGGGTGCGAGGGGAGGCAACCAACCAGGCTTTGATCTGGCCGCGGCACCTGCTGCTGCTGAGGCGGCGTGCTGGCCTGCAGTTCATCTTCCTGTGGCAGTGCGAGTGAGTCAATACTTGGTCCTTGTGCTTCCTTTCTGACCTGCCCGTGCCACGTCCGAGCGTGCTCCTGCGGTTGATTCTCCGTGTGGCCAGAGAGCGAGCCCACATTGCCCACCCTGTCGTCTGTCCACACGGCTGGCCTCCAGCTGTCGGACTCCCGAAGCTCCTGACATCGCCCAGTAACGCTGTCGGCTTTCTGGAGGAAAAGCTGAAGACCATCGGCCACGCTCGCTGCGTGTTCTGGCTCTCCTCTGACTCCTCCTCAGGCCAACCCCGGCCCTCAACTCCGCTCAGCTTACCTTCCTGTCGCCATCAGTGCACGTGCTACTGTTCCCACGGCATTTTGCTGAAGCTGTTTTACAGAAAGACGTCCATGTCTGCCACGGTAGCTACGTTTCACCCAGGATCCGGAATCTGTAACCATAACCGCATTTCTCAGAGACCGAGCGCAGTGCGTGTATGACCCCAGCTCGGGGCAGCTCTCAGAATCGCTGTCTGCTGCGAGGGCCTGGTGCTAGTGCACTGATCAGTGACTGAACTTGAGGAAAATAAGACTGAGAGGAAGCACTGATGCCATGTTAATTTTGGTGAAATTCTATCGTGAAGAAGAGAAAGCAAGTTAGGAAAGGATGGTGTGATGACGGGGGCGTTGACGATACTTCTAAGTTCTCTGGACAGGGTTCCCATTACAATGCTCCTTCAGCATGTCCCTGTCCAGCACTTACTGAGGCACTGTTAAGGGCCATAAACTCTGCTAGGTGCTAGGCAGAAAATGACAGATGAGGTCTCTACCCCTAAATTCCCGTAACTTTAGGAATCCACATTTTCAACTACATTTCTATTTTCTTCCAGAGCTTGGTCTCGCTCTTCTTGAGGCCATGTGAATTCTGTCTTAACAGCACCTCAGTGGACTGGTGGGGGTTAGTGAGTGATCAAGGACACAGAAACTCTCGCTTTCATTTTGTTTCTTAGCTTTTTTTTTTTTTTGTAAAATCTATGGTTTAAAATGTTTCTTTGATAAATGGGCCCAAGATTGTTATTTTGCTTTATTTTGATTAACCTATTTTCATTTTATTTGAGAGAGAGAGAGGGAGAGAGAGAGAGAGATCGTCTAACCACTGGTTCATTCCCCAAATGCCCACAACAATCAGGGCTGGGACCCTGAAGCCAGGAGCCCGGGACCCGTCTGGGTACCCATGTAAGTTGCAGCCGTCCGAGAATTTGATCCACTGTCCGCTGCCCTCCCGAGGTCTACATCAGCAAGAAGCTGCATGGAAGCAGAGCCAGGACTTGGCTGGTGACTCCAGGGTGCATGTGGGCATCCCAAGAGTGTGCTCACTGCCGCATCAGATGTCCTGCCCTGGGGACTGTGCTGAATTCCAAGCTAGGAAGTGCAGCCTAGAAGCAGGTAGCGAAGAGAGACTTCTAAAGACGTTGGGTAACTTACTTAATCTTGTTTCGCCTCAGATTGCATATTTGACCTAAAGGGCTCAAGGAGTTAAAAATGCTTTAACATACACAGAGTATAGAGACTGTCACTTCTGTGTGAAATTCATGTTTCAGATTCGCACTTCTTTTCCTGCTTTGTACCCATGCCTGTTTTTGCAAGGTCATTGTTGCTATTCACTTTACCAAGACAAAAGAAGAGAAAAAATAGTAGCACTTCTGATGTATAAAGCTCCCTAATTTTAGTTACAATCATTTACAGAGGTAAAGGAAGAAGTACAGTGAGGGAAATTCTGGGCAAGGAACCCAAAGCTTCTCATTAACCAATCTAAGCTGGGAGATCATGAATCCCTTTTGTTCCTTCGTTCTTCTTTTGTACTTTCAGCAAGAAACGGGCATAATGGAAAAATAAATTAAAAAGGTTTAAAAATTTTATTCTCAAAGTCTATCAGAGGCATAACTTTGAAATTACGTTTTTTGTCTTATTTTACATTAAAATGCACGTGTGTCAATGGTTATTGTCAACGATGTTCAGAGCTACATAGGGATTTATCTGTGAAGCTTCCAGGAAACGCACTTTAGCACAAGGCCCTGCGTGATGTATTCAGCAAGTTAATCGAAGAGCAGTCGCTCCGTCCAGAATTTGGTGTGCGCCTCCTGTCTGCTCAGGAGTACAGATCACTCAGCCCTTCCCTGTGCGCCCTCTCAGTGTGGCTTCCTGGGAGCAGAGGTTCTTGTCTGCTTCGTTCCTCACCCAGTCCTCAGCTGAGCCTACACTCACCTAGTAGCTGCTAAGGGGGCGGCACAGGAATTACTGCGTTTAGAATCAACCAGGCCTCGCCCGAGACTTTGTCATGCGCACTTGAGCCGCGGGGCCAGTGGAGTGGGTGCAGCCATGGTGGAAGCACATGTGGGCACAGGGCAAACTGCAGAAGCACAGGACTCCTAGCTGCCGGGAGCATGCCTTCGTCTTTATTACAATTAAGAATGGATTTGCCTACAGTAAACGGCTCAGGTTTTATGTGTTCTGTTCATTGGACGGTGAGAATATCTTCATCACCTCCCAAAGTCCTCAGCGGTGCTTGCCGGGAACACCGGCACAGGTTGGGTGTTTGTCTTACCCTTCCTGTGCGTGGGAACACCCGCCCTGCGTATGTTGCGGCGGCTCCTTCTCCTTAGCGCAGTGTATTGAGAATGACTTTTTTTTTTTTTTTTTTGCAAATATCAGTAGTATGTGCCATGCAATGAGAAACAGATTTTCTCCAGTAAAAAGTGCTAGGAACACTGGATAGCCATGCGCGGAAGACTGAAATGAGCCCCCAGTCTCACACCAGACACACAGTCACTTCTGAAGGCTTCACAATTTCAACGTGACCTGAAACTGTAAAACTTATATAAGAAGAAAACATCAGACACAAACTCCATGCATGACACTGGTCTGAACAATGGACTCACACACACACACACACACACACACACACACAAACAAGCAAATGGGACTTAATCTAACTAGTATAAGTTTCTTTCTTTCTTTCTTTTTTTTTTTTGACAGGCAGAGTGGACAGTGAGAGAGAGAGAGAGAGAAAGGTCCTCCTTTGCCGTTGGTTCACCCTCCAATGGCCGCCGCGGCTGGCGCGCTGCGCTGATCCAAAGCTGGGAGCCGGGTGCTTCTCCTGGTCTCCAATTGGGTGCAGGGCCCAAGCACCTGGGCCATCCTCCACTGCCTTCCCGGGCCACAGCAGAGAGCTGGCCTGGAAGAGGGGCAACTGGGACAGAATCCGGTGCCCCGACTGGGACTAGAACCCGGGGTGCTGGCACCACAGGTGGAGGATTAGCCTATTGAGCTGCGGTGCCGGCCACTAGTATAAGTTCTAATTGTATCTACCTGTTGTAACTTCTGAGTATAAAGTGCACCATCCAGCGCATTTCAGAGATCACCTGTAACTGGAGAATGTATTTGCAAACCACACATCTGATAAGGGTTAATATCCAAAAGATGTAAGAAAGTCCAACAACTCAATAGTTAGAAAACAAGTGGCCTGATTTTAAAAATTGGCAGAAGATCTGAATATGTATTCGTTGAAGAAGACAAAGAAGGGGCCAGCATATATGTGAAATAAAAATGCTTCACGTCACTAATCATCGGGGACATGCAAATCAAAACCACAATGAGCTATACCTCATGCCTGAGACTGGGGCTTTATCAGACAGACAAAAATCAGCAAGTGTCGGTGAGAGTGGAGAAGAGGGAACCCTTGTATACTGCTGGTGGAAATTTAAGTTACTTGTAGCCATTATGGCACACAATATGGCGCATCCTCAAAAGAGTAAAAATAGAACCACCATATGATACAGTAATCCCTCTACCAGGCATGTGTCCAGAGGGAACGCAGTCAATGTTGAAGAGATACCTGAACTCACATGTTTCTTTTAATGACATTCACAACAGCTAACATTGTAATCAACTGTGTGTGCAATAATTGATGCACGGAAAAAGGCATGGCACGTGTAAGAGTGGAATGTTAATGTAGCGCTATGGAAAAAGAGGAGAGCATGTCATTTGTGACATCAGGCCTGCCCTGAGGACTTTATGCTACGTGAATTAAGCCAGGCCCAGAAAGACAAACACCACGTGATCAAACTTACATGTGGAGAGTAAAAATGTCCAGTTTATTGAAAAGAGAGGAGGATGGCAGCTGCGAGGGGCTGAGGGTATTGAGGAGACGTGGGTGGAAGCCCACAACGTTTCCATCAGGAGAAACAGGCTCGAGGGGCGTGGGCGCGTCGGATGATCGTGGTCAGCAGCAGTGCATATGTTTGAAAATTTCCAGGAGTAGATTTTCAGTTTTCTCACCACATGCATTAAAATGAAAAATATGTAGGGTCGAGTATACTTAAAATGGCTTTATTTGGTTATTCTGAGAAGTAGACATACATAAAAACTGATTTGTACACCATAAACGTGCAGTTTTCACTCGTAAATTAAAGAACGAATTTAAAGGTGAACAGTGTGGCTCCTCTTTATTAGCAAACGAGGCCTGGTACAGGCGCAAACCAAGGCTTAGCGATCTGTTCGGAGGCGTTTTGGCTGCATCTAGTGTTTGGCTGTTTTGAACGAGGCTCCTTTGGCTACTGGTGCTCGCGTCGTTTTGGGGGTGTATACTCCCTTTATTTGGGGTGAGTACTTAAGAGTGGAGTTCCCGCGAGCGTGCTGAGCAGCAGCCATGTTGCATTTCCCCTGTCAGTGTGGAAGGCACTACCCTGCACCCTGACTGGCACTTGGAGCCACCAAACTTTTTTTTTCTTAATTGTAATTATTCTGGTGGGTGTGTATGTTATTTCATTGTGTGCATTGTTTTTTTTTAAGATTTATTTTTCATTTTTTTGAAACGCGGAATTATGGAAAGAGTAGGAGAGAAAGAGCTAGAAAGAGATCTTCCATCTGCTGGTTCACTCTCCAAATGGCCACAACAGCCGGGGCTGGGCGAGGCCAAAGCCAGGAGCCAGGAGCTTCTACAGGGTCCCCCATGTAGGTGCAGGGACCCAAGCACTTGGGCCATCCTCCGCTGCTTTCCCAGATGCATTAGCAGGGAGCTGGATCAGAAGCAGAGCAGCCAGGTCTTGAACCAGAGCCCATGTGGGATGCCGGTGCTGCAGACGGTGGCTTAACCAGTTATGTCACAGTGCCAACCCCATGTGTCGATATTTATTTCCTTTAAATGTCAACTTCATCCAAAAGTGTACTTGAGGTATTATTGAAAGTACACTGAATTTTTAAATGATTTTCAACTGAATAAATGGTTTATGTCTTTGTGTCTTCTAACCCACAAACATAGAATACTTATTTGTCTCTGTCTCTGTCCACATGAAGGTAGTCCCTCAGACAGATCCGTGGATCTCTGTTCTCACATACTGCCTCTCCCCGGGGCAGTACCTCTGAGCCGCTGTGTAGGAGCTGGGGGCAAGGACGTGACCTGCTTCTCCAAGAGTAACAACCCTTGCTTAGGGCAGGTAGAGGAGTGTGGGTGACTCCTTGTTTTTCTACAAACTCCTCCCGGTGCACTCTCTGTGCACTGAAGCTGAGCCTGGCATTGTGGCTCTGCCGCACCTGGTTAATCTTCCTCACACATGGAGGGGAGGTGGGAGAAGGTAGCTCTGACCCTCCTGGTCATGCCTGTCTGTGATACAGGACAAGCAGGAAAAAGCGCCGACGACCTTCTCCTCCCATGGTGGAGCCTGGCTGGGAGCCGGGAGTGCAGGGAGAGCCGGCAGGATGGAGCACCCAGGTGGCGCTCTTGTACCAAGACCTGTCACGAACTCACGATGCCTGATGGATGATGGGAGGCTTTTCTGAATACATGCTTCTTCGTTTGCTGTATATCCTTAGGGAAACTTTCAGAAATAGTGAATGTTTGGTTTTCATAGTTTTTATCTCTTGAATGACTGCTTTCCTGGGGAAAGGATCTGGTTGGCTGCTCACTGTAACGTGCCAGGAATCCCACCCTCACGTTACTGGGAAACCACACTTCTAGCCCACCTGTACCCGAAGCCCTCGCTCCCCAGGGCTCCCTCGCCGTGCCCACCCAGCCCCTCATGACCCTGCCACCAAGTGGCCCACCGAGCCCTGCCCTTGTCTTCCTCCATGGACAGCAGTCTGGGCTGTGTCAATGCCATGCAGCCATTTTCTCTCTCTCAGTCCCACACTGCGCTGCTCAGCCTTTGAGTCCCTCAGGGCCAGGCGCCCTATTTTTCCACAACGATGTGGTCCCTTCAGAAGAGAATCCGTGCCGGCGTAGCAACGGACAAAGGCCTGCGGACCCCGAGACACAGACGAGGAGCAGGCATCGAGGGAGGGGAGGACACTCCAGTTCCCACAGCTCTAGACAGTGGTTTCCAACTCTTGGTGCCTCTGGTGAAGCTTTCACTGTGCCAATAAGACAATTTTTAAAATAATCATGTCAATGGAATGAGTTTTCAGCATTTAGAGTACTGGTTCTAGGCCTGGATGTTTCTTATTTTTGTGGTTAAAATGACTTTTCTGTACTGAAATGGCTGTAGCAGGTGACATTTGGTTTAACTTTTAAAATCTGTTTATTTATTATTTATTTAAATCGCTAAAAGAAAGAGAGAGTGGGAGAGGTCCGGGGAGGTGTTCTCCAACTGCTGGTTCACTCTTCAAATGCCAGGAGTACGTCAGGTGCCTGGCGCTCCGTTTAGGTCTCCCATGTGAGGGGCAGGGACGCAGGTCCCTGAGCTGTCACCTGCCGTCTCCCAGGGTGTGCGTCAGCTGCATGTTGAAATCAGAGGAGAGCCAGGGCTCAAAACCAGGCACGTGAGGACGGGATGTGAGTGTCCCCAAACGCCTGCCTCTGCTTGGTTTAATTTTAACATTACTGAGTGAATATATTTTGTAGATTTCAGCGTTGCCCAGGTCAAGGACGCCGCTCTCACGCACGGCGGTGGGCATTTCCGATCAAACTGAGGACGAGTGTAGCGCTACTGAACTCACCGAAGCAGGCACTGGGGCCCACACAGAGTTTCTGAAATCTCCACTCAGATCTACATATCTGATCCGGGGTCTCATGCTGGTGTTTTATTAGGGAAGTTAAGACAAACAGTTATAATCCATTTGACATTTTACCTTTTGCTAATAAATATGTCATGTCTGGAACCAAAGTCTTGCTAGGTCAGGATAACAGTGTCTGATGCTCCCATCACATTCCCAAGCACACGGTTTTCGTAGGGAAGGAAATCAGATTAATCTACAGTCTACCCTCTGTATGAAAGAGATTCTTTTTTTCAGTACAATGCTTATTTCCAGGAGTCTATAATGAGATTTTTGTTATTAAGGAATAATCACCCAATTCATTCAATAAAGTATAAAGGCATATAAAATGGAATGCATGCCAAAAAGATACATATATTTATTTAACTTTCTAGATTTTATAATTTTTATTGCTTAAGAAGGTTCTGTCTTATGATGACAAATCTATCAATACAGTCTACCTAATTATACTCCATTAATTGATTGGGAAGGATTTGAGCAAATTACACGTTTTGCAATAACTATGTAGAAATTGTATGTCTGTAAATGTTCCATGAACTGAAAGAATATCCCCTGGACATAAGGGCACTCGTTCTCTTCTTGGGGTAAATTAATCCTTTCATTGGTTCTTGATTGTGTTTGGAGCCCATATACAGAATCCAGCTGTTTGACAATCCTTCATGGCCACGGGTCACCTTATGACCAAAGTGAGAAATGCACATGCCAATAAGAGGTGCTGTTTTTTTTTTCATTCCCCCCATATCTTCCCCTTTCCTAGTTGCACACGACTTCCTTTGGCATTGACAAGAGACACTACAGCCAGGAGAGGTCAAGAGGCAAGGCTGACGACCTTCCATTCCGAGCGCGATGTGAGTGAAGCTGTCCAGGAATGTCTTTCCCCACGATGAGGACAAGGCCGAGTCCATGCAGCGCACACACCGTGTGCCAGGCCTGTAGGCGCTAACTCACCTCATCCGTGTAGCAACCGCTGGCACCTTCAGAACGGGAGAGCTTGCATTTTTAGATGCCGCCTCACGTGGGCCTAGGTAATCGCCCAAGCATTTCCCTCTGCCGGTGCGGCATTCTGCACACGGAATGACTGTTGGCTCTCCCGGGAGCTCTGAAAACTGCAGCGCCTGAGGCTGGGCCCTGGGGCTCCGAGGTGATCAGCCGGGAGAACCCAATCGCTGGTGGCCGCTTCACAAAGTCGCTGATGTGGTCCAACCGCGCTGCCGAGTGAGAGCCGAGATTCCGGGTTTGGTGTTGCGTTTACAAAGTGTGCGTCTTGGGGCAGCCGCCAGACCCCTCTGGGCATCCCGTGGGAAGCAAGAACAAGAAGCGCCTGAAGGACTCCCAAGTCAGATGGGAGCAAGAACACAGAGAATTATTGCTCGTTGAGGCACCTTCCAAACTGAGTAGTGATCGTGGGAAATACGTATTGCCGTCTACTGCAGGCCGAGCCAGGATGAAATGAGAAAGAAGAGATACTGAGCGCGCTGGTCTGACCTCTGTTTCCTCTAAGCCCGACTCTGAGACGCATGGAGAAGTAATCTTTGTGGTCCCGTTTGTTCTACACAACGAGAGTCACCCAAGGCACTGTGGCGGCCAGGCATCGTGTGCAATGCATCTTCCAGGAATGAAACACACCATTAGTTTCTTGGGTTTCAGAGATTCACAGTGCAGAACCTGGTCTTTCTTTGTCCGACCCTAAGCTATCTGAAGTTCTGGGAAGAGACCCAGAAGACATAAATTCAAATACAAGAGTATACACGCATAAGGTAACAGAACACAGTCCAGCGGCATGGAGTCATAGGCACGGAGTAACCACAGTAAGGCTGATAATCAGAATGGGAAAAATCGTAGGATAAATAGGTCACCTATTACTCTCTGCATTGATCAATAAAATGTCAATGACCTTTGATCAAAAGATGCGTATATGGACAGACTGTTATGGACTTGATCGCTTTGGATAACGAACGTTTGCAAGGAACATTGTATTTAAATAATTCCCACTATGCACTCGTCCTCCGCAATCCCATAATCTCCATCGGCTTTGGACTGCTCAGTTCAGCACTCGCTTTTCATGAGTTCCAAGAGCCAGCAGACAACTCCCCAAGCTCAGCCTTGCTGGCCCGGGTAGGAGGGAGAGTTTTGCGTGTGTAGCAAGGTTGACGCCTCTGGAATTGTTCCCGAAGTCCCCAGGGCCCATGGGTATGCGGTATTAAAATCCCCAATTAGTCTTCATTTTGAGGAACCCACATTTAAATAGATTATTTATATTTTGATATAGCATGTAACACATTTTCCAGCCTCGCATGCAAAACAAGAAATAGAAACGAAAGCGCCTTGTGTTACTCTTGGAGAGACTTCCGGTGCCTGCGTCGGAGTGCTAGTCCCAGAGGGGCAGTGTATCCTGCCTTCTGGGTTACTCTCAGCTACATTCTCGCGGCACAGTACAATATTTGTTTTTTTCATTTACATGTTTATAAATTGCCTGAAATGACTCAAGCTTACAGCAGTCCTTTGGCAAACACCAGCAGGTACAGACTTCGGTCACATAAATCAGCAAGCGCGAGCCAAGGAATTTTTCTCGTCCCTTCTTGCTGTCACATATTTGGCTGCCGTGTACACAAGAGCTAAACAATGCCAGGACTAATATTGTTTTAAATAGATATATGCCGCCTTTTAGAAGGGAGGAAGTCACCCTCCGGTGTGCTGCATCCCCAGTACCTCGGGCGCACTCGGGAAGGAGCTCAGGGCCATGTCAATCCATTTACGCACCCTGATTGATAACTATTGACTTTCTAATTAGCCCCCAGAAAGGTTATAAAAATCTGTCAGCCCCATCCTTCCCACGCCGCCTGTCTTCGCTGCCCCTGCTCCGTGAGGCTGTCACCGCGGGTCAGCCACACTCTACTTGCGGCTGTCCTTCCCAGTCCTGCTGCTGACTCTCAGTGCTCCTCTCCTGTCTGCTCTCTGCTCCATGCACGCTCCTGGGCGTCTCAGTGCCCAGGGATGCGAGGACAAAGTAGCACAGACCGGCGGCTTTCAAACAACAGCGCCTCATTCTTTCAAACTTGGAATCCAGGGGTCCATGGGATCGTGTTTCCGCTGAGCCCCTGGGTGGATCCTTTCTGGCCTCTTCAGCAGCTGGTTTTCGTGCGATCCTTGGTGTTCTTTGCCTGGCAGGTGCACCGTCCCCTTCTCTACCTCTGTCCTACGTGGCCTTCTCCCGTGTGTGTGATCAGGGGCCCAGTCCACTCCACTACGACCTCATCCCAACTCAGAACACCTGCAATCACCCTGTTCCCCAATGAAGCTGCATTCTGAAACACTGGGGGTTAGAACCTCACCATGCTTTACCGAGGTGGGGGTAGTCAACCCGTAGCACCATATTTACACAGCAGATCCCAAATGCTGGGATTTTAGACTATTGGGGCCTGCTATGCTTTCCAGGTGGGTGTTTATAGGTGGATGTTCATGGAGACTTGGAGCCAGGAGCCTCATCCGGGTCTCCCACATGGATAGCAGGACTCCAAGCACTTGGGCCATCCTCCGGGGCTTTTCCCAGCCCATTAGCAGGGAGCTGGATCAGAAGCAGAGCAGCTGGGACTCGAACCAGTGTCCATTGGGATGCCGGCAGGCGGCAGCTTTACGGGTTGGGCCACAGGGCCGGCCTGGTCAGTCATTTCTGACCCTGTGTCTGCACCGCCTGCTGTGATACACCCTGAGACCCGAGCCAGCTGGACCCATTCATCTCCCTGGGTACTCGGAGAGCTGGGCAGGAAGAGCTTTGAGCTGGAGGAGGAGCGCGGGCCAAGGATTCAGTGTGCAGCGATACCACGATGGGTGTGGTAGGGGAGTGAAGGCCCAGCCTCCGCCTTCCCCGACTGGGCAACGTGCACGAGCCTCCCGCACTGCCCAGTTTGAGCACTGCCCAGCGGTCGGCCAGATCCTTTCTGAAGGAGGCCCTGCTGCCCAGGCGGCCTGCGCTCCGCTGTTCAGGCCACCCCTCCCCCTCCCCCTCCCCCTCCCCCTCCCCTGCAGGTGGGCCCGGAGCTCCTCCTCTGCTGGTCTCTGCGTTGACCCCGACTCAGGTTTCGGAGTTGGTTGACCCGCTGACCAGCAGATTTGCGGGGAGGACTCAGTGCAGGTGGAGCAGGGGCGGCTCCCGCACAGGAGGAGGTGCAGCTGTAGGAGTTTTCGGGGATGGTGCCCTGGGCGAAGGACACGTGGTGCTTGGTGCTTTGACTGAAACACTGGAACTGGAGCTCGCGGGGCTCCCCCACTAGCGGTAGAATCGCTGAGTCAACACGCAGAGACACTTGTGCCTTTGTGTCCTCTTTGACTTCAGCTTCTGAATAGGGGGATATCTACGAGGTTTGTAAATGAAGATGATCTGAGAAGACACCCAGAGAGTGACACCTGAATTCCCGCATCTGTGCCCATCTCCAGTCATCTGACTTGCAGTTATGTTAGCTAATTCCTGTTTATCCTTCTTTCTTTTTGAAATGATATGAAAGTAGACATTCTTATTTCATGTTCTTCCTTATGTGAACATAGCATGTGTGTGTCTGAACCTGATATGTCCACATAGTCTTGTTTTTTTTTAAGATTTATTTTTTTATTTGAAAGAGTTACACAGAGAGAAAAATAGAGGCAGAGAGAGAGAGAGAGAGAGAGGTCTTCCATCTGCTGGTTCACTCCCCACTTGGCTACAATAGCCAGAGCTGCACCCATCCGAAGCCAGGAACCAGGAGTTTCTTCTGGTTCTCCCATGCAGGTGCAGGGGCCCGAAGAGTTGGGCCATCTTCTACCACTTTCTCAGGCCATAGCAGGGAGCTGGATCGGAAGTGGAGCAGCCAGGTCTTGAACCGGCACCGATATGGGATGCCGACACTGCAGGCGGCGGCTTTACCCTCCACACCACAGCACCGGCCCCCACGTCTTCTGTATGTTGTCTTCACTTAGTTGCTCATCAAGATGCCCTTCCTCTTCTAGAGTGTTCTGTTAAGCAGCCGTATCACAGTTTATTCAGTATTTATTTCCCCACCGGCACTCATTGGGATTGAATCAGCCTTTGGTGTTCTGACAATACAATGCGTACCCTTGTTCTTAAATGCTTGTGTGTTTGGTGTGGCAAACCCTCAGAGGAGCTTCCTAGAATCACATTTCTAGGTCAGAGGGTAACTGCAGGTGTAATTTTGTTAGGGGTTTCAAATCCTCTTCCACAGGGCTTGTGTTATTGTTTCATGTGAGAGTCCCCATCTCTCCAGAGCTCTGCCAGTGTAGCTCATAATCCACTTAACTCAAATTTACAGCCCCAGATCTGCCCGTTCAAATCCCTGTGGCTTGGTGGGTTAGAACTGCCACTGCTGCTCACACGCTGGTCTCCTGAGTGTCTTTTGAGGACAGTGACCAGGATGCAGACCATGTCTGTCGTCTGAGCAACATGGGCCTCCTGGCGTTGGGGGTGGGATATTCTCCATCCTTGTGATGAGCCATCTTTGCAGGAAGTCAAGTAGCCACGACCCCCATTTCATTAATACCCACCACTCACACCAGGAAAAGCCCCTCTACATGTCCTACACCCTCGGGACCCCACAAGGCACTGAGAGGAACAGAGATTCCAAGGTTAGGGGAGAGGAGAACACAGGGATGCTGTCTGCAGATACTTAGAAATGGTCGGGAGCCATGTGCAAGAGGGCGCAGGTGGATCCCAGAGTCAACTGGTTGGCACCGGCTCTCCAGGCAGGAGGGTCCCGGAGTGAACTGGTTGGCACCGGCTCTCCGAAACCCTGGTCTTCAACTAGGACCTTCGGAGGAGCTGGCGTCCCCCAGTGTGGGAGCTTGAACAGGAACCTGATGCCGCCCTTCTCAGAAGGCGTCACCACCCTCAGCTTGGACTCGTTTATTCTATTTGTAAAATGCTTTAAATACGCCCAGCACCTCCTCCTCAGAGCCGCTGTCTGAAGTCGTCCGTGCAGAAAGTTGTGAACGGAGCATTCTCTGGCGTCCCAGTGCGCGCCCTTCTCATGCAAAGACGACTCATGGCTGCCTGGTCCACGCGTGGCTCACCACTCCCTAAGACACCCTTTCCGAAAAAAGAGAAAGCTTATATTTTGGCTAAGTGTTGGATTTCCTAAGAATGAAGTTGAATTTTCACATATGGGAAAAGTTGTGTTGGGATGTTCTTAGTGATTAAACATCTTCCTGTGTTGAACGGCTCCCTGAGAAGACGGCTGACTTAGATTGGCGCGTTCTAGCGCGAGTCAGGCGCCTCCCAGCACCGGGGTCCCCTGTGTGCCACTGAGCGGAGGCCCGGTGAGGTGCGCAGCAAAGAGCAGCCTGGCGCAGAACCCGACGTGGGAGTCTCAGTGCGGAGCTGCTCATGGGCTCAGTCCTGTGCGTGGTGGATTCAGGTGCTCTGCTCCTGCAGGATCAATCAAAACAAAAAATGGTGCAATTAAAAATAAACTAAAATATTGCAAGCACTTAGTTCTTTGTATGCGAGGGGGGCTTTTTAATTTTACTTTATTACTTTTTATTTCAAGCATAACATAAACCAAAAATTAATTACAGCAATTACATAAATTATTTGAAAATACACAATTCCAATAATTTCTGTGGTTGTATATTTAGTGGGTCCATATTGTCTGCATTGTCTGTGCGAGCCCATAACGGGAATAACACAAACCCTCCAAGACAGGACAGCACCTGCTTCAACCGTTAACCCCGGATAGCTACAGGGTTTTACCTGGGCTGAATAGCCAGACCTCCTGGAGTGTGAAAGAACCCAGTATCTCCCCAGGCAACCGCCACAGCCACGTGGGGTTTCGGCAAAGCCAGAGAGATGGATTCACCGGTGGGGTGAACTTGAAGACAGCAGCCGTGGCTGCCAGGCTCTGGACCCCACGTTGTGTCCTGGATTTCACAGTGGGTTGTTAGATCAGGGGCCTTCCTACCAGTCCAAGTCTCCATTTCGTAATTCCTTCCACAAAAGACACGATCCAGTAAGAAAATTCATTAAGTGTAGAGAGTAACACAGTATGCAAATCATTTCTCATACACAAATTGAAGGCATTTCACAGCAATGCCTCGCTGGGCTCCTTGGGTGTGTGTTTGCGAAGCTGTGTGCCCAATGTTGCTGGTCTGCTAACAGTTTCAAGGTGTGGCCCTCCCTTCCCTACTTGTTAACCCAATATTTCCTGGTGACTATTCCATAGCAAACCTTGGGGTAGGTGCTGTGAATACCGAGGGGGACAACACACCCTAAGCTGCACCCAGTTGTGTGCAGTCCAGAAGGACTGGCCTGTTTAACAGTATTGCAAGGTGCATTCTACGGAAGACTGCTCTCCATAGGATATCATTGAGAGAAGACTGGACTGGATGTGGTTTCGTCAGTAGGTTCTGGAAGAGCGTGGATCAGTTTCCCTGGGAATACGACAGCAGAAGCTAGGGGGGGGTTCATTTCTGAGCCTAACTGTCATATCGGAGCAGGGGCCCAGACTTCATGGAGGCAGCACTCCCCCAGGTCTTAGAGAAGCATTTCCCAAGGCGCCTGAGGATCTCGATGCTTCCTTTCCTGGCTCCTCACAGCAGATCCAGACTCAGTCCAACAGGGGATCAAGCGTGCGTGGGATCCTCTCTCAGAAGGAGGCTGGCAGGGAGACACCCATGCCGGAGATCCTAGACCGTGGGGAGAACTTTGGGGAGACCCAGGAAGCTGTGCTGAGGAGCAGGGAAGAATGGATGGAACGGAAAAGGAGGTTGGCCCGGACAGAAGGCAAAGAGGAGAGAGGCAGCGCTTCAGGACATTCATGTTTGGAGGCAATGGGAATCCCAGGCGCTCTCGCGAGAACTTTGCATAGACTCAGAATAACAGAATAAGGGAGACTTTGCCTTGCACGCACTGCCATTTTTATGGGATCAGCACTAACTGGAGATCAATTTCGTGAAACAGCTTCCTCTTCACCGATGCCTTGGAACGCGATGGAGGAGAAGCCAGAGGGAGGAAGGAGGATTGGGTAAAATGTTCCAATGACACCCACGAGTTTCCCTGAGTACCACAGAATGCAAGATCTCCAGGGGTCCCAGAAAGGATTCATCCAGAAAACAAAGCCACACGAAGGCTCTGACGTTTATGTGGAGTAGAAATTCAGAAACTGATTTGAACACCTGTTGTCTCAACAGGTTTTAGGGCTCAGAGGCCTGGTGTCCAGTGCAAAGTTTTGCTTAATGAGCACAGTTGTGGCTTTGCAAGGAGCCTCCGTGGCAAGCGTGAGCTGTCCTGTTTCGTTATGATCTTCTTTAGAAACAGACTTGCTTGTCTGTTGGCAGGCTATTTTTAGTCCCTCGCACAAAGATGTGAGGCCATCAGAAGAAAAGGAAGTAAGAATCAATGTTGATGTTGAAAATATTTGTGGATTTAAGCGTATTCAAAGTGACTACCGGTTGTTCAGATTTACTTATATATCCATTCTGCCTTAGGGTGACTATGTGTAGCTCCACTTAGAAACATACCTTACAGCTCAGACCCCTCCAGACCAAGAGAAGAGAGTGATTTGAACCCAGGGCTTCCAACAGGCGTGTCCATTTGCCTAAAAACAGACCCCAAGCAACAGAAAACAGGATTATTTCCCTAACGGAAATCTAAAGTTTCGTCTGAAATAATATCCGTCTCCCGAGAACGTGGAAAGATGACCACATGACAAGAGCAGCGCTGGTATTTCTGTACTTCGGACTTCTTTATGTATGCATTCTCTCGGTTGCCACCCTGCCCAGCGAAGCTTTATAACCGAAGTCGGACAACCCATCCCGTGACTGCCAAACTCACGCTTGGGGTGGGGTTTGTCGACCGAGTTTTCCACCTCAGGAGTTCTCTGCATCTGTGATGACAAAGACCAGCCCAGAGTTTGTCTGCCTCCTCGGACCCCCTCACGCTGGCTTCCAAACAGAATTTGGCATTTGAGGTGAGATCCTCACGGCCAAGCACAAGTGAAAACCACAACATTTTAAACGTAACAGACATGGGCGTCAGTGTGTAGGCGTTCATCAGCAGACTCACGGATCAGCCATGTTTATGTTTGCAAATTATTTGCTCTGCACTTGGTCTCTCCTCCATTAAATAAAAAGGCAAGCCCTAAGAAACGATTTGGAAACATGAAATCGGATATTCTGTGACTCTCTTTGTGCTGTGACTTAGCAGTGGCCTGCGTTTCTTCCTGACCCGCTGAGCAGTCCTGATTCTACGTCTGTTCCAGGCAGCAGGTGACAAGGGTCTCCAGAGCTGTTGGCAATGGTCCTCCTTTGTGTGTAAGGGGCACTGTAAAACCTTAGTCAATAAGTGTTTAATACAAATATTGACAATGGTTTATGGGGCACTGATTCATAAAGGACTAGAGCTAACAGTATTGAGCCTCTTCATGATTTGCATTTCCAATCACTCAGTAAATAATGGCATTTGTCTAAAAAGAAAATCTAAAAGTTAAATGCAAATGCAGTGGTTTCCCAGGAAGGTAGATGGCTAAGTAGTAAAACAAACCCAACAATAAAGTAGATTTATATCATCTTCAAAGATTCTAGTCTAAATAGAAGAAAAAAAAGCTGTATTGAACAGTAATAGAAAATTTGCTTTTTTAAAAGTCATCTGTTATAGGGCATGATCTTTAGAAATGCATACTATTTTCTGTTTTTAAAGTTTGTTTATTTGAAAAGCAGAGTTACCAGGAGAGAGACAGAGAGCAAGAGACCTTTCCTTTCTGATGGTTCACTCCCCAAATGGCTGCAAGGGTCTGGAACCACACTCAGGCCTCCCAGGAGGGTGCAGGGCCCAGACATTTGCGCCATCTTCCACTGCTTTCCCAGGCCAGTAGCAGGGAGCTGGATTGGAAGGGGAGCAGCCAAGTCTTGAACAGCGTCCACATGGGATGCAGGCATTGCAGGTAGCGGCTTGGCCTGCCGCGTCCCAGCACTGGCCCCTGACGTTTTCAGGGAAAGCTCAAGAACTGCAGTGTGGGGGGCACTTGGCGTGGTGTGATGTCATCGTCCCATGTCAGAGTTCTGGTTCAAGTCCCTGCAACGTGGCTCCTGACCCAGCTCCCTGCTCATGTGGCAGGAAAGGCAGTGGACGATGGCCCAGGTACGTAGGCCCCCGCCACCCGTGTGGAAGACCTGCATGGAGTCCCTTGCACCTAGATGCAGCCTGGCCCAGACCTGTGTGTTGTGGGCATTTGGTGAGTGAACCAGCGGATGGAAGATCTCTGTCTCAGTCTCTCTGCTTTTCAAATAAGTAAATCTATCTTGAAACACATAATTATATTGGTTTTCTGGAAAGTTGCAAAGTGAATTAAGTAAACACATCGTTTACTAGCCTTCAAGTTCAGTCTGCAACTCAACATCCTTAGATGCACATGAACACAAGTCAGAGGAGAGCGGCACGCATCTCTTTCTCCTTGTCCCTCTCCATGACTTTCAGGAGCCCAAGTCTGGCTTCTTTTTCCTTGTCTCCCCACCATGCACTCCAGGTAACAAAGTGAAATAGTGTTTGTTTCAGGCTTGTGTCTTTCTGAGGTGAATATCACCGAATTGCCAGGCGCGAGGGGGTTGGTGAGCTCAGCAGCTCTGAAGTCAAACTCAAGCCCTTATGTCACAGATGCTCACGATCATTCAAACCAACATGACAGTGGATATTTTTGAAAAGGTAAATCCTGTGTCATTATTTCAGAAACAGGAAGGGACAAACGCAACAAGAGCAAAATCAACAGCTTGAAGTGTGCGACCTATTGTTTGCAAGAGAAGCAAATATGGCGTCCTTCTACCCATGAGAGACAGACCTGTTGTTCCCAGATACGAGTGACGAATGGGTGTGAGCGAGCAAGATGGAAGATAGATGAGGGGACCCCTGGTAAGATTATGGAGAGCATTCTTTGCCAATGTGTTGCTGTGTGTGCTCTAAAATGTTTTATTCACCAGCTGACAAGATGTTCTGACCTGGACTCACCGTGTTCCTATTTGGACTGTTTTCTATGTATTTGCATAAGAAGTGAAGCTGAGACATTTTGATAGGCACCAGCACATTGTTTTATGCTAATTTGTAACTTGACCTTTTGATTTATAAATTAAGAATATTTAGTGCTCACAAACGGGTGGAAATAACATGTCTTAGCGATGGCTCATAATCCACCCACCCTAAGGCTGGTTTTCAGATTTTGGAATCTGGCGTGGAAGTCCATGGAAATTCTAGTTGCCTGAAAACCTGGAGAGGTACAGCGTCCGCCATTCTATAGCAGTAAAGTTGCTTTTCAGGAAAAACAGAGCCGCCCCAGCTGGAGAGACCGAAGCACCAGGCGCGATTCTGCCTGCCCACCTCTCAGTGCACACTGCGTTGTCTCCTTTGGATTTGCCCCACTCTGAATCGTGACGCGGGGAGTTGTGGGTGCACTTGTGGTGCCGGCATCCCCTATCAGAGCGCCGCGTTGAGTCCGGCCGCTCCACTCCCAGCTCAGCTCCTGGTCCTGCACCTGAGAAGGCGGCAGGGGAAGGCCCCAGTGCTAGGGCTGCTGCCGCCCCCGTGGGAGACCCGGGCGGAAGGCCCAGGTGGAGACGGGGCTCCTGGCTTTGGCCTGGCCCAGATTGGGCTGTTGTAACCATTTGGGGGAGTGAACCAGAGGGTGGAAGATCTTTCTCTTTGCTTTTCCCTTTCTCTGTGTCACTCTGCCTTTAAAATAAATAAACTGAGAAAAATCTTGAAAAAAAGACCTACTTGACAATTTGTTTTTCAAATCGCTTTAGCCAGGTGAATGACTGAGAGGGTGAAGGCGAGGGGAGTGCCCCGGGGAGCTCCCAGGCCCTGCTGTCTCCCTGTGCTCCTTGGGACTCCGCATTCTGGGGACGCTGTGCCTTGGGGAGGAGGGTGTCCTGTTCTGCGGAGAGTCCCTGACGCACAGCAGGGCCCAGTCCATGCCATCCTCCTCCTCACCTTCCCATCAGTCAGCTGTGCTTGGCTATCACTCGGTGCCGAGCTGAGTCCAGCAGGTGAGCGGACTTCAGGGTTAGACAGGCCCGGCAGGTGGTGGGGTCCGGATTCACACCTGCCCTGCCTGACCGCAGGGGGTTGGCCCGTCTCAGCTCTGTCTCCAGGTCATAGGTCAGAGATGCCATCCGTGGACGGTCCCCTCAAGGCAGGCACACCTGTCAGCTCAGCCAGAGGCCCGGCAAGTACTGATTCCATCTTACCAAGAATCTCTTAAACACCGCCACCGCCTCTTCTAATCACTGGGAGGAAAGTGACCACTCTTCCGGAAGTCCAAGGAATCCCCCTTCCTCTTCTTTACTTGGACATGGGACATGTGAGGCCATGTAAGGCCACCAGGGGCTGTGGCTGTGGTTTAGGGACCCTCCACCCCAGGAACCTCTGCACCTCCTTCGCTCGGTGGGCGGAGGGGGGGAGCTGTCAAACTGAAAACAAGTGAGGGGCCGGGCCGGCACTGTGGCATAGCAGGTAAAACCGCCTGCAGCACCGGCATCCCATATGGGCACCGGTTCGAGTCCCGGCTGCTCCACTTCCAATCCCTCTCTCTGCTATGGCCTGGGAAAGCAGTAGAGGATGGCCCATGTCCCTGGGCCCCTGCACCTGCGTGAGAGACCTGGAAGAGGCTCCTGGCTTCGCAATGGTGCAGTTCCGGCCATTCCAGCCACCAGGGGAGCGAACCAGTGGATGGAAGACCTCTCTCTCTGCCTCTGCCTCTCTGTAACTCTGCCTTTCAGATAAGTAAATAAATCTTTTTTTAAAAAAAGTGGGAGAATTGAGCCTCATGTTTTTTTTAAAACAAAATTACAAAGATACTATGAAATGCAGCAAAACAGAAGACACCATCAAAGCATAAGGAAGAGTAAACTTGCGTTTCCTTTGATTTTACACATAAAAACCCTCTAGCGCATTGGTTCATGACATACAGTGTATTTCTAACCATGCTAGACTAGAAAACCAGACAGAGAATTCAAGAGTGGCCTCTGGTGAAAGGGGTAGGCAGTGAGTGTTTGCAGAGCAAGAGGTGGTGTTCATGATCAGCTCACGTTAACGCCAGGGAAAACAGCAAGAAAAAGCAGCAGAGCAGGCGGAGATCTTTGGGGTCTTGCAAAGACCCCGCATCACTCACAGGTGAAGTACGGAATGGCACGCCATTCGGTGCAGAGCCGTGGCTTACACAAACGGTTTGTAGGAGTGAAATACTCACAAGGAGCTAGGTTAGTGCTGGGAAGTGCTGCTTTCCACCGGGGTCATCCCTGGGATGGTAAGTGGCTAAGAAAGGCATGGGTGCTGCTCCCGGATGCAGCCCGTTTCCCTGTGAACTGGAGCTAGCTCCGGTGGGCTACATCTTCCTGCTCTCGCTCAGCTGTGGCAGCGAGTCAGGTGCGTGCTTGGGACTGGGAGGGAAATGACTGCCTATGAGCTGCCAGGGCCCAGCAGAGACAGCGCTGGCTGGGGAGTGGTGCACGTACAAGACCTTTCTCCTCTGGATTTCTCCTGGGAAGCTCATCGCTGGGCACTGCTGTTTTCTTAGGACCTCATTGAATGGTGGGGGGCCAGTGGCTTCGATGCGCTGACCGCTGGGCCTGGTACACCATGTGCCTGTAGGGGAAAACGAGACAGAAAGAACTCAGCTTCGTGTAGCTGTCACAGACGTGAGATTCCTGGCAGCAAAGTGGGACTTGTGGTAATAATGGTGGCACGATGGATTTTGACTGTTGCCGTGTTCATTTGCATACTGGTGTGCAGCGCCTCCCTCCACATCAGGCACTCTGCGCCCCCACCTGAAGCCCAGAACACTCGAGTGCAGCAAGGCATTGCTCGCCAGGGTCCAAAACACACAGGGAAAGAGGACTTTAGAAAAGATGGGAAGATAAAGACAAGATTATACGTAGGTGTACATATCCTGTTAGGAAGGGAAGCTGGCAAGCTTTCAAGGTCATCTACCAATGACCTTGACTGCAGGAGACTGGTGTACTATAAGAAAGTATGTAGCTAACCGTTTAAGCTCTCCTCACTTGACCATGAAGAGTCGATTCACTCACCAAGTTCTAGCAATGACCAAGTCTTTATCAGTGGATATCTGGACACCAAGAGGAAGGCGCGGGCAAGATCACCAGTCATACCTGGCCCCAAATTGCTACCTCTTAAAAGTTGCAAGTTTAATTTTTGTGTCATTTTTGCCACATTATTTTTACAAAGAACCATATTCTGACTACAACTGAAGGAGTTAGGGTTAGAGATAGGGTTGGGTTAGGGTTTAGGATTAGGGTTAGGGTTAGGATTGGGTTAGGGTTAGGGTTAGGCTTAGGGTTGGGTTAGGGTTAGGGTTGGGTTAGGGTTAGGATTAGTGTTAGGGTGGGTTAGGGTTAGGGTTGGGTTAGAGTTTAGAATTAGGGTTAGGGTTAGGGTTGGGTTAAGGTTATGGTTAGGGTGGGTTAGGGTTGGGTTAGCGTTGGGTTAGACTTAGAGCATCTGAAAGCTGGCAGTCACTGGCACACCCAAGTTAAGTCCCACCTGTTGCTTTTCAGATTTTGCTAGGGACGAATCCAGGAAGTAGCCTTGCGTTTCACCAGAGGAAATGGACAAGGGCAGTGCACCTGTAGCCATTACCTCAGCAAGAATGCAAGGATGCGAACCTGTGATGTGCCTCTTCTAAAGAAGCAGCAACAGCCAGGGACGTCTGTCTTCCCCCAGCCTGTGGCCCACAGTGAGCCAGCACCGAGAGCGCAGTCTCAGTACTGTTGGCGTGTCCACTGGGTCCACTGGTCTGGAGTCAGAACTCGCAGGCTTTCTATGCCAGCAGCCACAGCTGTGACATCGGATCTCTCTTTGACACTCTCCTTCCCCACGCCTGGAGCAGACCTGGGAGCTCGGGGTGCACTCCCGCTCCAGCACCTGGTCTCAGCTGAGCGCTAGAAGTTTTCTTGGAAAGAGTATTATCACACATGCAGTCATCACCTGTTTATTAAATACAGTATTGTGTATTATTTATTTCCGACTGACGCGTTTTCTAGAACATCTGGTTGGTTACGCTTTACATAAATTAACAGACTGTCATCTCCTCTTGACAGTTACCTGTTTACTTTCACTTCATTAAACGCCATTTTTCAGAAATAACACGAGATATATGAAACACTACATGTAATTAAGCAAAACAATACAAATAAACGTAAATACTCATAATGAGAATGAGAAGGAGGCGATCCGCTGGAGCAGAAAGCTGGGAGTTTGACTACCGCCTGGCTGTGGAAGGCAAACCCAGGGTGGCACCATGTTCTGGGCCTCCCCGTTGAGTCACTTGCTGTAATTTATAGAGAGTTGTATCTATCACAGGCTTGAAAGTTCTCTGTCTTCATTCTTTAGGTTGCTGGGTCCCCATTGTTTTCATCCACGGAAAATCCATGTCTAAAGAAACAATTTGGGGACCATTTGCTAAAATACAGATCTAGGTGAGAATCCGACGAGAATCAGTCCTGAACGGTGGAGGAGAAGGCTGGTGGTGGGCGGGGAGCTGCGGGCGGCTGGCAGCCCAGTGCTTCGCTTACTCCCCTCATGACTCCAGTCTGTGTTCTGTTCAGGGCAAGTCATTTTCATAGAAATTCAAATTCACGTTTCCTACTTGAAGCTCAGCATCTTACCTCTTTGATGAAGCTGTGCCATCTCCATTTTTCTCTTTGCCAATCTTACCCTTGGAGAACTTTGTGGTATATGACTGCATTATGTACGCTGACCAACAAAAGGCTGGGAGTTTGATGTTTAATGCTCCCTCTTCTTTATCATTTCCACCCAGCCTATCTACCTACCATGTGTTTTATCTATCCTCTATCTGTCTATCTAACATCATCTCATCTCCATTTACTGTGAAAGTGACAACGGAAGGGGAAAAGACAGTAATCCTACTGTATCTTCTATAATTAGCAATAGTTACGCATTTCCTGTTACTATTCATACCAAAATGGCATTTGCATTATTTAACTCTCTCAGTTTGAATATACATTCTTTCCAACAGAAGCTAACATTTTTCGCATGCCATCCGTAATACTATCTCATTTTCTCTCCCGACATATTGTCACTCTTCTGCTAGGTATGTCAATCACGGTTTCCTTCTGCTACTCCTGTTCCATGGGCCAATATTTATGAGCTATGCAGTGGGAGGAGAAAGAGACTAGATTTCTGCCATGGTTGGGAGAAATGGAGTTCTGTCGACACTAGGAATTTTATTTCAGAAGTGAGAGTAAGCAGTAGGCAAGATACATCCAAACTTAATATTTAACTCAATGAGAAAGTATAAAATTTACATCCAAGATTTTCTGGGCTATTTTCACTTTTCGCATGAACTCTCCCCCACCTCATAACAGTAGAATTGCCAGATTTGACACGTTCACGTTGTTAAATGGGAAAAGGAGAAACAAAACCAGTGAGAAGAGAGGAGCCTGTTCCTCAACAGTCTGGCTAGATGGGACGCTGTGGAAGAGAGAGCCTTTGGCAAACAATGTTGCCTGGGAAAGGCATGTGAATTACATTTTTCATGTGTGCAAAAGAAGAGACTAGGCATTTCTAACCACACAGAGAGAAACATTTTCATGTGGCAACAGATGATAATGAGAAACCAAAAGAGACTCAGAGGATTGGAAAAACATTTTTAGCACATGTGACAAAAGGTTGTCATCCCTCCTGCACAAAATCCCCTAAAATGGATTATAACATTACCAAGAACCTGAGAACATCGGGCAGATCAGCAGGCAATTATAAGGCCTAAGACGCATAGCACAAAGCTGCTACGTTTTTCTGAGAGGGGAGTGGGAATGCCAGGATCTGACTGGGGAGAAATTTCAGGGAAATGGTGACATCGAAGGGGGAAAGATGTGCTCCAAGATGGCTCCTGGGGAGAGGGAGTGTCCTGAATTTCTCCAAAATCAATTGGAAATACTTATTTAAAGTGGAAAATACAAGGACCACTGAACTCAGCCATCCCGTTTTAGGAATCTGCCCTATGGGAGACAAGCCAGCACAAGCGGATGAGGACACAATCTCCAGGCCAATGAGCAAACATCGCTCACGGTGGTGACCCGGCGGGAACCGCAGGGAAAGGGTTACACCGACCGCGCCCCGTGGCTCCAAGGGAGCGGCTGGGTGTCGGCCGAGTCGGCCAAGGCTGGACTGTTGTGCAGCATCATGGTCATGCTGTGCGAGTGGGTGTGAGGCGCGGTTCTGCTCCAGAGCTCCGAAACCCTCGCGAGACCAGGAGCAGGGGCAGGTGGCCAAGGCCACACGTGCTGGGCCGCGGGGTTGGGAGAAGCCAGCGGAGCCTGGAGACGTTTTACTTCTCTTTCCTGTTGTTTCATTGATCTCACAGTTAGAGGCATCACATAGAAGGGGTGTCAGTCGTTCGGAAGGGGAAGAATTAAAATTAGTTGTCTGTATTAAAAGAAAAGAGTGAGACCACAGATGCAGACAAAGCAAGCAGCGGAGTGTGGGCGTCGCCTCCCCTTGGCTGTGCCGGGGACCAGGGGTGCAGGCAGCAGGGAAGAGTGGGACGCCCACCTCCTGGACCGGAGCCTTGAGTCTCCCTACCAGTGCAGAGCTCGCTGGAGAGGGCTCCGACTGCAGTGCCACGGGCAGGCTGCCCAGGGCTTGTTCGGGGACGAGACTGTCCCCGGAGAGGGGCCCGAGCTGAGGGCCTCCTATGGGCGGGCGAGCTGGGAGCAGCATGGAGGCGGATTATACAGAGCATGGCCCAGGAGAGGTCCAGCTCCTGGGCCACGGGAGGAACCCACACTCTGAGAATCCGGCCACTCAGCTCCCTTGAAGCCTGAGTGTGCCGACACCAGAGGTAGATGAAGGCTGAGCCCAGCAGTCTGGGGTCAAACACACTAGCAAGGTCCTGGGCAGCTGGGGAGAGGGGCTGGTCTCGGGCACCTCGCTCCGTCAGGCACCCACCCACGGGCTTTGTCTTTGGGCAGTTCCACCCAACGTGGCACCAGCCTCAGCAATACAAGGGCTGTAGCCACAGAGCAGGCGCTGCACCCTCTGTGGAGCCGGGCAGTCCAGGAGCCACTTGGTGAACTGGGGAGGGTGCCAGGAGGGCCCCGAGGCAGGCCAGCTCATCGCCGTTGCCATCGGCTTGCGCCGAGCGTGGCATCTTCCACGAACTCCGTGGCGGGGGCTGTAACTTACTCTCCACGGGGCCCCTTAGTGTCCAGTCGGATGTTGTTCCTCAGTGCCGGCTCTCGCACTCAAGATCATCCTCCGTGAAGGGGGCACCGGGCATGAAGCAGCGGCCAAAGGCAGGAGAGGGCGGCAGGGCGCACGGGCCCAGACTGTTCGGAAGCCTCCGTGCTCCGAAGGCCGTGGCTGTGTCCTCGGGCGTCTGCTCTGCTCCTTCTTCCTGAACGGCAATGAAGGGCTGGGCAGCGCTGTCCAGCCTCGCCCCGCTTGCTCCCTGGCAGTGGAGTCACGGGCAGAGAGACCGGCGGCCCGACAGTTTCTGGCTTGCCAAATGCATGTCCGTCTTCTTGCAACCTGCGCGCTCCTCGAGTGTTCGCCTCTCTGGAGGACGTGGTCTGCCGCAGCGTGTGCTCCCCCGAGGGGCAGCCCCTCACCCGGGAGCTCCTTCCTCCTCTCAGCACGGACACCCAGGCGCGTGGCACTGCAGGCGGCGCCAGCTTCAAGGGGCCACGCACAGAGTCCTTTTAATTATCAGTGTCACTGTGGAGGAGGGTGGGCGGCTCCGGGCTTATCCAAGCATGCAGGGACGGGGTCCCCCAGTCCTGACCACTTAGGCAGCATGGACTGGGGACCCCTCGTTCTGGTCCGGCCCGTGGGGAGATGACAAGGCAGCTGGTCCCTGGCCATCTGCTCCCAACACAAATTCATTTGCTGGGTTTTGTTTTCAGTCATGCTGAAGCTAGACCTTCCTCCTTGGATTGATGTTTGGTCTGGAATGGTGCAGACCAGACCACAACCAGATCCCGTGGGCGAGGCGGGTGGGCGGCCTCTGCTCCTGCCAGGAGCCAGTGCATGGAGAAAGGATGACACAGGGAGCTGGGATAGGGAGCTGGGAGGGAAACAAAGGCACGACACAGGAGTCCAAGGACAGAGCACTGGAGACAGGGCAGCTGAGCAGGCGTCAGCCAGGTAGCAGCACTTCTCCAACTCAGCGCAGAGCACCCACAGAATCCACGTCCACAGAACCCACACCCACAGAATCCACACCCACAGAATCCACATCTACGGAACCTACACCAACAGAACCCACACCCACAGAATCCACACCCACAGAATTCACACCCAGAGAATCCACACCTACAGAATCCACACCTATAGAACCCACACCACAGAGCCCACACCCACAGAACCCACATCCGCAGAACCCACACCCACAGAGCCCACACCCACAGAATCCACACTCCACCCACGGAACCCACACCCGCAGAACCCACACCCACGGAACACACACCCACAGAATCCACACCCACAGAACACAAACCCAAAGAACCTACACCCACAGAACCCACACCTATAGAATCCACACCCACGGGACCCACACCCACAGAATCCACACCCACTGAACCCACACCCACAGAATCCACACCCATGGAACCCACACCCACAGAATCCACACCCACAGAACCCACACCCACAGAATCCACACCCACGGAGCCCACACCCGCAGAACCCACACCCATGGAATACACACCCACAGAACCCACACCCACGGAACCCACACCCACAGAATCCACACTACAGAGCCCACACCCACAGAACCCACACCACGGAACCCACACCACAGAGCCCACATTCTAGAAGGCATATTTTGGTGGCCGGCGGTGTGGCTACTCCACATCCTTCCCAGTTCCCTGCTACGCCCTTGGCCCCTGCACCCACATGGTTCCTGGCCCAGCCCCCACTGTTGCAGCCATTTGGGGAGTGAACCAGTGGATGAAAGACCTCTCTCTCTCTCTACCTCTCTCTCTCTCTCTCTCTGCTTTTTAAAGAAATACAATAAATCTTTAAAAAAAATAAAATTTGAAGAAGAAGGTATACTTTGAACTCAAACTAGTTTATTAATGGTTATATAATGAAAAACGTTGAACTAAGACCAAAACTCAATTATAATTAAACAAAAAAGTGAGAAATTTTGTATTTTCTTTTATTTTTAAATTTTTTTGACAGGCAGAGTTAGAGAGAGAGATGGAGAGAAAGGTCTTCCTTCCATTGGTTCACCCCCCAAATGGCTGCGGCTGATCCTAAGCCAGGAGCCAGGTGCTTCCTCCTGGTCTCCCATGTGGGTGCAGGGCCCAAGCACTTGGTCCATCCTCCACTGCCTTCCTGGGCCACAGCAGAGAGCTGGGCTGGAAGAGGAGCAACCAGGACAGAATCCTGCACCCCAACTGGGACTAGAACCCAGGGTGCCAGTGCCACAGGCGGAGGATTAGCCTAGTGAGCCACGGCGCCGACCTAGAAATTGTATATTTTCGTGTAGTGATGATGATGATGATAGACTACTAGACAGATCTGGGATGACACTTTTCTGGTGTTAATGATTGCATATGGGGCTGGTGTGAATCATTTCAACCAGCAGTTGAAACGGTGCCAGTGCTTTTAGTCTTTAAACAATTGTTCTCTGCAGGGAACTCCTTAATTTTCTTGGTAGGTATGCACAGTATTAGAATTTAGAGGCTGCTCCAGGAAACAATGTTCTAAAGATGCTGAATAAGCTAAAGTAACATTATTGGTGATAAACTTTCTCACTGTTTAGTTCTACTTAATCATAGCAAATTAATATTTTGTCCCTATAAAGAGAAAGGCCATCCATTCACAAAGATTTATTGAATGCCCTAACGAGACACTGTGGGGACTGGAAAATGAATTCACCAGCCCAATCGTCAGTGAAGTCTGCACCACACCTACCTGTTTTGGAGATGACTTATTAGCACAGCTTCACAGGAGTCCATTGACACTCTCGCTGTGACACGTGCAGAGCCCTGGCCACTTGTTTCTAAGCCAGTTCCACCACTTTGCTGCCACGTGACCGTGGGAAAACATGTTTCCGTTCTGTGGGGCTGTTTCTACGGCTGTAAAATGAAATAGATGGTAGTAGTATCTCCTCCACTGAGTACTGTGATGACTAATTTAATTACTAAACAATTAATTAAAGAAAAGGTTTAGACTATTGCCTAGCAAATGGCGTTAAATGTACTGACGGGGTTTTATCAGATGTGTTCCCCGCATGTTTTGGGGTGATCATATAGATGGCCACCTTTGCTATGTTCACATGATGAATCACTTTTTTATTTTTTTAACTCTTATTTAATAAATATAAATTTCCAAAGTACAGTTTATGGATTACAATGGCTTCCCCCGCCCCCTATAACTTCCCTCCCACCCAAAACCCTCCCATCTCCCTCTCCCTCTCCCATTCCATTCGCATCAGGATTCATTTTCAATTATCTTTATATACAGAAGATCAATTTAACATATATTAAGTAAAGATTTCAACAGTTTGCACCCACACAAAAAAATGTAAAATACTGTTTGAGTACTAGTTATAGTGTTAATTCACATGGTACAACATATTAAGGACAGAAATCGTACATGAGGAGTAAGTACACAGTGACTCCTGTTGTTGACTTAACAAATTGACACTCTTGTTTATGGCGTCAGTAATCTCCCTAGGCTCTTGTATGAGTTGCCAAGGCTATGGAAGCCTTTTGAGTTCACTGACTCCAATCTTATTTAAACGAGGTCATAGTCAAAGTGGAAGCTCTCTCCTCCTTCAGAGAAAGGTACCTCCCTCTTTGATGGCTCATTCTTTTCACTGGGATCTCACTCACAGAGATCTTTCATTTAGATTTATTTTTTTCCAGAGCGTCTTGGCTTTCCATACCTAAAATACTCTCATGGGCTCTTCAGCCAGATCCAAATGCCTTAAGGACTAATTCTGAGGCCAGAGTGCTGTTTAGGACATCTGCTATTCTATGAGTCTGCTGTGTATCCCACTTCCCATGTTGGATCGTTCTCTCCTTAATTCTATCAGTATTTTCAGACACTAGTCTTGTTTGTGTGATCCCTTTGACTCTTAGACCTATCAGTGTGATCAATTGTGAACTGAAATTGATCACTTGGACTAGTGAGATGGCCTTGGTACATGCCACCTTGATGAATTACATTAACAAGCTTCCTGATCATAAAGAATCCAACATTTCCAGAACAGACTCGACTTGCAAACAGTAAGTCATCTTATTTTCCATACATACCGTATTGTTGAATTTTGTTTAGGATGTTTATAAGTGGCATGAGATAGGCCTGGCACTGTGCTTTCCTTTCACTGGGCTTATCTATTTTGACATTGGGAAAGTCTGCCCCCCCCAAAAAAAAAAAACCACACTGGGGAGCGCTCTGCTTGTCAGATTCCATAGAGCTTTATAAGAGGAGTGGTGCTTCCCAAATGTTTGGTAAAATTGTCTGTAAAACTGTCAAGGGCAGTATCTTCTTGGTAAAAGCATTTTTAAGTATTGGCTTAATTTCAAGTCACTAGAAGAGTTCATTTCAAGATTTCTTCTTGGCTTATTTATATTTTTGTTTGGAATTGTTCATTTTGTCTAAACGTTAGAAAATATTCACAGAAAATTGTTCCTACCATTCTCTGATTATTTTGAATCTGCTGTTTTATAGTTCTGAACACCTTTTCTTGCCTAATGGTGTTTGTTATTGTTTCTGGGTATTCATGTATCTTGATAATTTTGTGTATTTTATGACATTTTAATGAAGCCACGTTTTGGTTTTGTTGATATGCTCCTTTATATTTATTTTCTTCTTTCATTGATTTTTGTGTTTATTATTTCATCATTTACTTTCATTGGTGTATTCTGTTAGATTTTAATACCTTTTTATATTGAGTTGAATCAATATTCAGGTATTCTTTTTAAAATATTACATTTTAAGATTGCACATTTCTCTAAATTTGTAAAGTTGAATCTCAGAACTTTTGATGTGCAATATTTTTATCATTTGGTAATAAGCATTTTATATTTAATTAATAAGCTACTACAATTACTCTTGATTTTGTAAAAATATTCTATGTGGGATTTTTTGAAGTACATTAGTTAGCTTTTTACTTGCAATCAAAGAGCAGATCTATGTACCACTCACTGGAAATTTGTTAAAATTTGCCGTGTGGACTAGTAAAGGTTCAGTTTAGCAAAAACTCCACATATGTTTGAGTAGACTGTATATTCTCTAAATTTTGAGCAAAGAGTTATATACATGTCTAAATTATATTTTATTTTCTGGTTATGTTTTTCTTCTTTTCTGCATCATCAGTTGTTTCTGCTTTGTCTATTATTACTTGAGACTTTTGTAAGAACGTTTCCATGATGATTCTAGACTTGCCCACACCTCTGTGTGGTTCAGTCTTCTCATTGGATCTCTTGGCTTAGACTGGTGCCCCTGCTGGCTGTGGGGATTTTTCATCGCTCAGCTTGCTGGCGCCCCTGCTGGCTGAGAGGACGTTTTCATCACTCAGCTTGCTTGCATTCTCTGTAATAGTGCCTGTCCCACAGCATCCTGTTCCCCACCTAGTACCATAAAGCTGCTCCAGCAGTTGTTGTTTGAAAGAGTTTTTCATCTTTTTCTGTCTATTTTTCTGTGTCGTGTGTCTTATGTCTTATGAATTTAGTGAGTACAGACGTACATTCTCTCAACCATTGGTCTTAGTTGGCAAGGTCAGACCTTTTACGTTTATTGTTATTACAGATGCAGTCCACCATCCCCCTGCTTCTTTACTTCTCTTGCTTTCTTCTCTTACACCAAAGGCCCCGGTTTCCACGTTTAGTACTGTCACCTCTCCAGTCTGAGAGTCTCCTTCCTGGTCAGACTTGTACAACAGTACATTCGGTTTCAAACTTCCCTCACTGATCGATGTCAGTGCATGCTCCTGTTCCTCCATACCTTTAGAATATTGCTACGTGAAAGGATATGCATTTCAAATATCATTTTGCTCTGAATAAGAATTTTTGGTGTCTTCTTCAAAATTTCTTTAAGTATTATTGGGTTTAAGTTTTCTAGATTAATTTAACAATTTAGTTGTAAAATTTAATAAAAAATTCAGTCAGAATTTTGATTTGGATTGCATGGTGCTTCTAAAGTAATGGTGGGAAAATTCCCTATTTAAAAATATTTGTGAATAAATATTGTACAGCAATCCAAGTTTTCCAGGTCTTTTTAAATGTTTCTTGAATTGCTTATGGTTTCTATAAATATCTTACAAGTATATAATTTTAGATTTGCTTACTTGTATTAATTTATTATGACTTAAATTTCTCTTGCATATTCAAATTATTTTATATATAATTTTGTTGTGAACACACTTTCTTTTATGTATTTTGTGTTCCACTATATGGCAAATTTTTTTTTAAAAAAAGACTTATCTATTTATTTGAAAGGCAGAGTTACAGAGAGGGAGAGACTGAGAGAAAGATCTTTCATCCCCTGATTCACTCCCCCGCATGCCTGCAAAGGCCAGGGCTGGGCCAGGCTGAAGCCAGGATCCTGGAATTCCATCCGGGTCTCCCACGTGGGTGCAGGGACTTTGGTATGTGGGCCATTTGATTGTTCTCTCAGGGACATTAATAGGGAGCTGGATCGGAAACAGAGCTACAGAGACTTCAAGGGGCTCTCACTGGACGCCAGCAATGTAGGTCTTAGCTTAACCTGCTGTGCCACAATGCCCACAATGCCAGCCCTTTGAATGTTTTATCCTTTCAACCTACAGGACCAAATGATTCTCTTGGGTTATCGATATATGCTGATGTTGCTGGAGAAAACGTCGGCACTCCACTTCCAGTGCTTATGCATCTTCTTTATAAAAGATTTATTTATTTATTTGCATATCAGAGTTACAGAGAAAGAGGGAGAGACAGAAAGAGAGAGAGGCCTTCTGTTTCCTTGTTCACCCCCAGATGGCCACAATGGCCAGCTCTGGGCCAGGCCAAAGCCAGGAGCTTCATTCTAGTCTCCTACGTGGGTAGCAGGGGCCCAAGCACTTCAGCTGTCTTCCACTGAAGACGTCTTATCCTTGTCTTACTGCATTGCCTAAATTGTTCAATAAAGTGCAGAGAGATGGGGGTGCCATGGGAATTTTTATCTTATACCTGACTTTCCAATTGTTTCTAATGTTTCCTATTGAGAGTATGCTGGGTTTAGTTTCCTTGTAAAAACCACATATCCATGACAGGGTGGTATCTTCAGGATTGTGTAGACAATTATTTTCTGAAAATTTTACTAAAATACAGTGTACATACAAAGTGTAGAGACCAATGAGTTTTGTTGTCATTTTGTCACAGCAATAACCAACACCGGGATTAAGAACAAGACCCACCACTACTCCCCCATTTTCATTTTTTAAACTTTTGTAGTGTGTTGGGTTTAATATACTTTCAAAATTTTACTTAAGGAATGCAAACTTCATGCCCTTAATATATACAAATTTGGGGAGATGGTGATTCTCCCCCCAACCCATACCCCCACTCTTCTTCATCCTCTCTCTCCCTTTCCTATTCTTATTTTTTGCAAGGGTCAGTTTTCAGTTAATTTTATGCTCATAAGATTAACCATTGCACTAAGTAGAGAGTTCACCACATAGTATGAAGAAAAAAGAAAAAAAGAACCAAAACAACCAAACATTGTTCCTCGAGAGTCAAGACAAGAGCTGTGCAAAGTCTCGCACCTCACGGTGTCAGCTTCACTCCTACAGATTAGAATTAGGTGCTCTCTTAGTTACCACAGATCAGAGACCATATGCTATTTGTCTTCTTGTGACCAGCTTATTTCACTCAATATAATAGTTTCACTAACTATATTAAGAGCACACTGTCGTTTACATGGTATGACTCAATGAAGCAATATTTATAACTAAACCCAATGATCTGACATCCACACAATTTTTATCTTCTCTCTTAGTAAATAAGAAAAATGTGATATTTTTCTTTTTCTTTTTTGGCTCTGGATTATTTCACTTAGCATAATGGTAGCTAATTGCATTTATTTTTTTGCAATTGTTGGGATTCTGTTTTTTTTTTTTTTTTGTGGCATAGAAATATTCTGTCATGTTTATGTACCACATTTTCTTTATCCAGTCATCTGTTGATGGGCATCTAGGAAATGAAATCAGCATATGAAAGAGCCGCATGCACTCTCGTGTTTAAAGAGCTCAGTTCACAAGAGCTAAGATGTGGAATAACTTAGATAATTATTTTTAATCAGTATCTGTATTCCATCAAAATATATACACATATTTCCATAGCTACAACTATAGATATTCATGTCTTTTTGTCTATCGTCTATCTATCAATCATCTATCTGGACACAAAGAAGCACAGAAAGGGAAACAGGAAGAAGAGAATTTTTCCTCTTTCATTTCTTTTATATATGTGTCTGTCGTGACAGAATAACCCAAGTTTTAAAAATGTTGAGTCTTCCTTACCTCCTTTGGAGCATGTACTTCGTCGTGGTGTGTTATTCACTTCTATATACAAGAACTATAATCAACTATTTTTCTTGCTTTTTAATTCAGATTGGTTTTATTTTTAATTTTTTTCCAAAGAAACCATTTATTTAATGAGTACAAACTTCATAAGTACAACTTTAGGAATATAATGATTTTCCCATCATATCTGCCCTCCCACACTCACTCCCACCTCACCTTCTCGCCTTCCCATTCCAGTCCCATTTTCCATTAAGTGAAAGAAAAAAAAAACAAACACGATTCCTTGGACAATCAAGACAAAGGCTGTTCAAGTCATTGTTTCTCAACGTGTCAACTTTACTTCTACTGATTTCCTTTTAGGTGCTCTGTTATTTATCACAGATCAGGGAGAACATTGATATTTGTCCCTCTGGGACTAGTTTATTTCACTAAGTATGATTCATTTTTTACTGCTGTGTAGTATTCCATAGAGTACTTATCCCCAAATTTCTTTATCCAGTCTTCAGTTGGTATTTGTTTAGGTGGATTGCATGTCTTAGCTATTGTAAATTGAGCTGCAATAAACATTGGGGTACACTCAACTCTTTTATTTGCTGATTTCATTTCCCTTGAGTAAATTCCCAGGAGTGGGATGGCTGGGTCATATGGTAGGTCTCCATTCAGATTTCTGAGGTATCTCCAAACTGATTTCCATAGTGGTTTTACCAGTTTACATTCCAACCAACAGTGGATTAAGGCATCTTTTTCCCTACATCCTCACCAGCATATGTTGTTTGTTGATTTCTATATGAAAGCCATTCTAACTGAGGTAAGGTGAAACCTCTTTGTGGTTTTTGATTTGCATTTCCCTGATGGCTAGTGATCCTGAGCATTTTTTCATGTGTCTGTTGGCCATTTGGATTGCATCTTTTGAAAAATGCCTGTTTAAGTCCTTGGTCCATTTCTTCACTGGGTTGTTTTGTTGTTGTGGAGTTTCTTGATCTCTTTATATATCAGGTTATTAATCCTTTGTCAGTTGCATTGTTTGTAAATAATTTCTCCCATTCTGTTGGTTGCCTCTTCACTTTCCTTAGTGTTTCTTTTGCAGTACAGAAACTTCTCGATTTGTTGTGATCCCATCTGTTGATTTTGGCTTTGATTGCCTGTGCCTTTGGAAACTTTCCAAGAAATCTTTGCCTGTGCCAATGTTCTGCAGGGTTTCTCCAGTGTTCTTTAGTAATTTGATAGTATCAGGTCATAGACTTAGGTCTCGATCTATTTTGAATGGATTTTCATGTAAGGTATAAGGTAGGGGTCCTGCTTCATACTTCTGCATGTGGAGATCCAGTTTTCCCAGCAGCATTTGTTGAAGAGACTGTCCCTGCTCCAGGGATTGGTTTTAGCTCCTTGGTCAAATATAAGTTGGTTGTAGATGCGATGCTTGGATTGATCTGGCATTTCTATTCCTTTCCATTGGTCATTCATCTGTTTTTGTATCTGTACCAGGCTGTCTTGATTATAACTGCCTTGACTGCCTTGTATTACATCTTAAAATCTGGTATTGTGATGCCTCCAGTTTTGTTTTTGTTGTATGAGATTGCTTAGGCTATTTGAGGTCTCCTGTGTTTTCATATGAATTTCAGCATCATTTTTTCTAGATCTAAGAAGAATGTTGTTGTATGCATTTTGATTGGTATCACATCGAATTTGTAAATTCCTTCAGATGATATTGATTCTTCCAATTCCTTAACAGGGAAGGTTTTTTCATTTTTAAATATCTTCTATTTCTTTATTTAATGTTCTGTAATTCTCATTGTAGAGAGATCTTGGACATCATTGGTTAAATTTATTCCAAGGTATCTGATTTTTTTGGTAGCTATTGTGAATGGGATTCATCTTAGTTCTTTTTCAGCCATGGCATTATCTGTGTATACAAAGGCTGTTGATTTTTGTGTATTGATTTTATATCCCGCTACACTACCAAACTCTTCTGTGAGTTCCAGTAGTCTCTTGGTGGAGTCTTTTGGATTCCCTATATATAGAGTCATGTGCTCTGCAAACAGGGATAGTTTGACTTCCTCCTTCCCAATTTGAATCTCTTTGATTTCTTTTTTGTTGTCTAATGGCTCTGGGAAAAACTTCCAGGACTATATTGAATAGCAATGCTGAGAGTGGGCATCCTTGTCTGGTTCCGGATCTCAGTGGGAATGCTTCCAAATTTTCTCCATTCAATAGGATGCTGGCCATGGGTCTGTCACAAATTGCCTTGATTGTGTTGAGCAATGTTACTTCTATATCCACTTTGCTTAGAGTTTTCATCATGAAAGGGTGTTGTATTTCATCAAATGCTTTCTTTGCATCTATTGAGATAATCATATGGCTTTTGTTCTGCAGTTTGTTAATGTGATACATCACATTGATTGGTTTGCAAATGTTGAACCATCATTGCTATACGAGGGATAAATCCCACTTGGTCCTGTTGAATGATCATTCTATTTTTGTTGAGAATTTTTGTGTCTATATTCATTAGGGAAATTGTTCTCTAGTTGTCTTTCTCTGTTGTATCTTTTCGAGGTTTAGGAATTAAGCTGATGCTGGCTTCATAAAAAGAATTTGGGGATTCCCTCCCTTTCTATTGTTTTGAATAAATTGAGAGGAATTGTAGTTCTTCTTTAGATATCTGGTAGAATTCAGCAGTGAAGCCATCCGATCCTGGACTTTTCTTTGTTGGGAGGGTCTTTATTACTTATTCAATTTCCATCTTCGTAATGGGTCTGTTTAGGTTTTCTATGTTTTCATGGCTCAATTTAGGTAGATTGTATGTGTATAGGAATCTTCCATTTCTTCTTCTAGGTTTCCCAGTTTGTTGGCATACAGCTCTTTGTAGTAATTTCTGATGATTCTTTTTATTTCTGTGGTGTCATTACATTTGCTTTTTCATCTCTAATTTTATTGATTTGGGTCTTCTATCTCTTTTTTTTGGTTGATTGGGCCAGTGTTATGTCAATTTGGTGCATTTTTTCAAAAAACCAGCTCTTCATTTTGCTGATCTTTTGTATCGTTCTTTTTGGTTTCAACTTTGTTGATGTCTTCTTTAATTTTAATTATTTCTTTTCTCCTATTAGTTTTTTTTTTTTTTTGACAGGCAGAGTGGACAGTGAGAGAGAGAGACAGAGAGAAAGGTCTTCCTTTGCTGGTGGTTCACCCTCCAATGGCTGCCGCGGATGGTGCGCTGCGGCCGACACACCGCGCTCATCCGATGGCAGGAGCCAGGTGCTAGGTGCTTTTCCCTGGTCTCCCATGGGGTGCCGGGCCCAAGCACCTGGGCCATCCTCCACTGCACTCCTGGGCCACAGCAGAGGGCTGGCCTGGAAGAGGGGCAACCGGGACAGAATCCGGCACCCCGACTGGGACTAGAACCCGGTGTGCTGGTGCCGCAAGGCGGAGGATTAGCCTGTTGAGCCACGGCGCCGGCCTTCTCCTATTAGTTTTGGGTTTGGTTTGTTGTTGTTTTTCTAGATCCTTGAGATGCATTGATTGCTCATCTATTTGGTTCTTTTCAATTTCTTGATGTAGGCATCAATTGCAATAAGCTTTATTCTTAATACTGCTTTTTCTATATTCTATGAGTTTTGATATGTTGTATTGTCATCTTCATTTGCTTCCAGAAATTTTTTGACTTCTCTTGCAATTTCTTCAATGGCCCACTGTTCATTCAGGAGCATGTTGTTCAGTGTCCATTTGTTTGCATATGTTCTATAGATTCCTGAGTTGCTGATTTCCATCTTCATTGCATTGGGGTCTGAGAAGATGCATGGTATAAATTCAATTTTTTTGAATTTGCTGAGATTTGTTTCATGGCCTAGCATGTGGTCAATCCTACAGAAAGTTCTAGCACTGCTGAGAAGTGTCTGAATTGTGCAACTGTAGGATGAAAAGTTCTGTAGATACCCGTTAGGTCCATTTGGTCTATAGTGTTTATTAAATCTTCTGTTTCCTTGTTGATTTTCTGTCTGGTTGATCTGTCCATTGTTGAACGTGGAGTATCGAAATCCCCCATTACTATTGTACTGAGTCTATTACTGAGTCTATGTCTCCTTTTAGATCCCTCAACCTTTCTTTTTTTTTTTTTTTTGACAGTCAGAGTGGATAGTGAGAGAGAGAGACAGAGAGAAAGGTCTTCCTTTTTGCCGATGGTTCACCCTCCAATGGCCGCCTCGGCTGGTGCGCTGCAGCTGTTGCTAAGCCAGGAGCCAGGTGCTTCTCCTGGTATCCCATGCAGGTGCAGGGCCCAAAGTCTTTGGCCATCCTCCACTGCACTCCCGGGGCCATAGTAGAGAGCTGGCCTGGATAAGGGGCAACCAGAACAGAATCTGGCACCCCGACCAGGGCTAGAACCTGGTATGCCAGTGCTGCAGGCAGAGGATTAGCCTATTGAGCTGCGGCACCGGCCAACATTTCTTTTAAATAGCCATGTGCCCTGTAATTAGGTGCATATACTTTATAATAGTTACCTCGTCCTATTAAATTTATCCCTTAATCATTACATAGTGTCCTTCTTTGTCTCTTTTAACATTTTTTGTGTTAAAGTTTATTTTGTCTGATATTAGAATGGCTACACCAGCTCTTTTTTGGTTTCTGTTAGCATGGAATATCTTTTTCCATCCTGTCACTTTCAGTCTGTGTGGATCTTTGTTAGCGTGTTTCTTGTAGGCAGCAAACAGATGGGTTTTGTTTTTTTAATTTATTCAGCCAGTCTATGTCTTTTAACTGAAGAGTTAAGGCCATTTACATTCAAGGTGACTCTTTATAAGCAATGACTTCGCTGTGCCATTTTTCCATATATATTCCTATTTTTTACTGGGAGCTTTCTTTCTGTTACCTTGTTCCATAGTGATGACCATGTTTCTTTGTTTTTGTGTAGCATATCCCTAAGCATATTCTGCAGGACTGGCAGGTGGTGACAAATTCTGTCAGTTTTTGTTTGTCATGGAAGGTCTTTAACTCACCTTCATTCACAAATGAGAGTTTTTCAAAGTATAGTATTCTGGATTGGCTTTTTTTTCTCTTAAGATTTTGACTATATCTCGCCATTCTCTCCTAGCCTGTAGGGTTTCTGATGAGAAATCCTCTGTGAGTCTAATTGAAGATCGTATGAAAGTAATCTGGCATTTTTCTCTTGCAGATTTTCAAATCTTTTCTTTATGTTTTATTGTGGAGAGTTTGATTACAGTGTGTCACAGTCAAGATCTTTTCCGGTCATGTCTATTAGGAGTTCTGTGTGCTTGCTGTACTTGGGTGCCCTTGTCTTTCTCCAAATTGGGGAAGTTTTCTGTTATTATTTCACTAAAAAGGATTTCTAATCCTTTCCATGCCTTCAGGTACTCTTAGAACCCTTATGTTGAGTCGTTTGATAGTACCCTGTAGATTCCCAACAGTGTTTTTTAGTTTTCTAATTTCTTCTTCTTATGTTTGATCTGACTATATAATTTCCTGTGCTCTTTCTTCTAAGTCAGAAATTCTTTCTTTTGCTTCACCAGTTCTGTGGTTGAGGTTCTCCACTGTATTTTTTATTTGCTCTATTGAATTCTTCATTTGCAAGATTTAATTTTGATTTCTCTTTAAGATTTAAATTTCATGGGAGAAATTTTCTTTCTGGTCATGTGTGGATTTCATTAGTTCATACATTTGCTTCTGATTACTTCTAAGTAATCCTATGATCAACTTTTTTTTTTTTTTTTTGAACTTTCACTTTCTTTTTTTAACTTTTATTTAGAATATAAATTTCCAAGGTATAATTTATGGATTACAATGGCTTCCCTCCCATACTTTCACTCCCCCCCCACAACCCTCCCCCCTTACCCGCTCCCTCTCCCCTTTCATTCGCATCAAGATTCATTTTCAATTCTCTTTGTATACAGAAGATCAGTTTAGTATCTGTTAAGTAAAGATTTCAACAGTTTGCACCCACTTAGAAACACAAAGTGGAAAATACTGTTTGAGTACTAGTTATAGCATTAATTCACAATGTACAGCACATTAAGGACAAAGGTCCTACATGATATATTTTTTTAATTTGATTAATTTTTTATGCAATTTCCAATTTAACACCGAGTTTTTTTTCATTTTTGATTATCTTTATATACAGAAGATCGATTCAGTATATACTAAGTAAAGATTTCATCAGTTTGCACCCACACAGAAACATAAGGTGTAAAAATACTGTTTCAGTACTAGTAATAGCATTATTTCACATTGGACAACACATTAAGGACAGATCCCACATGAGACGTAAGTACACAGTGACTCCTGAAGTTGATTCAACAATTTGACACTCTTGTTTATGGCGTCAGTAATCTCCCTAGGCTCTAGTTACGAGTTGCTGAGGCTATGGAAGCCTTTGGGGTTCGCTGACTTCGATCTTTTTCCGACAGGGTCATAGTCAAAGTGGAAGTTCTCTCCTCCCTTCGGAGAAAGGCACCTCCTTCTTTGGTGGCCCCGTTCCTTCCACTGGGATCTCACTCACAGAGATCTTTCATTTAGGTCTGCTCTCTGTCTCTCAGATTGTTCATGGATCCTCCTCTGAAGACTTCAAGCACTAGTTTCTTGTTTCTTAATGCAATTACGCAGTTGTGTTGTATGCATACATGCAAATGTCTTTTGTATTTTCAGGGATATTTGATCAGGGAGGAAGGGCTACCTTCTACAGCTGACCAGCATCTAAATCTAGAACAATGCAGTCTTTCACACCAAACCACATAGCCTAAATTAATACTTTAGAAATGGCAAAAGATTTCAGATCAATCATCTGTCCCCTGTTTAAAGAAACTAGAAAAATAAGAATAAAATAAACTCAAAGAAAGAAAAAAGACAAAAGTAGAAATCAAGTAAAAGTTGAGAAATAATATCAATGAAACAAAAAAAAAGTTTATTCTTCCAAAAAAAGTCAATAATATGGATAAGCCTCTGCAAATATTGACAAAGATAACCAGACAGATGACCAATATTAGGAATGAGCTAGGAGGTTTCACTGAGATCCTGCAAGCTTTAGATGATATTAAGGGGTTATTATAACAACTAGTCTTTAAAAATCACAATTTAGAGAAATGGAACAATTCATTGAACATCAAAAGCTGCCCAAACCCATCAATAGGAACTACGTGACCTGTGATCCCTGTGACCTCAGGTCAGTGGTGAGAATCTACACAGACTCTCATGTTCACGGATCCTGGTGACATGGATTTGGTGTCAAATCACGCTGATGGATGCAGCTGTCCTGGAGGTGATGTGACAAGGACTTCACTTCCATGGTCTTGCTGCCCAAAATGTGTATGGGTGGTCCAGCAGGGATCCGGGCCTCAGACAGCCCAAAGCGAGGTCGAGTCGGGGGAAAGGGGAGGTCCCAGAAGGTGGTTAGAGAAGACCCCAGTCATCATCTCTTCCTGCTTCTTTATAGGTCCTAAGCACTCCTGGTTCTCGTTCTTTCTGAGAATGTCCACCTGCCTGCTCTGCCCCTCAGCCATGTGAGAAGACCTCCCCCCACATCTCTGAGACACCCCCAAATTCAATGAATAATTGCATTATAGGAGGGGATGATGGGGTCACCTCTCCTGGGGCCACGTCACAAACCCTGCTCCCAGGTCCACATATGGGGTGGTGAAGTGGGGTTTGGTAAGAGCAGGTCCAGTTTTCCATGGTGAAGTCAGGGGCCCTGGATGACTTACAGAATCTGAGGATGGTGGATGCTGTCTTTTGGCCTTGCACTCCACCTGCAGCTTCAAGATGAAGGAAAGTCCCAGTTAAATGTCCTACTGCAGTTAGCAGTGGACACTGAGCCTGGCACTTAGACTCTGGTTTAGTCACTGCATCCCGTTCGGGGTGCCTGGGTGTCATTCCTAGCTCGGGCTCCTCACTCCAGCTCCCTGCTAATGTGAACCCTGGGAGGCAGCAGGGATGACCCCAGAAGCTGGGTTCCTGCCACCCACATGGGAGACCTGGATTGAGTTCCAGGCTCTTGGCTTTGGCTCCTGAACCAGCCAATGTATCTTCCTGTTTCTCTTTGCGTTTCAAATAGATTAAAAATTGTTTTGCAATTTGATTATCTGTGTTCTTACTGTGGCTATCATGACTTGGTGACTTTGCCTCTAATACCACTTTCCCTCTTCTTCCTTATGCATTGTTCTGCTTAAGCCGCCATAGAAAACGCCACCGGCTTCGAGGGTTAGATAGCAGGAGCTGGGGCAGGTGTGGCGGTACAGGTGATTAACACCGGCATCACACATCACTGCTGGCTTCCTTCCAGCTTCCAGCTGCGTGGGTGGGAAGGCAAAGGAGGATGGCTCTAGTGCTTGGGCCCTGACACCCCATGGGAGACCTGGCTGAGCCTCCCTAGCCTGGCCCAGACTGGCTTTTGCAGTCATCTGGGGGGTGAACCGGAGAGGGAAGAGCTCTCTCTTGTCTTTCTTTCCTTTCTCTCTCTCTCTCCTTTCTTCCTCTCTGTCTCTGCCTTTTAAATCCATCAACCAATCAGCCGACTGATTTTAAAGACAGCGTTGCTCAAGTCTATTGCTCACAGTTCTGGCAGCCGGGGTTCGGCTGGGTCTGCTCCTGGTGAGGGCTGCTCTCCTGGCTTGCAGACGGTGACCTTGCCACTGAGCCCTCAGGGGGCTTTTCCTCAGGTGTGCATGAGGCCGGGGTGGGCAAGGCGCTCTCTGGTGTCACGTGTAAGGTGCCGGTTATTAGGACCACTCTCCAGACCAGCACCCTGGGGTGAGGGCTTCCACATACGGACACGGGTTCTCATGCCTTTGGGCCGTAGTGACTGCACTGCACCCTCTTCTGCTCTGTGTCCACTATTCCTCCGCCGTGGGCCAGGGAGTGCTGACCCCCCCAGAGCAGCACCACCCAGGTCACGGGCTCCCGTGTCACTCAAGAGCCTCCGAGCTCCTCACGGCCGCCCCTGCTGCTGCACTGGGCAGAGGTAACCATGGCTGCTTGGTTTCCAGCCACTTACGGCGTTGACGGAGCACCTACTTCTTAAACTCCGTGAATTTCCCAGAGGATGGTAGCACAGTGCTTGGGCTTGCTTAAACCTCTGGCAGTTCAGGTAACCTTTCTCCCCTAAATGAAAGGCCCCAGACAGTTAGTAACATTAGCCGGCAAAGGCTACGTCTGTAAAACTCTACTTTCTAATCTTATCTTAAGATAAGACATGGTTTTATTTGCCACTTGTGTTTTTGTTAGTAGTAGCAACAGTTGCTGGTCACTATTCTTGTGTCACTGAACTTCCTATTTCTATGGCTGTGGGAAATCATTTCTTGTTTTTAAAAATTCTGCGATTTTCTTCTCTCTGCTTTTTATCTCACCTATATTATAAGATCAAAGATAATACTAATAATAGGATAGCACTGTTCACAATAAGACCATATGATGTGAAGAGTGTTTCTTCCCTTTATATTGTCTTTTGGAATTTTGCCAGCTCTTTAATTGGAGATAGAACTCTTCATTGGGAGATAGAATGCTGCCTTTTAAAATGCTATGCCCTCGCCATTCTGTCAGTCTGTCGCTGTCTTCATCATTATTGTCTTCATCTACGTGTGAGCCCCTGTTTTTAGACATTAAAGTGTTGTAAACACAGTGAGCATCTCAGAATAGCTAGTGCACCACCACCCTCTTCTCTCTGGTTATTCTTCAGGTGGGTCTTGTTACTACAGGTGATTGGGTGTCATCCAAAGCGGAATTACTGAGTTCTAAACTCCGATGTGTCCCGTGCTGAATGCCCGACGCACACTTTTCCAGAACAACCGTGCGCATTCTCGCCTTCACGTGGACTTTGTGGTCTGATAAGCACTTGTGGATGACAGCAGAACCTCCTTATTCATCCGTGGCTTAATCACAGATGCTACTCGGTTTGCTCACTGCCATTCTGGTTCCCGTGTCCTCAGGTCACTCCCAACTGTTTCTACTGCAGGCTTCCTGCAGTTTTACATCGATTTTTATATAGGAATGATGCTATTTTATTACGATTACCATATTTACATCCGACGCCCTTATGTATCATTATTGGTTTTGAATCAGGGCATCAGACCTCTCCCTCTGCCCTCACCTAAGGCTTGCTCTAATGAAGCCTAATACCGTACGAAGGACTTTCATCGCATAGTTCTGCCCACATCCTATTTCTGTTTGCAGGGCCCAGACCTGTGGCATCTCCTGGAGTGCTGTTAACCACCTAGCCAACACGTCAGACACCTCCCACTCCCTGCGCATACCTGGCTGACTGCACAGCGCTGCACTTGATGTGAAGATGCACACAGATCCTCAGTAGGACATGTGTGTCTTCGTCAGTCCTAGTCTGGAATCACACCTCAGCCTCAAACTGGGCATTGCTTTCGCACAGTCATGCTCAGCATGAACACAACACAGGTGATACTGATGAGCAACACGTAAGCCGTCATAGGCCCTGCACTTGTTACATCTCAACTTTCCTCCCGAGCCCCACTACATAAAATAAACTTCTGGGTAATGCGTCCATGCGTCCATGTGAGGAATGGGAGTGGCCACATGGTGCTAAGAAGGCAGACAACAAACTCTCAGCGGACAAGGACGTGGGTGGAGGTCTGGGGCACACGGGCCTCTCACACCGCCCGGCCCCACGTTCTCCCTGCTGTCTGTGGCCCCACAGGCCTGGTGTGCCTTTTCACACGGCAAGTCCCCCTCTCCCTTCTGCAGATCCCGCAACTTCTGCACGTGTGTTTAGTAGCTTGGCTTCTCTTCACTCTCCTACATCCAAACTCTCCCCACTCATTCCTGCTCTGCTCTAACCTTCGTGTCTTTCCACCAACAGAATAAATTATTTCGTCTCATCTCTCATTGTTTTCAATGTTTGTCAACAAACTTTCCTACACATTGAATTGAGAGTGAGAAGAACAGATTCTCTGGAGGCCATAGTAGAATCATCTAAGTGGCTGAATCCATTTTTCTCTTGTCACGTGCATGTTTTGTCCAAATACAGTTGAAGACCATGCTGGTTCTTTTCCTGCCTTGGTAAAAACTTGCTGTCTGGTTCTGGTTAGACAGGAGATACACATTATACAGAGAGACCTGCACAGGTTCCGCATCCAGTGGCTGCTCCAGTGAGTTATTTCTTGTTCGGGATCTTGCACAAACACCTGCTCCAATAATCCGCAGGGTGTCCTAGTGGGCTCAGCACAGTGGAATCCTGCACTCTACTTAGATGAAGGTTGTGGGGATGTGGGGGGAGGTCCCAACCACGGGGCGGCACCGAATCTGGCTGCCTTCTCTCTGCCATTACAACTGCTTTCCTGAGACTTCGAAGACGCATCTTGTGAGGGGGTCTGCCCCACGGCTCCCGCTGACGTTGTTCCCTATGTCAGAGGTTACGTTGTCTAAAAGGATGGCTTGTAGGGAGCAGGTCAAACCAACTACATGTATCTAGGCTATGTCCCCCCATTGGGAATTCTTCCATGAGCGTTGATTTTTCAGTTCCTCCCAAACCAAGCTCCCGTCTCTCCAGTAACCTCAGATTCTGTCCTTCCATTCTCTGAATGCCATGGAATGTGAGTTTAGTGATATGTGTTACTCTGCCTCAAAACTCCAAATCATGACACATCATTTAAGACAGGATAGAGCAGTAAGATACGGATGTCTGAAGATATTGAGCAAGGAGCTGTGACCTCCTCCCTAGAGCCTCCTCCACGTGCAGAGGCAGTTGAGTTGCCCCAGCGCCACGGCACCTGCTGAGTGTCTCCTACTTCCCCTTGAGACCCAGAGCCGTCCCCTTCTGACATTTCGCACGATCGGAAGTTGGGTCCCTGGAATAAGGGGAGAACCTCTCCACCGCTTCTCCCGTTGCCTGACAACGGGAGTCGCTACAGTGGCAAACGAACTTCTCATTGTGACAGATGGGCCCTGCTTATTGCATTGTTAGTCTGTTTTGTTTAGAATCTATGTTGACAAAAAGAAAAAAAAACAGAAGAGAAGGAAGCGATTTCCTGGAAGCGGGAGGTGTTTGTTGTGTTTCACAAGATGCCTGAAAGGCACAAGATTTCCTTCCACTTGAGTCGAGTGATGGTGACATCGCCCGAGGCATCCACAGTGGCAGCCTGGCACCGCGCGATGCAAATCAGCCCGCGACTGACAAAGACAGACAACTGATACTCCGCCGGCTTCGGAAAGCCCGGAGTCATATTTACAAATAGGATGCTTGATGATGCCAGCGAAAGATGGCTTTTTCTTTTCTTCGTTACTGGAACAGAAAACCGTAAATTCCTCTGCATGCGGGAAAGCAGTGATGGCCGTCCGCAGCCGGCCCCTCTCTGGTGAGTGTGTTCTCCTCTAGGAGGGAGGCTCGCAGGGAACCGCTGGCTGGGCCTCTGGGACTGTGAGGTCAAACTGGGATCGCCAAGCACAAAACCGTGTCCAGGTCCGGGGGTTGCATTCGGGGTGACAATGCTAAGTTTATCCAGCGCATCAGAGAAGGGCGGGGACAGGACAAAGTGCCTTCCACGAGGCTCAGTTTCCAGCCGTGAGTCTCAATTGTTGTTTCCATGTAACTAAACCAATTTCCATTTTTTAAAATCTTCTTCATCACTTGGGTCATTCATAATGTTTTATCTGAAATTTTTTTTAGAACTCTATTTCTCTTTACAGAGCTCAGGAATGGCATCATGGAGAATTTCAACACAGTTTTCTGAGGTTTAGGACATAAATACAGATAATTACAGATCACACATCACTTCCTCTTGAGGCTCCAGTCACTTGCATTTCACAACACTTATTTATATTTTTGCAGAATTAAATCCTTAGTAAAAGCTTCGCTCATTATTATTGTAGCTTTATCCCCCCCCCCCCCCCCCCGTGCAAAGAAATGGTAGTGTAGCAAGGAGACATGCCCCGTGTTAGTGTAGCAAGGAGAACATGCCCCTTGCTTAGGGGTGGATACCCGCCATGTCTGCCCAGGTGAGATTCCCCTCACTGCCACAGCACGCCCTGTGCACGCAGGCGCAGGCGCTCTCTCCTCTCACTGCTGCCCTGGCCTCCTCTGCCTGAGGTGCCCTCCCCCTCCCAGCCTCCCCCAAGCTCCTCCCATCTCTACTGCATCGCCAGCCCACTTGTACTTTCTTTATTCAACACTGAAAAGGCTGATGTATAGACTCACATGCAACGTTCAGATATAACCCGGAGAGGTGCTGTGTATACCGACATTCCCCCGGGGAATTGTCTCCCCAAACCGTAGCACAACCAGGAAATTGACATTGGTGCAATCCACCAGCTGGGTTAGAACTTACAGTCTTACCAGCATTTATTTGCATGTGAGAGTGTGTGCGTTGAGTTCGATGCAATTTTAGAGCCTGGAGAGATCCGTGTGGCTGACTCCCCCAACCAAACCAGAACAGGTTCCTGACAAGGACCTTGTGCCGCACCTCCCTCCCGCCACCACTCCTTGCTCCTGGTGGCCGGTGACGTCTCCTGCTCTGGAATTCGGTGCCCTCCCAGGGCACGCAGCCCTTTTTACCCGGGACACCCATCTTTCTTCTGCTGGGGACAAAACCTGTCTTCCTTGAACTTCTCTGAAAATTCTTCAGCCTTCCAGCGGAGCAGCCGGCTAACCGCCTTTTCCTCAAATCCTGTTCTCACTGTCAACAGCAGTCATCATGGTTTTGCTTTTCTGAGTTTGTAATGAGGACAAAATTGTGTCCCACAGAGGAACTGGTCAGCCCCGTTTCTCCCGAGCCGTCCACTCCGATGTCCACTCCTCGCCTGGGACCAGGCTTTTGTCTTCTGGGACTCCTCTCCTGTGCTGCCAGACCTTTCTCCATGGTTGCCACACCACTGGCTCCACCTCCCTTATTTCTGCCTCGAGAGTGTCTGGGACCCTTGAGCTCTCGCCGTGTTAGCTCCGGCTCAGCTGTGGGGCCCCGGAGGAGCGGTAGCACTGTCCCCTGGATCCAAAGGCCACGTCCCCAGCCAGTTCCCTCTGCCACGGCTGCTGGTCCCAGGCCCCTCTGCTTGCTGAGGACAAGCTCCTGCGCTCTGTCCGTTGCCTCTGAACACGCTGGACCTCTTGGCTGTGATAGAAAACACACACGCCAGACAGTGGGGCCAGACAAGCAGGCAGGACCACGTTGCGCGGGAGGATTGGGGCTGTCGGGTAGCCCTGACCACTGGTGGGCACAGATGAGCGACTCCCTCCTAAGGGAGTGGTAAGCGTATTTTAAGAGGCAAAGACAGAGCAGCACGGGGCGCTGTGTACTACACCGTGTCTCGGTGTTGGGGCGACTCCCTCAGGGCAGGTAAGCCCAGGCCCCAGGGCTGAGAGAGAGGGGAAGACAGTGTATCCCAGCAGTCAGGGGCAGGGCACAGGCGAGGAAGAATCCATGACTACGAGAAGCAGGAAGAAGCCAACTCCGGCTGCTGAGTGGGACAGGGAAGAGAGCAGACACAGCAGGGCACCGGCATGGCCAGCAGGGGCTCACGGGGTCGGGAGCTCGGACGCCACCTTCGGGGAGAGGATGTGTTGTGGCCACAGTGTCAAGGGAACCCTGAACTGTGAACTCTGCCCTTGAACTCCATGAGCAAGGGGAGCTGGTTCCCTCGGGCTTCCCACTTTCTGTCCCAGGTCCAGTGCAGAGAAGGTCCCGGCTCTCGTTCCTGGGGTCCCCCATGAGGAGCCGACACGAGCCAGCGGACTCAGAGCGGGAACAGGTCTCGCTCAGCTCTCTGTCCCCGTGGCCACGGCTGAGCCTTACAAGGACATTGACCTGGAGGCCATCCTAGCCCAGCAGGTCTCATTTTGACCTTTACCTTCATGACATCTGCAAGGACCCTGTCCCCGAACATTCTGGCTTTGAGGTCGGCGCCAGCAACTGTCTAAGCCCGCGTGGTTCAGGTTCCGGGGAAGTTTCGTTCCGCTGATCTGGTGGAGGTGAGTGTCGTTGGGAATTTGTATGAATGAGTGAGCACCAGCACATCAACGTGAACACGGGGTCATTTTCTTCTATTTTTGTGTTTGAAGTCATCGTAAGCTGCCGGGCTGAGAAGCTCGGAAGCCGAGGGTAGGGCTGTGCTACAAGTAGGGGAAGCTGTTTGAAGGTCCCTTGCCAGGGTGCGGCTGCTAAACACTCCAGGTGCCTGCTGGTGACACGGTAGCCAGCTGGGCCACCTCGAGGGGACGTGTGGCAGGCTCAGGCAAGGCTACACTGAGGTGCGGCACAGCGCTGTCAGTTCTGCTAGTCCCGCAGAGCTCCGGCACCCCGCGTAATGTAGACAGCACACGTCCAGGCCGAGGCCCGTTCTTCCTGGAGACGTCATGAGCCCTCTGGCCTGTGGCTGGCCGCACGGCTCCCCGCAGCCACTGCTCTGGATGGACACGCCAAGGTCTGGTCCCAGCCCCGTCCTGGCCACCTGTCTGCTCAGACCCAGGGGAGGCCTCCAGTGTCCTCCCTGTTGGAGCCGGTGGGTGTCACAGGCTAGGATCCAGGGTTCCTAAGGGTTGAGGTGAGGACAGACGGGGCACAGACATGAGCCGTGGCCCTGTGCGTGGTCTGTGCGGAACCCAGCAGTGACAGTATGGAGCAGTGACAGTGTGGAGGTCTCCCCCACCCTGGAGCCCGAGCTACCAAGGAGCAGCACCATCATGACAGCCTGGGTCTCCTCACTACAAAGCCCTCCATGTCGGGAGAGGGTCGCCGGGGGATTCAGGTCGCTTGCAGCGAGGTCCTGGGGGAATGTGACCCCCAAGGATCTGCCCCTTGTCTAGGAGGGCTCGTGGAGCGTGCGAGAGAAACCGTGACGTCTTCTCTGAATTGCACCAGGCTCTGTGTTTCGAGGGAAGTGTCCACGCGGCAGCTTGGCTCTGGGCAGCCTGGAGCTGTCATTCCACAGCGGTTCACAGAATCTCAGCCAGGCTTTGGAAGTAGCAGCTGGCCCGGGGGCCGAGCTGAGCCAGCCATGCTCTGTGAACCCCGGGCAGCTTCAAGGTCGTTTGCCTGTTCTGTCCTCACACAGACAAGACTGTCTGTGCGTGGACTGAGGCCCTGGTTGCTGGGCTGCTGGGCCTCGGTCAGGAACAAGTGTCTCCGGAAGTAGTCACCAGGGCACGCTCAGGATGCCACGTGTGCGACGATGCCCAGGCCACGAGGGGTTTTAGAGCAAATGACCTTGGGGTGCCAACATTCCAACTCTCGCCTACAACAAGGGGGTTTAACTTTGGTCTTGCCCCGAGACGCTCCTGCCGGGGCAGTCTGTGTCCACTCTGGGCATCGGGTGGCAGGGGCAGGGCTGAGAAGCCTGCGCTGGGAGGGCCGCGGGGCACCAGGCCACTCGGCACAGGCAGCTGAGCCTTCTTCGCTCTCCGGCCCGCCTCACTGCGCACAGCGCCAGCACCAGCGTGGCCGCATGGAGGAGGGGGTGGGGAGCCAGGTTTGCCTTGCCTGGGCCAGGCCGTTCTCAGGTTGGAGGGAGATGAGCCGACGAGGCCGAGGTGCAGTGGGGCTGAATGGACTCTGTGACAGCTGAGGTGAGCGTTAAGTAGCTGGAAAGGAGCCAGCGCTGACGGCTGTGACCCGGCGGTTTTGGGGTCTGCTCTGTGCGTGGCAAGACAGGGAGGAGGTCTCAGCAGACCATGGCTGAGGGCAGGAAAAGGGAAGGAACAGGAAGAATCCACGCACGGTGCCCCTGGGTCCCCCAGGCAGCTCCTCCGGCCGGGACGCGGTCCCATGCAGCCCGTGCAGCCCCCTCCTTCTGCCCCGAACCTCCTCTGCCCTCTTCTCGGGGGACTCGTGCACAGTCACAGGGTCCTCCCATCCCTGCTCGTGTCTGCCCCTTGCATTCCCTGGCCCTTCCCCTGGTACCCAAATCTGACCTCTGCTGTGTGACCCAGCCCATCGGGATCTCAGGCCCCGCCCCCTGTGTCTGTGCTGCTCTCGTGTGCATCTTTGCGACTGTCAACCTAGCTTCTGGTCTCCCATGGGGTGCAGGACCCAAGCACTTGGGCCATCCTCCACTGCACTCCCAGGCCACAGCAGAGAGCTGGCCTGGAAGAGGGGCAACCGGGACAGAATCCGGCGTCCCGACAGGGACTAGAACCCGGTGTTCCGGCGCTGCTAGGCAGAGCATTAGCCTATTGAGCCATGGCGCCGGCCGGGCTAAGTCTTCCAATGAGATCCGCTCTCCTCCCTTTAGTCTTGTCACATCCACGTCGTCCATTTTCCGTGATCATTTTCAGATCATTCAGGTGCCGGAAGCAGAGATCCAGAAAACTCCGCGCTCTTGGTTTTGTTTTTAATCTAGCCACCATAGCCTGCGTCCTCTCTCCTCCTCCAAAGACCACGAAATCTGCTTCCTGGACTCTGCTCGCTCCGCCCAGCATCAGCAGAATAGAGCCCCAGGCAGCCCACCTCGGGCTCCCCTTCCTCTGCAGGCCCAGCGTCGCCCTCCTTGGAAGACACTAGACCTCCCCAGCGGCGACAGACAAGTGTGCTCCCAGCTCAGGCGACGCAGCTGCTGCGTCAGCCCGGCACGCGCCGCAGGACCAGCGTCCCGGCTCCCCCTGCCAACCCGGTCGCAGCGAGTGTGGATGTTGGTGCCTTAATCAGTGACATTAAGTGACTATTGTGAACAAGCGGTTCAACATCTAATTTCCTAATCACCGAAGTGTCCACATTTGTAATTTAAGGAGGAACAAGAGGGGCGGGGGACGAGCATGGTAGCTTTGGGGAAAATGTCTACTTCAGTAAAGAACCATCTGCCAGAAATATGAATCCAGTTTTGGAAAATAGTGACGAAGTGCACAAAAACTGCGCAAGCCCTTGTGGTGAACCAAACAGAATCCCTGCGCTGCTTGCGAAGCGCGTTGAAACTTCCCAGACTTGTTTTTCTAGGTGATGTGAATTTTATTGCGTCCTCCGAATACCACTGACTCAGAAGTTCCCGGGGAGATCTCCCACACAGTAATGAGATGGGCAGCATGCCGCGTAGCCAGTCTTCTAGGAAGAAAACAGAAGGCTTTTTTAGCCTCCTTTCTATCCGTCTGATTTTTAAACCCTTGGGTGTGTCAGGGAGTAGAAGTAAAGTAAGTCCCAGGGAAGTTCTGAGCGGGGCTGTCCCACTCGTCAGTGACGCGGGAGCGGGCTGGATAGAAATGTATCTTTGATTTTGTGCTTTCTCCTCCCTCTCCGAGTCTCTGCCTTGCTCACCTGTGCGCACGCCGCGGTTTCTGATTTGCGGTTGTCATTCCCATTAGCAGCCAGAGAGCCTGTCAGCCTGTCACTCCCTGTGGTTGTAACAACTTGTTTCCTAGAAGGACCTGATGCCCGGAGAAGGGGCGGGAAAGAAACCCTGCAGCGGCCCGTGTCCCACTCACAGGGGCGCAGGGCTAGGGCGCAGCATCGGGAAACACGCAGCCAGCCGCCGGCCTCCAAATGGACCGCTGAGCGCGTGCCCTCGCTGTGTCCTGGGGGTGGCGCATGGGGCCTGGGGGTCCACGGGGCAGCTCGGGGGTGGGGCGTGGGCCTGGGGGTCCACGGGCAGCCCAGGGGTGGGGCGTGGGCCAGTGGGGCCACAGGGAACCTTGTGGGTGGTGCATGGGCCTGCAGGGCCACAGGGAAGCTCAGGGGTGGCCCACGGGCCTGGGGGCCCACGGGGAATTTCGGGGGTGGCTCAGGGCAGGCCGAGGGGCTGGGCTCCCCGGGCTCAGGCAGTGCAGGGTCCTGCGAGTGTAACTGTGCTGCCGTGTTTCCAGGAGGGATTTTTGCTGTGTGTTTAGAGTCGCAGACTGTGTGTGGCGACGGCCATGATGTCTGTCGTCCGGATGGCGCCACTTGGGGCACCCTCGCCTTGGTCCCCAAGGGAGGAGGGAAGCTTCTTTGCATTTCCCAGTGTGGGTCCGCGGTCTGCTCACGGGGAGTCCGGCTGTGTGCGGGGACCAGAGGCACCTGCCCTGGCTGCCCCCTCCAGGGAGCCCTCCCTCTCCTGTGTGGCAGGAACAGCTGCTGTCTTTGGCGCTCTGCCTCCCGGTGTCCTTCCTTTGAGAGAACAAGCTTAGGTGTTTTCTTAGAAGGAGAGAAATGCACCACCCGGGAGCCCTCTCCTTGGCACCCTTGAAAGACTCATCCCTCCTCCGCGTGATGTCCCCGGAGGAGCCACCGGCACTCACAGGGGCACTCCGGGGATGACACCTGTCCTCGCTACCCTGCCCGCGCTGCACTCACCGCTCGCCAGCCCCTCCAGGCCTCTGCGACCTGAGAAGCTTTCGCTCTGCCTGGGCGAGATTGGTGCTGAGCAGGGTCCTAGGTGTGGTCAGGTCAGCACAAGGCCGTGTGCCAGCTTTGCGTCCCGCAGCCCTCACCCTGCCGCTCTGGTGCCAGCGCCACTGCAGTTTGCTTCCCCCAGGCATTGCACTTGCTTGGTGGCCGGGAGGGCGCCACGCTGGCTCTCCACTCGGAAGCAAAGAACATAGCAGCTGGACGTTTGCCATCAGACAGCCCCTGTCCACTCTGACAAGTGCTGAGAGGACGCTCCCACTTGGTTTCTCAGACACCGTCTTGTCAGCTTCCCCAGCCGTGAACGAGCTCAAATGCCAGGATTGGCATCTAAGCGCAACCGAGGTGTGTGGAATTGGAACAAGGCTCATACTCTGAAACGGCCGGGCAGTGAGTGAACGGTGGCCAGAGGAAGAGCCCTGACTCCCGTCGCAGTGGCCGGGCCTCACCCAGCCCATTGGAGAAAGCACTGTGTTGTGGGATTCCAGGGTACCTGCAGGAATGCCATTGTTGTTCCTGCCCTGGAGAAAGTTAGCTAGAGTGGAGTAAACCACCCACGATGCGATTAGATAGTGCAGAGGCTCCAAGGTCTGAGACATGAAAACACGCCCTCCACCACCTTGAGAGAGGCAGAAACCTGAACGGGTGTGATTAATTGTAAAACGTGGATCAGCTGAACCTCATCAACACCAAGAACTTCTGTGAACAACAGGTTTCATTCACAGAATCCTAAGAAAGATGCTGTCGGAACATGCTTGTAAAACAGCCAACAGATTTCGTAAGAGTATGCACAGAACTATTAGACACCAATGACAAAAACAACCCAGTTCAAACATGGGCAAAATGTCCATAGGCGCTGCACAATACAAATATCGAAAAGAATTCATCGCCATTATTCGTTTGGAAAGCACGCGATAAAACACCACAGGGCGCGACTACATTAACTGCACTTTTATGAACTTTGCGAAGACCTTTTGTGCGCATCAATTTCAAAAACGTTTGCATCAGAAATTAATTCAGCTTTTAGCTCCACTTCCCACGAACTTTTTGAAGGGCCCTCATCCATACCTGTGTCTGCAGAGTGACGTGTGTGACTGTCTGGCAACTCCATTCAGGCGTGGGAACCAGAAAAGAGAGCACCCCAGTGTCTACGCAGGGGACGGAGGGTGACTCACGGTGTATTACACCAGGAAATGCTGTCTGTCCCACATGGGGGACCTGGGGTCTCGTCTCCGCTCTACCTCCAACGCCAGCTTCCTAGACTGGGAGGCAGCAGGTGATGTTCAAGTGTGTGGAGCCCTGGCACCCCGTGGGGGACCTAGGCTGAGTGCCAGGCTCGTGGCTTCCGCCTGGTCCAGCCCTGGCTGCGCAGGCTTTAGGGAGTGAACCAGCAGACAGGTGATCCCTTCCTCATTCTTGCTATCACTCTCGCTGTCTCTCCTGCCTTTCAAATTAATTGATTAAAAAATTTAACCTTGACATTAAAAAATCAAAATGCAGACTTGTCAAGGGAAACAGGATGAAAGAATTCAACTCTTCAGAGAGGAGATATGGGGACCAGTCAGATTCCTGGAGAAGAACTCTGGACACATTTAAATAAATTTTTAATCTTTACAAATGGTGATAATCTAGAATGGAATATGGCAGCGAGTGTTCTGGATCTGTAGCACATGGGAAAGCAAAATGTATGGCAGCAGTGATGTGGAGGCCAGCCGGGAGAAGGTACACGCAGCGGTGACGCGGAGGCCAGCGGGAGAAGGCACACGCAGAGGGGAGGCGGAGGCCAGCCGGGAGAAGGCACACGCAGCGGTGACATGGAGGCCAGCGGGAGAAGGCACACGCAGCAGTGAGGCGGAGGCCAGCCGGGAGAAGGCACACGCAGCGGTGAGGCGGAGGCCAGCGGGAGAAGGCACACGCAGCGGTGAGGCGGAGGCCAGCGGGAGAAGGCACACGTGCACCGCTCTAAGTTCTCTATCTTATATGTGAGGCAGTGTACTAGTATATGATGATGCAGTGTAATAAGTTGAAGATGTACAATGTAAAATCTGGGACAGCTACCCCCCAACCCCCCCCCCCCACCTTGTTTAAGAGGTAGAAAGAATAAGTAAATGGCAAAGATTTAATTGAAACATTTTAAGCCAACAACCGTCAAAAAGAGATAGGGAGAACTACATGAACTGGTAGAAATAGAAAATAAAAGAATATTGGCGGAGCTGGTGCTGCAGCTCAATAGGCTAATCCTCCACCTTGTGGCGCCAGCACCCTGGGTTCTAGCCCCAGTCGGGGCGCCGGATTCTGTCCCAGTTGCCCCTCTTCCAGGCCAGCTCTCTGCTGTGGCTTGGGAGTGCAGCCCATGGGAAACCAGGAGAAGCACCTGGCTCCTGGCTTCCGATTAGCACGGTGTGCCGGCCGCGGCAGCCATTGGAGGGTGAACCAACGGCAAAGGAAGACCTTTCTCTCTGTGTCTCTCTCACTGTCCACTCTGCCTGTCAAAAAAAAAAAAAAAAGAATATTGGTGGAACCAGACATATGAATAATTATAGGGAAATACAAACAGGCCAGTAAATCAGCAACTTAGATGCAATGTCCAAATTCCTTCAAAATCACAAACTATCAAAAGACATCTAAGAAGTGTTAGATAAACGTAATGGTCCTACATTTATTTATTTAAAAAGTTGGATTCATAATTAAGAATCTTCCCTTAAAGACAATTTCAGATCCAGGCGTTTTAATAGGAGTGGAAAAAAATAGTAGTGAATTCTACTAATGACTGAAGGAAAAAAAGATACCAATTCTATAAAAACTTCTGGAAATTAGAATACAAGGAAATGCCTTCCAATTCGTCTTTTTTATACAATTTATTTATTTATTTATTTGAAAGGCAGAATTACAGAGAGGCAGAGGCAGAGAGAGAGAGAGGTCTTCTGTCCTCTGGTTCACTCCCCAGATGACCATAATGGCGGGAGCTGGACCGATCCGATGCCAGGAGCCTGGAGCTTCTTCCGTGTCTCCCAGAGGGGTGCAGGGGCCCAAGGACTTGGGCCATCCTCCACTGCCTTCCCAGGCCATAGCAGAGAGCTGGATTGGAAGTGGAGCAGCCAGGACGTGAACTGGTGCCCACGTGGGATGCCAGCACTGCAGGCAGTGGCTTTACCCGCTGTGCCACAGCGTCGGCCCTTCCAGTTCATCTTATGAGGCAAACCTTATCCTGATACCATAGATAGAAAGATGTACCAAGAACACTGGAGCCTGACATTCTAATGAGTATATATAGAAAAGTCTTCAACAGAACAAATTAGTGCACAGAAAACAGCAATCAACAGAATAGATAACATATCCCCACCAATAGAAGTTTATCCCAGAAGTGTAGGATTGGTTCAACATTAGAACTCAATCAGTGTGACGTAGCATATCATCAGACTAAAGAAGACAAACAGTAGAGTCACACACAAACTTCAACCTGCATTCCTGATAAAATCCATCACCGTCAAGGAAGGGAAATCACACACTCTGCTGAAGGATATCTACCCAAAAAACCCTGCTAAAGGATATCTATCAAAAAAATATCTTCCCCCAAACACTGGGGACGACTGCTCTCAACACTGCTATTCAACATCACTGAGGCAATGCAATGAGGTAAGAAAAATAAATACATAAACTAGGAGAGCAGACACAAAACTTCCTGTGTTCACACAAGATTATCTACTCAGAAAACCCAGGAGACTGAAGAATGCAGCCAGAACTCATAAGTGAGTTTAGCAAGAACTCAAGCTACAAGGTCAATACACAGATAAATTGCATTTCTCTACCCTAACAATGAACAACTAGAAATTGGAGTTTAATGAAACAATACCTTTCGCAATAGCTCCTAAAACCATGAAAAAATTTAACAAAATCTGAGCATAGCCTGTATGGTGTAGACTATGAAATACTGATATAAGAAGTCAAAGATGAAGGTATGGAGATCGATATTAATGTCCATAGATTGCTAGATCCAATATTGTTGATGTCTCAATTCTTCCCTCACTGACAATAAATTCAGCGCCAGTGAAAATCATAGCAGGATTTTCAGAAGTGAACAAAAGAACTAACATAATCGCAGCCGTTTTTGAAAAGAAGAACTTTGAGGCTGGACCATCTGAGCACAGCCAGTGTAGCGCTGGAGTGATCAAGGGGTGTAGGAGGGGCACGGGAAGCCCACGGGCCCTAGAAATAGTTAACATACACATGGTCAGTTCTTTTTGACAAAGGTGCAAAGCAGCTATTGACAAAGGAATTAGCCTTTTCAAGTTATGGTATAACGATTTGATAGCCATATTAAAGACATGAACTTTGACTGGTATCGCACACATCCCCCCAAAGAATTCTACTAAAAGTGAATCATAGAATGATGGTTGCAAAGCCTGAAACTATAAAATTCCCTGAAGAGAATAGGCAGATATCCTTGCCACCTTGATCTAGAGAAAAAACATCCAGATGTGACAAAAAACCATGATTCATAAGTATTTAATAAATTGGATTTCAAAAATTCAAAACTTCCACCTTCTCAAAGACATTGTTAATGAGAGAAAACTCAGAAATATTTGCAAAATACATATGTGATAAAGAACTTGTGTCTAATATCTAGAATACATGAAAGAAGTAAGAATAAAAATTTAAAATAATTAATAAAAATCTAATTCTAATAGCAGCAAAAAGATGAGAGGAATTATCAGAGTTAGGTAGAAGAAAGTTTAATAATAAATGACAAAAATATGAACAGATGCTTCACCAAAGAAGATGCAAAAATGGAAAAAAATTCCATGTAGTAATGTTCAAAATCATCACTGGCTAGGGCTGGTGTTGTGGCTTAGCAGGTAAAGCCACTACCTGTGACGCTGGCATTCCATGTGGGCTCCACTTCCAATCCAGCTCCCTGCTGGTGGCCTGGGAAAGGCAGTGGAAGATGGTCCAAGTACCCTTGGGCCCTGCACCCATGAGGGTGACCCAGATGAAGCTGCTGGCTCCTGGTTTCAGCCTGGCTAAGACCTAGCCGTTGAAGGCATCTGGGGAGTAAACCGGAGGATGGAAGACCTCTCTCTCTCTCTCTCTCTCTCTCTATCTCTCCTCTCATGTCTCTGTAACTCTGACCTGCAAACAAATACATAAATATTTTCAAAAAAGGGAAAAGCAGAGTGCAAGCATAATGAGGTCTAGGTTCACACTCCCCAGGGTGGATTTAACAGTGAACACTGGAATGCCGAGTGCTGCTGAGGATGGGGGGCCCTGGGGCCTTCGCTTCTGCTGGTGGGGATGCCAGGGGACAATGTCTTGACAGTTTCTCATGAAGTAGGGACACATGTGCCTTTGGACCCAGCAAGCCCACTCCCAGGTATTATCCTGGAGAGGAGAATACGTTTACACGAACGCCTGTACACGGAAGTTGAGAGCTGATTCACTCATAATCACTCCGACTGAAACCATCCAAGGGGCCCGCAGGGTGGATAGCCACACCGTGGAACAGCCCTGTAGAAACAGTCTTCCGGGGAATAGAAGAACAAGCTGTCAGTGCACGTGACACAGACGGGATTCTAAAAACGAACTTTATATTCATTTGAGAGACAGAGAGAGTTCCCATCTGTTGGTTCACTCCCCAAGAGTCTGCAAGGCTGGGGCTGGGATGGGATCCAGGAACTCTGTAGAAGTCTCCGAGTGGGAGGCAGGAACCCAGTTCCTTAAGTCGTCTCCATTGCCTCTCAGGGTTTGTATTAGGATGCTAGAGTCAGGCGCTGGAGCTGGCACTGAGCCCAGGCACTCCAATGGGGGTGCCAGGCTAAGCACCTGCTCCCAGCATGGTGCCACACCCCAAAGTCTGCACGTTACACGATTAAGTGACATCTGTGACAAAGAAACATCATGGAAAAAGACCAGAAATTATCAGAGATCTGTGTCAAGTTCACTGTAAAAAGGCATAATGAAACTCACAGAAAGGAGTGTTAACGAGGCTATTTGCATTAAAACAACAAATAGAATCCCACACCAAAAGTGATATCTTTACTTTGTAAACTCAAACTAAAATACACCTGACCTTGAAATGATTGATGTGACCTGCACTGTTTGTTGGCTGTACATTTTCATAACAACAAAGAAAAGGGAAAATGATCAGCCTCACTTCCGGCTTAAGGAGTCCAATCACAAGAGCGCATGAGCGCACAGGTGCTGCCAGGCTGCAGAGTCCAGTGTCAGCCCCGCCCCGGAGCCGTGGGTAATCAGCCCTCCTTGTCGCTGCCTCAGCCTCCTCCCTACACCCTTGGCGGCTTCGCCCCGCCCCCATGGGCTGCTGCCTCACCCACAGGAGACCAGGATCCACGGCCACGTCCCAGCTTCCAGGGCTGCAGGCATTGCGAGAGTGGACCAGCGGGTGGCTGCTCTCTCTGTCTCTTTCTATCTATCTCTCTGCTTCTCCAATAAATAAAAATAAAATAAAATAATCTGCTTGCATCACAAGAAACAACATATAAAGCAATTTGAAACTCGAGAAAAAGCCAGAGAAAATGCTGCCCCCAGTACTAGCATAACAGCCGAAAGCAGGGTTGCTCCCGTCACAGTGCCGGGGCACCCCTAGATGTGGGCCAGGGACAAGCTACTCATCCTCTCCCCGCCCCTTCCCATCCGCAAACAGACTAAGAGCAGTGCTTCATGAACGAGCGCGTCTACACTTCTTAGAGTAGCGCTCACCTGAATTAAGTGCCACAGGGCTGCTTCTCATGCCGTGAAACATGGTGTACTTTGGATTAAGAAATGTTTATTTATTCAAGAGATGGAGTGACAGAGGGGGAGGGAGAGAGAGAGAGAGAGAAAGAGAGAGAGTTGGCGGGGGTGGGGGTAATCTTCCATCCACTGGTTCATTCCCCTAATGGTCACAATAGCCAGGTCTGGGCCAGGCTGGAGCCAGAAGCCTAGAACTCCATTTGGGCTTGTACGTGGGAGACAAGAGCCCAGGCCATGGGGCCGTTGTCTGTTCCCCTCCCAGGTGCATTGGCAGGAAGCTGGACAGAAGCGGAGCAGCCGGGACTCGAATCAGCGCTCCGATGTGGGATGCTGGTGTTGCCAGTGGCAACTTAACCCACCGTGCCACAAGGCTGCAGCCGTGATGCGCAGGAAGAGAAGTCAGCTTGACCAGCTGCTGTCAAGGAGCACAGCTGAAGCAGAATAGATCCATGTCTGTGTTTGTTTTTCATGAGCCAGATTCTGTGGTTTTGAAATGAATGGAATTATATCGTCCTTACTGTGTGACCATTGTCATTGTTTCTTTTTTTCATTTTTTTAAAGATTCTGTGGACAGGTAAAGAAAATGTAGATTTTGTAATAATTCAATACCATGTCCCGGACTGCCCCGTCAGCTTGGGAAGGTGGAGGGATAATGACCAGTTGCTGGCTTCCGCATCCCGCGTAGTGAGAGGGAATAAGTACTCTCCATTACTGATGCAATGAAAAATGGATGGCGAGATTTATTATTTATACCGAATCAGCCAAAGATCAGGATGTAATAACATGACCAACACAACTCGGGGAGGGAGGCAAGGGCTCCTGGGGCGTCTGGCTGGACTCTCTGGTCTCCCCCAGCAGGCAGTGCAGAGATGTCTGAAGTTGGTGAACACCCAGAGCAAAGCACCTGCGTTGGCCTCTGTGGGTGGCCGTGGCAAAATGGCCCAGAGCAGGGGCTCCCAGAGCAGATTTGATTTCTCCCAGCTCTGGAGGCCGGAAGTCCCAGGTCAGGTGCTCAGTGAGGCACTTCCTGGTGAGGCCCGTGGTGTGCAGTTGGCCAACTTCGCACCATCTCCTTACATAGCGGGGGAGGGAGGGACAGACACAGAGAGAAAGAGCGAGCTCTGGTCTTCCTCTTCTCTCTCTCTCTCTCTTTTTCTTTCTTTCTTCCTTTCTTTCTTTCTTTTATTTATTTTATGTATTTGAAAGAATTACAGAGAGTTAGAGACAGAGAGAGAGAGGTCTTCTATCCTCTGGTTCACTCCCCAGGTGGCCGCAACGGCTGGAGCTGCGCTGATCCGAAGCCAGGAGCTAGGAGCTTCCTCCGGGTCTCCCATGTGGGTACAGGGGCCCAAGGACTTGGGCCATCTTCTACTGCTTTCCCAGGCCCTAAGAGAGAGCTGGATGGGAAGGGGAGCAGTCGGGACTAGAACCAGAGCCCATATGGGATGCCGGCGCTTCAGACCAGGGCTTTAACCTGCTGTGCCACAGTGCGGGTCCCTCTTCCTCTTCTTATCAGGGGCACTGACCCCACAGTGGAGGCCCCGAACTCAGAACACTACCCACAATGTCCCTGGGCCACCAACCTGAGGGTGAGTGCTCGCACATGGGATTGTGAGGGGACACTAGCGTTTTGTCCGTAGCAGCCTGTAATTTACTCTTCAGTGCTAGCAGCCGGAATAACTCAAGATAATACCCTTTCGGAAAGAAACGGAAGAGATGCCTACTTGTAAAATTAATTGCCAGTGTAGTGTTGGAATTATTATGTAACCGTGTACATTTATTATCTTAAAAATAACAGAAACTAGAATTTAGGGGAAGCATCCAGAACACCGATGGTTCGCAGTGCGCACAGCAATGCTTATTAGCAAGGGTGTATTTCTGGATTACAGGGACTCGAGGCAGGGGCTTTGTGGAAATTGTCAAAATGTTTGTTCTTGGTCAAAGAGAAACAAACTCTACATGTATTTTCACAGGGATCTACAGGTTTAAATATTGCATCTAAACATAGGTTTTCTTCCTTAAAGGTTTTAATCTTTAAAGGCTTTTCAAAGGAAAGGAAATAAGAATGTTGCCATGATTGAGATACAAGAAAACTTCAAACGCAGAGGTTATTCTTTATGATTCCTAAGGGGGAAATCGGGTGCTATTTGAAACGGGGTTCTGAGTACCGGTGATGTGCTGCATAGCTTTAAAAATAATTTGTTGGTGGCTGTTACAGTTTAAGCCAGTAACTTCTTACTTCTTTGTAAGGTAAATAGCTTTTTTGACTTCCAAATTGCAAGGACAATTTAGGGTCAAGATCAGGTGTCTGGCTGATATGAAATAAACAAGACTGTCAAAATGGCAGAAGAATGGCATGCACCTGCCCCAGATACTGACACAACCGCCTATTTCTGGAAGCACTTGGACTCCAGGGAGTCCTCAAAGGGTCCAGAGGCTACTTAGTCAACCAGCCAGTTCTGGAGTTAGTTAATTCTGGAATTCATAATTCAGTGCACATACAGCTGGCGTTTGAAGCCAGGAGATCTTTAAACTGTCTCTCTCCAGGAAACGTCCAGTGCTAGTTCTTCTTGAGGAGACAGAAACACTCCTTTAAGAACGGAAGGAGAAAGGAGGCCAAGGTTAAACATCGCCCTGGGAAAGGGAAGGCAATACACAACGTGAGATGAAACAGCTCCACCGACTTCCTGGGACTGCACCCAGCCCCTGCTGGGCCACAGTGTGGGGCATGGAACTTCCTTGCGCAAAGTTCCCCACCGGGAGCCAAGGGATTAACAACAGCAATGACAATTACCGGTGAGCGCCTTGACACGACCTCTCATTTCTGCCCTTCTTTTAGAGAGGCAGAATTGCCTTGAAATCACCGTCTTCTTAGGTCTCACTTTTTTTTTTTATCAATGTAGTTATCTGCACTGCCCACTTCCAGCTCGCTACCTTAAACATCTGTCATTCCCTCTGTCACTGTTTGGGTAATGAGGCACCATCGCAATAGGTTCTCTCTCTACCCTTCAAACCTGACCTTCACGGTGTTGCAAGAATCTGAAGTTTCCCTGTGCACAAGATCTCACGTTTGCCTCGCCACGGGGAAGGTGTGCATTCATTTAGGGCTGCAGGGGCGCCACCGTCTCTGACAGATGCCCTGGGCAGCGAGGCACAGTGGTAGGCTCCACCGTCTCAACTGCTCAGCCTGTGCAGGACACACAGCATGGTGGCTGCCCAAGGGCTGAGGCTCCCAGGCCCCATGAGGGGCCGAACTAACCCCCGACGTTGCAAAAGCGTTCTCAACACTGCTTAGGAGAGATGATCAAGGAGGACCCTCACAAAAGGGGTCTGCTGCCTTCTGTTTCCTGGAGGTGCCTGCGCCGGGTCCCTCAGACAGCAGTCAGTCCCCACACATCCCCCCCAGGGACACGTGGAAATCTCCCCAGTGAGCAGGTGCATTGGAGCGTGAACTTCAGGACCTCGGGGGGCCCGCACTGCCGTAACAGAATGCAATACCGCTGTGGCCATTTCTTCAAATATCTTCACACGGTGAAACACAGCAGCAGCCACAAGAAAACCAAATTGCAGGAGAGGGAAACCAGCCAAGAACGGAAGCTGTCTCCTTCGCGGCGGAAAGGGCACTACGTCGCAGGGCTCCCTCAGGTCTTTAGCACGAGTGTCCATTTCCGGGTTTTGTTCCACTTTATTGCCTCAAAACATGAGCGCGTCTGTCGCCAGCGGGCCTTTCCTCTTTCCAGCCATTTCCCGCCACATTAGTGACAAAAGCCCATCAGCGGCCCCGTTCTATTTCAGCTTTATCACGTCGCTGTACTCAGAAGGCCTGGATGCAATTTAAAAATAAAACAAAGCAGTCATTTCTGCCATCTGAGACCGGCGTCGCAGCCTCAACGTGCAGAGGCGGTGTGGGGGGGGGGGTGCAGGTCAACGGGGAGCGCGGGCCAGCGGGGCCCTGCACGGAGCCCTTGGGGACCGAGAAGCCCGGCCGGGCGGGACCTGAGGCTGAGGGCTTCAGCCCAGCTGCCCTTCAGAGACCCTGGCCAGGGCTCTGTCCCTGAGCTGATCTCCAGACCACTGCTTTGCTGGGCACCACGGGCCCTCCCCTCCCCTGAGGAGATAAGCAAGGGTTTGTTGGGCTTCTGCCCCTCCACGTGGCTCACAGAGCAGCATTTCCGCCCCCAGTGGGCCTCTGCACGGCATGGGGGTTCTGTGAGATTACAACAGAGCCGAAAAATTCCTGTGCCCCGTGACAGCGTGGCCACCACAAAGTGGTGACACAGGCCCCGTGTTGGTTGGTGGCAGGGCTGCCCTGCCCGTCACATGGAGAAGTACAGCCCCCCCAGCAGGCACAGTGCCTGATGCTTGACAAAGACAGTGGATGGCTGTGTTGCTGTATGTGTGTTTACTTGACCATATGTGTGAACAGCATATGTAGAACCCCAGGCTGGGCCACCCCACGGCAGCCTCATGCGTGTCCTGTTTGCACCCCCTCCTTATTGCGTCACGAGGTCACACCAGTCACTGACCTATGCCATCACTCTAGGATGTCACCCAGTGCAGAAATCGTCTCGCACCCGGTCTCTAAGAACCTGCCCCCCTCGCTAAGCTCGCGTGCCTGGAGGAAGTCGTTGATAACACAGGTCCTTATACACCTAAGAGATGAAAGCATGTGTGCTGTAGGCCACAAGGCACCGCATAAACGTGAGACATTGCTCAGAGCAGACACAAGCCACAACTGGAAGACCACCGAGTAAGACGTGTAGAAATCTATCTTATAAACAGGGGAACGGAAGTGCAAAAAGACGGAATGCCTCATTGTGTTCCGGACAGGACTTAATTCTTAATTCAGAACTCTCCACCTAGTCCATCTCTTTGTCTGCATGCATGCACTTACCATGCGGCTGATGGTTTTGCTAATGTAACGGGCATGACATCTACTTCTATCTTAGATAATTGTGAAGATTCTCACAGCCACACCTACAGAGATCTCTCAGGTTGCACATTTATAACCACACCCACGTTCCTCCGCCTTCCCACTCCATCTGTAACCTTTTGTAACCCTTAATCTGGTCGCCATTTCTGGTACCTTCTCATTTCGAGAGAACTATATGTACATAACCCTTAGAGAAGGGCTCTTGTCACTGAGTAGAAGCCCTGTGAGATGCTTCTAGGCTGTGTGGATCAACAGCCACTTCCACGCTGAGTTGTGGTCCATGGCGTGCGTGTACCACGGTTTGTTGAACCATTCGCCCACTGAATGACGTCTGGATCATTGCCGGTGTTTAGCTAGCAGCCTTCAACCTGCAGTGACATTTGGGTACAGGGGTTTGTATGAACATAACTTTTCATCTTCTGAAATAAGTGACCAATTATGAGAATCCATGGCACCAGTTTTTTTCCCACTGTGGTTGCGTCATTTTACATACACACCACCGGAGCACAAGAGAGCCAGTTTCTCTGCATTCTTGCCCACAGCTGGCAATGTCACTGTGTGTAGTCTACTTTGTGACAGGTGCGCGGCAATATCTCACTGTAGCTTTGATCTGCATTTCCCTAATGGTTAGCGACGTGGAGCATCTTTTCATGTGCTTATCTGTAAATCTCTTCAGGAAAATGTCCCCTCACACGTTTTGTCCACTTTCTAACTGGGTTGTCTGAGGTTTCTGACTGTTGCGTTTCGAGAGTTCTTTGTGTGTTCCAGGTACAAACTCTTGGTGGGCCATGCGATTTTCTGCCGTCTGTATCTTGCTGTTTCATCCTCGCGAGCAAGTCTCTCGCAGGCTCCCACTTGATCTGGTGGAGGAGAGGACGACCTGGGCGCTGAGTGTTGCTAGAATGAGCTGGGGGAGAGCTGGCCCGTCTTCCTCTTGTGGGAGGGTGGACCCTAAGACTTCCGGCACCTGCACAGTTCCCCTGGGGTCCGGGCCTCCCAACAAGCTGGCCTCCAGGCTTTCAGAGTTCTCCTTGGAAAGTTTCCCTTGTTATTTCTGGCGTGTATATCATATTTTTTCATTTATTTATTTGTTTATTTTTGACAGGCAGAGTGGACAGTGAGAGAGAGAGACAGAGAGAAAGGTCTTCCTTTGCCATTGGTTCACCCTCTAATGGCCGCTGCGGCCGGCGCACCGCACTGATCCGATGGCAGGAGCCAGGTGCTTCTCCTGGTCTCCCATGGGGTGCAGGGCCCAAGCACTTGGGCCAGCCTCCACTGCACTCCCAGGTCATAGCAGAGAGCTGGCCTGGAAGAGGGGCAACCGGGACAGAATCCAGTGCCCCGACTGGGACTAGAACCTGGGGTGCTGGCGCCACAGGTGGAGGGTTAGCCTAGTGAGCTGCGGCGCTGGCTCATATTTTCTTTTAATCTGAGGAGAGCAGAGAGGACACGTGTACACCAGCTTGTCTGCACCAGAAGTAAATTGTTCACATTTAATGTGATTGATTAGGAACAAAGTTAACAATGCCGGTTGTTTTCTCCTTCTTCAATCGTCCTCTTTCCTTGCTTCCAATTTGTGTCTCTCCTCTTGGGCTACGTAGTGTTTATGGTTCCTTCTCACCTCCTCTATGGACTCGTTTTCCTTAGAAAGTAATCATCGGTTCATCAGCTCTGCCTTCAAAGAGTAGTGCGGTCCTACCGCGAGTGTAGCGGCCTCACAGCGCGTCCCTCTCTCTGCTGAGGCTGCTTGTCTCACCCCCACCACACTGCACGTGCACCGCACTACTGGAACTTCTACTTTATGCAGTAATGAAAAATGCGGGAATACGGCTTTTTACTTACTCTCCTTCACAGGCCCAATTCAGTCTGGCGTCATCTTTCTTCAACTGCTCTTCACACTCTTTGCAGAGTGGGCCTGTGGTTAACGAACTCCCTGAACTCTGTGCTTTGGGAGCCTGAGTTTTTATTTATTCTTTACTTTCAGTCATTTTCACCAGCTACAATGCCTTTATTTGACATATTTTTTTTTTCTTCCTGGACCTTGATGACTTCACCTCATTGTCTTCCGGCTGGGATGGTTTCTGAGACTGAGGGGCTGTGGATTGTGTTGGTTTCTTGCTGTGTTGGGTTTCTTTTTATTGTGGCTGCTTGGTTGATTTTACTTTCTGCATTTGAATATGATGTTTAGATCTCTGTTCACGTGTGTGCATATATGTGATATGTTTAGATCTCTTCACGTGTGTGTATACATGTAGGTGTTTTTGTTTTTGCTATGATGGTTAGATTGGTGTTGGGGGGGCAGCTTATTCTGCTTGGTGTTATCTGAACTTCTGCAACCGTGGCTTAATGTCTACATTAGTTATAGGAAATCCTTGGCCGTTATTTCTTGAAGTATCTTTTCTCGTCCCCCTCTTTTCCTTTTCCGATGTCAGTTACAAATATTCTGGGTCATTTGCTACTGTCGCCTAAACCTTTTGGGTTGAGCTAACTTACGGCTCCGTGGTTTTTTGCTTGACAAACCTTGAGTCTAAAGGACCTCCTCGGAGGGTTCCTCGGCCTCATTCATCGCATTTCCACGTGGCTTTTTCCATCTCTGTCGGTTTGAAAGATGCTCCCTTCCCCGAAGATACCTATGAGTGTGGGCTCTTTTGAAAAAAGGGTCTTTGCACATGCAATTGAGTAAACCATCCTGGATTCCCCAAGTAAACTCTAAATCCAGTGGCAGGTGCTCCCACAGGACACAGAAGAGGAGACAGAGACATGGACAAGGAGGCCATGTGCAGACGGACAGAGGCTGCAGTGATGCACCACTGGCCAGGGAACTCCCAGGACTGTGGAAACCCCGAAGGAGACGGGAGGATTCTCTCCTGGGCCCCTGCAGCGCTCACGGTCCTGCACACCTTGGCACAGGACTTGCGGCTCCAGAGCGGCGAGGATGAGTTTCTGCTGTTTGAAGCCACCCTGGAGAGCAGCACACTTCCGAGTGTCAGCCTTCGCAGCCTTGCCCGGGGCTGTGTGCGGCCCGCTTTTCCATGAGGAACCTGCGATCCAGGAAATTGCAGTGTGGTGGCTCCACCGCCTGGTTTTCTCGGCGCTCTGTGTGGTTGTCATGTACTTCCCTTTGTCTTTGCATGAACTTTTGTGCAGAGCAGTGGAGACCAGTGAGTGATTTTGTGAATGGAAGGGCACCTTGTCCTCTGCAGGTCTTCAGTGTGAGGGGCGGGTTTGTCTCAGAGGAACCGAGCTGGGGGTGGAGTTCACTGTGCACCTGCTGCGCCGCGGTCTTGGGCGGCCTTGTGTTGAGGCTGGGGCTGGATTCACAGGGCAAAGCTGTGCAGCCCTCCTCCCTGTCTGGTTCTCCCCAGCGTGGTCCCCTTTGCACAGCTACTCTTTTGGGAGGCTTCTGCCATTGCTTGTTATTTGAAGCTTGTCATCCCGGCACGTGTGGGAACTTGGGGCATTCTCAGTCTGACAAAGACTGTCCTAGGCCAGCACCAGTCTTAGAGACTGTGGGGTTTGCCTCTCTCAGGACTCCAGCTTCTCTCGTGGGGAACCGGGGCACAGTACATAGACCTGGGCCTTCTCCAGTAGCACTGTTTCCCCACCTGCTCTCTCAGCTGAGATGACTGTGGTGGAATGAGAAGGCCGTGCCATGATGGCTGCTGGCAAGCCAGCCTCAGTTACTCAGGAACAGCTTCAGACCAACCTAACAATGGAGCCTGCCTAGCAACAGGCTGTGATTGGATGGCTTCAAACCCACCTGGCAATGGAGCCTGCCTGGCAACAGACTGTGATTGGTTAGGGCATAGAGCGCCCCTTGACTGGATTGGCTGTCTCCACTACATAAGCTGCTGCACCAACTGAAATAAATGAGTCTGCAGACTGCTCGCCTCTGGCCCACTTTCTCCGACTCCCGGGGTCTGTGTGGTGACTCTGTGCCTCTTGTCCCCACCACGCTCTTCCTCTCAGAACAAATCCACCTCAACAGATGACTTTTTACTGCTAGGATTCCAACACATCACCTCCCTCATCAGTGGGATGAAGACTCTTACAAGGGAGGCTTCCTGTAACACGGAGCTCCTGCATCTGAAAATCCTGGGGAGAATGTGGTCCATGTACCCCGTGGGCCCTGGGCTATACTGAAAACCCTGGCCTAGAGATGCATCGCCCCAGTCCCTGCAGCCCCCACTCCCTGCCTTGTGCATCCCAGCTCCTCCTGTGAGGACGTGGACCACACTGGGCTAGAGTCCATCTGGAGAGCTCGTGTGCACTTCACTGTCTCTGCCAGAGCCCTGTTTTCCAATAGGTTTGCACTCATAGCTACAAGGTGTTAGAACTGCAGCATATCTTTGTGAGGCAACAAGATTCAAACCCTAACAGATGTCTCTCAGATATTTTAAATGTAATGTGTCCAAATTACAGTTCTGGTCTTCCTAACTGAAAATGTCCGTGGGCGACCCCCTCTCCTCATCTGATGCCAAGCTTACCCATCAGTTACTCAGGGCAAAACTCCTGGACTCACTTCTGAATCGTCTGTTCACGATACCTGATATCCAAATAATTAATGTATGCATGTGTGCAACTAATTCACATTATTATTACTATGTCAATTAATTCTACAGGAGATGCCTATGATATCATTATCCAGCTGCCTCTTGTCCTTTCCTTCCATTGTTGCTACTTTGATTCAAAGCATCATATAATTGCTTATACACATTTCATAATATTTTTCGTGTCCCTGGGCTACAACTTAGGTAGCCAGAAGCCTAATAGATAATTCCTCTCCCCATTTCTCACTATTGTCAACAGCAGAGCAGTTTATAATAATGAAAGACACAAGCGCCTTTCTATACTTATCACCTCCAAGGAAAAGTCCAGCGTTGCAGAGGCTAAGCTGAGCCTGCTTTACTTTCCACGATATCGTGGTCAATCGACTTGCAGACAGGTGATATGAACCGGTCAGCCCTTGGTGACGGGCGGCTCACAGCCAAGAGAAACTGCTTTGCTTTCAGATACGGGTCCCAACTGGGAGAAAAATCAAGCCACTGGTTTCCAAAACAGTTATCCGCTGAGTAGCCAGGAGGCACTGGACGCTGTCTCAGATATGAGTTCCTGGCCTCATGGAGCTGAGGTTTTTAATTGGGAAGATAATGTGCAAGTCACAACCCCATAACCAAATGCATCATATGGAGGATGCGATGGTGGCATTCGCTGAGGGGAACACGGCAGGGTGGGGTTGGCCCTGCAGGCAGGGGCAGGGACGGTGGAGGTCAAGGGGCAGGTGGTCCCACTGCAGACGTGGTGGCTGAGGCAGACTAACGAGGTAAGGTCAGCTCTGCCAGACAGGGAGGGGTGCGGGCTCCCACAAAGAGAAAACTCTGGGCGTGTCCCCCAGTGGGGAGCGCCTCTGGCATCCTCAAGAGGGCTGGCGCTGAAGGGGCAGTGCATGGAAGGTGGAGGGGCCCTGGTCCTCAGAGGCCGCCTCATGACTGCTGGGGGTGCCTGAGGATTGCACCTTGCGTAGCTGGAAGCTGCGGTGGGGCCACTTCCCTCCCGTACTGTGCTCCTCACTTCTTCTTGAGCCCTGGCCAGAAGGGGCTTTCACACCTATCTGGGGCAACTTGGGCTTTCTCTGTGCACCCCCAAGTTAATTCTCCGCATTCTTCCACAGCACAGCTGCTTGGTGTCTTTAGTACTTTTTACACATCGCCCCTCTCAGTAACACATCTGTTATCAGTCAGGGCTCTCCTAGAGAGACAGAATGTGTGTGCATGTGTGTGTGTGTGTGTGTGCCATGGGAGCTGTGTGTGCATCCCTGTGTGCATGTGTCTCTCTGTGTGTCTGTGTGTCCACGCATGTGTACATGTGTCTGTGTGTTCTGTAAGAGCTGTGTGTGCATTGCATATCTGTGTTCATGCATGTGTACATGTCTCTGCATAGCCAGGTGTGCGCTGTAGGAGCCTTGTGCATGTGTCTCTGTGTGTGCATGCATGTGTACATGTGTCTGCATGTGCTGTGGGTGCTATGAGAGCTGTGTGTGCATTGTACATCTGTGTTCATGTGTGTACATGTCCTGCATAGCCAGGTGTGTTCTGTAGGAGCTGTGTGCATGTGTCTCTGTGTGTGCATGCATGTGTACATGTGTGCTGTGGGTGCTGGCTAGGCAAGTCTGCCATGCCTGGAGCAGGCTGCAGAAGTTCAGATGGAGCTGCCTCTGCAGTCCACACTCGCAATCGCTTCCCCTCTGGGAGACCTGGGTCTGCTCCTGAGGCCTTCACCTGACTGGCTGAGGGCCCCTAGAGTCCAGAAGAGAATCTGCCCCACTGCGGTTCATCCCACGCAGAGGATGCTGTCACCGCAGCACCTGGATTAGTGTTTGACCGACATTGCTCATGAAGACATCACGCGAGGGTCTGTAGGTTCTCATCATGCCACACCAGGGGTAAATTCTGGGGCACAAAGGAGAGTCCGTGCATTTATGATAACTGTGGGGCACGTCATCAGAAATCTGTCTCTGGTCCAGAATCCTCATGCATGAATTCAAGATAAAATTAATAAAGATGAGCGTTAAAAACCCAGTGGTAGTCTCACATAAACCCATCCATTTTCAGGGACATGTTGACTTGTTTAATTAATATTACAGTTTGTGAGAACAACTTCCAAAGTATGCAACAAATGCCTATTGCTATAACTCATTTGAAAGTCTCGATATTTGTAAACTGTGGATATAATTAGCCTGCACTCGGTAGGTCGCTAATATAAGATGAAATGATGTCGTGTTTACTCTTCAGTTGCAGAAACCACAGGGTTAAATCGACCATAGGATATACTTTGGTTCCTTCATTCGTGTCTTTTGTCAACTCATTCTTGGGGTTCTTCTATATTGAGACCACATTTTATTAAATTCTTCTATAACAGGAGGCACCTAAAGGTATTTTTATACATCTTGAAAATGTTTTTGTTTGTTTGTTTTGCCCAGTTGTGAACTTCTCGGTTTTTCTGTTTCAGCAACCAGGTGATTAACTGTGGTGGTTCATCTCTTGCTTATTCTCATTCCTCTTGGCCTTGGGAACGCAGCAATGCAGGTGGTAGGCGTGGAGCCCTGCGGGACTTCAGGCCTTGCCCTGGGACACAGAGCCTCAGTCAGTGGGAAGCCCCACTGACCCTCCCTCCAGTCCCACCCGGCTTGGAGTTCATCCCATACCCCAGCAGTGCTCCTGGATCTCAGTCCGTGGGAAGAGACGGCTTCAGGCTCCGGTGCTGGCCGAGGGAAGGGCTGTGTCCCACGGACTTCTCTTCCGACAGATTTCCCCCTTGTTTGTCTGCCAGGCCCCCTTCTCCACCCCGCAGGGCATCGTGGGAGTCCTAGGATTTCCTCCACGCACATCGGGAGCTCGGCTTTCTGGAGGCAAGGGCAGAATTGAGATACTCACCCCATGCGTTAGAATCCTCTGCTGCTTATCTCCCACCACCCCATTTGCCTGAATGGTTGCTGCTGGCAGGAACAACTCGGCTGGTGTCAGGTGCTGTGTGTGGTGTTGCTCTTGGTGTTTGATTTGCACGTGCGTGTTCTGCACCTTGGCTTCCGTTTGCCTCGGTCGGTGCACGGGTGCCTACCTTCCACGATCGCGCTTTTCTCTGCCCCCCGTACCTGAAAGCCTGGCGCTTAATTTAAATCAGCTACCTGAGCGTCTCCCAGAACAAAAGCTGCTCCGTGTGCTTGAACAGGTGACCAGCCTGTCTCCCCGCAGTGCCCATGGCCTTCAAACAGATGATCCTGTCAGCCCCACGTAACCGTATCTGTGGGCTCTAAATGAGTATCTGAAATCAATAGGGGCGGAATCACGGTAATTAAATTATAGCACTTACATATAATTACACTTATGTAAAAAATACCCACCCTGCTCAGAGCTCCTCCTGTATATGATAGACATAAATCTCTGCAAACGATCAGTTCTCCTTGGGGGCAGGGAGGGGAAGGAGCGTTAATCTTTAAGATTATGCCGGGAAAAATTAGGATCCTGGAAGTATCTCACTTCAGAGAAACCATCTGATTCCAAGTCTTGCTTTATCCGGGCACTTTTCCATAATTTTTCCTTTTGAAAATGAGTTTGGGTGAAACCCTTTCTGTAGGTCTTTGTCCAAAAGGAAACCAATCTCCCGGGCTGGAGGGCTGGGGAGAGCAGGCCTGTTGGTCGGTCAGGGCCACCACCGTGGCGTCCTCGGGCACACAGACCCTGCTCAGCACCCCCGGGCATGGGTCACCAAGCTGACACCTGTTGGAGCGAGCTGATTGGCTAATGATGAGGGCAGCAAACGAGGAGTCTATCCTCCCAGGCGTCAAGTAGCATAATCCAAATAGCGACCTTGTGTGAGACCAGCGTGGATGGCAGATGGGGACCACCGGAGGTGACTCAGAGGTCCACGTGTGTGCACGTTGCCAGGCTGGGCCAGGGCCAGGCTGGGGAGGCAGGGCGGGCAGCCCTAGGTTGAAGAGGTGGCCTCAGCCATGAGCATCTCAGGTGTAGGGGTCGCAGGGAGGAAGCGGAACGCCATGGGTCGGAGCAGACTGAGTAGGAGTGACTTCGTGACTGCCGACCGGTAAGGAGGGGCATAGGGGGTCCCTTGAAGGGATGGGGGAGGGTTTTCTGGGTGCCGAAGCTTTGGCAGGGAGGAAGGATGAGCTGGGGTTTCAGACTATGTGGAAGGGAAGTGTCATCAGCCGCTCCACCTGGGAGGGAATGGGTCCAATGTGTCCTAAAGGAAACACCTGGACAGATCTGTGCCAGCTTAATGGCCACTCATTGTCCCAATTTGCGACACACCCAGCCACAAGCTGGGGCAGGTTTTGGTTATGTTAACCGAATCGTGGCAATGTCTGCTAGGCAGTGACCCTTTGCCCAGCTGGAGGGGCCCAGGGGTGGGCAGCCTGCTCCGCAGGGTGAGTCGCCGTGTCTGCAAGGGGGAGGGGTAGGAACCCACTTCCCACGGGGATCCGCAGAAGGAACTGGGAATGATTTACCCAGAGACCGATGGGCTTTCGGGGAGCACAAGGCACTTTTCCAGAGAGTGGCATCCTGCTCACGGGTAGAGAAGCTGGCCCTGCTCCAAACAGGAGCCGAGAGCAAGGCGCTTGGGTGCGGACGCTCTCTCGGGGACTGCTCGTGCCTGCAGTGCGAGGTGGAGTCTGCTCTCCTAGACCCGTGTGGGCTGATGGGGCGGGGCACACTCCCGAGTCCTGCAGCTCTGGGTACCCCACGGCCACACTCACTTACTGCCCTGCGGGGGCTCCTGTTGGCTCACCCTTCCAGGCGATGTTTTCATTGAACGATTAGCGATTGGCATCCTGGATTCTGCAATGGTTGCGAGCGTGTTCTTGCTGTCAGTCCCAGGGTAAATTGGAAGTCTGAGGGCAAGTGTCGAACGTCCCGCTTTTGTTACCCTGGGCCCACTCTCTTGCGCATTTTCGTTCACATCATCTCATGTAGGACAGAAGCCGATCCTTTATTATCTGTTTATTCTTTCAATGTAAGTTTTCTGTGTATATCTGAGGAATGCAACATGACGTCATGGTAAAAAGGCTAAAACAGTGAAGGAAGTTAACACATCGGTCACCTGACATCATTCTCCATTTTTTATGGTAAGAATAACTGAAATCTAATTTGGCATGGGTCCCTATATAGTACAGTTCTCACATTGCACGTTAGATCTCTAAACGTGTTCACCTAACACACCTGCCACGTCCTATCTCCAGCCTGTGTCTCCTCCCCTCTCCTCCTCTGCCCTTCCCTGGTTATCACTGTTTTGTTCCCTATCTGCGTGTGCTCTGTTGTGGTTCAGGCTCGATTTCAGATCCTCCTTGTGAGTGCCATCCTGCAGTGTTGTTCTTTCTGTATCTGGCTTATTCCACGTAGCATAAGGTCTCCAGGCTCATCCATGGCGTGGCCAATGGCAGGACCCGACTCTGTTTAGGGCTGATTGACGGCACGTTGGAGATCGTCCCCCAGTCCCCTTACCCCTGTCTGTCAGTAGACCCTGGGTAGTTTCTGTGTCTTGACCAGCAGTGAAAATGGACGGGCAGCTATCCTGATAAGCAGTGGTTGTGTTTGCTTTGGGGGTGCGCCCAGAGGAAGAAGCGCAGATCCCACGGTAGTTCTATTTTTAAACTTCTGGGACTCCCCATGCAGCTTTCCATAATGACTGCACAAGTGTGCATCCACACGAAGAGACTGCTGGAGCCCCGTTTTCCTACACCCTCAGCAACATTCGCTGGTTTGGACTTCGTGACGACAGCCATCCCAACAAGCAGGAGAAGAGGCCGACCTCAGGGTGATTTCGGTTTGCATTTCTTCCGCGGCTAATGGGGTTGAGCACCTGGTCATTCAACTGTTGACCATTGTTGATGTGTCAATTCAGGTCTTCCATATCTCTGCTCTCATTACGTCATGTAAGATGCGTATGCAAGTTCTTAAACAGGACAGCAATTTGGAGTGTTTTGCTGAGTACAGAGACCACCAAATAAATTGGTTCGAGATTATATTTTTTTTTCTTTTTTAATATTAGAAATACGACTCTTGAAGTTAGCATTGTCCCTTATTTTGCACCTGGCTTCACTCATTGGCTCAGCAAATATTTGTTCATCTCGTTGCAATTTGTCTCAGCTGCTTCTTATATTGGTGAAAAATCAGAAATTTTCCCCATTTTCTAAAATAAAATAAGTGTTCCTTCTGCCTTTGGCCAGAAAGAATATGAAATAATTTGAGGCTCCTCAGCAACTGAGCATCGGAAGTGAGCCCACTGATGGACCACCTGCCTCTCCAACCCTGCCCATCGCAAGGGCAGACACAGAAGCACTAACGCTGTTGACATTTGAGCTTCCACATAGCCTAGGTTATGCTTCTGCCTTCAGAAAGAGAGAGAGATTCTCCTCTTCCTTCCAGGAATTACAAAAACAATGCTTGTCTTGAAGGTGGCAGATCTGAGTTTAAGTACACATTCCAGCCAGTGTTTCGTTTGGGATTGGAGTTCACTGTCTGTAAGTGGGAATTATACCGGTCCTATCTATATTATGCCGATTACAAGGGGGGAAAGAGAATAGACTCAGAAAATACTGTAAAGTGATAAACTTTTAAATAGTAAGTTAGTAAAACGTGAACATAAAGTGTAATACAAAGTATTATGTCATTATCACCACAAGTAACATCATCAAAAGTATATTTTTCCATCTCTTCTTCCTTAAACTTGGACAATTCAGAAGGTCATAAGTGATCAACTTATACATGAGGCATACACCAGAAAAAGAGCGGGTCTATAGTTAAAATATAAATAATAAATAGCCATGAAGAAACTGTGCTTAGGGTAGCGCTTTCCTTCTCACAGGTACGAATGTGTTCCAGATAATGGCTATGTCAGTGCGATGCCGAAAAGCTTGCAACTTTTAATTATTTAGACATTGGGGCATTATGTGATTACAGCGTGAATCTTCCACTTTCCATTCCGGGGGGGCACACTTTCTTTATGCTGTTGTTGCTTAAGTCCCTCTGGACGCCTGGAGAAAAGATGTTTAAAACAACAGAATCATGACACAGCCTTTCACAGGTTAGGATGCTTCCGACTGGCATGGCAAAGCAACGGGAGGATGTGCAAGGTGGAGCTGTAGGAAAAACTTGGTCTCACCATGGTGGCGGGTGCAACATCCCCAAGTCCATTTCTGGATCCAGAAAAGGCTGTCCTGGGCGAGTCCCGCCCTTCGCAAAGGACAGGAAATGTGTCAGGACTATTGTCCTGATTGCTGTTCCTATCAGGGGTTGAAGGAGCCCAAACCCACATTCTCTGCGTCTGCTCCCCAGCAGGGGTCATCTGACCATGGGGGTGTCCAGCGACCAAGCGCAATACAAACAAACCATTTGTAAATTCTTCCACCCTAGAAATCCTAGTGCACTATAGGGGCTGTTATTAATCATACTCATTTCAGAGATAATGTGGTTCTAATACATTGTCAATGCAGCTCTCTGGGGTGCATCAAAAGTCATCTATCTTGCGCACACCTGCTCTGTTCCGTTTGCAGGACCTGGAGCTGCTCTGTAACAGTTCTGCTTTTAGCAGAGACAAGTGAGCTGGAGGAAAGACGTGTGGAGCCTGTCCTGATCCCTGTTGAAACTCCCAAATGTCTCTGGGGTCACTGCTGAAAATTGGTGCTGGGGAGAGTAATGGCTGAATTAGGGATCTCCATCTGCATTTCATTTAGCTCTTACCTGGCTTATGCTTCCAGGGACCTCGCTCCCTTCTCTGGAGAGGGGAGAGAGGATCCGTGTCCCAGAGAACCAAACAGCCTCGCTGAGAAACTCATAAAGCTGCACCAGCAGAAGACCTTTAACTGTCACCCACCGCCGGCTACTTGCTGAGGTGTGTGGAATAAAATTTATTGTGCCTAGAAAGAACCATTAATGCTTTGATATTAGAAAGTCATATAAAGTTGCTTTATTGGGAAGAAAAATATCATCCGATACTGGCAGTATTGTGCAGATCATTCTAGTACTTGGAAATTTCTTTTCCTTCTCCCTAAGCAGCTCTTCTATAGAAATGGAGACTAATGCTCACCAACACAAAGGCTGTTAACAGTCTGCCCACTTATTAATAGAACGGTGCATTCCTGTAATAAGTTGTAGATGGCAATTGCCTTTCAAAAGACCTATTGAGAGTTGCTCAGACTCGTTGAATAATCTTTGATAATTAAAGCAAAATAACGTCCGCTCCTTATGAATTAGGAGCGCCCAGGATGTCTGGTGAGTGAATTACCCTGCTCACTCCACTTATGGTGTGTCTGTCCAATATGGACTTACCTGGATTTAAGAAAATAAAGTGCAGAGGAAAACTGACCCTAACTACATAAAATAGCTGTACCAACTGTGAACAGCCTCCCGGTGTCACAGCTGTCCCACAAGCGGGGTGGGTGAGATCATTTACGTGCAGGGGTCCTGTGATCCTGTTTGTAAGAGAGATGTTAGGGGCTTGAGGGCCTCATGCACACAGGCGAGATGGGCATGTGCCTGCTGAGTTCAAGAGGCACTGGGACATAAAGTTATTTGGAATCTAATTTCATAGGTAATAGAGGGATTTAGGTGTTGGTATTTATTTTTTTTAAGATGACTATTTTTTTTTAAATATTTATTTATTTGAAAGTTAGAGTTACACAGAGAGAGGCAAGGCAGAGAGAGAGAGAGAGAGAGAGAGAGAGAGAGAGAGGTCTTCCATCCACTGGTTTACTTCCCAGTTGGCCGCAACGGCCAGGACTGTGCCGATCCAAAGCAGGAGCCAGGAGCTTCTTCCTGATCTCCCACATGGGTGCAGTGGCTCAAGCACTTAGGCCATCTTCCATTGCTCTCCCAGGCCATAGCAGAGAGCTGGATCGGAAGTGAGCAGCTGGAACTAGAACCGGCACCCATATGGAGTGCTGGCGCTTCAGGCCAGGGCGTTAACCCACTGTGCCACAGCGCCGGCCCCAGGTACTGGTATTTAGGTTCTTGGGAGGATTTCACACTCTTTTACCTAAGACGTTGTTTTAGGAAATTGAACCTAAGTCTTGTTGAAGGAAGGCATATTCATCTGAACTTGAAAAGGAGCGACCGTGTGCAGGGTTTGCAGGAGCAATGCGCAGACAGGTGTGGGCTTTGAGAGAAGACGCACAGCAGGGAAGGAGGAGCACCATACAGACAGTGGAGCTGGGACGCCTGCAGGCCTCCTGGTGACAGCTGTGCGTGGTTTGTTGAGGCTGGAGAAAGGCCCCAGCAGAAATAACTGCACGAAGCGTTGGGCTGGAGCACCAGCCCTTGCCCTGCTGTGGGATGCTCAGGTGCCACAAGTGAGAGACATAAGGCTTTGCCTGGGGGTCAGGTACAACTCAAAGAGGAACTGGTTGACCTGAATGCTGGCCATGGTTCTAGACAACGCCTGTGGAGTGTTGTTCCTACCAAAGAGGCTTGATAAGCAACTATAAAATGCTGCTTGGTTGGTTTAACTAAGAATCTGTCCGATTACAATGTAACCCATTACCCAGTGTGGGCATGAGTTATGTATGCTTTTCTAATCTCAATGAAATTCATAAAGTTGCCCCCTCCACTACAAGCCCATGGTACTACCAGATACTCATGGGCTACCATGAAAGGGTTGAGGAAGGGCCCAAGGATTGTTTTATCCAGTTTTTTTTTACTTCTTGGACAGAAGACCTGACATGCGGCCTGGGCGTCTTCCGCTCTGCAGCCACCCTTTGCCTTCAGTCTCTGCCTCCCAGGAGGCTGCTCCCGTGCCCTGAGGCCCCTTCCCAGGGACCAGGGACAACAAGGGCCCTCCTGCACCACTACTTCTGTGCCATTTCTGTTTTTTTTGGCCACAAATTTTTTCCTGGGATCCTTGCAGTTCTGAATGGACACTACACAATAACTCCTACTGTGACTTTATATCAGAAAATCTTTGTGAAGTTTCAGAAGACATGGAATCATGCCATTCTCATAAAATGATCATTTGGATTTATTTTGAAGAAACAATAACACATGTTATCCGCAATCTGTTTCTAATTCATTAAAACATTTGTTTTAAAGGCTTCCTGTGGGCTGATAGCCCTCTCTAGAAGACTCATCTGTGCTAGCGCCGGAAATACCTGCAGCTGCTCCAGGTACCGTTGCTGGTGGCTGATTGTGTATCTCACCATCCACTGTGTTTATGAATTACATTTATTGTGTTATAATTAGTGGTGCTAACAGTGCATCATATCAATAAGGTCATTAAATATGTAAATAACAAACAACAGCGATCCCAGTGCTTGATGGCAGCGTGCTCACGCGCTCAGTCTCAGCCCACATTTCTCACCATCGGGAAGACGTGGAGCAGAGCTAGCCACTGGGTGAACGAACACAAAGCCAAGCGCAGGAGTCGTGTGCAGATGCGAGTAACGGGTGGGAATAAAGCAAGCAGACTGATTTCTGTAGACATGGGAGAATGTCCCACGGTGTGCCCTCTTTTACAAAGCAGTAAACGTTTGGAATAGGAAAAAATTAGACACTCAGAATTATGGCAGGCATGAAGACGGACTGACTGTTAGTGGATAGAAGGAGAGAGAACTTTGCACCAGCTCCTGGACAGTGGCTCTGCAGAGAAACCAGCTGAGGTGATCTCAGGGGTAGCTATGGACCAGCTCGCAAGGGTGAGCCCAGGGCTTCACTGTCTAGTGCGTGAGGGGCCGGGAGGCAGGTCTGCACAGGCCACTCCTTGTTCTGTGGTCAGCAACGAACCTGCAGGAGGAACACAGGATCCCACGCATGAAGTAAAAGAGCAGGACACTAATGCAGATTTCTGCTAGGAACGAAATTGCATTTCCCGAAATCTGTTGGCATCTTTTCATTCTGAAAGCCTAGCATCAGGGTGAAATGTATACAGTAGGAAGTAAATGTGGGAAGCAGCACTAGCCGTAAAACTGAAGTTTAGGATAGGGAAGAAACTTGTGATTCAAGAAGGGAAAATAAATGAAGAGAAAACACAAAGAGCCATGTATATCAGACGTGATGGAATTCTCTCCCTAAAACTATGCTTCTGAAGAAGAACAATAAACAATAAAATAGAAGACCTGGAAGGCAGACTCACCAGGACACGGTGGGAAAGGCGGCGGTGGACTGAACTAGACTGGCAGTGCAGGTGCGACGGCTGCAGCTGAGCCAACCCGAAGTCAGAAACCAAGAGCTGCTTCTGGGTCATCCAGGCGGGTGCAGGAGCCCCAGCACTTGGACCACCTTCCGTTGCTTTCCCAGGCCACAAACAGAAAGCTGGATTGTAAGAGAAGCAGCCGGGACTCACCCGGTGCCCATGAGGGGCGCCTGCGCTGCAGGTGGAGGCTTAGTCTACTACACCACAGCGCCAGCCCCAAACATCATATTTTAAAAATTTGGACTTAGAAACATAAACCATATAAGCCAAAAAGCTTTATCAGTAATGCTTTCTAAGCTGTCATGAAATGAATCACTGTATGCATGTATATTTTTATAGTTTAAATAAGTGGGTCTTGGTCTCTATGTCTTTCCTAAATCTGGCATAATGTTTACATCAAAGCCAGTAAAAAATAATAGAAAAATTAAGGAAATTTAAATAGTCATCTCACCTGGAAATGCAGACACGAAGCTGTTAAGCTTTTTAAAATAAAAATCAACAGTATCTTTTTTTTTTTTTTTTGACAGGCAGAGTGGACAGTGAGAGACAGAGACATAGAGAAAGGTCTTCCTTTTCCGCTGGTTCACCCTCCAATGGCTGCTACGGCCGGCGCTGCGCTGATCCGAAGGCAGGAGCTAGATGCTTCCCCTGGTCTCCCATGGGGTGCAGGGCCCAAGGACTTGGGCCATCCTCCACTGCACTCCCAGGCCACAGCAGAGAGCTGGCCTGGAGGAGGAGAAACCAGGACAGAATCCAGTGCCCCAACCGGGACTAGAACCCGGTGTGCCGGCACCACAGGCGGAGGATTAGCCTAGTGAGCTGCGGTGCCGGCCCCAATGTCTTCTAATAATAATAATTCAACAGTCTCTTTTAATAACCCAAGGAGGGCTATTGAGATAACAAGAATTTTACCGTATTTGATTGTCATTGGGTGTCAGAAACTGTACTGATTTTGCAAACTCTTGGGTTTAGGGGAAGGAGGGGTCCAGGTTTTCTCCCCTGGTGGATCCACTGGCTGCCCACAGGCACAGGCAGGGGCAGCGGTGACTCTGGCCCCTGTGGACTTGGGCTTGCAGAGAGCACACAGCACAAAGCCGCTCATGCTGCCAACAGCCTGGACGGTCTGGGATCAGCTGTCTGTGTTTAACTCAGTGCCCCTTGGTGTTAAGCCTGCCACACAGACTGCCCTGAAATGAAAAGTCAGTGAGACCAATTTTCAGCACTTCCGGAGAGCACGTCAATCAGGTGGAGTTGGTGGCAGCCAGTCCTCGGTGCCCAGCTTTGTCCGGGCGCCCTGGCTCAAGCCACAGTGTGGATTCCCCCCTGGGGCCCGGGACAGCAAGTGGGAAAGCAAATGAGGAGAGCAGCCTTGCAGGCAGCAAACGTGTGCATTTTAACAGCCGGCATCTCAGATTCGCCACACAGGAAGTTCACAGCACCAATCACGTGAGTGTGTGCACACGTATGCAGCCAGAATCCTTGCCCTGATGCTTTGTATCCATTTATCCAGGGGAAAACGTGCACACTCGTGGTTAAACACCATAACTTTTCCTTTCCATCTTATTTTGGATATTCATAAATGATATCGACCTTATCCATCTCCTAGGACGTAGTGGGAAGACTAAGCAAGCCAACGCCTAGCCAAGTGAGCCCAGGGGCGGGTGCGTGACGGTGCCACTCCATTGTCCTCAGAGAAGCTGGCTTACCTTTGGGGAAAGTAGACAGAAACTTCAGCATTCTGTGTTGAGATGAAAGACACAATTCTCTGGTGCAAAGTCATAGAAAATGAGGATGCAGACAGTATTATTCAAATTAACAATGTGCGTAAATGTTGATACATGTCCATATGCACCTGCTACTAGAAATCAGCAATGATGTATCAAATACACCCTGACTGCCTGTTGGCGTGTGTCTACACCTCGTGTTGGTGGAAAACAGGCTGGCAGGAAAAACTTCAACATACTGAAAATGTTGAACTCATAAAGTGTGGATCTAGGAGTTCATTTTTTTGAAGTCTCTGCATAATTTTCTAAAATAACATTGCATTTATAATAAAAATATTAAATAAAAAATTCTAAAATCCTAACAGAAGGGTGCTTTGAAAGTTTATGGTAAATGGAATTAAAAGTTGTTTATTGGGCCGGTGCTGTGGCATAGTGGGTTAAGCAGCCACCTGCAGTACCCACATCCCATATGGGCACCGGTTCGAGACCTGGCTGTTCCACTTCCAATCCAGCTCTCTGCTGTGGCCTGGGAAAGCAATAGAAAATGGTCCAAGCCATTGGGCCCCTGCACCTGTGAGGGAGACCTGGAAGGAGCTCCTAGCTCCTGGCTTCAGATGGGCGCAGCTCCAGCTGTTGCAGCCATCTGGGGAGTGAACCAGCAGATGGAAGACCTCTCTCTCTCTCTCTCTGCCTCTCCTTCTCTCTCTATGTAACTCAGACTTTCAAATAAATAAATAAATCTTTAAAACAATGTTTTTGTTTGTGCAAAAATGTGAAATCCATGTATAGTGTTTTCATACTACACATTTCCCATGAGATTTGGAAAAAACCCTGGATTTCAAAATCTTTTGCGTCAAAGTGAATCTGCCTTTCAGTTCCACTTTTTCACCAACTGGTGACGGCGCCTGTGCCGGCTGCTCTGTTCGTGCAGGGCCCGTGTCAGCAGCCGCAGGCAGAGGGCTGAGGCGGCTGCCTGGGCTCTGACAGTCCCCTGCGCCCCACAGGGGCTCGCTGCGACCTCAGCCAGGCGGCTCCACACCCAAGCCCGCAGCCTCGTCTCTACCACTCTCCTGGCTCCCTGCCCCGCATTATCAGAAGTGCTCCCTGTCTGGTCTCCAGCCACACTCCAACCTGCTTCACCTGGTTCACAGGCAGGACGAGCCGCCTTGCCCGGGCCTGGGGAAGCGCACTGCCCGGGCCCCATCTTCCTGTTCTCACGACCTCATTGTCCACCTGTGAGAGCGTGGCCTGTGTTCCTGGCCAGCGCTCCTCACCAGGGAGAACTGGTCGCTGGCCATCAGCCCACAGAGCTGGGAGACGAGGACCCAGGAAAAGGCCATGTCCCCCCGCCCCCGTGACTCCCCTGGCAGCCCTCCCGTTCTTGGCATCCTGGGACCCCTGGGAATCACTGCCTGGAAACCAGTGCTCTTGTCCGGCCACGGCCCCCTGTGTGGGCGCGTTTGGGGGTGGGGAAGATACCTATGATGAGGGCCTGGGAAATGGAAAGGTCCCTTCCCTGCAAGGGTTTCTCTGGGTGGGTTTGGGATGTGCTGGGGGACACAGCACACGGCTCCAAGACTGCATTTGGGACCCACGCCCAGACTTGGAAGCAAGAAAAAAAAAAGCCCTGTGTAGCAGACAGACAGCCGTGGCGAAGGCCATGGGGAGGGGGAGGGGGAGCAGGCGGCCTGCTGTGGCTGCTGGCCCATGCCTTAGCCACCTCTGCCCTCTCACAAGCGTCTTCCATGCCTCCGCATCGCATCGCAGCCTGGAGACCCAGGGCTCCTCGTGCAAACAGAAGGACATCCAGGACTCCGTGTTCGAAACCCGCCCCCGCACCTATTGTTGTCCAGAGAAACAAACTCATGAAGACAAGGTTTCTGAATGATTTTCGTCTGAAAAATCAGGTTTCAAAAATCTCCAAATCTCTGTTTTTAGAACAAGCAGTTTTAGAAGGCGCCACCACCGGATGGCTGCCACTTCCAGACCCAGTGCCCCAATTGGAGACGTTTGGGCGTCACCGCAGCAGAAGAGCGAGGCCACCCTCCCATGCCGGGCGGCCAGGGGAAGCCCTCGGGACTGCGGTACTCCTTAGTGAGGCTTTTGCGGACCCTGCCGATCCGATTCTTCATAAGCAGGCGTGGCAGCTGTGTGCTGGAGCCTGGATGTGCCCGAGGCTCCGGGACTCAGGGTGACGGCTGGTGCCAGTGAAACTGCGGGCCTGTGGGGAGATGCCACCTGGGCTGCTGCCGGGACCTCGGAGACCCCCTGCCGGGCTGGCCCTGCTCCTGGCTGCACACACCCCCTCCTGGGCGCACACCTCTCAGGACACCCACTGTTCCACGGCCGGCACGGGCATTGTTTGACCTGATTGAGAAGGTCAAGGTCGCGATGTTATGTTATCAGACTGGCGATCAGAGCTCATATTCCTGGATGAGGCCACAGCTGACTGTGTGTGATGGAAACATCTCACGCTATCTTGTGTCTGCCAGCTTGTGGTGTCACTCCAGATGGCACATGCAAAAATAACAGGACACTTTCCTCCTGGAGTGCGTCCGTGAGCGTGAGCGTGAGCGTGAGCGCGCTGTTAACCTGGTAGCAGCTCCTCCAGGAAGTTGAGCTCCCGGTTCTAATGAGCAGAAGCGATAGCCCCGCCTCCCCCTTTACAAAAAGGGGCATTAAAATGCTTCATTACTGCAAATTGCCGCTTGTTATTAATGTCATTACTGGTTGCGCACAAAGCTGCTGGCTCCCACCCCTCAGACGCTGTTCCCAGGATGGCTGGGGGGCTCTCCGGAGCAACCGAGACGGGAGGGTCGCCCTCGTTAACGCCAGAGTGGAGCTGCTTACATTTGATTACCTTGTTTAATGGAGTGTCGCATTTATTTACAAGACGACGTGATGAATTGCATTACGGCCACAATAAATCAGTTTGTAAAGACGGACATGTGGCTTGGTAAAGTGGCGCACGTACAAACTGGAGGTGAAGAGACTTGAATTCATTCTAATATTCTCCGCTTTACAAAATGCTGCTCGGAGAGCTGCCCGGGACTACACTGGGCGCTTCCCTTCTCGCAGTCTCTCCTCTTCTTTCATCACTGAGGCCCTGACCCTGAGCTTGGCTGAGGTTTGCATCGAGCAGTGATACAAGTATCCCTTCCTTCAACCTCTCAGCGTCTGCCTCTGAGAACCTTGCTGCATTGTTCCACAGACAGGCCCGGCCCCCGGGTTCCGTGCAAACACGGAGCCACAGTTCCACAGGCAGGCCCAGCCCCCGGGTTCCATGCAAACACAGAGCCACAGTTCCACAGACAGGCCCAGCCCCTGGGTTCCATGCAAACATGGAGCCACAGTTCCACATGCAGGCCCGGCCCCCGGGTTCCATGCAAACACAGAGCCACAGTTCCACAGACAGGCCCAGCCCCCGGGTTCCATGCAAACACGGAGCCACAGTTCCACATGTAGGCCCGGCCCCCGGGTTCCATGCAAACACAGGCTCGTCATTCCACAAACAGGCCACTCCCCCAAGCTCCAGGCTTCAATAGGTAAGACAGAAAATCACTGTGATGTCTGCTCACAGAACAGAATTCGCCGGTGCACTGGTGGGAAACTACATAACCACCCCCTGGGAGTGATCGCCAGGATGTACCCCCGTGGGTTCATGGGGTACATGGGGTTCATGTCGAGGGGCAGAAGAGCAAACGCGGAGGCAGCCACAGGTCCACCTGCTCGGGGCCACTTGTTTTCTGCTCCTCCTCTGCCCAGCCCCTGTGGCCACAGCTGTGGAACCAAGGGAACAAGGGAGAGGACGCCAGTGTGGGGCGGGGACTGCCCTTAGCAGCCATGCTGTGTTCACCTGCTCCCTTGGTCTCTGCATGCCAGTCCACCTGGAGAGGGGGCGAGGCAGTGGAGACACCTGTGTGCAGCGCAGCCAGGCTGAGTGGATCGTGTGGGGTTCACACACTCCCACAGCAGGACCTGCTCTTGGGATCCGTGAATGACGCATTGCACGAACATGGTGGACGACAAGCAGCGAAGGCCCAGTCAGTCATCGGCATGATTTATCCAAACCAATGGCCAATGGAAGTGTCCATGATTTCCAGAGTTTGTCTCCCTGGCGAGCCAGCCCTGTGTTACGCAGCACGTCCCAGGTTTGGCGAGAAGGCGTGGCCTCATTGCCCAGCTCTGCAGTCGGCTGAGTTTTCTCACCTGTGAACTGGGGATACAGCACCAAGGTTAACAGAGATGGGAAGAGGGTAGCTGCCTGGTCCAGTCTCTGCCTCTCTGTCTCCGCTTCGGGAATGCACGCAGGTCTCCGTCCAGGGGTGCACATCGCAAGCACTCCCCTGCACTCTGACGTCTGGCTGGGGCGTTCACTGTCCACTCACTGTCACTTCTGGTGAATCCCCATCGGAGACACTCCCAGGTGCCGTTCCTGTGTGGTCATGGGCAATGGGAGGCACTGGTCAGGGGAAGGAGAGGCTCTTCCACCGAGGGCCCAGGGAGGCAGGGTCCAGCGTGCTGCGTCTCAGACATGCATCGCAATCCCACGGTTCTGATCTCACTGGGCAAGCAGATGAACTTGACCTGGGGTGGCTGGCCGCTGCATGGAGGGCAAAATGGCGCAGAGGACTGTGGGGCGGTTTTGATTTTTCAAACAAGACCTAACCAGCATCCAAAGTGGGCAGCTGGGTGGGAATCTGGTGGGCTGAATGGGAAGAAGGACCGTGCACTGGACATTTTAGACATATTAATGAGGAAAATACTCGGAAGCTCATTTCATTCTGAGAATCGGGTTCTGGAAGACATGGAGAGGACAGAGGTCAGGCTGCTGGGGCAGTGGCCCCATCGGAGGGACACCCACCTGCCCTCGGCACCCTGCGGTGGTTCCTGGAGAAGGGAACCACCTGCCCCTCTGCTGCCGCTCCCAGCCCCGGGAGGCAGAGTGCAAGGCAGGGCCTGACCTTCCCAGCCATGGGTGTGATAACCGGAAGCTTCCTGGGGTTCCGGATCCCTGTGGAGACTTGATGTAATCGCGTGCAGAGGGCTGGAGACGTGTTCCCCCACCTTGGGGTGCAGCCCCTAGTCTTGAGCCCCACAGTATATGGTTCCCTCGGCTAGAAGGGCCCGGCGGTCAGCTCCCTGTGCCCACGGGACTCACGTGGAGGCTCAGCAAACCGCAGACAGGACGTGCTTGAAGAGAGAGGAATTGTATCCACCCTGAGCACGCACAGACTGGGCACGGTCTGACGTCTACTTACCCTGTGTTGGGTTTCTTGGGCAGTGTGGAGAAAACATGAAGGCAGGGTGTGGCCAGTGTGGCTGCAGAAACCACACTATTTTGCACAAGGACCTTGTTATCTGTGGGGCCCTGGTCTCCCCTCCCCTCCCCCAACCCTGATAGTGAAAGCTGGCCGTGCTGGGATGGGGACTCTACTTTCCAGGGCAACACCGGGAGGCAGCTTGGAGAGGGCCTCCCCGGCCGACCCGAGTGGGCAGCGGGGAGAGACTGTGGCTCGGAGCTGTGTGCAAGGTGCTGGGGGGGGGGGGGAGCTCAGCTTGCCCGCCCCGGCTTCAGGCTGCACTGCTTGAGTGGCAGGTGTACCTGGATGCTGCAGCAGCTGCCAATCTGTTCTGAGACCGTGGAGCCATCGCTCCTCTCCGGGAGCAGGGCTGCTCGCGCTCCGTGATCACACACGAGAGAAATCATTCCAGGCACCAGCAAAGGGCCTCTGATAAAAGAAAACATTTCAGCTCTCACAGCTCTGGAGTTCGCCCCGAAGCAAGAGCTTTGATGTATTTTTAGTCGCTTTCTTTATGTTTACAATTAATCCATGATTAGCTACAAGCAGTCTTGTGGCCAGTAGGGTACCACTGGACAGGTATTGGTTTCCTTCTTGCAAAAACAGCCTTTAAAAAAAAATCCTCGAATCCCACCTGGAAGAGCGTTTGCATGGTGCACTGCCGTTTCCAGAGAACTTTCTCACGCACAACCTCTTGAAGCTGACTTAATCCTCATGTGTGGTTTGAATCCCGCGAGCCTCTCTCTTCGGTAACGAGCAACATTAAGTTCCATTTAAAGGGACGCGGGGCGTGGGACGCGGAATCGTTGCCCCGGAGTCTCCTGACTTCATCTGGTGAAGTCCTGCCAGCACCTGACCACCAGGGGAGGACCCCGCCATCCCCGCCCCCCAGGACAGGGCGGGGCAGCCAGGAAGGACCGAGCTCCCCAGGCTGTTTCCTGACCTGGGTGAAGTGCACTCCCAGGGACACTCGAGCTCCATGTTAGGATGTAGGGCCCGATGGGGCCCTGCTCTGTTCTGGTTGGAATCTCTTCACATACAAAAGACCACAACCAGTAGAAGGCAAATTTGAGCCGCAGGAGCGTCGGCTTTGTTTCACTTCCTCTTCCTGTGGGTTTGTAGAGGCGCATGGAGGTGCACCTGCCTGTCAGACCTGCCTATCACCAGACTGCCCCTTCGTTCCGGGCGTGCAGGATGGACCCCAGCCCGGTCCCGAGAGGCTGCGCTGTGAGGTTGGAAGGGTGGGGGACAGTGTCTGGGGGGCACTGGGAAGCCAGGCTCCCGCCTTTGCTTCTCCAGGACCGTGCCCTTGGGGGTGTCCCCGTGAGAAGGCTGCTGGCACCTGCTCTCGGGCTCACCTGTCTCTTCTGGGGTGGGCTCAGTGAGGCCTCACTCTCCAGCTCACCTGCCGTCCTGGTGAGGAGCAGAGGGGGGCTGAGGCCCCAGGCAGGGAGGCAGAGTCCTTGTGGCAGGCGGGGCTGCCATCAGATAACCCGGAGCCGGCCTCGTGGGTGCGCTGGCTGCTGTCCAGGAAGGGCCGCAGCTCCCTCCCTTCTTGGCACTCTCTCCACGCCAAGGCAAGGAGCTGTGGGGTGAGCTCCATGTCTCTCACCTCCCCCCGCCCCGCCCCACTCTGCCTGGCTTCCCCCTCCGGCTCCCCTGCCTCCCTGCCTCCCCCTGCTCTGCCTGGCGTCCCCTCCGGCTCCTCTGTCTCCCTGTGTTCTCCTGGGACCACCCCTGGTTTCCTTTCCTTCCATTTTTAGCCAACTTCCACTTACTCCTTTTTTCCCCAAAGAAGCATTCATTTAATGAGTACAACTTTCATACGCACAACTTCTTTAGAATCATAAATGATTCTTCCCATCATACCCGCCCTCCCACACCCACTCCCACCCCCACCTCCTCCTCCCTCTCCCATTCCCAGGCCCAGTCTCCATTAAGGAAAAAAACAAAAACCTTCCTCAGCAGGCAAGACAAGGGCTGTTCAAGTCATCGCTTCTCAGAGAGTCAATTTCACTTCTACAGATTTCCCTTTAGGTGCTCTGTTAGTTATCACAGATCAGGGAGAGCATATGGTGTTTGTCCCTTTGGGACTGGCTTGTTTCACTAACTATGATGTTTTCTAGATTCTTCCATTTTGTTGCAAATGATTGGATTACTTTTTTTTAAACCACTGTGTAGTATTCCTTAGAGTATGTATCCCAAAATATTTTTATCCAGTTGATGGGCATTTAGGTTGATTCCATGTCTTAGCTATTGTGAATGGAGCTGCAATGAACATGGAGGTAGAGAAGGAGCTAAAACCAATCCCTGGATCAGGGACAGTCTCTTCAACAAATGGTGCTGGGAAAACGGGATTTCCACATGCAGAAGTGTGAAGCAGGACCGTACCGTATACCTTACACAAAAATCCACTCAAAATGCATTAAAGGCCTAAATCTATGACCTGATACTATCAAATTACTAAAGAACATTGGGGAAACTTTGCAAGACATTGGCACAGGCAAAGAGTTCTTGAAACAGACCCCAGAGGCACAGGCAATCAAAGCCAAATCAATAAATGTGATGACATCAAATTGAGAAGCTTCTGTACTGAAAAGAAACACTAAGGGAAGTGAAGAGGCAACCGACAGAATGGGAGAAATTATTTACAAACAGTGCAACTGACAAAGGATTAACAACCAGATATATAAAAGATCAAGGAACTCCACAACAACAAAACAACCCAGTGAAGAAATGGGCAAAGGATTTAAACAGACATTTTTCAAAAGAGGAAATCCAAATGGCCAACAGACACATGAAAAAATGCTCAGGATCACTAGCCATCAGGGAGATGCAAATCAAAACCACCCCAGTTAGAATGGCTCACATACAGAAATCAACAAGCAACAGATGCTGGCAAGGATGTGGGGAAAAAGGTAACTTAATCCACTATTGGTGGGAATGTAAACTGGTAAAGCCAATATGGAAGCCAGTATGGAGAAACCTCAGAAATCTTAATATAGGCCTACCATATGACCCAGCCATTCCACTCCTTGGAATTTACCCAAGGGAAATGAAATCAGCAAATAAGAGTTGAGTGTACCCCAATGTTTATTGCAGCTAATTTTCTCTTATAAGTACTAGAGTGAGAAAGGACTTGAAAAATCTCTAACAACAGTGTTAGAGGTCTGTTTGTCTACAGGAGATGGGACAGATGGGGATGAACAGCGAGCTATGTGGGGACAAACCCCGCTCCCCCCTGTCCTGGGCAAACCTGGGCCTCAGGTTCTCATCTGCACAGTGCGGCCCCTCATGTGGCCAGCAGGTGGCTCAAAGCCTTGACCCCCGCGAGGCCCATAGAGCAGACCGGAAGCGGGGTGAGGGTGCTGGTAGATGCAAGCCGCTGTCACTCGGGACACCAGCTCTGGTGTCGCGCTTAGAGAAATCTGCACGGGGCAGGCCCAGGCCAGCCTCCTAAGAGCCCAGGAAGCCGAAGCTGGAGCCGCCCTCTGTAGACTGTGAACGTTGGGTGTGTTGAGCCAGGAGAACCGTTGAGCAAAGGAAACGTTTCTCTACAGGGGACACAGCCCTAATTTGTAAATGATACGACCTTCAAATTTTTACATTTTTGCAACTTTACATCATTCTCCCCGACATTGATGAATCTGGCAAAAATCCAGTTTTGCACACTCTGGGGCTTCTATTTAATTGAAAAGAACCCACAAAGTGCAAGTGAACTCCCTTTCCTTCCTTCCTCCCTTTCCTACCTCTGCTGGAAACGTCAGGGTCCACTTGGGAAATTTCCATTCCAGGAATTTCTTATGAAGTTGCGGGAGACAAACGAGGTGCCTGGACCCAGCTAACAGTGTTTTTGCAGCTTGGAAGATCACGATAAAGACCTGGAGTCATGCAGGCTTCTAGGCTTGTGGCTGATGTGAAACTTCCTTAATTGGGAGTTTGGGCAACATTTACAGGTCCTAAATCAAGCAGTGTGGCGAGAGACACTTGGCTGATAGCAGACACGTATATGTACATTATACTCGAAGTTAGTGTGTGGAGGGACACCAGGCCCCTAACGCAAAACGGAACATGAATATCCCATTGCAGAAATGGGCTGCAGGGGCCTGCACTGTGGTGGAGCAGGTAAAGCCGCCTCCTGCAGCGCCGGCATCCCATGTGGGTGCTGGTTCGAGTCCTGGCTGCTCCACTTCGATCCAGCTCTCTGCTATGGCCTGGGAAAGCAGTAGAAGATGGCCCAAGTGCTTGGGTCCCTGCACCCACATGGGTGACCCAGAAGAACCTCCAGGCTCCTGGCTTTAGATTGGCTCAGCTCCGGGCATTGCGGCCATTTGGGGAGTGAGCCAGTAGACCGAAGACCTCTCTCTCTCTCTGTCTCTCCTTATCTCTGTAACTCTGCCTTTCAAATAAATAGTTCTGGGAAAAAATGTGCAGCGTTCCTAGCACACAGCATGCAAAATGATGCTCCCAACTACGCAGCACTTCACGACACACAAATGGGACCCGTGGGGCCGGTGCTCGAGAGCCTGCAGAGGCTAGGAAGCCATCGATCACGCCCCTGGGTCAGTGTTCCTTCCTCCCATGCCTGCTTCCACCCCTCCTGTCATAGTGGGAGCTGGGCCTCACCTGGTGGGAAGAGAGGTGGTTTAGGGGAGGCAGGTTTCCCCTCGCTCTCCCTGCAGACCAGACCTCAGAAGTCCCTGCCATCTCCCACAGGCCCAACGTGGTCACTGCACCAGGAACACACGGCAGGACAGGGCCTCCCAGCCAGCGGGGCTGAGCCCTCCTCCCTCCCTCCCCAGCAAGGGCACCGATGGGAGGCTCCACGCCTGAGCGCCAAGTGCTCTGTCTCCACCCCAGGTAGCAGAGGTGGGAGCCTCGTGGGAATCCGGCCTGAGGTTGCCTAGTAACCGTGGTAGCTGGGGGGTGGAAAACTTCAGGCTCCCCCTGTTACCCTTGCAGCACCTCCGGGCTGCCAAACAGTTCGCCGCCCTGGAAGGGCTGTTGGAGGAACAGCAGGAACACCCGAATCTCCAGCCCCGCTAACCACGAAACGTCCAAGGGCGGGAGTCGCCGTGGGCTGTTACAGTGCCACCGTGGGTGCCACCCAACAAATAGAACGCCTGGACCTGACCAGATGGCCTCCGTGCAGGTCGGCGCTGTTCACCGCCTCGTGCTGCAAGTTCACCTGTCAAGTAGGAAGCCATGGATGCTACACGCGTGTGGGTCTCCCCTTATCTTGGGGCTGTCAGACTGCAGATTCTCCCCTCATGGAGAACACGCTTTCTGTTCTCACTGTCCTGGCAGCAGGGGCTGCTTTCTCTCTGTGCTGGGGGGGGGGGGAACGGGAGGGGAAACGGCCCCCCCCCAGTGCAACCAGACCCCCCACCCCGATGCAGGACCACAGCAAAACTGCAGTTCAATGATGCGCTTCGCAGCTCCAGCTCCCCCCATCCTCACCGCGTCTCCTGCCGATGGCTGTGTCAGGTCTCCCGTTCTTTGTCCCTCCTCCGCCCCACCCTGGCTGCACTGCGGGCACCAACTCACCTCCCAAGCAGGCTTGCAGTGCCATCTCCCAACCAACCGATTGGCCGTGCCGTTAAAGAGGGGCTGATTTATGGGCAGACCCAGCGGCAGAGCTCAGGACAGCGACAGACAGGGCAGGAGACAGACAAGGGAGCCCTGGAGCGCACCTCTCCCTCTGCCCAACCTCGTGTTCTTTCTCTCCCTCTCTCCCTTTTTATCCTCTTTCCCTTGCAAAGCAAACATAGAAAATCAGCCAGCCAGCAGAGCTGCAGCGTGCATGTTGTTCCTGGCTAGGGGAGGACGGCGCAGGGCAGCGCGAGCGAGCGCGGGGCGCCATGCGCCTCCACCAGGCTTCGTTATTCGAGCAGCACTCAATCAAACGTGGCCCCGCGAGCAGAGAGTAATGTTGGCGAATCATCCGGGGGGCCTTTTCCTGTGTGTGAGTGGTACCCATCTGTCAGCTGTCAATGCCAGGGAGAGATATACAGGGCTGTCACTTCTCGTCAACCAGCACTGGTGAAGCCTTTTGCAGCTGCTACACGACACACACCGTCCGTGTGGATGCTTCCAGCTCCCCGGGCCTGCCGGGTGAAAGGGAGAAGAGAGACGTCAGGGCAGCTCGCGGCAACCGGCGGCCGACACACGCAAGGACAAGCGCACTGTGTCCTTAAGAAAAAAACAAGAAGAACATTTTTTTAAAAAGCCTCTTTGAAGGTCATCTTACGCTACGTTGTCCCCAGAAAATGGGTTCCAGGGCTTGGGGAACCCACAACGGGAACGGAAATTCACACCCCAGTAAATGAATGCATTCAAGGTGGAGATTGTGACACATATTTTTTAGGTCGTCAGGACGTGAGGAGGGCGTTTTTTATGTTCTTCCCTCTCTAGGAGATCATGCATATTCATACAAGTTTGTGTTTTGTAATAAAGACCGAACGTGTGTTTGTCACACAGGGATGAACGCCCTGAACCTTGGGCGAGTCCACCCTATATTAATGTGGATGTTAAAAAGCGGGTTAATTTTGATATGGAAACACTCTATTAATCATCGCTCGGGTGTTCCTGCAGACATCGCAGTGTGTTTATTTATAGGGTGACTTCTACTTAACTGAATTATTTCAAAGTCGCCGGGGTCCTGGTTTTGGGGTCCTGAAGAAAGTGCTTTGTACAACACCTGCCCCCGTCACATTGCCCCTAGGCATCCTTGGCAGACTTCAGTCTGCTGGCTCTTCAGTTGGCTTCCTTTCGGGAGGTATTGCAGGATTTGGGTGTGCTTTCCGTTCTCTGGAACAGCTAGAAGAAGTCGCAGAGGAGGCTCACCTAGGTCTCGGAATTCTTCGTTTGAGTAAGGGTGAGCCATGGAGCTCTTGGGAAAGTGTAGACGTGATGTCAGTCCCTGACGGAGAAGTGCAGGCAGACGGGCCCCGGTGCCGCTGTGTAAGAGCCTGGTGATCACGAGGGCTGCTTCGCGTCCATCGCGGAAGGCGCGCGCAGGCTGGGGCAAGAAAAACCAGCATCATTCGGGACGCTGGCTGCGTCTGGGGAGAGACCGCGGAGGCACGGTTGCTTTTCCTGGCGCACAAAAGCCCACGCGTCCTGCATGGAGTGAGCATGTGATTGAGGAGAAACAAGAGAAACTGATGAGCCATGTCCACGGAAGCCTGGCCCAGGATGCCCGGGGAGCCTGCAGGCTAAGCACGAAGTCACAGTCCCTCTATTCACGGAGGCTGTAATGAAGTCACAAGACCACATGAACAGGCCAATGAAAGTCGAATTAGCTGTTTTTTGTTTTTGTTTTTTTTTTTAGCATGGACCACTTCATGAATCTGCTTACAGAAGTGCCCAAGTGCACCTTGGGAGAGAAAGCAGGGCAGTGCTGTTTGGATGGGACAGGGTGCGCTAAGCAATGTCCTTATAGACGTGTAAGAGGGGATCCGTCACTTCTGGCCCAAGATGCAAACAGACCCTGCGTCTGCAGGCTGCACGCGGGCGAGAAAGCTTGGCGGGCGGCTGCTGTAACAAATCGCGTACCCTTCGACTTCCCACAAATGGATTGTCTCGCAGCTCTGGAGGGAGCACCTCCCTGTGACAGCCGCTTCAGGGTTCCTCCGTGGGGGCCCTGGCTGCTCCGGCTTCTGGAAGCTGCCTGCTCTCCTGGTGCCCGGCTGGCCCCCTCTTCAAGGCCAGCAGCTTCCCCTGGTGTCCGCTCCCCAGCCCCACTCCCACTCCCTCTCTCCACGTAAACATGCTTTCACTCTGCCTCCACCATCACTTACCCTGCTCTGACTTTGGCCCTCAGCTCCCCCTCCTGAGAGCCCTGGGACCAGAAGGAGTCGCTGGGCAGTGCAGGGCAGAGCCCCCATCTCAAGGTGCCAACGCCGTCACGGGTGCACCATCCCCTCTGCCAGGTGGGGTAGCAGAGTCCTTGCTTGGCGGGGAGGAGGGCGGTCAGGGACATTGCCCAGCCACACACAGGTGGCAACGACTTTGCAGCGGAAGCTGAGACTACAGCGCCCACGGCACAGCGGGAGGAAGCCGCACAGGAAGCAGCTTCCTTGAGCTAAGGGGTGGGGAGAAAAAGGGGTGTAGACAAGTACGACAAAAGCTGGGACCCTGTCACAGGGTTGCTGAATCCAGCACCAGAGAGCGAAGAATCCAGGGCTGCGGACATCCACTCAGTGTGCAAGAAAACTCTCTAATAAAGACCTCAATGCAGAGCAGAGGGAGGAAGGGGCGCGCTCTCAGGTGCTAGGAAGCTCCAACATACCTGGGCAATGAGGCTGCAGGCAGCCTTCCCAGCCTCCTGGTCTGAGACCCGCAAACCCTTCTGTTGTCACAATGGGGGCCCCTCAGGGATGCCCAGGCTTGTCAAAGGCTGGAGTGGTCTACTGGTCCCTCTGTGTTGGCTTCACCTCCACGATGCACTGAGACGGGGGCGGTAGTCAGATGGTCGCGAGAGCCCGCAGAGCATGGAGGCTTTAGGGTTAGAGGCGTCAGAGCGAGCCTGGCCCTGTTCTGAGAGCTCTGATGCCTCCACCTTGTGTGTCAAGCAGCACGCGGGACACGGGCAACGAACCCCAGTGTTTACATCGGGATTTACAAATCCCAAGGCGCCCAGGAGGACAATTCAAGGAGCTGAAGAAGAGAAAGGGGGTAATCGTGCACCCTGGGCTGTTGCTGCCCCAGGTGCTGCTGAGGGGCCCGGCACAGAGACGTCAGCAAAGGCAGCCGCGGGTGCCGCAGGTGCACAGGAACCCACGTTCCTAGGGCACGAATCTTCCAGCGCTGCGCGGCAGAGGAGGCCTCCTCCGTGCCTCGTCCCTGCCTCGTCCAGCTCGGACATCGGACATTGCCAAGGCCTTCCTGCCGGGGGAGGCTGGGGGGGACGGGCCTGCGTGGGAGTGGGAAGATGGGGAGGGGCGGAGACTCCAGGCCCTGGGATGGGGATCCCTGGGGAACCGGATCTTTATAAACGCGGTCGTTCTGAGGCCCGTGGCTCCTGGGACCTGGAGAAGCCTGTTCCACAGGGCGTCCTGCAGAGCAGAGCAGCCAAGGGCGGCATGGTGGAAGCCACTGTGCTCCACAGGGCACCACGACTTCTCACCGCTGGCCTGCTTCCCGCCCTCCTCTCTTCCCTTCTTCCTCCCCCTTCTCTGGCTCCTCCCTCCCTCCTCCTCTCTTCCCTCTCCCTCCTTCCCTGCCTCTTTCCTCATGGCCTCCCCCTTCACGTCACTGCTGTGGACACAGGCAGCTGTTTGAATTCTCCATCTTCTCACGGCCCTGTGAGACTGGGATCTCCTTGGCTGAGAGGCAGTGGACGCTCGTACGGCAGCAGGTGGCTCTGGAACCTGGAATCTTCCTCACAGGAGGCTGCCTTAGGGCTTCTGGGTTTCTCCAGACCACGGGGCACCTGTGCACGGCCAAAGCCCCCGTGTGGGCCCCGCCAAGTCCTCACTGCCCGACCCACCTCCAGCTCACACCGTGCTAACCGGCAGATCCTACCCTGGCTGGGGAGTGTTTGAATCCCAAGATTCTTAGCATTATGGGACACTCAGTAAATTGCAAATATTTGGCAGAAAAAGTCATAAACTAAAATAAGATGCAAGCTTGGGAAGACAAGGCAAGAAACACATTGTGTGCATCAATGTTTGTATTAGTAAAATAGAACTAAAGGAGCAAAATTGACAGCAATAAATTTTTCCAACCAGCCGTGGTTATTTTGCAGGTTGAGATCTGTGCGAACACCAGGAGACCGTTGAGAAGCAGTGCCAGTCATTTCACACCGAAGAAAAGCACCTTACAACCAAGCCATCGGGGCATTCCTTCCTTCCGGAGCTACCTGGCACCTTGCAATTTCCTCCTCGGGAGAGGGAATAGAGAGACAGCATTAGATTAACAGCGATGACGATGCCTGTGGCTGAAACTTAGTTTAGTTCTGTACAAATGGGCGATGTCCCAGTGGTCCACTGGAGCTGCAAGAACCCCAGAGGTCCGGGCAGGACCACTGCAGCATCGCAGCATTTGTGTTCCACTCTCCAGGGAGACGGCTCCTTGGAGAGGGGCGGTCTCCAGGGGTTACCCCCGGTTACCTCTGTGCTTGCTCCGTGGCTGGTCTAGAGCCACAGCCCCCGTCTCAATACGAAGATTAGCAATTCAATCCAAAACCAGGGAAAGGAGTCCTGTAGCCATTTCATCAAAGACGATGCATGAGTGACCACACAGAACATGAGCATTCCGCCTACATTGCATTAAGGCAACAAACATTAAAACCACAGTGCAATGTTGCTTCTCTCCCAGCAGCATGACCACCATAAAGACGATGTACAATAGAGACTTGGCAAGGGTGTGAAGAAGCAAGACCTCCACACACTGCTGCCAAGAGCTACAGCCCTACTGGGAAATTGGCAGTTTCTTCAAAAATTAAATACACATTTGTGACACTGCTCACCGATTCCGCCCGTGGGTGGTGACCCGAGGGTGTGGAAGGCAGGCATGTTGACAAAGAGTCACACAGGAGTGCTCCACACAGCATTCTGCATGACACAGACCAGCAGCTGCCTGGGAGTGGGCACCCTGGGGAGTGGTGGGAACGGCACAACACTGACTATGGCGATGGGTGCACAAGTTGGCCAGTTTACTAAAACTTGAATAATTTCACACTGGCAATAAATGAACTACAAAATACATTTCTCTCTCTGTCTCTCCCCCTCCATGTGTAAGTGTGTGCATGAGTGTGTGTGTTGTGTGTGTTAACAGTACAGTCACACTGGGAAGAGGCTAGCGCCTTTTCCCTCCAGTTAGACTGGAAATGCCATAAGCTTGGGCCATCCCGAGTGGCCTCGCCCCAGGATCTGGGGCTAACTCGCTCTGTGGTGAACACTGCTCTGATCCCATCTAACAAGTCTCAAAAGCCAGACCTGAAAGGAAGAACCTACTTCAAACAACTTAGCTGCACCTTAAGGGAAAAAAAAAGCTTAAAAATATGTTCAGAAATAGAAAAATAGACACGACCAAGCAGGGCAACAAGTAGGAAGTCCAGCTGACACTCAACAAAGGTGAGCAGGTGTGCAAAGAGGCAGGAAACTCACGTCGTCCTCAGAACGGAAAACGTCAGTCGACTGAAATGGATCCATAACAGTTAGACTCAAAAATGCTAGAGCTACTATACAAGGGCGTTGATAAGTTATCACAGCTGAATTCTATGTGCTTAAAAAATTAAACAGCAAACACTTAGCACAGAGATTAGATGCCACTGGGTACACCCGCACCCTACCTTGGCGTGCCTGGGGTTGAGTCCCTTGCTCCACCCTCAACCCCAACTTCCATTCACGTGCCCCCGGGAGGCAGCAGTGACGCTCCAGCAGCAGGGTCTCTGCCCCTCCCGTGGGAGCCGTGGACGGGACTGTTGGTTCCAGCGTTGGCCCAGCCCTGCTCTGCAAGCATTTAAAGGGGTGAACCAGCAGATAGGAAGCCTCTCTCCCTCCCTCTCTCTTCCCTCTCTCCTCCCTCTCTCTCTGTCTCTCTGTCTCTCTCTCCCTCCCTCCCTCTCTCTCTCCCTCTCTCCTCCCTCCCTCCCTCTCTCCCTCCCTCCCTCTCTCTCTCCCTCTCTCCTCCCTCTCTCTCTCTGTCTTCTCTCCCTCCCTCCCTCTCTCTCTCCCTCTCTCTCTCTGTCTCTCTGTCTCTCTCTCCCTCCCTCCCTCTCTCTCTCCCTCTCTCCTCCCTCTCTCTCTGTGTCTCTCTCTCCCTCCCTCCCTCTCTCTCTCCCTCCCTCCCTCTCTCTCTCCCTCCCTCCCTCTCTCTCTCTCCCTCTCTCCTCTCTCTCTGTCTCTCTCTCCCTCCCTCTCTCTCTCCCTCCCTCCCTCTCTCTCTCCCTCCCTCCCTCTCTCTCTCTCCCTCTCTCCTCTCTCTCTGTCTCTCTCTCCCTCTCTCTCTCCCTCCCTCCCTCCCTCTCTCTCTCCCTCCCTCCCTCCCTCTCTCTCTCCCTCCCTCCCTCTCTCTCTCTCCCTCTCTCCTCTCTCTCTGTCTCTCTCTCCCTCCCTCTCTCTCTCCCTCCCTCCCTCTCTCTCTCCCTCTCTCCTCTCCCTCTCTCTCTCTGTCTCTCTCTCCCTCCCTCTCTCTCTCTCTCTCCCACCTCCCTGTCCCTTGGCCTCTAAAACAAATAAATCATTTTTCAAATGTTATCGGACATGCATGACATTACACAGAGCCCTCTGACCTTGAGAGATGAAAACTACAATGGCTGAGCAAATTTTTAAAAAATTAATAATAAGACATGCAGAGAAAAATAATTTTAAAAGATGAAACCGAATTATGGAATAATTTCAATGCTAAAACCTTTTTTCAAATTTAATAAAAAGTAAATCCATAACTACATGCAGCACACAGAACCACAAGTACACGAAACTGAAGAAAACCCCGCCAGGTTACAGCACAATAAAACTACACAGAACCAGCTCTAGATCTACAATTTCATGAACAGCAGAAGGGACGGGCCTGTTGATTACAGAGGAACAAAGATGACAACTTGCACAAATGAAGAGGCAACGGAGCAGCCTCTCTAAAACACTGGAAGAAAGTCAACCCAAATTTCTACATCCAGTAGTGAAAATGCTTTCAAAGAAATGAGAAGTAAAACCTTTGTAAAACTTACAAAAACTGTCTACAGCAGTAGAAGCCCAATGCAACAGTATGTCATTGCCATAGATCCATGGTACAAGAAATGTGAGTGAAACAGTGAAGACATTCAGGCAGGAAGAGAATGACACTAGATAGAGATGTAGCTTTGCACAAAGCAGTTCAGGGCACTGGAAATGGTAATGTAAGTTCCTTTCTTATACACACACACACACATATATGTATATATATATTTATACACATATATACATATATATGAAATGGTGTAGCACTTGAAGGCAAATTGCAAAAAAACTAAGAACAATAAAAGATAACAAAGGAGATAAATGAAATTGTAAAATATCTTTAAAAAGAAAAAAGTAAAAAGGAAACAAAGAACAGATGAAACAAGTCTAAAAAAAATGAGGTGGCAGCACTAAGCTTAACTATTTAATAATAAAACTAAACATAAATGGCTTAAATACTGTTTTAAAGGCTGAGGTATTCTGTCGGATGAAAGAGCAAGAGCCAACTGAATGCTGCTTGCAGTAGATGGATTTTTAAAATAAAGGTAACGGATGTTCCAAGGACAAGTGTGGAAAGAAGAAGCACCAAGGGATAGAATTCTTCCTACAGGAGGGGACTGGAGGGCAGTGCTGCGCAGCGAGCTAGGCCGCCACGTGTGGTGCTGACATGTCTTATCCCAGTGTGGGTTTGAGTTCCAGCTACGCTGCTCCCAACCCAACTTTCTGTTAATGCACCTGGAAGACACCAAAACATGGCTCAAATGCTTAAGGCCCTCACGCTCATGTAGGAGACCAGGATGGAACTCCCGGCTCCTGACTTCAGCTGGGCCCAGACCTGCCTGGCTATTGTGGCCATTTGGGAAGTGAACCAGTGAATGGAGGCTCTCTCAGTCTCTCTCTCTCTCTCTCTCTCTCTCTCTCAGTCTCTCTCTCTCTCTTTCCTCCTTCCCTCCCCCCCTCTTTCCCTCCTTCTCTGCTGCTCTACTTTTTAAATAGATAGATACATCTTTTGAAAATGTGAAGTGGCTTCATTATCAAAAAGTAGGTACCAAAACAAAGACTGTTACCTAGATGAAAAAGTCCATTTTGTACTAATAAAAGACTCAATGCAGAGCACAAAAATATCCTAAATTTTTATGTATGTAACAACAAAGTCTCAAAATACATGAAGTAAAAATTGGTAGACATACCAAGAGGGGGTTAGTACTGTGGCACAAGATTAAGCCACCGCCTGTGATGCCAGTATCCCGTATCAGAGCGCTGGTTCATGTCCCAGATGCTCCACTTCCAACTCAGCTCCCTGCTGTGTGGCTGAGAAAGCAGCAGAAGATGCCCCACATTCTTGGGTCTCAGCCACCCACATGGGAGACTCAGACAGACTTATAGGCTCCTGGCTTTGATCTGGTCCAGATATGCTGGTCATTCGGGAAAGTGAACGAGCAAATGGAAGATTTTTTTCCTCTCTCTGTCTCTGCCTTTTTCTCTATCACTTTATTTCATATAAATAAAATAATTTTTAAAAAAATACAAAGATAAATACACAATTCAAAATTATATGCAGAGATTGCAATATCCCTCTTTCAATAATTGTTCAAACAAGGAGACTAATCAATAAGGATATAAAAGATGTGTACATTATAAACCAATATCATCCAGCTGATTTGTAGTAAATCTCACCTCACGACAACAGGATATGCATTCTTTTAAATTTCGCACAGGGTATTTATCAAGATAGAAGATATTCTAGACCTAAATTCTTTCTAAAATCTCAAGATGGGCCGGCATTGTGACAAAGCTCATTAAGCCACTACTTGGGTCTCATCACCCTGTCTTTGATCCAGCCTCCCACTGTGCATATCAGGAGACAGAGGATCATGGCTCTATGTGCTTGGTCCCTCCTGTCCATGGAGCAGACACAGAAGGAGGTCTAGGATCCTGGTTTTTGCCTTGTCTGTCTTTGGCTGTTACAGACATTTGGGGAATGAATCAGCAGATGGAAGATACTTCTCTCTCTCTCTCTCTCTCTCTCTCTCTCTCTCTCTCATTGAAGCAGATGAAAATAAAATTAAAATTAAAGCAAGTCTCAATAAATACACAAACATTTAAGTCAAGATATACCCCTGACCAAATGGGAATCCAGTTAGAAATCAATAACATAAATATTGCTGGAATGTTCACAAATATTTGCCAACTAATGACGTTTCTTAATGACACATGGGTCAAAGAATAAACACAAGCAAAGACTAGGAAGGAGTTTGAATGTGATGGGAACACAACATGAAAAGGAGCGCCCTGAGAGACCTGCCCTACCCACCGGAACTAGAGCTGCTCTCAGTCTTTCTCCAGAGCATCCCTAATTTTAATCGCTTCCATGAAATCCACTTTCATCTAATATGTTACTATTAGCCCTTCCGCTTGTCCATGGTATTCTTCTTTTAGAATGGAGAGCGCACCTGAGCAAAACACTTTCCCGTTTATCACTGCATTCCCAGGGCAGCGCCTTGCACCGGGAGTGTTCAGTTGAATGACTGAATGACCACAAACCAGGCATCAGGAAGAATAAGAACAGGGGGAGGCAGAGGAAAGTCTCTCTGTGTCAGACCCAAGGCATGGATGAGGGTGGCACAGGACTTTGCCCCACCCGAGAATAAGCTGGAAGGAGAGAGCTCCAGAAACTCACCTGGCGAGCAGAGCGCGTCAGAGCTGTCAGGCCACGTCCACGGCTGCTCTCGTGAGACTTTGGCAAACGGAACAGGAGAACGGGATTCCTAAAGCTAAACCCACTGACTGCAACTGGTGCTGAGAACCATGAAGCGCAGAGTGGCTGTGACATGGATGCCCCTCGCAGCCGGGTCTCCTCTCGCTCCCGCTTGCATTGGGCCCCTGCCTGGGTGCTGGTGTGTGGGGTCCTGATTTCATGGCATTACCACCTCAACGACTAGTGGGTGACTTGGAAATTCTTATCGGTATGGCATGCAGGTACTGTGGTGATAAACACAGTATGAATAAAATTAACATATTGCAAACCAAATTAAGTAATAAGTAAATCTCTCAAGGGTTTATACAAATCTCATAAACAAGCAGGAGTTGAACAGAGAGCTTGGATTAATGTATTTAAATCAACCTCAAATAAACCTGAACTCAGACTCTGTCAAGGTAACGATAGTCTACAAGGACCTGCTGTCTTATCAAGATGCCCTTGATGACCTTCTGACAGAATCACGGAGACCTTAGGCACGGCCAGCTGTCATGTTGCTAACAGTGGTGTGAAAGAAAGCACGGCAAAGACACGAACACACACACGCACATCCATGAACACGTGTGCACACCCATGCATCTAACACATGTAACATGTCCATGTACACATACACAAAGGTCTGCCGTGTGCACACATACAATACACATGTATGTGCAGTTCCATATCAGCCCACGTACACGCACCACGTGTATCCATATACATACATGTGTGCACTGACGTGACCACAGGATACAGCCACATGCTGGTGGGAACCCTCTAGACCGAGCAGGGCTTGGGTGCAGAGAGCCGACCCAGGGCAGGGCAGGCCTTCAGGAACCCAACGCTGTCTGCCCACGGAGCTGCTGAGGAGCAGGCCTCTGACCCCCACCCCGGGAGGCGCAGGGGGAGAGTGCCCGCAGGGTCCATGAGGCACTGGTCTGCAATTTGAACACAGACTTCAGGTGGCATTGCAGACAGAAATAATTGTTGAGGGTTTATTTGCTTGCTTAAAAGAGACAAAGAGAGAGACAGAGAGAGAGGTCTTCTACCTGATGGCTCCCTGCCCAGATGGCTACATTGGCCAGGGCTGGGCCAGGCCCAAGCCAGGAGCCCAGAACTCCATCTGGTGTCCCACACGGGTGGCAGGGGTCCACTGGTGCTCAGCAGGGATGCCTGGCTGTGCGCGGCCTGGCAGGTGAGCACCGTGTCCTGGGGAGGTGAAGGTATTGGGGACTCAGCTGAGCCCCAGTGGTCACCAGCTCCCACTTACCCCACAGCTCCGCAGCCCAGGCTAAGGTCTGGTTCCCCGGGATGTGTTCATGTTTGACCCGGGGACCACTTGGGTTTGCAAACCAGAGCAATGTACAAAATAAGTCTTTTAAAAAACATTGCTATTGTCAGTATTGCCTTGAATACATAAGAACATATGTTATAATCATATATAAGAATTATATTAGTTATTACAATAACTATATGGTAATAACATAATTAAATGTGATTTCAATATTATTTAAATCTATTATTTTAAATAATCAATTTGAAATCATTAATATAATCAGCTATAAGTACAAATAATCAGTGGATGAGCGCATTTTTTACAAAAATACATATACCTAGAAGCACAGACACCCTGTAGTGTTGATAAATTCCCCAAAATGACGCTTAACTAATTGTACATTTAAATTAAACACACGGTGTGAACCTCTTCAGAGTCCTGGCTTCACCCAAGCAGTTTGTCCGCGTGCACACGGATTCCTCTGCCTCCCTTGTCCAGTGGTATCAGTGAAATGTCAGCGGACTTGACTTTCAAAGTCCAGTTGAGAAGCCACACTGCTTAGGGTCAAGGCAGCTTTCATGTATGCGGAAGTCTGAAGTTTCGGGAGAGTCCCCTTCCGCTGGCCCTCGGGCCGGGTGCCCCGACCTGCGAGTGGACCCGCCTGTGACAGGCCCTGCCATCCCACCAGCCTCTCACAGCCCGGCTTTGCTGGCCAGCTGACCCACTTCTACCCAGACACATGGTGCAAGTCAGACTGAGAGACCATGAAGCTTAGTTAATATTTAAAACATTTTGATGCTCAGATAAAAGGGGATTCAAGTTGTCACCAATTAGTAGGAAAAGCCTAATTATTATACAGACCTATGATCCTTTATAAGTAGGAACATTAAAGGAATCTAAGAGCTATCACTTTTTATGAAAGAGCAGATGGCCTGAATTAGACCCCTAAAATATAATGAGTGTGTGCGAGTGTGTGTGTGTGTGTGTGTGTGTGTATGTGCACGCATGTATCACTAAACAGGAATCTTTCTCCAACCACTGTTGGAGAAAAAGAGACGGGAACAGAGACACAGTGTCAGTGTCTGACCGTGCGTGAGGATTTATCCACACAAAACACCGTCTTCTTTCCAGACTCTAACCACTTGAGAGTGTTCTTCACTCTAAGTCATTCTGTTTCAGTCTCGGTAAGTCAAGCTCAGCGGATACCCACCGAGTGCCTGTACAGCCCGTGCACGCAGACCTCGCTTCCCCAGGGGCTCACGGCCCAGCAGCATGGGGGGACAGAGGAGCGCCCCCGCATGCCTGGGGATGGTCCTCCACCCTGATTTCCCACCTTGCCCCCCACTGCCTGATGGGAAGGAGCAGGATCTCTTGGGGCAGTGCAGTTTCTTCAAACTCAGCAGCAAAACCCAGTATAGTAACACGTGCGTGCAGTACAGTAACACGTGTGTGCAGTACAGTAACACGTGTGTGCAGTATAGTAACACATGTGTGCAGTATAGTAACACGTGCGTGCAGTACAGTAACACGTGTGTGCAGTATAGTAACACGTGTGTGCAGTACAGTAACACATGCGTGCAGTACAGTAACACGTGTGTGCAGTATAGTAACACGTGCATGCAGTACAGTAACACGTGCGTACAGTACAGTAACACGTGTGTGCAGTATAGTAACACGTGTGTGCAGTACAGTAACACATGCATGCAGTACAGTAACACGTGCGTGCAGTATAGTAACACGTGCATGCAGTACAGTAACACGTGCGTACAGTACAGTAACATGTGCGTGCAGTATAGTAACACGTGCGTGCACGTGACTGACAAGTGACAGGGAACAACGTGGTTGGGTATTTGCAGTAACACGTGCGTGTAGTATAGTAACACGTGAGTGCAGTTCAGTAACACGTGCGTGCAGTATAGCAACACGTGCGTGCAGTATAGTAACACGTGCGTGTAGTATAGCAACACGTGTGTGCAGTACGGTAACACGTGCATGCAGTATAGTAACACGTGTGTGCAGTATAGTAACACATGTGTACAGTATAGTAACACGTGCGTGCAGTATAGTAACAGGTGCGTGCACGTGACTGACAAGTGACAGGGAACAACGTGGTTGGGTATTTGCAGTAACACGTGCGTGTAGTATAGTAACACGTGAGTGCAGTACAGTAACACGTGCGTGCAGTATAGCAACACGTGCGTGCAGTATAGTAACACGTGCGTGTAGTATAGTAACACGTGAGTGCAGTACAGTAACACGTGCGTGCAGTATAGCAACATGTGTGTGCAGTACAGTAACATGTGAGTACAGTACAGTAACACGTGCGTGCAGTACAGTAACACGTGTGTGCAGTATAGTAACACGTGCTTGCAGTACAGTAACACGTGCGTACAGTACAGTAACACGTGTGTGCAGTATAGTAACACGTGCGTGCAGTACAGTAACACGTGCGTGCAGTATAGTAACAGGTGCGTGCACGTGACTGACAAGTGACAGGGAACAACGTGGTTGGGTATTTGCAGAAACAAGTGCGTGTAGTATAGTAACACGTGCGTGCAGTATAGTAACATGTGCATGCAGTACAGTAACACGTGCGTACAGTACAGTAACATGTGTGTGCAGTATAGTAACACGTGCGTACAGTACAATAACACGTGTGTGCAGTATATTAACACGTGTGTACAGTATAGTAACACGTGCATGCAGTATAGTAACACATGCGTGCAGTATAGTAACACGTGCGTGCACGTGACTGACGAGTGACAGGGAACAACGTGGTTGGGTATTTACAGTAACACATGTGTGCATGTGACTGATGAGAAACGAGGAACAACATGGTTGGGTATTTGGCCACAGGACTTCCATGCTGAGGGGCAGCAGCGTCTGCATGACGGTGCCCTGTGGGGGCTGGACAGCGTCCCCTGCCCTTCAAGTTCATACCTAGTTTCTCTTTCTCCTCCAACCACCACTCCCCCCACCCCCTCACCTGGCAGGCGAGATGCTGGAATGACGGCGACACAGGTCTCTCCTAACCAGAGGGAAACTTTCTTAGCCTTTTTAAATTCTGCCTCCTTTCCCCTTGAGAGAATTTTTTCCAATTACTGCATCTTGCTCCCGACCCCTGTGACAAATCCGTTGATTAAGCGTCTCGACTTTGAGACGGCGTTGGCGTAGGGGTCCCTCGAAATTATTGGTGCAAAAGAAGAGAAAATACAAAGAGCTCAATGAGCTCGGACAGGGACAGCCGTGGAGGGGACCATGGCAAAGTCCTAAGCTCTAAGCAACGCCAGATCAACAGGGCCCTAAGAGGACCTGAGAGGAGACGTCTTAGCAGTTCAAGTATTTTTAGGTGATTTTTAACATGGAGCCAAGGAATACATCTCGTAGATTCAGGAAGGGGAGACTTGGATTCTGGAATGCCCTGTGGTTTTTGAAATGCGAATACAATTACTTCCTGGAAAGCTCAGAAAAGCCGTGAATCATCGCCTTTTCAGTGACAATGTGCAGCAGGGTCCCGAGTGCCTGTCGAACAAATAGCACCACGGGCTCGAGTGACCTCAGCGAGGCATAAGTCCTCACGCGCTTCCTACGGGGCAGAGCGGCCTGCACGTTTTACAGCAAACAGCCTCGCAACCAGAGCCCCGGCCGTGCGGCTGGGCCGACTGGCTTGCCCGTCACCCTCCTTGCAGGGTCCCTTTCCCTTGCTTTCTCTCCGATCGTGAAGCCTAGAGGATGGTTCAGTCTGCATCCCTGCGGCGCTCCTGGTGGACGGAGGACTGAACGCAAGAGCCCTCGAGCAGTCGTGAACAGTTCTTGCGGGAGTCCGCGGAGCTGCTTGGAAGAAGCTGTTGATGCACGCCAACTTCCAGCTCATCACCTGCTCTCTACTCCCTTGAGGGAAGAAAGGGACTATCGCGGATGGCACAGACTCACCTGCTATCATGAGACGCGCTAAGTTGATTTTAGGTAAAATCCAAGCGGCATGTGGACATTCTCGTACATGAAGTAATTTACTTAGCTCTTCTAGTGGATTTCTTATGCACCTGCTATGTGATAGGCACGTGGTTTTGTGCTACCCTGCATGAGAGATATAAGCTACATTCCACCACCATCTATGCTTAGATATTTCAAACCCGGCAGTGGTAAGAAATTCTGTACCAAATAACCTCTGCAAAGCAGAAGATAATGTCCCAATAAGGGTCTAAGTAAAACTCCCGAGTGTTCTAGAAAATGCTTGGCTCTACCTAGAGGAATGTCAAAATTCTTCACGTGGAAACTGGATCTCCTAACCCAGGGAATTACCAGGGCTTCAGTGGGTGAAGATTTAGTAAGAGGTCATCCCAAAGCGGGGGGCCTTGCTTTGAGAGCCAGCAAAGCAGCCTTAGATATAGCTGGGACACATTCACGCAGCATGCCTCAGACGTTCCGGGAGACCCTTTCCGTGTCTAAAGATATCTGGTGTCCAGTCTGGTGTCCACGCCAGGACTGGGAGAGCCCCACTTTCCCTGTGAGAGATGCCCACAAAGCATAGAGAGGCATACGGAAAGCAGTAAGGACTGCTCCTGAAAGACACAAGTGTCCACGAAGCAGGAGGGATCGCAGACAGCAGCAGCAGCTTCCCGAAACAGAGATGTGAGACGTGGGTTCTGTGGAGTAAACGGTGGGTTTCAGCAGCCAGAGAATCGGCACAGGCAGAGCCGCGAGGACCAGGAAGAGGGAGACTGGATGATTAGGTCACAGTGAGATGAGCGAGGACCTTGAGTGCCCAGCGAAGGAACTGGAGTTTATTTACCAGGCAATCAAATCTACGCAAGGAAATGAAATAATCATAAACATTTATATGAGCAAATACCTTTTTTTTAAAGCAGAATAAGATGTGGAACTTCCTGTGTGTTGGCAGTGAATAGATAGCTACGGGAATACGAGTCATCAGGCTTATAAAGTGCAGCCTTACCACTGTTGATCATGGTCAAGTTCAAAGATGGCTGATCACCGGGCCTCGGGTGTTCAGTTAGCATTTGCTGGAAAGGTGAGGGAGGTATTTGGGTGGGTGAATGCAGAGATGAAAGTGACCCACAATGATTTCCATATTTACATCGCGAGAACAAGCGCGAAGAGCAGTGCCCCTGGTTTGGGATGGGCAGCGAGGAAGGATGGAGCCAGCCCTGACGCGGCTTCCTCCCTCTGATCTCAATCACCAGACAGCAAGGAAAAGAACATCCCCCAAAGTCAGGAGAAGATCGCTGCTGTTTTCCGGCGTGGCTTCACCACGCGTGAATGCTCCACACACGTAACTGATAGGTGAGATGGTGCGTAATGGGACGCTGTATTGGTCGGGGAAACTTGGAGCTCCAGACAGGTTCATGTCGACTACAGGACAAAGGATGACGCAGGAAGGGATGAAAGTCGCACTCCACAGCAGGATGAGTATGGAGGACTTGATGAACAGGTTCGGCAGCAGGGGAATGTATATCCACGCCATCATTAAGGGGACAATGTCAGAAATGCACTATTGGTTTAAGTAATCTGTGACCTCTTTGAAGCCCGAGGGCACGCAGGGAGCCGGCCACTCGTACAGGAGCAGCGGATGCAAATGCGGGCTCTGTGTCTTCTGGAGGGGGTGGCCTCCGTCCCATCAGCACCATCACCCCGCTGACCTCGGGAGGCCGACCTCCCCGGGGCGCCCATCTACCACTTCCGGAGCAGGGCACTGAGCAGGGACGCTTTCATTGTTGACTCTGCTAGGAATGTTTCCCCCTTTTTTGTGGGTGGCCGGAGTGCTCGTGCCAACAACAGACTGGCAGCTCTGGAGAGAGCAGAGAGCAGTGAAACCGTCCCTGGCAAACCCCAGCAGACGCCTCTGGCGTCCCTGCAGTGGAGCACAGGCCTGCCCGGGCCCTGAAACGCCTCCCGCTGGGCCTTGGCTGCCTTCCTGGAAGTGCCCCGCTCGCTCGCTGGGGCTGCCCGGGTCTCACCTGCGCCGGGCTTCAGCTCGGGTGGGACCCCAGCAGGTACAGCGGCATGGGGCCGGCTAGGTGAGCTGCCCGGCCTCCTGGCCCTCTCCGCGCTGGGAAAAGTACAGGCAGCTGGGGCCCCGCGCATCCTGGTGGCAGAATCCGTCCTGTGTCTCGGCCGCCGTGTCAGCGCAGCGTCCGTTAAGCCGGCACTGTCCCCTCACCGCGTCCGTGACGGAGTCCTTTCCTCTGTAATAATTTCCTGTCTGAGGCTGCGGCGAGCCGGCTGCAGCTTTACCTGCTGCCGCAGCCCGGCTCGGTCGAGAGAGACCATTTTTCTTTGTGTTTGAAACCAACAGGAGGACGAAGAGGCTCCATAAATACAGGCAATCAGGGGTATTTTATATCTATTGCTGCAACGAGAAGCCCACCTGTAAGGAAACAGAAGAGGGATGTAAGGAAATAAAAAAATGAAAAGAAGTGGAGGAAAAAAGATTTAGGGAAAAAAGGGAGCAGGCCTCATCTTTCACGTTGAACGGCCCCTGTGGTTTATAGCAAAACGGTGCTTTGCACTGTCAGGGCCATCAGTCAAGGGTTAAATGTCACTCAAATCACGCCGCGGTGGGAGGGAGGAGTGTGCGCGCGTGTGCGTGTGCGTGTGCGCGCGTGCGCGTGGCTGTGGGGTGGGGGGTAGGGCAGAGGCTTCACTTTCTTTGCATTTCAAATTTGAGCCACGCTGGCCTGGATATGACCTGCCACGCGGTTTTTAAATTATCTCTGTGCGCGCTCTGCTTGTTTTGGAAATGCTCTAAATAAAAATAATGGACTGTCTTTTAATAAGTCTCATTGCGAGGATTCCACATATCAAGCGGCGCCGTGCCGCTCGGAGGCAAACGGCGGGCGTGTGTGATCTCCCTGGAAGAGAGACAAATGGGGACGCGGGGAGCTCCATCCAGGGACCGCTGACAGCGAAATGGCACTGGAAGCTGGCGCATCTGTCAGGGCGCGCGATATTGGCACCTGTCATGCAGTCGCAGTCATGACTTTTAATAACGCTGCTCTCCCTTAGGTGAAATTGGAACCTGACTGCAATATTCGCTGGGGGCGCGCCGTGCGCTCGCCTTCAGAGTGCTCAGTACGCGCGGCGGCGCCGGCGAACCGGGCCGCGGCACTGAGGTTTGCCAGCTCCCTGCCTCCCCGAGCTCGGGACTGGAAAAAGATGTGGCACCGACTCCCCCAGCCCTCGCCAGTGCCGGCTGGTTTCCGTCTTCATGTTCCGATCGCTTGCCCTCTCCTCCCCACCCTGACTGGGTCGCTGTTTGAGCAGGCTCAGCCCCCACGAGTGTGTATATCATAAAATCCGCGGTGGGCTTGCTGGGCTGTCAGTCAGTAAATCAGTCAGAGTTTAATTACCAGGCATGGGAGGGGAGGCGGCGACAGGCACCGGCTTGGGCAGAGACTGTTTCTTCTGGGGCAGCCACTACAGGAAAAAAAATAAAAATAAAAATGAGGTTACTCTGTGTGTGTGTGCACATGCGTGCTCGCATGTGGACATGTGAAGACGAAGGGGCAGTGCAGACACGGATCAGCCTGCATGAGCCACAGAGACAACGCCACCCACCCTACAGAGTAAGTTTCAGGAGTCATCTGAATAAAATGTTCTTTAGTCAAAGCTCCTCGAAGCTCCTCAAAGACTCTCTGTGTGCAAGAAGGTCTCTGTAGGACACACAGAATGTGGTTCCTTTTTGCGACAGACAGCAACCATGCATTTTACTCCGTTCGAGAAAAAGGTAAAAAATCTTGAAACTGGAAACCTCGTGTGCGGTGTCACGCCTCCCTCCCCCCTCAGAAACCAGTGTCACAGATGGCATACGCGCAAAATCGCGTCTCAGAAACCGGAGGTCAAGTGGGTTCCTCCTTGTTTAATTCAGCATTTCGCTCACTCAGCCTTTCCGGTAATAGCCAACAATGCTTCCCCAGCCCTCCCCTCCCCCCGCCCTGTCAACCCTTAAGGCCAGAGTCCAGGGGAGCACCCCGACACGGACTCAGTATTGTGCTCTGCTCCGATTTTTCATTTCTTTCTGACTCCTTGTGAGAAGCGCCCTCTTCCACCTGCCGTGTGTCACCAAGCCGAGCGCAGGTGCCGCAGGCGATTTGACGGAAAGGACCTCCTCTTAGCCATCTCCAGCGGTGCGTCTCGGTCTGCTTATTTGAAATCCTTTGGCCATTGTAAGGAATGGTGGCGATCTTTGACTCAAACCCATAAATCTCTGATGCAGAAGGCGAGTTCTGGGCTGGGCGTCGGGAAGAGAGGGAGACGTCCGATTGAGCTGATAGTGTGGGGTGGAGCGAAAGCCTACAGCACAGGGCTTCTTCCAGAATGAACACTCACAAGGTCCCACCTACTCAGGGAAGTAGGTCTTCTCCCACTTCCTTGAGAAGTAAGTCACCAGAAAGACGTGATGATTGACCAAAGGCAAAAGCCCAAGATTTTCATAAATGCATTAAAAGGTTTAAGACAAAAGATCAGGCAAGACGAGTGGCAAATTCTACAGACAACCCAAGCAGAGCCAGCAGGCTTCTCTGGCTTTTGCCAGCTCTTCTTTGTGAAGGCAGCGCCTGGCAGTTTGCCTAAAATCTCAGCCGTGAACAGCAGCCACTCCAGTTTAAATTGCTATTAAAAAGCGAAACCAAAAAGCAAACAAAACAAAACAGAAGTCTGTACCACCTGGCCAGAAAACTGCCCGCGCCCAGTGCCCGGCAAACCTGCTCCCCTCACACTACGTCCAACCCTGACGAGCTCACTCTTCTTAGCTCGCAGCTCAAATGCCAGCAATCTTGGGGCCCGCAAGAATTTCTCAGTGGCTCCCATCCAGGGAGCAGGCGACCAATGCCTGTGCACCGATGTCGGCAGGCTCATGGCTGCTTCAGTCTGATCTCACGCCCACCCATCTCCTTGCGTCCAGTGAGGGCGGCACCCAGCTTCCCATGCGCGCAGGGCTCAGGGAACCAGAATCCCCCCTTGGGGCTCTCTTTTGTCGGTGCCTCTTCCTATATCAACACCCTCTTCCAGTCCAAACTTAATGGAGTATTTTAGCCCGGCTGGAATTAGAAGGCCTAATAGTGGTGGTGTCTTACAGGAGAAAGGAAGATGGATGAGCCCAAATGGAGAAAGTAAGCTAAATGCTATCTGAAAGGTGGCTTCGTCTCTGTGGGCTGACGTTACCGTGTCAGGAAGGTCCCCGGGCTTTTGCCCCAAGAGCACTCCCACCTCTCTCCCTGCCACCAAATGGTGCATAAACGGGAAGCGTGGCAGTCATCCGGTCCCTGTTAACACAGATCCAATGTGTCGTCAGCAGTGGAGACCGGTGAGGCCCCAGATCCCGCTGCGCGTGCCGGGCAGTGTGTACCTGCGTCTTCAGAGACGCAGACCCTGAGCTGGTCTCAAGTGCTTCCCTTTGTCATGCTTCCGAGGTGCTGGTGGGGAGCGTCCGTGGACAGCCTTGCTGCTCCTGTTCACAGAGCCGCAGGGTCCAGGCGGCGGGACCAGTAGATCAAGTGTTCCTAGAATCTCCGGAGCCATTTCCACAGATGCAATGGCTTCCTGGGACGGGCTCCGACACCTCCTCCGTGCTGCGTCCCATAGTGCTCGCAGCACTGGAACTCAGCGCCTCCACTCTCCGCAGAAGAAGAGGGTGTGGTGGAAAGCGCCCACTGAGATCCGTGTGGAATCCGTGTTTGCCAGGAGTCCCGGGGGGCCCGGAGGTCCAGTTGGTCAGAAGAACCCTGATGTCCGGCACTTGCTGGTCTCCCTGGGGCGGTCCACACATGGTGACTAAAGCCTCTTTATGCTCTGGGGAAACAGCTATAAACAAGAAAGGCAGAGGCCCTGTTTGGAAGGTGCCGGCACTCACTTGGGGGAATAGACTGAAAACCAGCACCACATACTCCCGAAGTGCATCAGATGGGGATGCACACGATGCGTGGAAAATTAAAATAATGTGGTTTTCTGGCCAGGCTAACGTTTAAGTGAAGAGGCTGATAGGGAGACAGCTTGGGATTTGGGGAGAAGACATGAAAAAGCCGGGTTCCCCAAGTGTGATCACAGCAGAAAGCAGTAGACCGGGTGGGTTCACAGTTAGGACTTTCTTCTAGAGCCCCTAGGGAACTTTAGCAAGGAGACTGACATAGTTTATATGGTCTGAGTTTCGGTCCCTACATGTGTAGAAAATGATTCAAGTGGCCGAATGTAGCGTCAGGACCATGGCGGGGGCTGTTGGCAGCAGTCCAAGCACAGGCAGGTTTCTGACTCAGGCTGGGGTGGCAGTGAGGGGGTGGGGAGAAGTGACAGGGCCAGGACGCGCCCTGAGGTGAGTCACCGGCAGTCACCAGGGGGTTGGGTGACGGCGAGGGACAGAGGCGTGCTGCTGAGATGGGGCTGCCCTGCACCCCATCTGTGACCAGCACCACCACCCCAGTGGCCTGCACGGTTTGGATTAATTTCCCCTTCTTGCTCCGTGTTCCTGGAAAGTCTACGAGGGACTGTGTTCCACTCGTTCTCACACGAAGGCCCAGGCTAATGGAGACAACACCGTCAGGAAAGAGGCCGGCTGCCGAATAAGGGCTAAAGGAAGGTAGAGACCCATGCACCGGCTTCTCCACGGTCCTCTTGGGAGCGACGCCCTCAGCTCTGCTCACAGTTCACAGGCAGGAACACGTGACTCGGGCATGACCGACAAGGAGGAGCTGCACACCTGGCGTGGTTCTCCTGGGGAGCTGGGTATTGGACAGCACAGCCAAGATCAAGATCTGTCCCGAGCAGAGGCAAGGGCTGCCCTTGAATTCTAGCTTGGGGAACGGCACAGAGGGTGCCGAGGGACGTAGAGGGCGAGCTCTGTTCTTCCTCCGCTATGCCTGGGCTCGCTGCTCCAACACCCGTCTCACTGCAGGGAGCACAGGCCCACGCCCAGACCCTCCACACTCAGCACTGCAAGTGCCGTGGGGTGCGTGACCATGACCGTGACCATGACCATGAGTGAGCTAATAGACCACAGAAAACGAGTGCACCTGAAGCCACAGGCTGGACTTCCCACTGGTCCAAAGGGCTGCTCCTCCGTTCAGCCTCTCTGAAGCCCACCCAGAGGTGCCCGTTTAATCAGATGTCATCAGTGAGGCCAACAAGGCCCTGGCTCACGTGCAAGTTACCTTTACCTGGCTCCCAGCAGTCATGAGGCTTTGAGCTCTGTTTCCGATATCTATACCTTTTTTCTCAGTTTATTTGAATACTGCACCCAACCTCCGTGGATGCCGGCTTGATTCTCAACGTTTGAGTCGGGTGCATTCCAGCTCCAGGTTTTGTTTACAAAGATTGGGAAAAGGATGGGCTGGTGCTTACCACCCCAAACAGTGGAGGAGGTGAGAGAAGTCATAGCCCCCAAGATTGAGAGACATGGATAAAATGTCAAACCTTGGGCTTATGAGACGCTTTGCCAAGCACGCGAGAGTACAGAAAACGCCACACGGTCGCTGACCGATCCATCAGCAAGGACTCATTGGCCCGTGCTGACACTTGCTGTGTGGGACCAAAGGCGGGTAAAACCTGGGAACTTGATGTCACAATCTAGTTGGGAAGAAGAATCTAAGAACCATTAGGGATTCCAAGTGGGAAGAGAATACTGTGAGTGGAACACCCAGGAAGTTTTCACGAAGAGGGTGAGGTTTGGTTTAGCTGAGATTTTCAAGGTGAATGTCACGGAGAAGGTGTCATGGGCAGGGCAACAGAGGTTCTCAGGGTCTGGAAATCGTGCTGAGTTCCGGTTAGAGTAGAATAATCAAGGCTTTGAAGAGTAGAATATAAACGACTCAGGGGGCCCAGCGGATTCTAGGAAACGTGGAGTGCCTTCAATGCCACACTAGGCATCTGGGTGTGATCCCGCCGGCCACGCAGGCAGCGTTTCTGAATGAAGCATTCATGCAAATTGTGTCCAGATGGAAGACTCTCGAGGGGGTGCTGTGTTCTTCACACAGGAGCACTCAGCCCCTACAGGGATGGGCACAGACACCGATGGGCACAGATACCGATGGGCACAGACACCGATGGGCACAGGCACCAATGGGCACAGCACACCAATGGGCACAGACACCGATGGGCACAGACACCGATGGGCACGGACACCAATAGGTACGGACACCGATGGGCACAGGCACCGATGGGCACAGGCACCGATGGGCACAGACACCGATGGGCACAGACACTGATGGGCACAGCACACCGATGGGCACAGACACCGATGGGCACAGGCACCGATGGGCACAGCACACCGATGGGCACAGACACCGATGGGCACAGACACCGATGGGCACAGCATACCAATGGGCACGGACACCGATGGGCACAGCACACCGATGGGCACGGACGCCGATGGGCACAGACACTGATGGGTACAGCACACTGATGGGCACAGACACCGATGGGCACAGACACCGATGGGCACAGACACCGATAGGTACAGACACCGATGGGCACGGACACCGATGGGCACGGACACCGATGGGCACAGACACCGATGGGCACAGACACCGATGGGCACAGACACCGATGGGCACAGACACCGATAGGTACAGACACCGATGGGCACGGACACTGGTGGGCACAGACACCGATGGGCACAGACACCGATGGGCACAGCATACCAATGGGCACGGACACCGATGGGCACGGACACCGATGGGCACGGACACCGATGGGCACGGACACTGATGGGCACAGACACTGATGGGCACAGCACACTGATGGGCACAGACACCGATGGGCACAGACACTGATGGGCACAGACACCGATAGGTACAGACACCGATGGGCACGGACACTGATGGGCACAGACACCGATGGGCACAGACACCGATGGAAGAGTGATGCCCGAACAACTGAGCAAAGGGTGAGTGTGTGGGTGACTGATGGGGTTGAGGCAGGTTGACGGGTGGCAGTGGCGCATCTAATAGGAGGAGGTACATGCTGGCAAGAACACCCAGACACGGACAGTTGGGGGAGTCTGGGGGTGAATTTATTTTTTTTTAACATTTTATTTATTTGAGAGGTAGAGTAACAGACAATGAGAAGGAGAAATAGAGAGAGAAACGTTCACCCCCTAAATGGCCACAACAGCCAGAGCTGAGCCGATCCAAAGCCAGGAGCCAGGTGCTTCCTCCACGTCTCCATATGGGTGTAGGGTCCCAAGGACTTGGGCCATCCTCCATTGCTTTCCCAGGCCACAGCAGAGAGCTGGATTGGAAGAGGAGCTGCTGGGACTAGAATCGGCTCCCATGTGGGATGCTGGTGCCACAGGCAGAGGATTAACCTACTGCACCATGGCGCCGGCCCCTGGGGGTGAATTTGTAAGTCTGTCTTAGGAACCAACACACACCCAGAAGTCATCTGTCTTAGTTCAGTGCATTCCTGGCTGAAGATAAGGGAGATTCACAGTCATAACTCAATGTTTTTCTAGTTAAATGTCAATGGAACTTATTATAAAGACACTGGAAAATAGTTAAAGAAGTAATTTGCGAATATAAGTGAAATCAGTTCATCAGAATTGATAATACCTTGACCACCTCTACAAGAGAAGCCATAGCTTGATCTACTCAAAATATCCACTGAGCGTAATGTTACGTCTTCAAGCCTCTAGTTGTCAAACACCCATTAAATCTGTGATATCAGCCTAGACACTCAAGAAACCCAAAACACACTTTCGGTATACAGGAGCACGGAAATCAAGTTAATTTTCCCGTGGTGCGTCAGCACGGAGCCAGCCTCCAGAGAGGCCCGGTTCATATAAATGAACGGCAGCGGGGCGGGGGGGGGGGGGTACCACGGAGCAAAGCTCGGTGACTGGCACCAGGAGGCCAGGGCCGCCAGCTCCTCGCCTTCTGCTTTCTAGCACGCGCTCCCCTGGCGCCTCTGCAGGCTGGCCGCTCACAGGAGACGGCGGCAACAGCCCTAGACTGTTACTTCTGCAGCCCTGGAGAGGAGCTCCGTTCCCGTCCCTGTGCCAGTTGGTCCCCAAGCCCGAGCCGGCTCCCCGGGCCCGTCCTCGGTCAGCTGGTCCACGGCCCTCATTCAGAGCACAGGGCCAGGGCTCTTGGCAGTGGGCAGGAGCTGCTTCCAGAACGGAGCGCTGGCCTCCATTCCTTGGCCAGCCCCACCTGCTGCACACTGCTAGGGAGCTGTTATGTCCTTCTACTCTGAGAGTTTTGTTTTAACCCCAATTATACAAGTGGAAGAATGAGGGTGTGTTAATATGCCAGGGCCAGAGTACCACACACTGGGGACTGACCCACTAGAAATGCGTTGTCCTTGGCTGTGGAGGTCCAAGATCAAGGTGTTGGCGGCGTGGGTTCCTCCTGAAGCCGTGGGACAGAGCTCTCCCCGGCCTCGCCGGAGCCTCTGGTGGCTCCTGCGGCCTGCAGCATTCCCGGGCTGTGGCGGCATCATCCGGCTCATCGTCACACAGTGTCCCCCGTGTGTGTGCCCGTGTCCTCTCCGTAAGGACACCAGTCGTCGAACGAGGGCTGGCTCTGATCACCGTCACACTCGATGGCCTCCGTGAAGAGCTCACACACAAACAAGGTCGAACCTAAAGTCCTGAGGTCAGAACGTCAATCTCTCTTTTTGGGGGTGGAAGGACAACCCAACTCAGTCCAAAAACACAGGGTAACAGACATTTCTGCTAAATAAAATAATGGACTTTGTCAGAACGCAGTCCACGGCAACTTGTCTTGAAATTGGTTCGTCTTCAGCCTCTTTTCACTAGTTTATTTTTGGGTGTTCTCTCTCTCTTTCTTTCTTTCTTTCTTTCGTTCGTTCGTTCGTTCTTTCTTTCGTTCGTTCTTTCTTTCGTTCTTTCTTTCGTTCTTTCTTTCTTTTAATTGACAGATAGAGTTAGACAGTGAGAGAGAGAGACAGAGAGAAACATGTTCCTTCTGTTAGTTCACCCCCTAAATGGCCTCTATGGCTGGAGCTACCTACGTTGATCTGAAGCCAGGAGCCAGGTGCTTCTCCTGGTCTCCCATGGGGTGCAGGGCCCAAGCACTTGGGCCATCCTCCACTGCCTTCCCGGGCCACAACAGAGAGCTGGACTGGAAGAGGGGCAACCGGGACTAGAACCCAGTGCCCATATGGGATGCCGGCGCCGCAGGCGGAGGATTAACCAAATGAGCCACGGCACTGGCCCCTGGGTGTTCTTTATTATCATTGTGTAAGGAGACTTTTTTTAAATCCAAGTTAAAACTTCCAGTTTGAACTTAACTCTTGGTTATTCAGATGTAAAAAACTACTTTTCTTGACTCCTATCAATAAAAAGTGAGTACACTAATTTTATTGCAAACCTATGAGCAGTTAACATGTACATATGTTACTCTAATTAATTGTCCAACTCAATTTTTCTTGAGACTGTTTCTTAAGTGGGATATTGGATAATTTCTATGTGTTCATTAAAGTAATTTTCAATAAATGTAGTGACTATACAGTTAAAAATCAGTTAAAATTATTGTAAAAAAAGACTCCCTTTTTGAACACTGTATCTACTATGTTACATCACAGAAGTTATAAAATAAAACAAACGACTAATCAATGATTGTAGAAAATTTGGTTTTCCTGTGAGCCAGTTTCATGATCAAGTATTGACCTGAGTTTTGGTTTAAAATAAATCCATGGTTTGATTTGGTCTGCAAAACCGTGTTTTTCCCTACCTGCGTCCTGGGAAGACTGCTGGAGACCCAGCCCAGCTGTTTCGTCCTCCCAGAACATTCCAGTATCCAGTGGCCTTGAACTTGGGATGGCTTGGCAATGGCCACAGCGGGCACGCCGCATTGTACGTGTAAACAGTGTGCATCTTCCCTTTATTCTGTGAGTGACAGCGGGAGAAAGCACACGCAGGATGCGCCAGCGTCACTGTGCTGTCACAGTGCGGGTAACAAGCCAGCCACTGGCAGAGGTGGCTGCTCCGTGGGAGACCATCACTCCTCGTGCTGGGAACGTGCCTTCCTGTCCCCGAACCAGCACCAGGCCCTGGTGACATGTTCTGTTCTGTGGGATTCCCTGCCCCTTCCTGGCATGGAGCCGGAGGAGCAAACACCTCTATATGCCCATGTACACGGACATTCGCAGTGCCGCCAGCTCAGGGATGCCATCCGGGCCCAGGAAGTCAGGAGCAGACAAGAGAGAGCCAGGCTTCAAGAGCTCTTTCTCCCTGCGCTCTGTGTGTTTCCTTCGGTTACATTACAGTGCGGAACAAAAGCCACTTCTGCTGCTCGCCCTGCCGCACAGGGAGCATTCTGGTCCCCCTCGTCTTGTCTCAGAGGGGCTGCCCTGGAAGGAGAAGGAGGAGGAGAAGGCACTGGGGGACCCCAGCCCCCATAGCACGCAGCTCCTATAAGACCCGGGGAGGGCACGAGGTGAGGCGTTTCCCCGACAGTTTGCCAAGCACCAGCACAAGATAAAAAGATGAGAGTCTGGGACCCCCTCGCCGGCATATGCATGTCTATTTACGAAGACACTTAGCCTGGATTTAGTAAGTTCATCGCAAAGCTCCAGGGGCGCCTGTCTCTTTAAATCCGTCTCCTCCCAAGTGAAATTTGTGGCCCTGATGAATGGCGGAGCAGAGTCATCCATAAAAGGGCAGAGGAAAATCACATTCATTTGCATACAGTAATTATTCTGTGAAACAGGCCACCTTTATTGCTGGCAGAAAATCTACTGTCAGCATCACTCTATAGATCACGTTTGAAAATCCAACAGCTGAGGAGAGAAATTGTTTGGACTCCGTGTGGCCGGGCACTCCTGTCGCCTGTCAGTGGCCGTGTTTCTGGGTAGACAGGGCAGGTGCACAGTGCCTGTCAGCCAGCCTGCATCTTCGGCGCCTCCCCTGCAGATGGGCCGTGCCCTGTTTCCAAAGATGGAGGGTGAGCCCGGGAAGTGAGGGGAAGCAGGGGCTGCAGGACACCCCAACCCAGCAGGCACCCTCCTCCCTCTCTCTTCTAGAACGCCCAACGTGTCCATACCAGCCCCACGCCCACAGAACCATCCCCACACCCACTGCAGCCTGCAGAGTCGGCCTCTCCCCACGGCCGGTGAAGCAGGACTCTCAGCTGTGGTCTGGGCACCTGTGGGGCTGATGCTATGGGGACGGCGAGGCTCCATCAGGTGTTTGTAACTCTCCAGTTCTTGGGGCGAAGAGGGAATCGAGGTGCCGGGGAGGAAAAGCGGAGCCAGCAGCCCAGAGAAAGGAAGGCATTGAGTCCTTGCTGGGCGGACCTGGAGCAGGGTTCTGGCTCCTGGGGACGGAGTGAAGGCAGCGGCGCCACCCAGAAGGCGCTGTCCTGGGAGAAGTAGGAGGTGCTGCCAGGGAGAGCACAGCAGGAAGGCGGAGGTGCACCTGCGCAGGGGCGGAGCCGAGCCCTGCCCTCAGCTGCCAGTCATTCTGCTTCTGCCCGCAGGGCGCAGTTCCCTTCCCAAGAGGTCAAGAGGCAGCCACACACCTGGGGCAGGGACTCCGCGGGGCTGGACTCAGCTCCTGGCGCCCTGGGGTCCCTCCACGCTGCTTCCTCCACCTGTGAGGCCTGCTTGGCTGCACAGAGGGGACGGACGGACCTCAGGAACGCGAATGTGCAAACAGCGTGGGCTGGAAGGCTGTGGAGAGCCGCGTCACTGCCGCCCGGGATCCGCCTCGGAAGGCAGGAGGGAGAAGGCGCCCACCCAGGGCTGCCCCGCTCAGAGGGCTGGAGCGGAAGTCTTGGATAAACGGCTTTCCTGTCTGGAGCTCACCGCCTGTGAGAAGTTCCTCAAGTCCACGCGCGTGAAGGAAGGTCAAATTCTAGATCATTCTTCTTCTGCTTTTCCGCTTACATTCCTTCGCCCGAGCTCGAATCCACCAGAAGAGCTGAGAGGCCCTGAGTCGTGGGCGGCTGAGTCGCAGGAAGACAACCCGAGTTGTGTGGCGCTGAGTCCAGTTTCTGAGCGAGTAACACGAGAGGGCTGCGTTCCAGTGAACCTGTGTGAGTGTGATCTGATTCGGGAAGAGCCAGCTTGTCATTACTGAAAATCAAAGATGGGGCCGGCCTCGTGGCATGGCGGGCAAAGCCTGCCCGTGACACTGCACCCCCGTGGGCGCCAGTTTGTGTCGCGGCTGCTGCACTTCTGATCCACCTCCCTGCTAACAGCCTGGGAAAAGCAGCTTGGGCCTCTGTCACATGGGAGACCCGGATGGAACTACTGGCTCCTGGCTTCAGCCTGGCCCAGTGCCGGCCATTGTGGCCAACTGGGGGGATGGACCAGCAGATGGAAGCTTGCACTCTCTCTCTCTCTCTCTCTCTCTCTCTCTCTCTCTGTAACTCAAAATAAATAATTAAATCTTTGAAAAAAGATCAAAGACTTCAGAATTTACTTATTACTTGAACCAAGACTCTTATGGGGATTCCTCCACTGAAGACACAGGTACAGAGAGAAAAGGAATCCCCACATGTTGGAAGGGAATGCTGCCCATGAGGGGAGGGGCCTGCCCCGGGCCACCTGGGCCTCCCTGATGCACCTCAGGCACAGCTGGACGACCTGGGGCCCAGGGAGGGGCCCTCTCTTACCCAACTTTGTCTTCCTTCCTACCAGACCCCAGCTGTGGACTCAAATATTTAATACATTTAAAATAAATAGTCTAAATATTTAATACACATCTGTTGGTTCATGCCATAAAAGCTAAGATGTAAATTTGGCAGGGTTGGGGGGGTGAGAAAGGGAAAATCCATGTCAACATGAAATAAATATCAAGGGTTGTGGTAGTCTTCAGACTGTCTACGGAAACTGGGTTTCGGATTTTACTGCACCGCGCATACTATGCAGTGGTTCAGCTTGAGGCAGCCTCAGGGCATCAGCAGGGGAGAATCTCAGTTTTCTCCACTGAACTTCCGTGTTTAAGTCACAGTCAGAAGGTCCTACCGTGTCGTGTTCTCCCCAGGCTTTCTCTCTACGAACCTTCATGCCATATAAAGAGAGACAACTTAAAATCTTTTGATGCGCTGTACTGTGATGTAGTCCCAGACGGAATTCCATTTTGTTGAAGCAGAGTATTTTACCCCAAGAGCCCGGCTCAGGCTACAGAATCCTCCCCACTCTCATGTTCCCCGGGGGGCTCTCCCCGTCTCTGGGGAGCCTGGGGTGCAGGTTCCCCCAGCAGTCGAGTTCATTAAAGCACGAGGCCTGTGGAAAACCGGAAGGAAGAGTACTTTCCAGTGTCGTGTTCCCGGGGAGGAGGGTGGGACTTAGCGTTTCCAGACGCAGGGGCCATGGGAATATCCGCTTATCCAGTGGGGTCTCCTCTGATGTGGTTCTCTCTCCTGCTTTCAGGCTCCCAGGCAACCTGCACACAGCCCCCCACACCCCCACCCCCGGGACCGGCGATGGTGAAGGCCGAGGCGTCCAAGCTCAAGTCCCGAGTCCTCGCTCCCCCTGGGCAGACTGCGGCACAGCCGTGGGTGTGCCCGGAGCTTGGGGGTGTTTTTCATTCTGGCAAGAGGAGCTGCTTCAGGGTTCTGCTGTTCATTAGGGACCAAGCTGCCAACACCGGCTTGCGAAGATCAGTCCCTTATATAACCGCACCGATACCAGTGTTTGCATTGCTCTTCCACTGAAAATTTGTCAGAGAAGAAAGGCATTAAACCTGTCACTGCAGATAAAGATCAGACGTTTGATTTCAAACAGAAGAGGCAAACACTCGACCACCAGCCCCATCAACTCCTGAGGCCTCTGTGCACAGTAATGTGGAAAACTGGACCAGGCCCGGAAAGCGGGAAATAAATCCCAATTTCACCACCACTTTAGCAGCTCTGGGGCACGCTGGTATTTGAACAGAAATGCTGAGAGGAGGACCCAGGCTTCAAAACCTTGCCCACGTCCTTCCCTGTTTCTTTTATTCCAAGTGTGACTGCGCACAACAAAGAGATCCGGCGTGTCGCGACGGAGAACACAGAGGGTGCAGCCATTCGCAGAGCTAAGACTTCAGGAAGATGGTTTTGGGGAAAGATTGGACTTGAAAGTATTAAGCCATTTTACAGTACCTATTGGACAATTCTCACCAGTTAGATCAATAGCATGCATACTGTCAAAGCCTCCCTGTCCTGTCCACATGGACTCGCCTCCTTTCAAATAAAACTGATGTTCCTCTCTTTCCATCGTCTATATATTATCTCTCGAATGCTATGCAAGTCGTTGTCTTTGATCGTAACCTAAACCTCGAATTCACGTGGCAGCATTTCCAAAGTGTGTGATCGCCGGGAAGATTAATATTCATAATATTTCTGTGGCCACCAGATGACAAGTGTTATTATCCCCATTTTATGGATTCAGACACTGGGCCAGGGAGAGGTTAAGCGACATGCTGAATGTCACAAGGAACATTAAGCTCTCATATTTAGTGCGATTTTTATTATGCTATTTCTGGGGGGAGGTATAAGATGGTAGACCAGAAGTCAAGAATCAAGGGCTCTAATCTTGACTCTGGGACGGACTCATCAGAGCGCCTTAGGCAAGTCGTTTAACCTCTGTGCCACTCTTCCTCAACGCTAGGTGAAATCGACAATTCTTCCCCGCCGTCTACACCCCGCTGCGAGGATTAACGACACGAGACCGTGCGGCGCTGCTTGTTGATAGAAAGGCTCTCTGCAAATAGGAAATATGCTAAGTGTCTTCCTGTAGGTTCTGGAGGATTTCAGCAGCCTCCAGGAGACAGCAAGGCAAGGCAGTGCACTTGAGCGACGGTCGCTGGGTGCCCCTGGGGCCAGAGAGGCACAGCAGGACCCTGGCTTCTGCTTCTAGGGACGTGCAGTGCCCTTGCGGGTGTGGGGAAGCCGCGGTCACCTCGCTTCTGCAGCCTGGGCCGGGTGCGTCCAGCTAGGCACTGGCCAGCAGCTGAGCTGCCCTCAGCATGGCCCTGGTGGTGGACAACATCACCTGGTGCGGGCTGGCCCTGTGCAGCACGTTCAGCCACTGCTTTTGACATTGGCATCCCATATCTGAGCGCCCACGGGGGTCTGGGCTACCGCGCTTCCCATCCAGCTTCCTGCTGATGTGCCTGGGAAGGTCTAAGCATATGAGCCCCTGCCACTCATATGGAAGTCCTGGGTGGAGGGCCTGGCTCCTGGCTTTGGTCTGGCCCAGCCCTGGCTCTCGTGGCCATGTGGGGAGTGAACCAGTGGATGGACAGTCTCACTCTTTTTCTTTCTGTCTTTTCCTCTCTTTTTGTGGCTCTGCCTTTCAAGAAAACAAACAAACAAACCAATAAATAAATAAATCTTTTTTAAAAACATAAAAAATAAAAAAAGATAACCTGGTAGGTGGTTTTGCACTTGGAAATCCCATCGAAATTCTACCTGGCCCGGGACACTAACGATCTCGGGAAGGTGATTGGCATTTGCTTCTGTCCACTCTGGGGGGTTTGCACACGCAGCCCCAGTGGTAAAATCCCAGAATGAGGAGAGGAACCCGGAGTCTGGCAGCCCTGCAGGCGGCCCCGGGGAGGAGGGAGAGGAGCTGCCTGACGGGGCGCTCCTGCCTTAGGTGTGGGAAGTGTGCCTGTGCACGGGCAAGGCGTGAGAACTCTGCCCTCCACCCACAGGCACGCAGGCCCCTTGGCCTCCACTAGGAGAGTGGCAGAGTGGGCTTCTCTTTGCCACGCAGCCTATCCTGCATGCTGACTTCCCACACAGCATAGAGGACAGTGACTCTCAGGGTCACGTCTCCAACCAGAACCTGTCCAGCAAACTCCCAGCTCCCAGCACAGTGGCCTGGCCGGCTTCCCTGGCTGTGAAGGAGAAATTGACCCTAGCCGCTGTCCCAGGGTCCCACGAGTGCTTGATTTTTTTTGGAAATCCTTGACTTTGAGACTTCTCAAGCTCGACAGGCCCAGCACTTGTTCTCCTGCGTATCGCCCCAAAACTTGCCCCCCACCCTTCGCCATCTTCCTCATCTCTGGTGACAAAGCAGAGCCTGAGACCGAGGACACTGGCGCTCCCCTCCCCCTGGATCTCCTGTCCTTTAGATGCCTGAGCCAAGCATCCAGGAAACCCCGGAACCCGTATCTGTCTTCTGCCCGGACGTGGCCCAGGTCTGAGCTATCTGCCTCGGGCACAGGCGCTGTGATGACTTCCTACTGGGTTTCCTAATCCTCTCTTTGCTCCCCTGTAATTAATCCACAGCACAGCACACAGTGATTCTTCAAAAACACAGCCAAGTCCACTTCATGGTTTTTGTCCTCAAAATGGCTCATTCTCGAAACCCCGCTTTTCTCCCCCGGGCACTCAGGGTGGACCCCGTGCCAGGCCTGGCTCCGCTGCTCTCCCTGGTGGCAGGCCTGGCCTCCTTGCTGAGTTCTCTGGCATCTCACGGTTCTCATGCTCCTGCCTCAGGGCCTTTGCATGCGCCATCCCCTCCCGGTTCCTGCAGGAATGGCCTCCCCCAAATACCCGTTTACTCCCTTTCCAGAATGTCTCCTAGTCCGTTCTCCGCCCACCTTCACAGGATGCCAACAAAGAACATTTTCTACGTCTCATGCCTTCAGCATCTCCATTCCCCTTCAATGCTTTCCTGCCGCTGCATTCCTTGCCTCTGATAACTGTGCTACTTTGCCGTCACTACCATAACCAAGACTTGCCAGCTAGACGCTCAAGCACCAGACACTCACTGTCTCACAGCTGTGGCCGTGCAAGCTGGAGACTGAGCTGCGGCCGGCGGGGCTGGGTCCTTCCAAGGCAGTGAGAGAGGCAGCTCCTGGTCTCTCTCTGCAAATCCTGATGGTCTTGGCTTGAATGCACCACCTGGGCCTCCAGCCACATCTACCCCTGGCTGCTTCGCCTGTGGATGTGTGTGTCCAGATCTCCCAGGTTTACCAGGAACCTGTCCTCACACTGGGGACCTGCCCCGGCAAGCTTGTCTTGACGTCAGTAGTTATCTCTGCACTGGTCCATTTCCAAATGAGGCCACTGGCTACTGGAGGTTGGCTTCCCACCCATGCATGTGGCGAGACTCCAGTGAGCCCCTAACGCAGCCCGTGCCGGGTGTGGTTCCCTATCAAAGCGCCAGGCACTGTGGCATACACCACAGAGCTGCGTCTCTCGGTGCCGGAGCCTGGGAGCCAGAGACTGAGGTGCTGCTTCCTTGTCGTGCCAGGGGGGCGCCCTGGCCGGGGCCCCTGCAGCTTCTCGTGGTCCTCCTTGGCTGGCGTCTTGGCCTCATGCTGCCTCCCTACATCTCTGTGTCCAGATTTGCCTTTAGGGCCACGCGAATGAGCTCATCGTACCTCGATGTCCTCTGTAAGGGGACGGAGACGTGGGGACACAACCCAGCCCACGATGTGTGCAACACAATCACCCAGTGCCTGTGCTCTGGTTGTCTGGTCCCCTCTGCTGACAACAACGTCAGCGAAGCAGGTTACCTTGGTGTGCCTTTTGCTCTTATTTTGCTGTTACAGACTACACACTGGAAGTGGGACTGGGACACAGCCGATGCCAACAGCAATTTTTAAACTGAAAGAATGAGTGACCTTCTGCCCCCTTTGCTGACAAATTCTGTGCCCTGTCCAGAGTCCCGCAGGCATTGTACCAGGGAGGCTGCCCTCTGTGCCCGGCCTGCAGCTCTGCACACAGGGTCAGGATGGATCACGGATCAAATGGAGGCAAGGACACAAGGTGGGGATGTTTTCTAGCAGAATCTAGACAACTCAGCGCCAAACTTTGCTGGTTCCTGGATTCAGCAGGTCGCTGAGCACGTGGGCGCCCGTGAACTGAGCCCCAGCCAGGTCTCTGAGTTAATCACACCGCACAATAGTTGCCTGGATACCTCCTCATCCCAGCAGAGCGGTGGCCTGTTACCAATTTTCAGAAAATGAAACGAGCCCCCTGAGGACTGTAATTCTGGAATGTTTGGAGGGATCTGGAAAACCTGTCCAGCCAGTTTGTTCCCAGGCACAAACCGCAGGGGGCCAGGGTGTGTGTTGGGGGGCCAATACCAGGCTCTGTGCATGGCCTTCTTATCAGCCCCCAAACCAGGGACCTTTTGTTTGTTTACTAGCTTAGATAAACTCCCCAATCCTTGGGAGTGCTCCAGTAAGTCTGTTTTCCTAAATACTTCACGCTTGTTTATAGAATGCCTGGAAAAGACAGGACAGCTTGTTGCAGATGGCGAACAACGCCTCCCTGCTCTGAGCAAATTCAGTCTTCTTCCCTCGCCCCCAAATGGTTCTGGAGAAGCCCTCCGCCCTCCGCAGGAGGCTCTCAAGTGGGAGCCCCAGCGGAAAAGCCCCCCTGGGATTCCTGTAGGCAGCATTTGCAGGCTCTGGGTTAGCTCTGTGCCCTTGGAAGGAGGCTGAGCCCTGTCCTGCACGGCACAGGGATTGGCCCCGCGTATTTAGGATTTCAGCGTATGGCAGTGACATACGGCTACCCACCCCACCTGGAAGCGGGGACTCTGTTGTTATTTTTCATTGTTATAAAAACGACCCACTGGAAAATTTGGACCCTTCTGCTTTTCAGAAGCCGAGATGTAGCAAATTGCACGGATGTGTTTTTCCCAGTCACAATTAGTCCAGTGTCAGACCCAGTTCCCGCACGCGGTTTTTTATAGTTCCCAGGCAGTTGGGTGCAATCCCAGCAGTTGCCTTTATTATCCATCTCGTAGATTATCCTGCTTCCTATGTGCGTGGCACCAGATGGCATCATCTCCTTAGACTGGCTGTTGCCTCGCTAACACAGAGTTACACAGACACAGCAAAGGTGAGGGGGAGACCATATGGCCCATCCTGTCCTGCCCTTTCGTGCCCAGGAAAGGCCAACGCGCCACCTCCACGTCCCCCTGTGCCCTAAGCGTGGCTGATAGCCACACACATTTAGTCTCTTTTGGACTTGCTTTTCCATTTCTACGGATATACAATAATCAGTAGTCTTTCCAGCCTCACCGGTTCCTGTTAAACACCTTGTTCTATAGCCAACCAAGGAATGGAGCTAAGTGTGTGTGTGTGTGTGTGTGTGTGTGTGTGTGTGTGTGTGTTTAATGTTGTATGCATGTTTTCACAGATTTTGCTATTTCTCTCTCAATTCTAGCAGCCTTGTCGAATGCTGTAGTCGCAGGTTGCAGTCCGGGTCTATCGCATCGTCCATTCATGATCATCGCTTGAAATTTGGGTTGAACTTGTGCCATGAGACGAGTGACCCGTGGGCTGAGGGAGGAGCTTCTGACTGGGCACCTCCTGGCTTGGCGCCGGTGTGCTGCCGTCGGGGGACAGTCTGTACGGCATTCTCTCAGGAGCTGGCGCAACACCCGTCAACAAATCCATGAGTCCGCTTGGGTTTTTGTTGTTGTATATTTGAAAAAGAGGGAGGAATGGAGGGAGGGAGAGATCTTCCTCTCACTGGTTCATTCCTCAAACACCCACCCACAGCAGCTGCGGTGGAGCCAGGCCGAAGCCAGGAGCCATGAAGTGCCGGAGCCACGCCTCTGCCTGGCAGGGAGCTCCGGGCAGGCAGCCGATGGCAAGCAGAGCAGGACTCCACCCCGTCACTGCAGTACGGGATGGGGCACCCGGGCCCAGCTCAGCCCTCCGTACCCCGGTGCTCGGCCTCGAATCCAAGACCCTGACGCTGCGCTGTTTCGCCTTCTCAGAACACCACACCTTCAGGTCTCTCTGTGCCTGTGTTTCACTCGAGACATCAGGATGAAAGCGTGGGTGTCGCTTTAATAAAACACTCTCTTTAGGTTCAAGTCAACATTCCGCTCAGTGGGCTATCACCTGACAGGTCTCACTGTAAATTCTCTTTGTTGTTGATTTGCTCAAATCCTTACAACTGTAGACAATTTCTCTTTACAGTAAGTTTTTCTTCCCTGTCTTTCGCCTTGGGCGCTCAAGTTCAGGCCGCTGTTGATTTTTTTTACCAGATACAATTAACAAATAACTATTGTTAAACACCGAGGTAACCTCGGCTCTTGGGAGCGCTCCTGTAGGGCTCACTACCGAGGAGCCCAGAAAAGCACCTCACACTCTGAGCCCCATTCCTGTGTTCTTCGTGTCAGATGGTAGCCCGATCTTTCTTTTTCTTTTTTAAAAGATTTATTTATTTATTATTTGAGAGGCAGAGTTACAAAGAGAGGGAGAGACAGAGAGAGAGAGAGAGAGAGAGAGAGAGAGAGATCTTCCATCCATTGGTTCACCCCTCAAATGATTGCAATGGCCAGAGCTGCGCTGACCCGAAGCCAGGAGCTAGGAGCTTCTTCCAGGTCTCCCCCTTGGGCCATCTTCTGTTGCTCACCCAGGCCTCAGCAGGGAGCTGGATCAGAAGAGGAGCAGCTGGGACACTGAACGACACCCATGTGGGCACCAGCCACAGGCGGAGGCTCAGCCTGCTAAGCCACAGCGCCAGCCCCTGGTCTGTCTTTATAGAAAAGAACCTGACTGCATTGTGGGCATGTCCCAGGCTGCTGGATGGTGAGGACAGTTTGGAAAATTGTAAGCTACGTATGTTCTTCTAACTTTGCGTGTTCACCTAAATGTAATGATTGGGTTGTTTAAGATTCCTTCGTATTGAAGGCACAGATAAACTCAACGACTATGGGAGTTACAAGGCAATACAGAATATAGAACTTCCACATTCTATGTTGCCAGCACACACGTCACCGGGGGTGACAGGAGCAGTGATGTCTGTCCCAGGGGCACCTGTGCACTGAGTGACGGTGCACACAGCCTGAGGCTCAGGCCCTGCAGAGCAGCCAGGGCTCGGCCAACCCCATTCTTGCAGGAGCTCCGCCCACGACTATACGGTGCTTGCTATTATTCCCATTTGACAGACAAACTGAGGCACAGAAAGTGCAAAGCCTCAATTTGATGCCAACTCTGAGTCTGTGCAAAGGCAGGACTAAGCCCAGATTTGCCCAATTTTACCTGATTTATCCTCAGCAGAAATACCCGTTACAGACAGGACTGGGTCGGTCTCCTGGTTACCGTTTCGCCAAACAAACAGAAATAGAAGTCGGTCGGCCCTGAATCCCACACAAGCGCAGGTGGGCAGGATCTCTCCTCCCCAGACCCTGTGGAGGAGGCGGACTCGGGAGTCCTGGCCGAGAGGGAGATGTGGGCGGCCGCAGGGGCAGAGAGAACTGAGTGCCAGGTGTTGGATCCCTGCAGAAGGAGGGTGCGGATGATTGAAATAAACACCCGAAGTTCTTCCCACTTATCTAGATTAAGCCCCGCTCCCGAGCCCCCGAGCGCGAGCCCGGCTCTAATGGCGTGTCAGCGACGGTGACCGGTGAATTAACCCTGGAAAACACTTATTGATCCCGACCGCAGATTGCTGACTTCAAAAAAATGTCATTACTTCATCACGTACCCTGTTCTGCCTCATTAGCTGCTGTCACTTTGTTCCCGAGCACCGAGGGACTCATTATTCCTGACACAGTAACTGGGCGAGAGCCTGCAGGGTGGTGGAACCCCAGGACAACAAGTGGTCCTCCCCGCGGCCCTGGGCGGAAAGAGCAGCCGACCCCGACGGCCAGACCTGGGCGCAGCGAGCCCAGAACTTTGCAGAGGGATCCCTGGCGCCCACCATGCTCTCCCCCGGAGCCGGGGCCTGGGACCTCTTCTCTCCATGCAGTAATTGGCGTGTCCTGGGTGCCTCACCCTCACCCTAGGACTGTTTTACAGTAGAAATTGCAGAGTGCATTAGATGATTCTTAATTAGGTAAGAACTATCCAGGGATCTGAAATGCAAATTAGAAGTGGAAAGCAGACTAGATCGTTAAGGGACAGACTGGGGAATGGCATCAATTTGTAAAAACAAAAATAAGAATGTGAAGGAGAAAAAGGAGCAAACTTTCTCAAAAACGATTTGTGTGTTTGAGAGGCAGAGAAACAGAGTCAGATAGAAGCTTGCTGTGCACTGATTCCCCCTCCGGAGGCCTGCAGCAGCTGGGGCCGAGCCGAGCCAGAGCTGGGAGCGGGGAAGTCGTCAGGTCTCCCAGGTGGATGGCAGGGACCTAAGGACTTGGGCCGTCACCTGCTCCTCCCGGGGGTGCACAATGCCGGGAGCTGGAACCAGAGACAAAGCCAGGACCAGTGATGGCTTAAGTGCTACACGCTGGCATCTGCCCCCAAAACACGTTTTTAAGCGAATGGTTTAAGTGGTTTTCAATTTTATGTATTTATTTGAGAGACAAAGAGAATGAAAGAGGCGGGGAGAGAGAGGAAGAGAGAGAGAGAGAGGTCATCCATCCATTGTTTCATACCCCAGATAGCCGCAACGGCCACAGTTGGGCTGATCCAAAGCCAGGAGCCAGGAGCGTACTGCTTCTTCCGGGTCTCGCACATGCATGCAGGGGCCCAAGAACTTGAACGACTTTCTGACACTCTCCCAGGCACATTAGCAGAAGCTGGATGGGAATGGAGCAGCCGGGACTCGAGCCGGAGCCCAAACGGGATGCTGGCTCTGCAGGCTGGGGCTTAACCCGCTGTGCCACAGTGCCAGCTCCACTTCCCCTTACTTAAAGGTATCACATATAACTGATTTTTGTGATAGACTAAAAATCAGACAGAAGCAGGTAAAAACATGTAGGGGACACATTTAAATTCTGTACCTTGACAAAATGTTCCAAGGACAGAGTCCACCTTGAGGAGTGGGGTTGGGAAGCAAAACGAGGCCCCTCAAAGCAAATGGGAGTGGTCCATCAAAGGCCAGCAGAGTCCCTCCGGGTGCGCTCTGCAACCCCTGGGCGTGGCTCCGGGCTCCGGGCTCCGGGCTCCCCTTCTGAGCGCCTCCTCTGCTCATTGCTCCCGGGGTCAGTGGCAAAATGGGCTTGTTCTCCCAGGAGCCCTTCTAACCTGGCCTTTGTGGGAAACACGAGAGATTAAGTTTGGTAAGAGCGGAGTTGGATTTCCCTGTGGAGGGGCATCTGCCCGCTGCAGTCCCTCTGAGCAAACACTTTGGCAAAGGGCGATGTCTGATTTTATTGTCTGCTGTTGATTTCTATAGGAAAATTCGAGCTCAGAGAAAATCAGTCAAAGTTTGGGAAGCTTTGGCTCACGAGCAAAGGCTGAATTGTGAAGAAGAGCGATGTCGAGAGGGCCAGGCTCCGGTCGGGACGGGGAGGGAGCAGGGGCTGAGTTCTCTGTCTATGCAGCAGTGGCGGTGTAAGTCACCGCCTTCGGAAGAAGTTTTAGGGACGCACTAGGCTTCGGTTTTAGGGAGCAGCCCACGTGTGCTGAGCCTCTCGGTGGCTTTGGGGTGTGAAATGGAAGGTGGTGGCCGTAGCCGACTGCTCAGCCTGGGAGTCTTGGGCTGTTTTGGGAAACGAGAAAGACCACGAGGGTGTTGGGGGACACTGGGCTTGTGAGCTGGGATCCAGAAGCAGCAAAAAGGGTCGGCAGGCTTTGAGGATGAGGGACGCCTAATGCGGAATAGTAAAGTCCGAAAACATTCCCAACATGTTCAGCGGTATTGGTCCCCCAGGATTTCTTTCTTTTTTTTTTTTTTTTAAGATTTATTTGTTTTCAAGTCAGAGTTACAGAGAGAAAGGGAGACATAGAGAGATCTTCCAGCCTCTGGCTCACTCCCCAAATGGCCACCACAGCCAGGACTGGGCCAGGCTGAAGCCAGAGCCTGGAGCTTCTTGCGGTCTCCAATGGGGGTGCAGGGGCCCAGGCACTTGGACCAGCTTCTGCTCCTTTCCCAGGTGCATTTGTGGGGGGCTGGAAGTGGAGCAGCCAGGACTCGAACCGGCGCCCATATGGGATTCTAACATTGCAGGTGGTGCCTTAACCTGCTGCACCACAATGCAGGCCCCATCTATTGTCTCCCATGCAGCCACTTAGAGTAGGCAATTTTTATTGTCTCACAGTTTCTGTCAGGAGCCCAGCAGTGGCTTGGCTGGTGGCTGTGGCGCGAGCCTGTTTGTCCTCAAGATGTCCGCAGGGACGGTGGGGTCATCTGACGTCCCACTGGGGCTGGGAGACCAGGCGGCTCCCACACCTGGCTGTGGGCAGCAGGCCCAGCTCTTCCTCGGGTGCCCCTCTCCCTAGAGAGCGTGCGAGCCCTGTGGGCGCGGCAGCTGGCAGCACCCTGAGAGACGGAACACAGCAGAAGCCGTGGCTGGACTCGGAGTCACCGCTGCCCCCTCTTGCGCGCGCAGACGCACACTGAGTCATTGTAGGAGGAGCTCAAGCAGGCTTGCACACCCCGGGGCAGGAGTTCCTGGAGACCATCCTGGGGCTTGGCGGCCACATCGGCCTTTCTCCCCCACCCCACCCCCCGTGTTCTGAAACTGCCCTGTTTGTGTGGGAGTGCCTGCCGGAGGACGGTTTGCAAGAAAGGGGTGCATTCCACAGCAGGGGGAAGGAAGGGCACAGAACCAGGAGAGAAAGAATGATCCAGAAAGGGGGTTAAGCAGCCTCTGTCTCGAAGCCAGGATGCCGCGAAATCGGGCACCCCAGAAAGGTTGGGGCCACCTCCCGCCCTGCTGGAAACGTGAGCATATTGCTGCTGTTGCGTGGCTGGGGAATAACCCGTGTGCCAGTCACGATTCCGCAGACCTGACGTGAGCTCGGCAGAGTCCTCTTCCGTCCCCTCGGCGGCTGCCTGGGCAGTCTCTCCTTCAGCCTGAGGCTGGGGGCTCATCTCCCTGGCTCTCGGACCTCCCCTCCCGGGGCCATCTGAGCTCCTTCTCGGCCTCCCTCTGAGCTCCTACCCCTGCTCCACACGGTGTGCCGGGTCCCCACCTCCGCAAAGCGCCCTGACTTCTGCTTCCACATTGCTGCTGCCTCCGGCCAAAGACGGCCCCTCCTCACAGCCTCCTGGGGTCCTCCGGGTGCACCTGGGTGGTCCAGGATGAGCCCCAGAGTTAAGGTCCTGAATACCACGGCGTCTCTAAGCAGCCTGTTGCCTTAAAGTAGCACACTCAGGGGAACAGGGGTTAAGGTGTGGCCGCCTGTGCGACCCCTCTGCCCACCGCGACCATTCCACCTCCTTAACAGTTGCTGGCGCCAGAAAACAAGCAGCTGATTAGGTGATGGTAGCAAGTGGGGGGCTGGGATGTGGGGAGAAGAGCTAGAAAGCCAAAACGGGCGGAGAAGCTGGGCAGAGCCTCTCCAGAAAATGCAGAACGGGGCCTGCAGAAGGCCCCCCAAGCTCTGCTGGCTGCAAGCACCACCCACCCCCTGCGGCATGGGGACCCCTGCTCAGGACCCCCCATTCTCAGGATGCAGCCTGCGGCACCTGAGCGGGAAAAGGAGCCTGTGATGTGTTTCTTGGCAAATTCAATTCCAACAGTGGACGTTCCCCCATCTTTGGATCTCACACAGCCAGGCCCGTGCACATTCACACCTGGCTGAAATTTATTTGCCACATTTTAGTGCACAGCAAGTTTATAGCCAACTTATAAACTCCAGACGCGGGGAGTTCTAATGTAAATTCACGAGACCTTACACCACTGTGTTATTATGACAAATGGGGTTGACACAAGAATATATTTTTTTCTTTCAATAGTATGGGGCTTGGCTGACATTTATTTTCATTTAAGTTTGCAATATTCTCATATATGGTTGTTTAGTGTGGTTGAGAGAGCTTTCCTCAGTGAGGCTGCGATTTTCATGTTTGCCGGGTCATTCTCCTAAAAGGGGCACTCTCTGAAGGTCAGTGTTAACCTTGAAGTCCAGCTCTGAAGGTCAGTGTAAACCTCGAAGTCCAGCTCAGTCCACCCAATCTCCCCCTGCAGGACCTGGGTCTCTGGGTTTCTCACCCCACTTTACACTCTGGACAAACTTTTCATTCTTAATCCTACTGTGAATACTTATGAATACTTTAACTCTCCGAGTCTCCCATCAAATATGCTGTCTTGTTTCTTTCTAACTTTTGAAATTGAGATACCAGTAAATATTTGTTGTTGAGTGCCTGTTCAAAAGCTTACACATAATTAATACAAAACTGATAAGTTGGCTGGCCCTGCAGCTCACTAAGCTAATGCTCCGACTGCGGCTCTGGCACCCTGGGGTTCTAACACTGGTTGGGGCGCCCGTTCTGTCCCAGTTGCTCCTCTTCCAGTCCAGCTCTCTGCTGTGGCCCAGGAGTGCAGTGGAGTATGGCCCAAGTGCTTGGGCCCTGCACCCCATGGGAGACCAGGAGGAAGCACCTGGCTCCTGCCATCGGATTGGCGCAGCGCTGGCCATAGCAGCCATTTGGAGAGTGAACCAACAGAAGGAAGACCTTTCTCTCTGTCTCTCTCTCTCTCTCTCACTAACTCTGCCTGTCCAAAAATAAAATAAAATAAAACTGATAAATTCTGAATCCTCGAATGCAATATTGTGAAAGAGAAAATGTCTCTCTAAATCTACATTTTGAGTGGTTTGTTTCACTATGTTTAATTAATGGATAGAATAAATAAACTTTAACAGAGTTCAAGGGCAGGCATTTAGCATGGCAGTTACAATATTTTTACCCCATATCCCGTATCAACAGTATGAGATGCAAACCCACATGACTGTGTGGAGTCCTAGCTCCACTTCTGACTCCAACTTCCTACTAATGCCAACTTTGGGAGTCAGTGGTGATGGCTCAAGTACTTGGGTTCCTCCAGTCCTGGGGGAGGACCTGGATTGAGTTCCTGGCTCCCAGCTTCAGCTGACTACCTGACTATAGCTGGCTTTAGGAGGAGTAAACTTATCCATAAATATCTCTCTGTCTCTCAAGAAAACAAATTGATTTTAGAAATTAAAACTCATTGTTAAACCTTTTAAAAGTGAATAAATAAAAGATTTCAAACTTTTCTGCTTTTTTATGGTGTTGGCTTATGGCCAGTTAAATCTATAAAAAACAACAAAAAGGCATCATGGACACACATATCAGGCTCAGTGTTCTGTGAGTTTAAATATCTCCAATCATTCTCCTTTACTTCTTTCCTGGAGGAAACGCCTCTCATGTAAAATTTGGTGTGATGGTGCTGAAATGAGCACGCTTCTTGTGTGCGGGTTGAGTGTGGCATCTTTGTATTTAGAGGACGAACAGTTCCACACGCTTGCTGGGCTGTGCTCCTGTGAACGTGAGTAGTAAGAGTGTCTCGAACACTCTTGGTCGCTGTGCACTCACTGGGGCTGTTTGTGGCAGCCTCAGAAACCTCCTTACCAGCTCTGAACACACAGCTCAGGAGAACGCACTGGCGATTCCGACTGTGTTCTGGAGATAAACTTCTGAAACCCCACTGAAGAGTGGCCCATGCGTCACCACACAAGGAGGGCTGAGGCCAGCACCCCACTGTGCAGAGCACAGCAAAAATGAACAACTGGCCAATCCTTAAAATCTCTGGTCCTGGGCCACAATCTCAGCTGCCTGAGAAGCGGTCTCCTGGATAGCATGCAACCTGTGTGACACACACACACCATACACATATATACAATTCATACGCACCTACACACATGCATGCACTCACATACACATATACAGACATACACACACATGCGCACACACACACACACATATATATACAATGTATATGCACCTATACACATACGTGCACTCACACACACACAATGCATATGCACCTATACACATGCATACACACACCATATACACACCATATAAACAATGCATACTCACCTACACACATGCACACACACACACCATATACACATACACATACTATATATACAATGCATATGCACCTGCATGTATACACGCACACACACAGTAACATACATGCACCGACACATATACACAAACACAATACACATATACTCACAAACATACATATAATCCACACAAACATACATACAATATACACTGGCATACACCATACATACACACTCACGAACACACACACGTAGAGCCCCTCTGAAATGTACAGCCCTCTGAAATGAGTATGGAGGAGCTTCATTCTTGGCCCCAAATTGTCAGTGTCCAACCACACCGCCTATGGCAGCTGTCAGCTGAGTGGTGCACTCACAGGAGAGCAGGTGAGAAGCTCAGACGAAGTTGCCCCAGCCCTCTCGGAGGGAAAGTAGTGGATGCGATGTCACGGGAGTCTGGGCTTCACACTGCTCAGGCCCGCGCCCCGTGAGCATGGAGAACAAGGAGCGAGGACGGGCAGAGCAAGCAGAGAGACGAAGGGGATCGAAGCTAAGAGCCAGCTCCTGCAGGATGGAGGGGACCCGGAGGAGGTCGCCCTCGCAGGGAGTCGGCTGGGGTCTATGGCCTTTGGTTGCGAGGAAGTGGGCCCAGGTTTTACAAATGTGTCCCTGAGTCACCTGTGACTTTCTCATGGCTGCCCGCTCGGTCTCTGGACCTGCAACCTGTTCTGTGTTCGGTTCCTCGATCTTGCTTTGAAGTCGTGGGGGCACTTCGGCCTGAGCGTACCCCTCTGCAGGTCAGGCACTGTCTCCTTTGTCCCTGGCCTCTGCCTCAGAACTCGGCCATCTCCTGCCTCTCAGCACCAGGGGAACCCAGAGCCAGGGCCCCTCATGGTCAGAAGCCAAAGCCATGATCCCTGCCTCATGCCCGTCTGGATGCAGAAGTCTGCAGGGGCCCGCGTGAAATTGCTGCTCAGGTGGAAGGTGCCATGGTGGCCTTGGCAATCGGGATTTATCTCCTGTCCCCGCACATCAATCATTGGTGATACCAACCTGGCGCATACAGATTTCCGTAAAGAAGCCAATTCCACAGCTCTGGAGTCGAAGTCTTTCCCTCCGTGTGAACATTCTTCCTAAAATAACAAATATCGGGGTCAGGGGGAGCCAGCGTTGCTCCAGCAGCACGCCGTGGGCTGGATCACTCCAAGGGCCAGCCCCGCCCCCACCTCACGAGGCAAATGGTTTGCAGCTGTGACTTTGACAATGGATGTCCACACGGGGGTTTAACGCCAGCATCTTCAAGGTGGCCCAATCTCAACACCGAGCCCTGCACAGCAGACAGACCCATGGCCGGACGCAGCGGTGGGTGGAAGAAGTCAGACCGGAGGGCTAACAGGGGACTGCCAAGCCTTTGGGATGACCTTAGGAGCAGAGACAGCCCAGCGGTCAGCCGTTAAGGACATGGAGGTCTCTGCTCTTCAGCCCAAGCAGCTACAGCAGCCGGTGCCCTGGGGAGCTTGGAGGTGGGCGCTCCTCTGAGCCTCCGGCCCACAGGCTGGACCGGACAACAGGTGGCAAGGCCCTGTGCGGACGAGCTCACCAAAGCCACCTGCGCACCTGACCGCGGAGCTGAGGCGGATGATAAGCAGGTGTTGTCTCCGGCAGCTGAGTTCCCAGGAAACTCCATGGCAGCAGACGAAAACTGGTAGGAGTATTTGTGACAGTATTTTGAAATTCTCTTGTGAAGAAAGCCTCCCCGTGCACTCCTGGGGCAGGCAACCTCGCTGGCTCCGCCAGGGCCCAGAGCCTGGCTGCTTGGACAAGACACTCACCGAGCACCGGAGGTGTGTGTGCAGCCAGGGCTTGTCACAGGCCTCCCAGCAGTCACCCTGGGGACAAGCAATGGAGAACCTTCCACATCCCGCACGTGGCCCCCCCAACCCCACCTCTGTGCCCTTTCTTGAGTTATTACAGGGATCTCCCAATCAGGGCTCTTGGCTTAGTGAATTTCTAGTAGGAAACAAACATCTCAAATGCTCAGTATCAGGAAATATTGAGGCTCCTAGGGCCCAGAAAGACTGAGAGGAGGAGCTAGACCTTGGGAGAGGCGAAGACGTGGGGTGCAGCCCCTCGCGGAATACGGCGGCAATGTGAGGGGCTTCCTGAGCCGGAAGAGAGGGGGAGGCCAGGGGCAGGAGAAGGAAGGCAGAGGCACCTGCCCTGGCTGCAAACTCCATCCTGGGCTGGGGCAGCAGCCTCCGCTCCATCTGGGCCTGTCTCTGACAGTCGCCCAGGGCCTTCATGGAGATCCACCAGACTGAAACTCAGTTATCACGATATCACAATCAAGTACAAGTTTCTGCTTCTTTGCGAATTGTTTCCCGGGTTTTTGTTTCTGTACGGAGCTAAGGGAAAGAACCCAGGAACTCGCTCCAGCGATCGCCCTCCCCACGACTGGTACAGGAACCCCAGGGACACTCACTTCAAAAGCGTTCCTTAAGCAAAAAGCCTGCTGCGAAAAACGTACGATTTCATCGGAATGAAAACCTAACTTAAAGTAAGGGATTCGGTAATGAGGAATTCCAAAGTTTGCTAAATCACAAAAAGAGGTTGATTGCGAAGAATATTTACTATCAAAATGTGACTCTATTTGCATCTGAAGAGTGTTCTAGAAAGAAAGCCACCATGTGGGGAGATGTAAGACTCACCTAACTCCAGACTCTCCAGGGGACCAGGACACTCCTACAAGGCTCACACTGAAACGCACCTGTTCAGGGCAAAGGTCAGGTGGAGGAGAGGCCCTTCGTCCATCCCATTGGTGGAATCCAGGATTTCCAGTGCTGGTCACGTGACTTGAGCCCTGCCCCTGCCGGGGTTTCCCCTTCCTCACTCCAGAGGAATCTGCATTTCCCCCTTCTGCATTCCAGATGGGGGGGGGGCTAATCTACCCCGCAGCCCCTTCCCCAGAGCGAGTGGGGAAACTGAGGGTTCAGTGAGGTTTATTTCACATGTGTCTTTTTTAAAAAAGAGGGTTTTTTTGTTGTTTATTTGTAATGCAGGGTTACAGAGAGCGAGGGAGACACAGGGAGAGAAAGACACGCCCGCGCACGCACACACACACACAATGTTCCATCCATTGGTTCACTACCTAAGGGGCCGGGATGGCTGTGGCTGGGACAGTCCAAAGCCAGGAGCCTGGAACTCCATCCAAGTCTCCCAGATGGAGCAGAGGCCCAAGGACTCGGGCCACCTTCCACTGCTTTCCCAGGCGTCCTGGCAGGGAGCTGGATGGGAAATAGAGCAGCCGGGACTCTCCAGTGCCTACAGGAGCTATGCCACAGCATAGCCCTCAGTCCAACAGGACCAGGGAGATGGCCTTGCGGCCCCAGGTATGGGAGGAGGCGTGGTCTTGCCAGGTGATCACACTGTCTGTCTCTCTCTCTCTCTGTATATGTGTGTGTGTGTTTGTGTGTGTATGTGTGTGTGTGTTTTTGTGTGTATGTGTGTATGTGTGTATGTGTATGTGTGTATGTGTATGTGTGTATGTGTGTATGTGTACTTGTATGTGTGTATGTGTAAGTGTATGTGTGTGTATGTGTATGTGTGTGTATGTGTGTATGTGTGTATGTGTACGTGTATGTGTGTGTAGTGTGTGTATGTGTGTGTATGTGTGTGTGTGTGTGTGTGTGAACTCTATGGAGAAGCATGTCTTTTGCTGCTGCCATGTGCTGAGGTCATTTGATGTTTCTGTGCCCCAAAGCCCACCCCACCAGTGCCCTTCCTCTGGGGTTACCTCCTTTCATCTCGTCACAAGCGTCGCAAGAGGCTGTCTGTACGTCACCCCAACACCTGGGTCAGAGGTGCGAGGTGAAGAGTGACCTGGGTGTGTCCAGTCATGGGGTCCGCTGCCCCGAGGCATGGACACCCCCAGGGATGGACACAGCCCCCAGCTCTGGGTGGCCAATGCCTCCTCCAGGAAACAGGTGAGACATGCTGTGACTCCCCCCCAGGGCTGCTGAAGACCGGGGGTGCCTGAACCCCTCTTTGTTCCTGTTGAGCGAGCCCACTGACCACTGAAGGAGATACCAGCTGCACAAGGCTGAATTGAATAGGCCGCTGGACACACAGAGCAGGGCGAGGTACAGGGAGGGGGGAGGGAAACAAAGGGAGGACACTGGGTCAGGAGGTGGGGACTCCCGGGTGATAGACTGCAGCCTTGGGGTCACCACCCTGCAGCCCGGGGGTCACCACCCTGCAGCCCGGGGGTCACCACCCTGCAGCCCTGGGGTCACCGCCCTGCAGCCTGGGGTCACCACCCTGCAGCCCGGGGGTCACCACCCTGCAGCCCGGGGGTCACCACCCTGCAGCCCTGGGGTCACCACCCTGCAGCCTGGGGTCACCACCCTGCAGCCTGGGGTCACCACCCTGCAGCCCTGGGGTCATAATTCACGTCCTCTTTCCAGTAGGCTCCCTTGTGAAGACTTCCCGGTGACCTTTGCGGTCTGAGGTAGCTGTGCCTGGCCCTGGCCGTGAGAACGCAGACCAGTGTAGATAGGGCCTGGCCTGGTCATCGCCCCGTGACCTGAACACCTGTAACCGCCATGGTGCTGGGAGCCAGCACGGCTGAGAGCAACAATTCTGGTCCTCTTGGTTCCTACACACTGGTCCGTTCCACAGTTTGCAAAGATCGGGATTCCCGGCCACCTGTTCACTGGGCAAACAAGCACTGGACACGCGTGTCACTTAGCAGCTGTCAAGAGGGAGGCTGCAGAATCAGCCGACTCAACCTGGGCAACTTGTAGACCCGACTGGCTGCGGCCAATGCGCCCATGGTCATCATACGCGGGCACAGGCAGCTGAGAGCATCGGGGGAGGAGGGCGGAGCCGTAGGCAGAGCTGTGCCTCTACTGAGCCGTCCCCTCCACATCTCCTGTCCAGAGAACAAAGCCGTTGACTGAGTCAGAGGTGCGGCAGAGGGGCAGAGGGGTGTGCTGATCATCGTACTGCCCGCAGCATTGGCTTTCTGTGCATTGATCTTTTCTTCCTCCCCCTCCTCCTCCTCCTCTTCTTTCCCCCTTTCCAAAAGCTTATGGAAAACAGAATTACAAGATTAAGTTGCATTGGTACAAGATAATTTGAAATCCATGCATAGGTTTCTCATCACATGCATTTCCCAGGAACTGTTTGAGGACCCCCGCATGCTATTTGTGTGTAATAAAAGAGGCCTAGAAACTGTTCATCAAAAACTAACGAAATCAACAGTCAAGCAGGAAAGAGTTACATCTAGATCCTAAGCAGGCCCTGATAAGATGCTTTAAAACACAAACAATATTAACCCCTCTGCACCCTCATCCCATCCCAAGGAGTCTGGAAGCGAGCTCCACTTAATTCCAAATCATCTAGAACTGAAATTATTTTAACTTTTTATTGCAAAAAGTTTTCAAACCTGAAAATAGAGAAATACAACAATACACCCATACACATCTCTCCCACTGTCAAAAATGAGCAAATCACTGCCTGTGCAGCTTCGACTTGACCTCACTGATTTCTCTCCCTCCCCTGCTGTCAATGCCAGATAATATCCACATGTACTTCGGAGTGCACTTTGTAATTTTTAAGAACACTACCCGGGGCCGGCGCCATGGCTCACTTGGTTAATCCTCCACCTGTGGTGCCGGCATCCCATATGGGCGCCGGTTCTAGTCCTGGCTGCTCCTCTTCCAGTCCAGCTCTCTGCTGTGGCCCAGGAGTGCAGTGGAGGATGACCCAAGTGCTTGGACCCTGCACTCGCATGGAGACCAGGAGGAAACACCTGGCTCCTGGCTTCGGATTGGCATAGCTCCAGCAGTGGCGTCCATTTGGGGAGTGAACCAGCGGAAGGAAGACCTTTCTCTCTGTCTCTCCCTTTCACTGTCTATAACTCTACCTGTCGAAACAAAACAAAACAAAACAAAACAAAAAACAAACAACCAAAAAAAAAAAAAAAACCACCCAGGCCTTGCTTCACAAAACAAAGGTCAAAGGCATTTCACTCAAGACCCCCATCACAGCGAGACTGGGTCCTGCCCGAGCACCCCAGGCCATCAGCCTCTTGTGTCTCGGGAAAGAGAGAGGACCCAAGAGTTGTCTGCTCAGCGTCCGGCGGCCTCCTGGGCTCAGCGTCCAGCGGGGATGGCTGAGCGCAGTACAGGGAAGCTCCCAGGAAGCCCACTAGGGAGAACGACTTTCCCAGGGCCCGGCCTCACTGACCAGGCCCTCCCACCAGGGCTACCTGCTGAGTGCCACCATGAAATGAGGTGCCCACAGTGTCGGGGCCATCACGCACCACGCTGGGATGTAAGTCCTGCCAGGCACACCCTGTGCGGGCTTCCAGCCTGTGTCTGTCTTCCTCCACTTGAACAGGCATCACCCTGGGATTTGCTCTATAGACGGCAGCAATGCTGTCCTGCCTTTAGGTCCCGTTTCCACGCTCTGGAATGCACCCTCCTCGAAGCCAGCCACCGCAGAAATCGGTGGGGCCAGACTGCCAAGTAGGGAGAGCCCTGGAGCCTGGTTCTATTTGAGCCCTGCTGGGCTCTGCCCTTGCACCCGACTCCGACCTCCGCCAGCTCTTCCCGGTCTTGTGAATGAACCACGCTCCATTTCTGTGAATGAACCGAGAGCCAAAGGCTGCCTGGTTACCCAGTGAAGCCACAGAGTGGTAGACTTAATACATCCTGTTGTGTCGAGTGACTAAACCTGTGTGTGTTAATACAAGAAGTTCTAAATGACAAAAAAAATGCAAAACCCAAATGCTGTAAGAAATGACTCAGATACCAGGCAAGAGTATCCTAAGATGGAAGAAGTGAGACAATAGGAGTGCAGACATGATGGGGCAGCCCAGCGCTGCCTGGAGGAGTCGGAGCATCAGGCTCGTCGGGTCCGACCCTGTCTCCAGTGTTCCCTTCCCGTGCTGTGCACAGTGCGCTGTAAAGTGCAAACCACACCACCCACCAGGTAGGGATGTTGGAGGGCCACAAGAAACAGGGGATGAGAAACACTGAAAACAGTAAGAGCGGCGTTGATGAATTTAAGGAAGTAAAACTGACAAAACCGAAGGTGAAAATGAGCGATAAAAAGTAAAGGAAACAAGGCAGAGACACAGACACACAAACAGTGAAGATCATGGACACAGAAGGGGTACAATCAGACACGGAGAGCAATCAATCTAAGGAAAATCACAGAAACATCTAAAAAATACATTTCAGGCCGGCGCCGCGGCTCACTAGGCTAATCCTCCGCCTTGTGGCGCTGGCACCCTGGGTTCTAATCCCGGTCGGGGCACCGGATTCTGTCCTGGTTGCTCCTCTTCCAGGCCAGCCCTCTGCTGTGGCCCAGGAGGGCAGTGGAGGATGGCCCAAGTGCTTGGGCCCTGCACCCCATGGGAGACCAGGAGGAAGCACCTGGCTCCTGGCTTCAGATCAGCGCAGTGTGCCAGCTGCGGCGGCCATTGGAGGGTGAACCAACGGTAAAGGAAGACCTTTCTCTCTGTCTCTCTCTCACTGTCCACTCTGCCTGTCAAAAAATTTTTAAAAAATTAAATTTCAAAATAGTGAAGATATAACGGTTTTCTAGCAGATAGCTTGGATGCAAGAAGAAACAGGAAACCCAAGCCGACAGAATGGAGAATGCAGAGAGCTACTCCCCACAAGGGCATTCACGCAGATGGCGTTGCTTGTTGTGTCTTTTCATCTTTCAGATAACTGCATTTCCCGCCACTTTGCAAGGCCCAGAGCGTCTACATGGTGGCTATCGGCATCTATTTACTTGTTTGTTTCTCAGCTCTGCAGTGAGATGATTGCTGTTTCTCACCTTATTGCTTTACTTTTACCATTCGCTCTTTTCCTGTTTACTCCGTGAGGTGTGATCTCTCACGTCATTGTTTTCATAAAGGTATTCTATAAAAAGATGATAATGTTCCATAGTTTGTGGCAATTTCTTCTGTCCGTGAGTTTTGTTTTTTTTTCAAACTAGATTCTTTTTTTTTACAGGCAGAGTTAGACAGTGAGAGAGAGAGAGAGAAAGGTCTTCCTTCCATTGGTTCACCCCCATATGGCTGCCACAACCGGTGCACCGCACTGATCTGAAGCCAGGAGCCAGGTGCTTCCTCCTGGTCTCCCATGGGGTGCAGGGCCCAAGCACCTGGGCCATCCTCCACTGCACTCCCGGGCCACAGCAGAGGGCTGGCCTGGAAGAGGGGCAACCGGGACAGAATCCGGCGCCCCGACCGGGACTAGAACACAGGGTACCAGTGCCGCAGGCAGAGGATTAGCCTAGTGAGCCACGGCGTCAGCCTAAACTAGATCCTTAATTAAATAAATTATAGTGGGTATGCCTGTCTTTTACGTAGAATACAATGTAAAACCAATTTGGAAAGCAAGTATAATGAGAGGAAATTTATTCTACATGATGTGAAAATATTGGAAATATACAATAATTAAAATTATGTTCTTTTGGCCAAAAGTAAAGAGCTAATTAGTTGGAATTTCTTTATAGGGTTTGCCGTGGACACCCATTCACCCATTTGCTCATCGGTCCGCAATCCACCCACCGTTCACTTTTTCCAATATCTAATCACCTCACTGCTACTGACTTCCTGCTGGGGTCTACGCCCTCATGAACTCCCCCACCCCGGTGAGAACTGGCTGGGTCTCTCTGGCAGTGACCTTGCTTTCCCTGGGGGACCTGAAGCCGCAGGCGGGTGAGTTATGGAAGGGCTCCCGAGAGCGCTCAGCCCCGGGGCCACCTGCAGCCATTCCACAGAGAAACGCTGGGAGACGAGCGGGACAGGACACTGACACCGCCGGCTAAAATTCCGAGATTCTGGGTCCAGCGCGCCTGCAGCCAACCTAATCTCAGCCTTTCAGTCAAGTTGACCAAACCCCCTGCTTTTCTCCTAAGCCGGTTTCGAGTTACCTTGGCCCTCACTGCCACCAGCTTCTCTTCTGAGCCTGACAATAGAAGCCTTCCTGAGCTGTCATTCACAGAGCACAGGACTGATTTAAAAGCCCGGCTCCGTGAGGTGAGTGTGTTGACATGCCTGTTCACCCATCCCCTGAGCCCCTCCTCTCAGCCCCCAGCGCCCTCCCACCCCGCCCGCAGCCCCGGAAGCCGCGAATATGTTTCTACCACTACGGACTTGCCTCTTCTGGATGGTTCACGTGCGTGGACCCATAGAGCGCGTGGCCACGTGGTTGCTTCTCTCTCTCCACTCTCAAGCTGAGACATCTGGGGAATGGGAGAAGAGACCCACGGATGGAAATTCGCTGGTGTTCTGTTTCCTACACTTTCTTCTGCGAGGCTGTCCCTTGGACCCTACAAGTGAGCAGGTCTACGGAGAGGATCCTCCCTGAGATGTCCCTGCCTGCCTGCATCGTGGCTGCTGGGATCAGATCAGTGGAGACGACCACGTGGCTTCTATCAGTCGGCTTCCATGCAAGCAAATAGCAACGGAAGCAAACGTCCACGTTGTGAAAGTTAGACCCAGCCTTCATGATGCTGGAACCTAATCATCAGTTGTGGGGACCACGCCGTTCTGCTCGTCCTAAAAACCTGACTCCACTGAACTTGCCGGTAGCAGCTGTGTGTCTATCTAGAAAACACAACCCAGGCAAAATACGTTGATATTCAGGCAGACCTACATTTTTCAGATTCTTCTGTCAGCCATCAAATTTTCCTCCAAGTATCCTCACTCTGCCCTTAACGCCTGGAGTTGCTGAGAATTGTATGGGACGATAATAATGTAAAACGCACTAAAATTTCATAATCGGTCTCATTCACGTCTCTGCTAAGCTGTGGGCAATCACTCCATTGTAAGACATGAGACAGATAAACTGTTACAAAGAGCCCCGCACAGCACACAAGGGCAGGAAGTGGAGAACATGCTCAGTTGTTAACACGATAACCCCTTTTCTTTTTCTAGAATGTTCTAAAGGATTCCAATCCATCAGTGGGAAACACCCACCATGAGCTTTCTCTCAATTTGAAACGGAAGTTTCTTGAAAGGCACTAAGCATATTAAGAAATTGTCAGTAACTACTTCCTAGGCTTCCCCCAGCCCCTTCTAGTGCGCGCCGGATTTGCTTTAGGAGCAGGGACCTATCATTTGTCGGGCACAAATCACCTTCTGCACACAGCATGCACGTTTCACGGCACTGTACATAGACCAGCCTGGGCGACACACATGCACGAGAGGCAGAGCTCCAAGCGGCGCCCTCCAGAGCTGGCACTGCCACCACGGCTTTGCGCTTCGGGCACTGACGAGTATCCTGTATGCACCGACTCTCCCCTTGCAGGAGACCTGGTGATGCTTCTGTTACGCAACATGTAACATATTTGCTCCTGGGCTTCACCACAAACAGTAGAGACAAGCGGGGGGATCGCTGTCCCTCTTTGAGGTGCCATGAACAAGAAGCCCATACAGAGTGAGATCCCAGCAAGGCCACTGTTTCAAAGGACAACAGGGATGGGAAGCGTCTTGCTGAGCTCACTTCTCTAAGAATTGTCAGATTACCAAGAAGGGCAGAATGTACGTCTTTCCGACGAGTGTCCTTATCTTCGGAATGGAAAATCTTTTCTTTTGACAAACCATTCTTTCGTGAGTAACCTCTTCAATAGCATTTAGTTATCATTATTAATAAATTGTTACAGTAATAAATTATATTTTAAACATTTTATTAAATGCAGTTCTCATGTACTTAAAATAAATTGCAAAGCCGGCGTTTTCATGGTATTTAATAGATACAGTATGACACAATGTGCTTTTAATATATTTAATGTTATATACTTTAAAATCTAAGTGTGCTGTCCTTTTATGGGTCTTACTTGGTATTCCTTTCTATATGGAAAATGTATTACTTTTTAATACAGGTTCATTGTGGAGTGCCATTAGGAAATAGAGCATGGTTCTTAAAAGTGGGAACTTTGAGAATTTAAGTACATTAAGTGTGGGGGAGGGGAGAGACTGCATTATGGTAACATCAAGCGTCTAATTGAAACTGACAAAAGCCAGGGGAGACATCTCACGCTGACATTGTAATGGCGTTCACATTTGCATTGACATCATAACAGTCCTGAAGCAGCACGGGAGACACTTCCACTGACACAAAAAGACTTCCTCCGACACCCGCCGCTCTCGCACTTTCCTTGGACGTGCTGCCACTGTCACTCAGGATACAGATGAAAATATTATGGAAAACATCCCCGTCCGCGCTCGTTAGGGACTTTGCGCCGGATCTGATGGTCTCTCGCAGGCGCTTCCTCCGGAAGCCCAGCGGTGCCTGTTCGACTCTCCTGCGAGAACACATCTCCAAATACTCCAGCACTTACAATCGTTTTGTAAAAGAGCAATTAAAATTGATTTTTTGAAAACAAATTTTTTTTTGCATAGGTCCTTAAGGCAACGAGAATGGTGGTTCCTCTTTTGAAGCGGCACACGTCTCTCAGGTCAGCGGGCCCGATGCACGCCAGAGACCGGGGAGCACTGGGTCCCGCAGAGCAACAGCTGTTGGGACTGGACGGGGAGCCTTGGACCCGGGACTACCTCCGCACTCCCGGTATCGCGCCGGCTCTCACCAAACACCCCAGCGAGCCACGGGCCAGGTTGCACTTCTGGCTCCCAACCCCTGCCCTGTAGCAGGCCAGGCACCACACAGCCACCACATAGCCTTGCACTGTGTGCTGACATCGTGGACTCCGCCGCCGCCGGCTCTGCTCTGCCTGTCTCCGGCCACCGACCAGCCCCGTCCCCTGCTGGCTGCCGATCTGCGCTCCCTCGGGCGCCCACCTGTCTGCAGGGCCAGGCTTGTCCACCACACCTGGCACCCGAACTTCGGTGGCCGTTTAGAAAGTGCACACTGGGGCCCACGCTGTGGCTCAGCAGCTTACAGCCGGCATCCCACACGGGCGCTGGTGTGAGTCACAGCTACTCCGCTTCCAATCCAGCTCCCTGCAAGTGCGCCTGGGACAGCCGCCAAAGATGGCCCACATTCCTGGGCCCCTGCACCCACGTGGGACACTTGGAAGAAGTTCCTGGCTTCGACTGGCCCAGTTCTGGCCCAGTTCTGGCCGTTTGGGGAGTGAAACAGTGGATAGAAGACCTTCTGCTGTTCCCCCACCCCTGCCCCATAATTCTGCCTTTCAAATTAATAAGTACATCTTTAAAAAAAAAAAAAAAAGGAAGTTCATCCCAATCCAGATACAAGTCACCTCTCCATTGTCCACTGTAGCAAAAACCTCGCTGGGCTGGGAGAGACTGTACAGCGACTGCCAAGTCCTGGTTAACGCGCTAGACCCCGGAAAGGAAGGTGAGTTTTTCTCACGAGTTCAACACCCACTCGGCAGATGTTTGCCAAGGACTAACTCTGCACCCAGCTCACTGTAGGCACTATTCTTCAGAACAGGACAAGGACACCTGCTCCAAGATCCACAAGTCAGAGCATAAACAAGCAACCAGCCCACAGACAAAGGGCCCCAAGAAATACAATGGCATGAAAAAAAAAAAAAAACAACAGAGTGAAGAAATGGCAGTAGCCCAGGGCGGGCACAGCCAGGAGGGACTCTCACAGCAAGGACAACAGAAAGCGCCAGAGACTGAGGAGGGACGGTGGGAGGGGGAGGAGCCTGGGTGTGGGGCGGGGCCGACACAGGGCCATTGGTCACACTCTGGAGTCTGGAAGTGACCTGGGGACATAAGCAGTGAATGACCAAGTTCCATTTCGTGTTTGGAAAACGCGTCTGGATGCCGTCTAAGAGTAGCTTGGGAGGGGCAGGGCAGCAGCACCATAGTCCAGGGAGGGGAGTTAGTCCCTTGCATTAGAGCGACGTCCATTGGGCGGAAGGCAGCTGATGGATTCAAAGCACGAGAGAGAGAGAGAGAGAGAGAGAGAGAGAGAGAGAGACTGTAGGACCTTGTGATGCAGCGGATGGGAGGGAGGAAATGGAAAGAGGGCTGGGAGATGAAGCCAGGGACCCTGTGCACGCGGGTCGGGACGGCAGACCACTCGCTGAGACGGCGGATCCCAGGTCAGGCAGGGGCTGCGTGCCGCGGCGCCTGCATGCACAGGTGTGCACCTGCGTGTGTGTCCGTGCAGCAGGTGGGCAGGGGTCACGCACTGTACTCTGGAACGGCCCTGCTTCTGGGATGCTTCTGCAGGTGCCAGGTAGCACTGTCAACAGACAGATGGAGAAGGAGTCTGAAGCCCAAGGCAGAGGTTTGAGCCAGAGACAGACATCGCAGAGTCTCCAGCATGTTGGTGACATTTGAAGCCCTGGTGTGAAAGAGCACGCACGCGCGCACACACACACACACACACACACACCATAGAACACAAGACACCACAACAGGTCCCGGGATCTCAATGTCAGCAATTCCACAAGCTGGATATGAGACTGAGGAGGAAGCGTCAAAAACTAGAACAATCAGAAGAGCAGAGTGTCCGGAAGTCTTTCCAACAGAAAGGCCATGGGGTAGAACTCAGAGAAGGATGCAACAGAGCGAAGACAGAGGTGGGCTCTGCAGCCTGGAACCCGGGAGCTGTGAGTGACTGCCAAGGACAGCCTGCGAGGCTGGTGCTGAGAGCTGAGCAGGGACCCCCAAACCGCAGGGGCTCAGGAGCGGAGGTGGGGAGAGGCACATCCCATGTATGGCGCTATCTCGAGAAGGCTGACTGAGGACAGAATGACGAAACCAGACCACTGGCGGAATCTAGAAAACTTTGATTTTAATAATTGACATTGAGGGGCTGGCGCTGTGGTGTAGTGGGCTAAGCCTTTACCTGCGGCGCCGGCATCCCATAGGGGAGCCGGTTTGAGTCCTGGCTGCTCCTCTTCCCACCAAGCTCTCTGCTGTGGCCTGGGAAAGCAGTAGAAGATGGCCCAAGTGCTTGGGCCCCGGAACCCACAGGGAGGCATGAAAGAAGCTCCTGGCTTCAGATCGGCCCAACTCAACCACTGTGGGGAGTGAACCAGGGGATGGAAGACCTTTCTGTCTCTCCCTCTGTCTGTCTGTAACTGCCTCTCAAATAAATAAATAAAACCTTTTTAAAAATTTACATTTGAATACCATTTTATGTACAACATCCAAACTGCTGCTCTAAATACTTCAGGGACACACACAGGACATCCCTTATTTGCATAGTACTGGTGAAATAAACTGAAGTTGGCGCGATCAAGGCACATGTCCACAGCCAGGGACTGGCTTCACGGGTTGTAGAGAGAAGCACCCACTGGCCCTCAAGGCACACGTGTGTGTCCTCACGCCCACAGCCTGAGATCTGACTTTATCTCGAGAAGTGCTGTCAGGTGTCATGGAGCGCTACACCTGAAATCTACCTGGGGGGTCCTGGGAGGCCTCCGCTCAGAGGCGATCGTTCTCATAGGAACAGAGCAGACCCACGAGAGACAAGCACCACGTGGTGACACAGGTGGCGCTGAAGTGTTACGGCCCCAAGCCAAGGATCTGCTGGAGCCCCCGGGGCTGCAAGAGTCGAGGAAGGGGCCCCAGAGCCTGCACAGGAAGTGCGATACCACCACCACTTCATCCCGGACTTCCAGCCTCTGCAATTGACGGAACACGTTTCTGCTGGAGTTCAGGAGCGGCTAGCGAACCCAGATCCTCCAAGACGGGGTGCAGGCCTCTGAGCATCTTCACCTCCAGGCCCAAAGCCCCCTCCTATAATTTACCAGGGGGCCTGCACGCGCATTTGCTCTTTGACATATCTGGTCCTGCCCCAATCCTTCCTGGTGACAAGCACACACTCTCTGCACAGTGTGGTCCTGGGGGTGAGGTGACAGCCATTGTCTCTGTTCCTTCAGAGCGGATGCTGTTGGACAGTAGGAAGAAGAATGCAAGAATCCCTGGTCCTCATCAGGTGGAGACACGGGCACCACTCGGAACCTGCAGTCAGCAGAGGCCAGCACCCTGCTCCCGTTGAGAAACCAACCAGGTTTCGTAATCGATCTCAGAGCTCTGAGAAGCAGCAGCCATTGAAAGGCTGGTACATGTGCTGAGGTTCTCACACTCCACAGTTCATAAATGCACCATCTATCTTCTAAGTAAAAGAATATGGAAGTCGAGTTGCTCCGTTTCTCTGTTCTTCCACTTCTTCATTCAGTGAACACCTATTGGGTCCAGTACACATCTAAGGTACCCAATTGGGCATCAAGAATAAAAGCAAAGAAGAATAATAGACCGTTCCTGTATCTAGAAGCCGGACCCGGCGCTGTGGTGTAGTAGGTTAAGCATCCGCTTATGGTGCTGGCATCATATACAGGCGCCGGTTCGAGTCTCAGCTGCTCCACTTCCCATCCAGCTCCCTGCTATGGCCTGGGAAAGCAGTAGAAGATGGCCCAAATGCTTGGGCCTCTTCACCCACGTGGGAGACCTAGAAAAGGCTCCTGGCTCCTGGCAGCTACTCACCCCACTGTCAGTTTATGCCATATCACATTGAGCGATACGGTCTCTGAGGGCTTGGATCTAATGGACACTGAAGTGTAAACACTTGGCAGAGCCGGGAGAGGCACCTTAAGGGGCCTGACAGGTCGGAAATGAAGTAGTTGATTGCGTCTTTATCAAGTGTCAGGGAAATGCTTGCCATCTTCCCAGGGTGGAATGTGGGGCTGGGTCTTGCCAAAGGAGACTGCGGGCACGTGTGAGAGCCTGGTGTGTGTGAGAGTGAGAGTGTAGTGTGTGTGAGCGTGAGAGTGTGGTGTGTGTGAGAGTGTGGTGTGTGTGAGTGAGAGTGTGGTGTGTGTGAGAGTGAGAGTGTGGTGTGTGTGAGAGTGTGGTGTGCGTGAGAGTGAGAGTGTGGTGTGTGTGTGTGTGAGAGTGTGGTGTGTGTGAGAGTGAGAGTGTGGTGTGTGTGTGTGAGAGTGTGGTGTGTGTGAGAGTGAGAGTGTGGTGTGTGTGAGAGTGAGAGTGTGGTGTGTGTGAGTGTGAGAGTGTGGTGTGTGTGAGAGTGAGAGTGTGGTGTGTGTGAGAGTGAGAGTGTGGTGTGTGTGAGAGTGAGAGTGTGGTGTGTGTGAGAGTGTGGTGTGTGTGAGAGTGAGAGTGTGGTGTGTGTGAGAGTGAGAGTGTGGTGTGTGTGAGAGTGAGAGTGTGGTGTGTGTGAGAGTGTGGTGTGTGTGAGAGTGAGAGTGTGGTGTGTGTGAGAGTGAGAGTGTGGTGTGTGTGAGAGTGAGAGTGTGGTGTGTGTGAGAGTGAGAGTGTGGTGTGTGTGAGTGTGAGAGTGTGGTGTGTGTGAGAGTGTGGTGTGTGTGAGAGTGAGAGTGTGGTGTGTGTGAGAGTGAGAGTGTGGTGTGTGTGAGAGTGTGGTGTGTGTGAGAGTGAGAGTGTGGTGTGTGTGAGAGTGTGGTGTGTGTGAGAGTGAGAGTGTGGTGTGTGTGAGAGTGAGAGTGTGGTGTGTGTGAGAGTGAGAGTGTGGTGTGTGTGAGAGTGTGGTGTGTGTGAGAGTGAGAGTGTGGTGTGTGTGAGAGTGTGGTGTGTGTGAGAGTGAGAGTGTGGTGTGTGTGAGAGTGAGAGTGTGGTGTGTGTGAGAGTGAGAGTGTGGTGTGTGTGAGAGTGAGAGTGTGGTGTGTGTGAGTGTGAGAGTGTGGTGTGTGTGAGAGTGAGAGTGTGGTGTGTGTGAGAGTGTGGTGTGCGTGAGAGTGAGAGTGTGGTGTGTGTGAGAGTGAGAGTGTGGTGTGTGTGTGTGAGAGTGTGGTGTGTGTGAGAGTGAGAGTGTGGTGTGTGTGAGAGTGAGAGTGTGGTGTGTGTGAGAGTGTGGTGTGCGTGAGAGTGAGAGTGTGGTGTGTGTGAGAGTGAGAGTGTGGTGTGTGTGTGTGAGAGTGTGGTGTGTGTGAGAGTGAGAGTGTGGTGTGTGTGTGTGAGAGTGTGGTGTGTGTGAGAGTGAGAGTGTGGTGTGTGTGAGAGTGAGAGTGTGGTGTGTGTGAGAGTGTGGTGTGTGTGAGAGTGAGAGTGTGGTGTGTGTGAGAGTGAGAGTGTGGTGTGTGTGTGTGAGAGTGTGGTGTGTGTGAGAGTGAGAGTGTGGTGTGTGTGTGTGAGAGTGTGGTGTGTGTGAGAGTGAGAGTGTGGTGTGTGTGAGAGTGAGAGTGTGGTGTGTGTGAGAGTGTGGTGTGTGTGAGAGTGAGAGTGTGGTGTGTGTGAGAGTGAGAGTGTGGTGTGTGTGAGAGTGAGAGTGTGGTGTGTGTGAGAGTGAGAGTGTGGTGTGTGTGTGTGAGAGTGTGGTGTGTGTGAGAGTGAGAGTGTGGTGTGTGTGAGAGTGAGAGTGTGGTGTGTGTGAGTGTGAGAGTGTGGTGTGTGTGAGAGTGTGGTGTGTGTGAGAGTGAGAGTGTGGTGTGTGTGAGAGTGAGAGTGTGGTGTGTGTGAGAGTGTGGTGTGGTGAGAGTGAGAGTGTGGTGTGTGTGAGAGTGAGAGTGTGGTGTGTGTGAGAGTGTGGTGTGTGTGAGAGTGAGAGTGTGGTGTGTGTGAGAGTGAGAGTGTGGTGTGTGTGAGAGTGAGAGTGTGGTGTGTGTGAGAGTGAGAGTGTGGTGTGTGTGAGTGTGAGAGTGTGGTGTGTGTGAGAGTGTGGTGTGTGTGAGAGTGAGAGTGTGGTGTGTGTGAGAGTGAGAGTGTGGTGTGTGTGAGAGTGTGGTGTGTGTGAGAGTGAGAGTGTGGTGTGCGTGAGAGTGAGAGTGTGGTGTGTGTGAGAGTGAGAGTGTGGTGTGTGTGAGAGTGAGAGTGTGGTGTGTGTGAGAGTGAGAGTGTGGTGTGTGTGAGAGTGAGAGTGCGGTGTGTGTGTGTGAGAGTGTGGTGTGTGTGAGAGTGAGAGTGTGGTGTGTGTGAGAGTGTGGTGTGCGTGAGAGTGAGAGTGTGGTGTGTGTGAGAGTGAGAGTGTGGTGTGTGTGTGTGAGAGTGTGGTGTGTGTGAGAGTGAGAGTGTGGTGTGTGTGAGAGTGTGTTGTGCGTGAGAGTGAGAGTGTGGTGTGTGTGAGAGGGAGAGTGTGGTGTGTGTGTGTGAGAGTGTGGTGTGTGTGAGAGTGAGAGTGTGGTGTGCGTGAGAGTGAGAGTGTGGTGTGTGTGAGAGTGAGAGTGTGGTGTGTGTGTGTGAGAGTGTGGTGTGTGAGAGTGAGAGTGTGGTGTGTGTGAGAGTGTGGTGTGCGTGAGAGTGAGAGTGTGGTGTGTGTGAGAGTGAGAGTGTGGTGTGTGTGAGAGTGAGAGTGTGGTGTGTGTGAGAGTGTGGTGTGCGTGAGAGTGAGAGTGTGGTGTGTGTGAGAGTGAGAGTGTGGTGTGTGTGAGCGTGAGAGTGTGGTGTGTGTGAGAGTGAGAGTGTGGTGTGTGTGAGAGTGAGAGTGTGGTGTGTGTGAGAGTGAGAGTGTGGTGTGTGTGAGAGTGTGGTGTGCGTGAGAGTGAGAGTGTGGTGTGTGTGAGAGTGAGAGTGTGGTGTGTGTGTGTGAGAGTGTGGTGTGTGTGAGAGTGAGAGTGTGGTGTGTGTGAGAGTGTGGTGTGTGTGAGAGTGAGAGTGTGGTGTGTGTGAGAGTGAGAGTGTGGTGTGTGTGAGAGTGAGAGTGTGGTGTGTGTGAGAGTGTGGTGTGTGTGAGAGTGTGGTGTGTGTGAGAGTGAGAGTGTGGTGTGTGTGAGAGTGAGAGTGTGGTGTGTGTGAGAGTGAGAGTGTGGTGTGTGTGTGTGAGAGTGTGGTGTGTGTGAGAGTGAGAGTGTGGTGTGTGTGAGTGTGAGAGTGTGGTGTGTGTGAGAGTGTGGTGTGTGTGAGAGTGAGAGTGTGGTGTGTGTGAGAGTGAGAGTGTGGTGTGTGTGAGTGTGAGAGTGTGGTGTGTGTGAGAGTGTGGTGTGTGTGAGAGTGAGAGTGTGGTGTGTGTGAGAGTGAGAGTGTGGTGTGTGTGAGAGTGAGAGTGTGGTGTGTGTGAGAGTGAGAGTGTGGTGTGTGTGTGTGAGAGTGTTCTGTGTGTGAGAGTGAGAGTGTGGTGTGCGTGAGAGTGAGAGTGTGGTGTGTGTGAGAGTGAGAGTGTGGTGTGTGTGAGAGTGTGGTGTGTGTGAGAGTGAGAGTGTGGTGTGTGTGAGAGTGTGGTGTGTGTGAGAGTGAGAGTGTGGTGTGTGTGAGAGTGAGAGTGTGGTGTGTGTGAGTGTGAGAGTGTGGTGTGTGTGAGAGTGTGGTGTGTGTGAGAGTGAGAGTGTGGTGTGTGTGAGAGTGTGGTGTGTGTGAGAGTGAGAGTGTGGTGTGTGTGAGAGTGAGAGTGTGGTGTGTGTGAGAGTGTGGTGTGTGTGAGAGTGAGAGTGTGGTGTGTGTGAGAGTGTGGTGTGTGTGAGAGTGAGAGTGTGGTGTGTGTGAGAGTGTGGTGTGTGTGAGAGTGAGAGTGTGGTGTGTGTGAGAGTGTGGTGTGTGTGAGAGTGAGAGTGTGGTGTGTGTGAGAGTGTGGTGTGTGTGAGAGTGAGAGTGTGGTGTGTGTGAGAGTGTGGTGTGTGTGAGAGTGAAAGTGTGGTGTGTGTGAGAGTATGGAATGTGTGAATGTGACAGTGTGGTGTGTGAGAGTGTGGTGTGTGTGTGGTGTGTGAGAGCGAGAGTGTGGTGTGTGTGAGAGTGTGGTGTGTGTGAGTGAGAGTGTGGTGTGTGTGAGAGTGTGGTGTGTGTGAGAGTGAGAGTGTGGTGTGTGTGAGAGTGTGGTGTGTGTGAGTGAGAGTGTGGTGTGTGTGAGAGTGTGGTGTGTGAGAGTGAGAATGTGGTGTGTGTGAGAGTGAGAGTGTGGTGTGTGTGAGAGTGTGGTGTGTGTGAGAGTGTGGTGTGTGTGAGTGAGAGTGTGGTGTGTGTGAGAGTGAGAGTGTGGTGTGTGTGAGTGTGTGGTGTGTGTGAGCGTGAGAGTGTGGTGTGTGTGAGAGTGAGAGTGTGGTGTGTGTGAGAGTGTGGTGTGTGTGAGTGAGAGTGTGGTGTGTGTGAGAGTGAGAGTGTGGTGTGTGTGAGTGAGAGTGTGGTGTGTGTGAGAGTGTGGTGTGTGTGAGAGTGAGAGTGTGGTGTGTGTGAGAGTGAGAGTGTGGTGTGTGTGAGAGTGTGGTGTGTGTGAGAGTGAGAGTGTGGTGTGTGTGAGAGTGTGGTGTGTGTGAGAGTGAAAGTGTGGTGTGTGTGAGAGTATGGAATGTGTGAATGTGACAGTGTGGTGTGTGAGAGTGTGGTGTGTGTGTGGTGTGTGAGAGCGAGAGTGTGGTGTGTGTGAGTGTGGTGTGTGTGAGAGCGTGGTGTGAGAATGTGGTGTGTGTGTGAGAGTGTGGTGTATGTGAGAGTGTGGTGTGAGAGTGTGGTGTGTGTGAGAGCATGGTGTGAGAGTGTGGTGTGTGTGAGAGCATGGTGTGAGAGTGTGGTGTGTGTGAGTGTGGTGTGTGTGAGAGTGTGGTGTGAGAGTGTGGTGTGTGTGAGAGCATGGTGTGAGAGTGTGGTGTGTGTGAGAGCATGGTGTGAGAGTGTGGTGTGTGTGAATGTGGTGTGTGTGAGAGTGTGGTGTGAGAATGTGGTGTGTGCGAGAGCGTGATGTGAGTGTGGTGTGTGCGAGAGCGTGGTGTGAGAGTGTGGTGTGTGTGAGTGTGGTGTGTGTGAGAGTGTGGTGTGAGAGCGTGGTGTGTGTGTGAGGAGAGCGTGGTGTGTGTGAGAGCGTGGTGCGGGGAAGAGCGTGGGACGGCAGGCAGCGTCCACTCAGAGCGCAGCCCCTGGCAAACACCGACACCCACATGCACACAGACGTGTACCGTGAGAGTCTGAAGTGTACACACAATCGTGTCACACACGTCCCCGAGTCCTCTGGGAAAATGTCTCGTATCGGGTGGGCTTCGAATATTTTTGCACCAAAACAAATGTATCTTAATTACATTTCCACACCTTCTTGGGGTGCTGTTTTGTGCATACACACAGACACACACAGTGCACAGTCACAGGCGTGGATTCACGCACACAGACACACACACAGTGCACAGTCACAGGCGTGGACTCGCGCACACAGGCACACGCACAGTGCACAGTCACAGGCGTGGACTCGCGCACACAGGCACACGCTCAGTGCACGGTCACAGGCGTGGACTCGCGCACACAGGCACACGCACAGCGCACGGTCACAGGCGTGGATTCGCGCACACAGGCACACACTCAGTGCACGGTCACAGGCGTGGATTCGCGCACACAGGCACACACTCAGTGCACGGTCACAGGCGTGGACTCGCGCACACAGGCACACGCACAGTGCACTTTCACAGGCGTGGACTCGCGCACACAGGCACACACTCAGTGCACGGTCACAGGCGTGGACTCGCGCACACAGGCACACGCACAGCGCACGGTCACAGGCGTGGACTCGCGCACACAGGCACACGCTCAGCGCACGGTCACAGGCGTGGACTCGCGCACACAGGCACACGCTCAGCGCACGGTCACAGGCGTGGACTCGCGCACACAGGCACACGCTCAGCGCACGGTCACAGGCGTGGACTCGCGCACACAGGCACACGCTCAGCGCACGGTCACAGGCGTGGACTCGCGCACACAGGCACACGCTCAGCGCACGGTCACAGGCGTGGACTCGCGCACACAGGCACACGCTCAGCGCACGGTCACAGGCGTGGACTCGCGCACACAGGCACACGCTCAGCGCACGGTCACAGGCGTGGACTCGCGCACACAGGCACACGCTCAGCGCACGGTCACAGGCGTGGACTCGCGCACACAGGCACACGCTCAGCGCACGGTCACAGGCGTGGACTCGCGCACACAGGCACACGCTCAGCGCACGGTCACAGGCGTGGACTCGCGCACACAGGCACACGCTCAGCGCACGGTCACAGGCGTGGACTCGCGCACACAGGCACACACTCAGCGCACGGTCACAGGCGTGGACTCGCGCACACAGGCACACACTCAGCGCACGGTCACAGGCGTGGACTCGCGCACACAGGCACACACTCAGCGCACGGTCACAGGCGTGGACTCGCGCACACAGGCACACACTCAGCGCACGGTCACAGGCGTGGACTCGCGCACACAGGCACACACTCAGCGCACGGTCACAGGCGTGGACTCGCGCACACAGGCACACACTCAGCGCACGGTCACAGGCGTGGACTCGCGCACACAGGCACACACTCAGCGCACGGTCACAGGCGTGGACTCGCGCACACAGGCACACACTCAGCGCACGGTCACAGGCGTGGACTCGCGCACACAGGCACACACTCAGCGCACGGTCACAGGCGTGGACTCGCGCACACAGGCACACACTCAGCGCACGGTCACAGGCGTGGACTCGCGCACACAGGCACACACTCAGCGCACGGTCACAGGCGTGGACTCGCGCACACAGGCACACACTCAGCGCACGGTCACAGGCGTGGACTCGCGCACACAGGCACACACTCAGCGCACGGTCACAGGCGTGGACTCGCGCACACAGGCACACACTCAGCGCACGGTCACAGGCGTGGACTCGCGCACACAGGCACACACTCAGCGCACGGTCACAGGCGTGGACTCGCGCACACAGGCACACACTCAGCGCACGGTCACAGGCGTGGACTCGCGCACACAGGCACACACTCAGCGCACGGTCACAGGCGTGGACTCGCGCACACAGGCACACACTCAGCGCACGGTCACAGGCGTGGACTCGCGCACACAGGCACACACTCAGCGCACGGTCACAGGCGTGGACTCGCGCACACAGGCACACACTCAGCGCACGGTCACAGGCGTGGACTCGCGCACACAGGCACACACTCAGCGCACGGTCACAGGCGTGGACTCGCGCACACAGGCACACACTCAGCGCACGGTCACAGGCGTGGACTCGCGCACACAGGCACACACTCAGCGCACGGTCACAGGCGTGGACTCGCGCACACAGGCACACACTCAGCGCACGGTCACAGGCGTGGACTCGCGCACACAGGCACACACTCAGCGCACGGTCACAGGCGTGGACTCGCGCACACAGGCACACACTCAGCGCACGGTCACAGGCGTGGACTCGCGCACACAGGCACACACTCAGCGCACGGTCACAGGCGTGGACTCGCGCACACAGGCACACACTCAGCGCACGGTCACAGGCGTGGACTCGCGCACACAGGCACACACTCAGCGCACGGTCACAGGCGTGGACTCGCGCACACAGGCACACACTCAGCGCACGGTCACAGGCGTGGACTCGCGCACACAGGCACACACTCAGCGCACGGTCACAGGCGTGGACTCGCGCACACAGGCACACACTCAGCGCACGGTCACAGGCGTGGACTCGCGCACACAGGCACACACTCAGCGCACGGTCACAGGCGTGGACTCGCGCACACAGGCACACACTCAGCGCACGGTCACAGGCGTGGATTCGCGCACACAGGCACACACTCAATGCACAGTCACAGGCGTGGATTCATGCACACAGGCACACACACAGTGCACAGTACAGGTGTGCATTCACGCACACAGGCACACACACCGCACATCCACGTGTTTGGGTTTTCCAGAGCTCTTGCAGGGCTTTGGCCTCGAGCACTCTGGAGGCTGAGAGCAGGCAGTGTGCTGACTGCTGTGTGTGTCTGGGCCTGGACTGCAAGACCGCAGAGCAGGGAGCTGGGGAGGAAGGACAGCTGGGACGGGGACAGTCAACAACACTGCTCCCACAGGCGTGAGCCCCAGGCCCACCAGGACAGACTGAAACTCGTTTTGCTCTTGTGCCTCAGCCATGTATGTGGTCATTCTGCAGAAGCAAGGGCCCTCCACCAAAGAGCTGGACAGACACACACATATGCACACACACATGCACACACACATATACACAATGCACAAGCACACACACATGCACATAACATGTACAGACATGCACACACATGTGCACACATGTGTGCACACACTCACTGGCCCAGGACACAGAGGACCTGCAGCTGGTGGAGCTGCTGCCCGTTCGTGGCACGGGGCCCCACGGGCAGCACCGTGTGCCACTCGTTCTCTCTCCTCCTGCTTCCTGAGAGCCTCCCCGGAAGCCACCATAACCCACGGCCGACACACGACAGGGAGTGTCGGCCGTGGGAGCTGTCACGTGGGCACGCTCCCCGGCCACCACCAGGGCTGACTGCACGAAGGACCTGGCTCCTGGTCGCGGGGAGCTCTGAGCAGCCCAGGAGGCCGTGGAGCTGGGCACAGGCCCTGGAGCCCAGCGCAGCAGCCGGCCGGAGGCTCGTGAGGGGGACGACGTCCAGTGGCAGGTGCAGGGTTGACGTTTCAGAAGAACGCGGGTCTGGGGGAGAGGGCAGAGGCTGGAGCCGGGGAGCGACCCCTGTGTCTCCCGTGGTGGTCGTGGTGAGCACCTCCAAGGCGGATGGCGTCTTCCCAAGCCGAGGGACAGGCCGCATCATGGAGCAGGTGACCAGGGCGTTAGCAGCAAGGCCGCCGAATCAGGCCCGGGCTCAGCCCAGGGCCCTGCACCACCCACCCCGCCCCCTCTGCCCCTCTCATCCCTCTGTGAACCAAGGAAGATGCAGTATCCCCACCTGCAGGCGACAGTGAGCCGAAAGGCAGGCGACCCCAGAAGTGCCTTGGCCACCAGTGGTGGACACAAGTGTTCTTATTTGATGAGACCACACTGGCTCCACACGCTTTGTCTGAACCCTGCCCTCCACTCCTGTCCTTCCCGAGGGCTGAGCCGTGAGGGGAGAAGGTGGAGACCCGAGCAGCTGGCGGAGCGGGGAGCCAGCCTGAGACAGAGAATGCGGGGAGGACGGGGGCCGGCCACGCTTCCACAGTTCTGTGTCCCACGCCGTGCTGTCTCTGAGAGGCTGCAAGACACTGGAGTGGCTTCTGCATCGCCAAGTGAATCGACTTCAATGCTTTGCTTCTCAGTGTGTCCAGAGACCTTATCTGTTAAAGATCTTTGTGGTAACCTGTGTTACAAATCATCCTTGGCGAATCCTCAGTCTACAGGTGTACTGTATGGCGACGATCCACCAGGATCACCAGAAAGCACAAAACCAAATGTTGCAAACAGAAACTGCTAAAATGTCAAGGATCGTTACGGTCTGTGTACGTGGCATTCTCACAGCCCATCTTCTCCGTTTGGTTAAACCTTTGGGTAGTTTGACAGCTGCGTTGCTGTCTGTCCACTAAACGACTTTGCGTGGCTGAATGTTGCTGATCTAGACGTTTCGGGTGGGCCAATACGAAGATACTGTGAGTTAACACGAGCATTTTTTCCAAACATGCGGCTCACAGGTATCTCACTGGCAGTGAGAGGAGCTGCAGCCAGACTGGGCACGGGCACCCTTTTCTTGCTGGAACTTGCAGCAGATTCTCACTGACATCCCTGTGTGGGGCCTCGGCATCAGCTCTAAATGTCCCCAGTGCCATCGCAGACAGACACGGGGCGTCCAGCCGCCACCCCCGCGGCCGCGCGCAGTGGAACCCACAGCCCTGGGCCTGCATCTCACAGGGCACCTGGGAGCAAGTCGCCTGCTCTCTCTGGACCTCGGCTCCCACTGGGACGTGCGTGGCGGCTGTGCCCACCTCACAGGGCTGTCGCGGCTCGCTGCACAGGGGGTGTGCGCAACGCTGGCTGGGGTCAGCGCTTGCTCTCCCGCCCCGGGGGGACCGTGAGCTTAGCAGAGCCACTCACTTTGAAGACGCAAATGGCTCTACCCTTCCTTTAATAAGCAACTTTCTTCCCTTTTCTCACCGACGTCCCTGATCGCGCTCGGCCTTACCCCTTTTTCAAACATATCTTAGGATGTCGAAAGCCTTCCAGAAGAAAAAATACATCTGTGCTTGGGTCTAAAGGGCCTGCACCTGAGCAATCTATTAATCCAGAGAAAGTTCTCCTCCAGCTGCGGCCACGGAGACTCCGGTGCTGAGCATGGGGAGCCCAGCGTACGCCAGCGGAGAGCCAGGCTCCGGGAGCACGCAAGTGTCTCCCGGAGGTGCTCACCCAACCTGAGGGCTCCTCCCTCTCCTCTCCTGTCCTGGGGGTGCAGAGGCTTTCACGGGCGGCAGAGGAGGGTCTCCTGCAACACGTGGAACCAAGGAGGGCACAGTGGCACTGGTGAACCTGAAGAACGCAGGGGCCAGTCGGCAGACCGGGAGAGGCCAGAGCTGGAGACAGGCTACCCTGCATTGAACGGTGCTCCCCACGCTCACGTCTGTGCTCGGACACAGAGTCCTTATAGACAGCATCAAGTCAAAGCCAGGCCATCCTGGATTGGAGCAGCGCTAGTCCTTTAGGAACTGCATCCTGCCATGGAGATGAGACCCAGACACGGGAGATACTGGTGAACATGCCACAGGACAGAAGGAGCAACATTGAACTTGAAACTTGAACATCGTTGCCCAAAGCTGGCGTGGACCGTTTCATAGGGTCAGCACTCATCCTGTCCACTCTCAGTCATTTCTAATTTGTAGAGTATATTTTTTTTTACTTTATTGATGAGGTGAATTAGAGTGATAATGTGCTGTATTTTTCATTTACACTGTTCTCTTGGAGAAAGTATTATTTAGCAGATGAAGAAATAGATACAAAGGAAGAAAACGCTCAAATAAATCACGAGTGCTTGAGGAATAAATCATCGCTCGTAACCGCTTTTCTACATCCAGGTCATATCCCACGGCTACGCTGCTCTAAAGCAATCTTGATGGGCATGTAGGGAATGGAAAAAAAGTTATTTTGATTCTTCTGTCTCCCGGATGATTCATGTTTCTTTGTAAACTGTAATGTTGGGAGTCAATAGATTGTATCGGAAAGAACAAAGTGGCTAAAGAAACAGAAGAGATAGAAAGATCTTGAAAAGGCAGGTCCGAGGTTGCCTGTAACAGATGCTCTGAATAGAGCGCTTCTTTTCCTGCGAAACGCTTCTCTCCCAACAAAAAGAAAGAAGAAAAGCCCTTGTCAGTGGCCTGCAGGACAGGATCTGACGCCCCATCATGTCTATTAAGATCTCAGTGGTAATAGGGGCGCATTGGCATTTAATAGAAACAGATTCTAGGTCAGGTGGTTTTTTAAAAATAGTTCTCTCCTTGCTTGGAAAGGAGTGCAGTTAGAGTGATCCATCAATCTTTCAGAGTGGTTTGAAACTTCTGCCAGCCTGGAAAATCTCCCCCGTACTTACCAGAAGGAAGACGGTGACGTATCTGGTGGCACGGAGCTGCAGGCACGGGTTTTATTTGGAAATGCCTCTCGTCGTGCGACTTGCCCCGTCTCGGTCCTCTGGAACAGGCTCCTGGTACTGCCTTTTGCATCTGGGGTCCTGGTCGATGCGTGTGTATTGAATACGCACAGCTTTCCTGCAGAGCCACACTCTTCTTCTTACTCATTTCTCATGTGAGCAAGGCCAAGGACGGCGTGTCCCTCCCTCCACACTCCCAGGATCACAGAGGCCCGCAGGGGCTGGGAGTGCAATGGTCTAGGTTGGGAAAGGCATGGCCTGGCTGCCACTCACCTTGCCTACTGCCGCCTACGGCCTCAACAGCCAGGAAACACAGAAACCCGCGAAGCCTCAGCAAGTCCATACACTGTTTCTGTTTTGCTTCTTAACTACTCCAAAGACCAGGCTGACAAAGGAAAAGCTAAGCTACTAGTAATGCAAATGGCTAAAAGAGGTTGCTGTTTGGTGATGAATGTTAAGAATATTCCAGAAGCCTTCCTCGATAGGTGTGGCAAAGGAAAAGCCAAACGCTGGAGGGAGGGGCCCCCGTGAGTGGTGTCTGACCGTGTCCCTTCTGGCCACCAACCCGCAAGCACTCACTGGCTGCTGTGAGCGTTTACTCCTGTGTGTGGACTTCCTGAGACTTCCCATCCAGCCAGCAAAGGCAGGGAAAGAATGATAATTCCTCTAGCTGAGAGCTGAGAGAGTGAGCTGACCCGGTCTCTGTATTTAAAGTCTAGAAATGATTCCACGGGGCAAGAACAAGTTAGCAAATTAGCTTTGAATCCGAGTTTTGTTTTCTTCTCAGTTTTTATTTATTTTCATTTTATTTGAAAGAGGAAGAGCAGACACGCACACACACACACACAGAAACAGAGAGAGAGAGAGAGAGAGAGAGAGAGAGAGGGTCTTTCATCCCGTGTCACTCTCCAAATGCCTGCAATGGCCAAGACTGGACCGGACCAAGCCAGGAGCCCAGACCACAATCTAGGTTTCCCACGTGGGTGGCAAGGGACCGAATACCTGAGCCATCGCACCTACTGTCTTCCAGAACACGCATTAGCAGGAAGTGGAATCAGCAGTGGGACCAGGACTTGAACCCAGGAGCTCCAGTGTGGACGCAGGTATCCCAAGCAGTGTTCTACTCATTACCCTGGATGCCAACCCCTTGGGTTTGGTTTTCTTCCCTTTCCTTTCTTGGCAGTGCCCTGGCTGGGGTGCCGAGACGCCCTGAATGGCTTCCACCAGGGAGCAGAGGGAGCAACACACAGACGTGAAAGGTGAACCCCAGAGTGAGTTACCTCTTAACCCATTGAGCCCTGGCTCCCATGAGGCAGGCTGCCTGTTTTTCCTCCCCACCTGCTGTCGGTTTTTCACACCCTGAATCTTGATGTGAAAACCATGTTTACTCTTCCCCCTTATTGAGAACTTAGAATTTGATAACACAACCCTCAGAAGAGCATCACCTGTTTGCAAATATGGCGAAGTGTGTTTCTCTCACGTCCCACCTTTAGTCCTTGTCTATCACACTTCGTCTGCGGACAGCAAGGGGAGGGCTGCACGTCACTCTTGCCTCTGTGCAGTGCTTACAACGCAGATCCTACGTGATGCACGTAGACACCAGTCCAGGAGTACCCGAGGGTCTGGGTGGCGTCTCTCGGGTGCTGGGCCGTAGACCAGGTTCTTGGTAAGCAGAGAGCTGCAAGCGGCTTGAAGTGTGGCTTCACGGGCTATCCCTGATGTGAGATTGCACTGTGCAGCCCAGGGAAGCCACGGCCTTGCATGTCAGCGGTCGGCAGCTTCAACAGCTGCCGGGAGAGCCGGGTCCCCCACCTTCAACAGCTGCCGGCAAAGCCCAGGTCCTCCCGAAGCCGTTTAGGGCTGGAGACATCCATGCCAGCAAACTGGCCTCCTCATTCCTCAAGGAGGATCCGAGCCGGCAGAGCACGCGGACTCCCCTGGACGGAGGACGAGAGGCCACCACCCCGGCCAAGGAAATGGACCGTCTCCGCCTGCTTGAGGAGCTTTGAGCGCGGTCGAGGACTTCTCCCTCCCCCGAAGGGGCGCCCTGCAGGGGCGGCTCAGAGGTGCTCTGTGGGCGTGTCCAGCTTTGGGATGCGGTGACAGGATGCGCTCTTGGAAGTCTGCATCCAGCTGGAAATCTGTCCCCAGGGGACAGCGCTGGGCCCTCAGGCACGAAGCGGGAGGAGTGCGGCGGCACCCGTGTGAAGCGAAGACACACGAAGCTGCTCAAGGAGAGACGCGGACCAGACACCGGAAAGCGCTTGGCCACAGCCACAGGATGGAGGCGTGCGAAGGAGCCCCGACGGCCAGGGACGGACGGCTCCCCGTGACCTCGTGTCTCCTGGTGTGTGAGAGGAGGAGCCAGGTCAAAACGCACTGTGGGTTCCTAGGAGCTATTTGAGACTAGAAACTTGGTCACCAGCCCCAGGTGACCAAGACAGGCACAAACACAGAGGCGCTACACACATACACACAGTAATGGGACATGTCAGACGGAACCCGTGGGGCCAGGAGACACAGATCCCAATCTCAGCTCTGCCGCTGTCCGGCCACGAGATTGCTTCCGGACAAGTGCATTAATGTATTTTGCTTTGGCTGCCTTGTCATGAAAATGATCAATATTGGTTAGGCTATTTCTAAGGCAGCTTAAAATTCAACCAGCTTTGGCAGGCGGCCACACGATCTTCCACTCGAGATCATCGCTCTCCTAAAGTTAAGGAGGCAGTCCTGGCTCCAGTGACGAAGTCCAGCGTCAGCCCGTGGCTCCCTGGGATGCAGTAGTTGATGGCACAGATAACTGGGTCCTTGCCTTCTGCATGGGAAAACCAGAGTGAGTTTCTGGCTGCTGGCTTTGGCCTAGACCAATCCTGGCACGGTGGCCATCTGGGAATGAACCGGAGGATGAAGGCGCTCTCTCTCTCTCTCTCTCTGTCTCTCTCTGTCTCTCTCTCTCTGTCTCTCTCTCTCTCTCTGTCTCTCTCTGTCTCTCTCTCTCTGTCTCTCTCTGTCTCTCTCTCCCTGCCTCTCTCTCTCTCTCCATCTACCTAGCTCTGTCTTTCAAATAATAAATAATAAGTAAAAATCTGACAAAAGGTTTATCTCTTAATTCTTTTTTTAAAGAAAGAAGTCTAGAAGAAAAGAAATATTTCCTCTGATAACAAAATACAACGTGCTCAGCTCTCGGGGCTGCCCCCCCTTCCGATCCAGCTCCTCGCTGATGTGGCTGGGAGAGCGGGAAGATGGCCCCAGTACTCGGGCCCCTGCCGCGATGAGGGCGACCTGGATGGAGCGCCACACTCCCGGCTTTGGCCTGGCCCAGCCAGGCCTTGTGGCATCTGGGAGTGACCCAGAGAATGGAAGATCTCTTTCACTCTCTGTCTCTCTTTCTCTTTGTGTCTCTCTGCCTTTCGAATAAACTAAACAAATCTTTTAAAAAATATACGATCATATATAAAAGAGGAGTCATTTAGAAGACACGGGAGATATTTGATGACAGTTTTCCAACTTAGTGTTATTATACAAAGAAAAATAAAGCATTTTTGAAATCATATTTATAAAGCAGTTTATATGATTCTCATTAATCAGTTCGAACACATCTTATTGCAATAAACTTATCTTACGACACTATCTCATTGAAGTTATAGGAAAATATCACCAATTTACGGCAATAAGGTAATTACTGTAATGAGATAAATGTTAACTTTTTAATGAAAACCACGTGCCTGAGTAATCACCCTTATGAAGACTGTTCCATATATGATTTCTTTGTAATTATTAAGATTAATTCACTTTTTTAGTAGGAACAGACAAAAACATCAAGCCAAATAACCATTTGCATGAGCACAAACACCCTAGAACTTCAAAAAGACATGGAGTTAAGTCTTGTTTCCCAATGCACTTCATTAAGTCACAAGCTGTCAAGTCCCTGGGTTCGCTTAAACACAAACAAAAGCAACAAAAGCCCAGTGAAACAGATGTGATTAAAGCGAGGAGTGTCCACTGACCACCGACCACAGTGGCGCCAAGGTGAAGATTCAATTAGAGCGTTCTTTGTTCACGAATCCACGCGCTGTCTATAAATAGCTCGCTGCCGCACCTCCCCGATGCATAAATAGACGTGTGACAGCGGCAGCGCGCCCTCCGCATTCCCGCCGAGCCCCGCCGCCCCCGGGATGCTATTTAAGGAGGATTACAGCTCCATCCGCTGAACGCTCAGGCAGCATGGGTAATGAAACAGCAAAATCCACCCCAGGTAGCACCTGGAGAGCGCCGGTTTCGGTTCAAGGAGCGTGGCCTTCTCTTTGGTGTTTCTGGTTAGGGGAAGCCGGGACGGCTTTGCCTGTCCTCAGAGCTCCTCCCTGGCCTCTGCTGTCCCTTCCACTGCCAACAGCAGAGATGCCTGGCAGAAAGGCCGCCCTGCCCTGCTCTGCTGGGTCTGTGAGCCCGAGCGTTGCTGGCTGGGAAGCACCTGGGGTAAGTCTGCGTTGATTCCCACTGGGATTTGCTGTGGGTCTCAGGGACTTCAGTACCCATGAGGCTTAATGAGAACATTCCCTCAGGAGGGTCTTGGCCCAGCTCCTACTCGATGAACCGTCCGTGCATCTAGCCCCCCATCTGTCCATCTGTCCGCCATCTTTCCGTGGATGGCGCCTTCCTAAGGACAAGCAGACGGCTCAGCCCACATCTCCTGAGTCTGTTCCGGTTTCCACCACCTTCTGCCAATCAGAACTAAACAGCCCAACCCACTGCCAAACTCTGTGCTGCACTATTCCACGGTCCCACCCAGACAAACGGGAGTCAGAGAGAGGGCGGCGGGAAGGGAGGCAGAGGGAGGCCCAGGGTCAGCACTTGGCCCTGCTCCCGGGTCACAGTGTGGAGCTGGGAGGGTGCATGCACACAGGTGCCGGGCTGCACTTCTCTGCCCTGCTGGGTGGCTGCACCATGCGGGAGGTTCCTCAGTGACCAACGGAGACACCGCACTCGCCTCACCGCATTGCCGCACTCACGACAGCGGCACAACGTGAGCATCAGCCGCATTCACTTCCATCGGGGGATGCTGAGACGGAGGGCAGTGAGCTCACACGGCAGGCAGGATCCTGCCAACGGACCCCAAGGTCCCCATGCCCGCGCTCTCCATCAGACACGGACGGGGGCGCTGCCAGGGAGGCGGAGGGCACAGGTGCTCCGGTGGGCCTGACTCCGTCAGGTGAGCTCTTTGACAGCATGCTGCCTCCAGCTGGTACGGAGCTGAAGTCGAGAGGCAGGAGTGTGAGAAGGCTCTGCCCTTGCCGCCGGCTTTGAGGATGGACGGGGCCGTGTGAGTAGACATGTGGGTGCCAGTAGGGGAGCGAGGAAATGGGGCCTCCATTCTACACAACGTAACTTGGCAGGCTCCTCGGGCAAGGTCATGAGAGCCGTATGCCCTGATGTCATTCTGCCCGAGCCCCTACGGCACGTGACTCAAGAAGGAAGGTTAAGTTCAGAGAAGAGAATGGAGGGAGGAGACCACTGGGCTGCACGTCTGGGCAGGCAACCTCCCTGCACCAAGCTCCATTGCTCAGCAACCAGGCAGGCTGGGCTTCCATCTTGTTTGCACCCTGGGAAGACCGCCGAGAGAGACAGCCCCGTGTGTGCACAGCACCACGGGACAAGGGTGCAGCTTCAGGTGCAACAGGGTACTCCAGCAGCCCCAGGGAGCAGCCGCCAGAGGGAAGGAAGGAACACGGGGCTTGTTTAGCCGAAGGCCACACCACTGGCAAGCGGCAGATCTGGGCAGGGAGTGTCCTGCCTTCAGACGGGAGCTTGTCCTCTGAGGAGCAGGCTGCACGTGGCGTTCTACACGCACGTGTTCCTCGTGAGAGAGAAGTCGGCGCTCGCCTGTGACCTCTGCTCCGATAAAGCCATTTGGGTGCTCTGTCAGCAGTGTGTAATGCTTTCAAGGAACTGCAAGTCCCTGGGTGAGGTCTTCTGTGGAGTCGGCGGTTTCACCAATGCGAGCCAGCAGGAAGGGTGAAGCGTTCTAAATGGCCCCGGGCTCGGGACGATCCTTCTGTTGGGATGTCCCTCGGCTCTGAGGGCCTCGTGTCTGGCTGGGACCCGTGGGATGCAGCAGAAATGACGCTGGGTGGCTGCTGAGCCTCCACGAGATCCTGCGGCTTCCTCTCTTGAAAAGCATCCGCTGTACCATGCAGGAGCCAGGCCGCGGAGAGGAAGGAGCCCCCTGCCCCACGCGGCCGGGCCTCTCCTGTGAGCACGGCCGTACCTGGCCATCCAGCGCCAGCCGACAACCCAAAGCACAGGAGAAACACTAATCACCAGGGTGCTACGCTCTTATTTTGGGTTAGTTTCTTACACAGCAATATTGATACGACAAATTCAGTCTTTATTAAACCAACTAAATCCTAGAAAATACACACAGAGAATTCTCCAGGATTAACCATAATCAATACCTTTAATGGCCTTAAAGGATGCCCCTCTCCTTTTTTTTTTTCCTTTTTTAAATCTCATTTGCTAAATCTAATTATCTCTTCATTGATTTTAGAAATAATAAGAGGTAATATTTCCATCAATTGGTTAAAACTCAATTTCATTTATCACTGAAATATAAAAAGGAGTCTAATTCTACTCAACTCTGTTCACTATCTGAATAGCTGAGTGGCCCCACATCCAAGTACCTGTTGGGCACTGATTCTGTGCAAGAGCCCGCGGGTCTCGAAGGCTGGCTGGCACACCGTGCTGATCCGATGGCAGGAGCCAGGTGCTTCTCCTGGTCTCCCATGGGGTGCAGGGCCCAAGCACTTGGGCCATCCTCCACTGCCCTCCCGGGCCACAGCAGAGAGCTGGCCTGGAAGAGGGGCAACCAGGACAGAATCCGGCACCCCGACCGGGACTAGAACCCGGGGTGCTGGTGCCGTGGACGGAGGATTAGCCTAGTGAGCCGCGGTGCCGGACAGTGACTGGTCATTTTTGAGAACTGTCCCCCATGGCTGCTGACGTGTCCGCGGAGACTCACCGTTGGTGTGCGGAGCCGACACCCGGCATGGAAGGACCCCGTCTTTAGGAAATGATGTGAAGGTGAAGAACTGAGCGGTCAGGGCCGTGAAAGAGCCCGTAGTGTTCACGTTGATCCTAACGTCCCCGGGGGAAGTTCAGTCACAGTGAGGACGTCCACTTGGGCTTTGGCTGTAAGACATGAAGGCTTGCACTGTCTTGTTCTGTTTAATTCTCTTCTGACTGAGCTACAGCACATCTGGTCAACCAAGTCCTGCTCAATCCAGATGCTGCTCAGGCCAGGGGTCCACAAACTCCGGTCTGTGAAGGGGCAGGAAGCAAGCATTTCAGACCTGCAGGCCAAGAGGCGACAAGGGAGACGGTGCCGTGGCATTTATAAAAACAGAAGCAGAAGCAGCTGTCCACAGATTCGTTGGTGAAATTCAGTACGGATCAATATTGAAGTACAGGGGCCGGCGCTGTGCAGTAGCAGGTTACGCTGCTGCCTGCAGCGCTGGCATCCCATACGAGCGCCAGTTCGAGTCCTGGCTGCTCCACTTCCCATCCAGCTCCCTGCTATGGCCTGGGCAAACTGTGGAAGATGGCCTAAGTCCTTGGGCTCCTGCACCAACATGGGAGACCCAGAGGAAGCTCCCAGCTCCCGGCTTCAGCTCAGCCAAGGCCATTGCTGCCATTGGAGGAGTGAACCAGCGGACGGAAGACCTCTCTCTCTCTCTGCTCTGCTCTCTATAACTCTGCCTCTCAAATAAATGAATAAATCTTTTTTTGAAAAATCGAGTACAAATTTTTAGGTCTAGCGCTAATGAAAAATTTGGAATTCTTTTGTAGCATAACACTGATGTATTGGGATTCAACTACACAGTGCTTCCTCATCCAATCAAATAGCTGTTCTACAAATACAGTATATTTATTTGTCAAAGCACTGTTTGCCTGCAGGCTGCCCAAAGGCAGTCCGTGTGGAGTGACATTGCCTGACTTCGGCTAGCAGGATCCCTGGCATGCCGATGGGATCAGTGGGTCACGGATACCCCACTGGTGGTGTCCAGGGGGCTGCGGGCCACGCTGGACCTTGGGAGAAGAGTGACTGGTGAGGGAAAACAAAACCCTAATGATCCTTGTTTTCAGACTTTCTGACAGTCAACCTGACTGTCAACTCGCATTAAGAGATCTCTAGATAGCTGGTGAGGCATGGCTTCTGGGAGAATCTGCGCAAGTGTCCAGAGCAGAGTGGCGATTGGGTGAGTGGGCTGAAGGGGTGATCCACTGCCAAGGTGAGCAGGCACCATCCGGTCAGCCGGGAGCTGGTCGGGCACAGGCAGAGCACAGGTGAATCTGCTGGTCCTCTCTCACGCTCGCTCCCTGCTGAATCCAGGGCCTGCCCGTTCTCTGCCTTGCACATCAGAACACTGGATTCTCCGGTCTTTGAACTCTGGGACTCGCACCAACGCCCTCACACCCCTTCTCCTCAGCTTCCAGGACCCTCAGCTCTTTGACCTGGGGCCAAGGGTCATCAGAGCTTCCCCAGTTCTCCAGCCTTTGCACGTGACTGAGCCATGATGGCAGCTTCCTGGGATCTTCAATTTAAACAGCCTGTCATGGACCATAAGTGTGAGAGCCAATCGCCCCATAGATCCTCTCCTATCTATCTATCTATCTATCATCTACCCATCCATCCATCTGTCCATCCATCTATATTCTATATCATCTATCTGCATCATTCTACCAATCATCTATCCATCATCAGTCTATATCTATCCATCCATCCTCTCTCTCTCTCATCCTGATTGATACAGACCCTCCTCTGTACATCTCTTTTTAAGGCTGTGGGGAGCTCCCCTCATGAAAGTTCTCTGATCGTATGGCATTGGGGAAAGGAGCGGATCTTCCTCATAAGTCAATTCCACGCACTCAAGGGTGGATGGTGAGCACTCGTGCCCCACCAAGGGAGGCAGCGTGGGCTCCAGAGATGGGCCAGGCCCCCCTAACTTTGCCATCCCCTCTTCTCTTCTTTCTTGATCTTCAGTAGCCTTGCCAGATTTACTCTGGACCTGTTTAGATTTTTGCTGTTTTATTGGTTGAAAGGCTTGGAGAAATTGTTTTAAAAACAAACAGTTTTGGGGGCTGGTGCTGTTGTGGATGCACAGATGAAAAACAGCGAGACTTTGAGGTCCAATTAGGAGTCTTTATTGGCCAGCTGGCGACTGCCCTCTCACAGAGCAAGTCCCGAGAAGGCAGCCCTGGTTGCAGTGGTGGGCGGGGTTAGAGGCAGAAACTACATTTTGGTGGCCTTGGTCATCATCAAGCAAGCAGGAGTACAGAGGCCAGAAACGTGCCAGTTACACCCGGAGGAGCAGACCGATATCCATAACTTGTCTCTCTAAGGAGCCGTCCCTGCTCTGAAACAACCAAGCAAGGTGACCTATAACCAGCCGGGCAGGCTGTGTCCCGTGGGAAAACCTTAACCTTACAGCCACCCTGTCACACTGTGGCATAGTGGAAAAAGCTACTTACTGCCTGCAGCACCGGCGTACCATAGGGACGCCAGTTCAAGTCCCGGCTGCTCCACTTCTGATCCAACTCCTGGTTAACGCACCTGGGAAAGCAGCGAAGGATGGTCCAAGTGTTTGGGTCCTGCACCCACCTGGGAGACCAACAAGAGGCTCCTGGCTTCTGGCTTTGGCCTGGCCCAGCTCTGGCTATCACGGCCATTTGGGGAGTGAACCAGCGGATAGATAATTTCTCTTTTTGTCTCAGCCTTTCTCTCTCTAACTCTGCAACAAATAAATGCATCTAAAATAATAGAAATAAAAATAAATAATCTAAATGCAGTTCTTAAAAATCAGGTTTTCATTAATAGGATGGATTGTGGAAATTCTGGCGATACTAGATTGCTATTTCTGTCTAGTTGAAAGTAAGGTAAAGTTAAATTATCTGATAGTTAAACAAATGTAGAATCTTCTCTCTCTCCCTCCCTCCCTCCTTTTCTTCCTTCCCTCCTTCCTTAGGCAAAAAAAAAAAAAAAATGCAGAGATAGAGACAGCGAGCTCCCCCACACTGTCCAATATCTTCAAGAGCTGGAGCTGGGCCAGGGACAAAGTCAAATCTCCCCGGGTCTGCATCAGCGGGAATAGAACCCAGGCGCTCTGTGTAGGACCGGGCGTCTGAACCGCCCTGCTACACGCCCTGCATGGGGAGGTGTTACATGTTGGCCTCATAGTTTTGAAACTGGCGCTTTGAACATGGAATCAGTGCAAAGTGTCTGTGAGGCGGAGCTGTGGGAAGACAGAATGATCCGTGTCTCTGGAAGCTACAGAACGGAAGACGCCCAGGCGTGGTCCAGGCAAAGCAGATGGCGTGCATTGTTCTTGGGGTGCTGGGACTCTCTATCCTCAAACACGTTGGCCCCTGCACTTCCGGGAGTCTGCGGCGGGAGTCGCCCGAGTCTGTGTTACCGGATCCCAGATCACACCTCCCTCCTGAGTCAGCTGGTTCACACGTGGTATTTCCACACGAGAGATGAGAGATTAGACACAGACTTATCTCTACACATACACAGAAGGCAAACACATTCATGATATAGTCCCTGGGTTAATTTCAAATCTCTCTAGTAAACGATAGGTGCACGTGTGTAGCCATATTATGTGAATCTGGTGACATTGTTTAGACGGGGCAATCGCCAAGTGTGAGTTTTTTTTTTTTTTGTTCCCCAATTTGATAGATTTTATTTTGTTCCAATTTGACGGATTTTAAAGTGTGTTTACAATGTGGTCTAATAACTTGGTAAACGCTCTAACTTGTAGACACACAGGCCCTTACCAATGGTTTCAATAGAGCTCCTAGCCTACAACAGAAATTAGAGCATCCGTGGGAATCCCGCACAGGTGCACAGGTGCCCACTGTTCCCGGGCTGAGGGCATCGGTCGTCCCCGGCTGCTCCATGTGCGGCTGGAAGCTGGATGCGTGAAGTCAGACCCTGCGGGTCCCTGTGTGAGAACATAAAAGGAGCCAGGCAGGGCTGCCCCAGCCACAGCTGCACCGGCAGGCCTGCAGGCATCCACTGTAGATCACTGCCCCCAGGGGCTTGCCTGGAGGAAGTCGTTGGAAGTCAATGCAAATGAGGGCTGCTTCTGAGAGCACAAAGGAACCTTCAGGAACCTGGAAGGCAGAGTGTTTGAGGACAGCACTTCCAGCAGGGTCAGACCAAAACCACTCGGCGACATCTCAGCCCACCGCCTGCGAACTTTAGCTCCAGTCTCGACCTGCGCACCACGAGGAGAGCAAAGCAGAAACACGATCGCTTACTTTCACGTTCGTGTAAGAGCAGTATTTTAAGTTTTGCTTTAGAATTTGGGTTCTCTAAGGAAAAGGCCAATTCAGCAGCAAATCTTAGACGGGCGCTCTTCTAGTTTTGTTCATTGAAGAGCAATTTACAAAGCAAAGCTTGCTTTTCAGGCGTGTAGGTAGATGAGTGTTACCAGTGCATGGGTGGGGGCTGGTGCTGTGGCATAGCAGGCAAAGCCAATGCCTGCAGTGCCACATCCCATACCAGCACTGGTTCTAGTCCTGGCTGCTCCACTTCCAATCCAGCTCTCTGCTATGGCCCAGGAAAGCGACAGAGGATGGCCCAAGTGCTTGGGCACCTGCACCTGCTTGGGAGACCTGGAAGAAGCTCCTGGCTCCTGGCTTCGGATCGGCCCAGCTCCAGTTTTGCGGCCATTTGGGGAGTGAACCAGCAGATGGAAGATATTCTCTCTCTCTCTCTCTCTCTCTCTCTCTCTCTCTCTGCCTCTGCCTCTCTGTAACTCTGCCTTTCAAATAAAGAAATAAATCCTTAAAAAAAATAAACACAACACCTGGGTGTGTAACCCCCACCACAGTCATCTCTGTGCTCCACTGGGTAGTCACAGCTCTGTGCAACCCCAGGCCTCGGCAACCACTGATCAGTCTTTGTGGTTTTACCTTTTCCAGAACAGTCAGCAAATGCGGCGGCACTTCAAAACATCAAAACATGGTGCAAAAAAAGTGGAAATTCGTGCATAGATTCTTCCATAAGATGCATTGCCTCCTGTAGGCATGGATTTCAAAACGAGCTTATCTTTCAGTCGCATTTTCCAGGGAGATTTTGAGGCTACTCCTGCACAGCCCCACCGCAGGTGGGCTTTTGGGACTGGCTGGTCTGGTCCAGCACGTCATCCACCGGGCTGCCATGTGTGTTGTGATCTCCTCTTCCTGGTTGGGCAGTGCTCCCTTGTACAGTTCTGTCATCACGTGTTCACCCAGGTCCACTTCAAAGACATTTTGGTTGTGCCTAATTTGACATAATTATGAGCAAAGCAACTATAAATATCTGAGTACAGTCATTTTGTGAGAGCATAAATTGATGGATCACATGGCAAATGGAGATGTTTAACTTTTTGAGAAATGATGCAGTGTATTTTCCAATGCACATAGACTAAGGATATATCATCTGCCCTTTAAGAGCAAATAGAAACGTTTTCGATTAGGAAATGCCTCTCATAGAGGAACAGTGAATGGAAACAGGACTTAGAAAAGCAAATACATGGCCAGCGCTGCAGCTCACTAGGCTAATCCTCTGCCTGCGGCACCAGCACCCCAGGTTCTAGTCCCGGTCCGGGTGCTGGATTCTGTCCCTTTTGCTCCTCTTCCAGTCCAGCTCTCTGCTGCGGCCTGGGAGGGCAGTGGAGGATGGCCCAAGTGCTTGGGCCCTGCACCCGCATGGGAGACCAGGAGAAGCACCTGGCTCCTGGCTTCGGATCAGCACGGTGCGCCGGCCGGGGTGGCCATTTGTGGGGTGAACCAACAGAAGGAAGACCTTTCTCTCTGTCTCTCTCTCTCACTAACTCTGCCTGTCAAAAGAGAAAGAAAGAAAATAAGATCAGAAAGCCTAAAAAATTCATTTGGTCCGGCCCCCTCATTTTTCATAGCAAGGCCACTGAAGACCGGAGACACTGAGCACACCCACGCATAGCCAGCCGGTGCCGGATCTGGACGGGAACCTCCGGGCACTGCCACGTGCTTGCCTGCTACCTGCCACCTGCTCCGTGTGCAGCCACCTGTGCATCAGAGAGCCTGGAGGGGAACTGGTTAAGGAAAACACACCCCACATTTTAGGGAATAAGTAAGGAGCAGAAGTAGAACGACCCAGGAAGTATTCACATCAGTCACATCCAGTGAGCAGTGACTCCAATCCCTGTTTCCTGCGGCCCCATCATGTGTGTCCCCCGAAGTGTGTGTTACTGAACATCTCTTTTCCAGAGAGCAGCTTAGAGCGGCATTAATGCAATGGTGTTCACCCGATTATTATTAAATTCCTGCAACATGAAATTTACAACTAGCAAAGTTAGCGGCTCCACACGCAGGGCAGTCGCCGTGCCACATGGAGACATGTGCTTAATTTTGCTACACGTCCATGCACTTGATTCAAGTCCCTCTTGTTAGCTACATTCACAGTTAGCGCAGGGAAATTTTCTAATAAACCTCTGAACTACCAGTGCTGACAGCAAAATTACAATTTGTGGCTTCAAGATGCACTCAATTATGATCACTCCGAGAGGGGAACAAACAAAGCCGGAACGCCACACCCACCAAAGAAAAGCGAGGTCTCCCAAAGGGACTTGGATCTCAGTCCCAGGATCCAAGTGTAATTACTCACATTATGATCATTCGCAGGGTGATCATTGGTCTCCAACATCCAGTCTTTGGGCCCCAAGCCGAGGGGTAATTGCTTTATAACTGGGTAAGAATGTATCATCCCGGCGAGCCTAGACTCAGCACGCACAGGCAACCCATACTTAACGCTGCCTTTCTGGGTTGGCTTCAGTCTGCACAAAGACTTCCTACGGACCCTGCTCATTTGGTCTGATGCCCCCGCAAAGTGAGCAAGCACTGCTGTTCTCTGGCTGTGTGGTGTTTGGGAGAATCCAAGCAACAGCCAGACCCCCGTGGCTGCCAGCGTCCTAGGAATGCCAGTGTCCACTGCGGAAGGAAGCTCCGCTTTGCCCAGCAGAAGGGGACCCCGGCCCCCGGGCTGAGCCCGCCTGCTTGACCTACCTTCCTCCCTCCTCCTGCTGCGAGCGCTCCGCCGGCCTCACCCGCATTCCCGTTGCTCTCGAAGATCCACCGTATCAGGCCGAAGCCGCGGGTTGAAGCTTCGCTTGCCCGTGGTGCAGGCGGCATGGCTGGGTGTTCCGGGAACGCCTTACGATGCAGCAGAGGAGGAGAGGGGAGAGCAGGTCCCGACACATGGACGTGAGGAGTGAGGGAGTCCGTCCACACAGAGCGGGCTTCCTGCTTCTACAAGTCTGGCCTCTTTTCCAAGCCTTCCCGGACAATGGAGGTTGCGCCTAGGTAATTTCCATGACCCTGCCCCCTTTCAGGCAGAAGCCCTCTCAGCTGGTGTAGCGGTCTCTAAAGCAGACGTGCCCCCGCTGCTGAGACGAGACCCGCGGCCCCATCTCTGTATCAGGAGCGGTCCCGCCCTCCACCACTCCGGAGCCTCTCAAGCACACTGAGTTAGGCCAAAGAATCCACCTGTGCGGAAAGAAAGAACAAATGGACACGCCGTGGTCCGGGGTGCAGATGGGAGGTGCCGACCACTGGGTGCAGCCGTCAGTGAGGTGAGGCCGGCCTTTGGTCAGGCGGTATCCTTACTCTTGACCTTGGCGGTCCCAGGACAGGAGGAGCGTGGAGTCGAACAAGCCCGGCACACTGCCAGCATGCATCCCTGCCCCGGGGTGGAAGGCTCTGCTCGTGGCAGGTGAGCTGGTCAGCTTTGCTCCACTGCTCAGCCTGTGCCGGCTGTGTCGGTGCCTCCGTGTGCGTTCCCTGTGGCTCCTGGGCTCATGAGCTGCCCCAGCCACACGCTTGGTCCCAGGAGGCATAGGTGCCCTCTCACACTCCGGTGGTCGCCCTGTGCACAGCACACGTGGAGATACCTGGGGGCTAATTGGAGGACGCAGCTCTCCATGGTGAGGATTCCTGGGCCTGCATCACCTGGGCCGGGGACCTGGGCTCTACGTGCCCTGAGCAGTGGACACGGGTGCAGCGGGAACCCCTGCCTCTCCTCTGCCCATACTGTTCGCCTTTGCTCCGGGGGAATCGTGTAGCTGCTCGGAGAGGATGGCAGAATGATGGCGCCCTCCAGAACCAGTGCTGGCAGAGCGAAGACCCTGGGTGCCTGTCCCCAGAGTTCACTGCCGCCTCGCAAAGCCCGAGAGGGGGAATCGCACTGCATAGCCGCGGTGCCTCTGGGCAGTCGTGGGACAGTCTCGATTTCAGGGTGCAGCCCTTGGAAGCCTCGTGAAGGGCATGCCCTGGTGACCGGCAACGAATGCGCCACAGCCACAGCCCTTCGCCATCATTAGACGGAGAGGAAGTGCCTCCACACCCCGGCACGTGGAGCGTCTTGATGTCGTGGCCTCACTTCCGGGAATTGAAGCTTGAGCACGATGGGAAATAACGGGGTGGAACCCGCAGCCGGGGACGCTCTCCTCCACATGCTCCACAGGTCCCTGGGGTGTGCAGTCCCACTGGGAGCACCATCTGCAGAGACTGCACACAGGCAGGGCCAGGCAAACGCTCGCCGCCAGCTCAGCTGAGGATCTGATCTCGCAGCGAATCCCCCCAGATGACAGTGAGACTTCCCTCGACCTTCGTTCTCGGCCACTCACCTTGCAAGGTGCGGCTTACAAGGGATGTCGTTTTCCAGGGTCATGACCCAACCATGCAAACGCCCAAAAGACGAATTGGGGGACTCCCTACCTCATCAAGGACCACCACAGGCGAGTTCCTCTCTGAACACGACTGTGTTTCCTGAATAGCATGATCCGAGTTGCCACCACGCAAGCAGTGAACTTGTCTTAGCCCACCACTGCTGCAAGTAGCCCTTCGGGGCCACGGTGCATCTCCCCAGCCTCCAGATGCCCAGTGTCTGGCCCAGGACATGCATCCGGACTCTTAGTGGCAAGAAAAGCATTAACACAGCAGGTGCCAGTGCCGGGCATCCCAGGCGACAGCGGGAAGGCTGGAGACAGAGGTCCGAGCAACACTTGAAGAATCTCTTCCCCAAGCGGCCTCAGTGACAGCCCTGACGCCCAGGCTGGTGGTGCTGGGAGGGGTCTCTGTGCAGGTGGCTCAGGCTCCACCCCAGCGGGTGCCCTCCCTCCCTCTTGCATCTCGAGTTCTGGGGTCCAGGCTGAGTGTGAGCCTGGCGGCCGTGATTAGCTTCCACACCGCAGCCACACGTGCCTGGGCGTTGGAAATCCACAGGTAGCGTTTGCTGCTTCTAGAGAGCAGCTGGTCTTTGCACAGTGTCCGACCTGTTAAAATAGGTTCAAGCGGGGGGCAGACAAAAAGACCCACCAGACCCACTACACACAGCATGAATCAGGTTCCCACTTCTAAACATAAACTGAATGAACTAATTCACCGGGGGATCAGAAATGCTTGTGGCAGTGTTTATGCTGATTTATCAAAAGCTTTGATTGCTTTGCGTTCTCTTTCCAGATAAAAACTTCTCCTTAATTAACCATTTGAAGAGTTCTACAAACACCAACAGACTTCCCAGGCTGCAAGACTCACAGCAGGTGCACAACACAGCAACATCTAGCATTCTGCCTCCTGACTGGCCTGAGATCACCGTCCCGCACGAGCCACTGGTTGTTGTGTTCTGTCTGTTCCTGTAGGCGTGGTGCATGTGAACCATCTCACAATATTTAGGACTCTGCGCTTGATGCCGTCAAAGGCTTAGCCTTGGAATTAGCAGGGTAAGGAGACCACAGATGGAAGGAAGGCAAAGATAATTCCCTGCTCACATTCTAGGTGTGTGTGTGTGTGTGTGTGTGTGTGTGCAACAGAAGACAACGTGCTCCTCGCCTAGAAGTACCAGGAGCCCACCTGCACCACGACAAGGCACGCGGGGCTGCTGTGGGCTTGAATAGCCTTCAGCTGGGTCCACACTAACCAGAGACCTTTCACCATCACCTGCTCCAGCCTTGGCTGCATAGACCAACCCCTAGAAACACACCCAGACACCTGCCCAATTCCCCCTGGCCGGAGCGGAGTGAGCAGAATAGGCAGTAGCTCTTCTTCTCGTCATTTTAGAGAACGGCATTTTCCCAGGCTTAAGGATTTATAAATGTCTACAGTTTGCACAGAACCGCTTAGAACCTATGAACCTACTGTCCTCACCTTTCTGCAGCATCTCCAGTGTCTGGCCTCTCCTTGCGCACCTGCGCATAGTTCCGTCATCTGCTCCACCCACGAGTTCGCTCCTGCGTCCTCCACACTGGGACCTGCTTTCGTGTGATTCCGAGGGAGGCAGAGACCAGCAGGTGGGCTCAGGGGCGAGTGGCTACAGAGGTGAACTCACGCTAGGGCAGAACCTATGAAATGATCGAGGCAAACTCTGCTCTGGAGATCCTCACTAGCTAACAGTGCAGAGAAGCAGGCGCGCCGGGCGGGCGGCCCTGCTCCCGAGTGTTGTGTGAAGCGCTCTCGTAGCCGCGGCACCCGAGTGGCAGAACCACAGAAATGTCCTTGCAGTTTATTTGTGGATTCTACAACACACAAATGCTTCCACACACAGAGAAACGGAGGAACAGACCACGAGGCAGCCTGATGTTACAAGGGAGCAAACAGGGCGTCTGTTGAACTCACCAGCTTTCTGTGTGACCCGAGCGATGTTCTTGAATGTGACATGGCCGATAACAGCTGTACGACGCTGGCGTAAATCAGTGCACACTTAGAGTTAAGAAAGCTTCGTAATGGGGCAGCTTTGTGGTGTAGCGGGTAAAGCCGTCGCCTGTGACTCCAACACTGTATGGGAGCCAGTTTGTGTCCTGGCTGCTCTACTTCTGATCCAGCTCCCTGTAGTGCACCTGGGAAAAGCAGCAGAAGATGGCCCAAGTGCTCAGGGCCCTGGCACCCACATGAGCCACCTGGAAGGAGCTCCTGGCTTCTGGCTTTAGCTTGGCCCAGCCCTGGATACTGCAGCCGTCTAGGGAGTGAATCAACGGATGGAAAATCTCTCTCTGTCTCTCCCTCTCTCTGTCTAACTCTGACTTTCAATACATAAACCTTTAAGAATAAAACAACAATAAAATGCTTCATGGCTCCATGGTTCGGAGATGTCAAAGGGAGCTCCTGCTCCTGCTCCAGATGAATGGTTTCCGGTAATGCGCCCAACATCCCGCGACCGTGTGTAGCTACTCAATGGCAAAACCGAACAAGCATCACATCCGTCTTCATTCTGATAACTTGGCTCTCGGAACAGGGGCCCCTGCTGACTGGGAGCCGAGGAGGAGCAAAAAGGGAAACAAAATTTTCAATGAAGAATCCACAGCCGTCACCCATCAAGGGTTTTTCATGGTTAGGCATAAAGACAGCAGGCACTTTGCAGCAGTTAGCCTGATGGGGCAGAACTGACTCTCAGAACCTTCCCTGAATGGCAAGGGTGCCCGTACGGGCCCACGGCGACTCCACGGAAGAGCTCAGAAGAGAGTGGGCTCGGCTGTCACTGCTGACACTCGCCCAGCTGGCACCCAAGCTGGGAAGGCAGCGCTGGGGCTTCTCCACCTGCAAGGTCCCTTTCCTCCTCCCCCCTCCCTTTTTCTGGAGGGTTCATCTGTGTTCTCCAAAGCCACTCAGACATCCTTCCAGCCCTGACCTAGCGCGAGTCCACCTCAGTAGCCACTCGACCCCTGAGCCCACCTGCTGGTCTCTGCCTCCCTCCGAATCGCACGAAGGCAGTTCCCAGTGTGGAGGACGCATGAGCGAACTCGTGGGTGGAGCGAATGGCGGAACCGTGTGCAGGTGCACCAGGAGAGGCCAGACACTGGAGACGCTGGGGAAGGGTGAGGACAGTGGGATTCTTTCCACACCCATGCCCACAGAGGCCTTCGAAGAGGTCATAAACATGCAGGCTGCAGAAGAACTCTGCGTGGATCCTTATTTTTTTTCACCAAAAGGAACTTACCTTGTCATTCCATTTCCCATGAACTTTGCGAATTACGCTCACGTGTGTTCATCACTACCAAACTTGAGGACTGACGAGAACTAACACTGACTCAATGCTGACTAGCGCAGATATATCCTCACTGCGGGTCTCCGGTTTATCCGTGAAACGTCCAACAGGACAGACATGGCCAGCCCCTCCTACAGATCAGCCAGCAAGGCCGGCGAGGTCTCCCAGACTTCAGAACCTCTATTAGTTCCAATGGGCATCTCCCCAGTGAATGGCTCGTGTGTTCGTCCATTTCAAAATGTGCTATTAGGTGATTAAGCATCTATAATAGTTTTTCTTTCTTTTTTTTAAGATTTATGTTATTTATTTGAAAGGCAGAGTTACAGAGAGAGAGAGACTGAGAGAGACAGCTTCTATCTGCTGGTTCATCCCCCTAGATGGCCACCATGGCAAGGGCTGGGCCAGTCTGAAGTCAGGAGCCAGGAGCTTCACCTGGGTCTCCTACATGGGTCCCGGGGCCCAAGCACTCAGGCCATCCTCCACTGCTTTCCCAGGCACATTGTCAGGGAGCTGGTAGAACAGCCGGGGCTGGAACCAGTGCCCATAGGGGAGGCCAGTATTCATTTCCTTAGCTTCCTGTCATACATCTCACATTCCAGTTTAAATGAAGAGGTATTAACTGTACCACAAACTTTAATTTCTTGCCTCTACAGCTTTATTTAGTTTCCTTGCTACTCAAAATACTCAAATTTGCCTTTTAAGTCTGATTTAAGAATAACTTTTGTGCTATACATCTGCACACATATTTTATTTCTTCAGGTACAAGTGAGACTGAAGGCATCTAATGCTGCCTAAGATCCTCTCGTCCTCCTTGCTCAGGTTGGGAGTTGGAACACGGGCTGTTTTCAGGTTCAAGTCAACGCATTGACTTTGTCCGGCTCTCAGCCAGGGTCTGCTTGAATGGGGCTCTTGGATATTCACATGCTTGTCACAAAAGGAAACTAACCCTGAGCCTCTTGACTAGAAGTCACGTTCAAGTCAGCCGGGAAGGTTTGTCGAAAAACAGATGCCTGGCCCTTCCCGGCACTGAGTTGGTGTCTCTGGGACAGGAGCCCTGGCAAGATCCAGATGACGAAGCCATCCCCAAAGGCCCGGAGCCAAGTGGTCCTCCTGGCTCCCCGCGGGGGCTCCCGGGGGCAGTGCATCAGAGCTCCATGTCCAGCCTAGTTTACATTCACTGGCGCCGCTGGGCAAGGATGACGCTGGGTCTTGCTGGCTGGTGCAGAATATGGATAGAATATGGACCAAACAGAACCACCTCTGCTGATTCCAGTCTTGGGCTAGTCCTTGGCTTCAGCTAAGCCTTGCAGGCCCGTATCATCACTGCCGTCTCTCACGACGTCAGAACGCTTACAACTCGTGGGAAGACCCTGCTGTTCATCTCACAAAAGCATCTTTGCACCACGATTTCTGAATGAAACTGACGGCTTTAGATTTGGTGAATCGGCAACCGTGCAGACGTCTCTTCCTCTCTGCTCTCTCTTCCCACACTGCCATGGGTATCTTCTCCCGTCAGTCCCTCTCATTATGCAAAGCGGAGTTCAGCGTTCGGATGGATATGCATCCTGTTACGTGAGTAGTTTTTGTCTTGACGGAAGCTCCTGGAAGGGGGGGGGGGATGTGTGCGACTGGGGACGATGCTGGCATGCTGGCGCTGCACTGGCGTCTCGTGGTAATCCTTAACCGTCTCTCGCTGTCCTTTCCCTCTCTGTGGTCCAGAGAGCGCACTCCGCGGGTGGCGCTCTGAGACATGTTGTGCCACCTGCTGGAATCTCCTTGCAAGGGGCTCAGTGTGAACAGCACCTGAGGCTTTGCTCACTGCTTAATATCACCAGGCTAAGTATAGACTTCCCACTGCGTCAGGCAATTTAACCGCACTAGGCCCATAATAAAGGATTTTTTTTAATGTGGAAATTAGTCTTTAGTGAAAGCGACCTATTTTGTTAGCTGCTGGGTAAATGCAGGTGAGACAATGGCGTCCGCACACTGGGCCGCTCTCGTCCACTCTGGGTGACACGTGGAGACAGCACCGCCGACCTCGGAGCAGGCAGCGTGCACGTGTCGACACCGCCCTCCACTAGAGACGAGAGTAATTGTAATTAACACTTTTCCTTACCCTCACCCCCAGGAAGTAGAAACGATCTGATAATGTCATATTTAGCAATTAGTGATGTAACTGTTTACTCAAGCAGAGATTTCCACCAAGCATAAAAGGGATTTTAGCAGCACATGTACCGAAGCGATAACTGATGGGGGAGCGGAAAGCCCTTGTGGAGAGGCCAGCGACAGCCAGCTGGGCCGAGGCGCTGCGCTGATGCCTCCCCCAGAGGGGCCTTGGTGGGAGCTGGGAGCCAGGTCACCACCTCCCTTGTCCAATGCCTGAGCTTTTGTTCTTTCTCATTGCAACTGCGAACCAACCGCTCCGTTCTAGATGCAAAGGGAGAGACTGTTCATTCACACGGGTTCCTTATCCACCGTGAGATCCAGCAGAGCTGGAAGTCGCTCTTTAGAGACAGATGAGACAAAGCCAGACACCAAGGACACGCTCCACTTGACTGCAGCAGATCCAGCCCATAAAAGGACTCGTCGTCTAGCGACTTCCTGGAGCTGAGTTCCGGCACTAAGAGCGCCCCTTCCTTGGTCTAGCAATGGACACACAAGCAGAGCAGAGGGCAAGTCGGCACCGTGGAAACGCACGCGCAGGATTCCAGGAGCGGGGGTGCACTTCCTGCCCGCCCGCCCGGGATCCAGCCCGAGGACGCTCAGTAACCCCCGCAAGTTGGCGGGGACCTGTTCACGCTCAGAGAGATGCCCTTGAAGCTGCGGATCGCCTGTTTGGTTTAACCCACGGATGCGCGTTTCTTCCTGGGAATTCTTTCCATGTTGAGTAAGGACTTTTCCTGTGGCCCACGCTGGTAACTTTTGACATTTCTATCAGGTATTTTCATGTCTGCTGGCTCCTTCTGCACGGGGAGCACCACCCAGTTCTGATTGCTGTGTGCCAGGCTGGTCCCAGAGGTGCCCAATCATGCCGCGTCCCCTTGCAAGTGGCCCACAGCAGTCCCCAGGGAATTCTCCACACCCCCTGCTTGCATTGGAGTGGACTCACGGCAGTGCTCACGTGTGCTTAGTCATCTCGTATCTATTTTCCAGGAATGGCCAGGGCAGCAGCGTCCCTGCACTGCTTGTGGACGGGCTGCCTTCCATGGCTCGTTTTTGCAGATGGGAAAAATCAGGATCAAGGACCAAGGACCTCACTCAAAGTCACTGCTCCAACGTCACCTGAAAACTGAGCTAGGGTGACGTCACCGGCTCGGCTGCTTGATCGAGATCATTTAAACAACGGGCGTGGAGACAGCCTGTGGAAGTTCCCCTGGGGGACGCTGATTGAGGCTAGAAACGAAGCTCTCTGAACGTCGCTGTTCCTGTGTGGAGACAGGAGGCAGCCTCACTGCGCTGCCTGCTTTGTGGGCTCATCACAAGAGTTGGGGACGAGCTGTGCAGATGAGGGGGCCCCGTGCCTGATACAGGGCAGGAGTGCAAAGCAAGTGTCGCGGTATGGTACTCCACTATTCGTATCACAAGGCAGAGACCGCCAGCTCCTTCCAGAGCCGAAGAGTGGGAAGAAGCTGCCGACCAGAATAAAAATGGAAAACAATAAGAGAAAGAAGTTCAGAACAGAAACGGTAACAGATCCGATCCTAGAGATTGCAGAGCAGCCACGTGGAGAGGGGAGCCCTTCCCCCAGTCTTGGCTGCGTCACTGTGGCTACCCCGCTGAGCTACCCCCGAGCCCGGGGCGGCCGCTCACAGCCTGATGAAGTGTGATTGTTTCTGATGCTTTCGATTCTGTCAACCTCAGCAATTCCAGGAAAGTCAAACACTTCAGTTACTCAAAGGAGCACCTGTAGGTTTGAACAACCTGGGGATCAAACCCAGCCCATGCCTGTTTTTGTAAATAAAACTTTATTAGAACACAGGCACCTAATTTGCATATTATCGATGGCTGCGTCTTATCATGGTGGCAGAAGTGAATAGTTGTAACAGACACCACACAAGCCTAAAACACTGTCTGGTACTTCGTAAGGAGAGTTTGCTGGGCCTTAGGCTACAGTAAGAATAAAAATCAGCTAGCAAAGCACAATATGAAACTCTGAAACACAGCTCACTGGACAAGGTGGTGGGGGCAGGCAGTCCCAGAAAGACTGAGCACTCCCGGATTTATTTACCCCCTCCTCCCGGCCCTTTGTGTCTCCATGAAGGATTAGTGTGAATACGTCCGTGGTGTTAACAACGGTCATGAGAAAATCAAATCGGAAGTGTAACACAGAGACATTAGGAAAAGAAAGGCAAGTGAGTCCCCGGGAAACGAATGAGCAAGTGTAAGGATGGCTAAGAGGCCCGTGAGCACACTCAAGTTGGACGTAAGCGCCGCCATCAGTAACGCCGCAGAGTGGCAGAGCTCACACACCAATCTGTGCAGCGCACGCCAGCTCAGCAAAAACACCCTCCCCGCCCCAGGTGCCGAACCCACAGTCAGAGCAAGGAGGGGTTCCTGTCTCCTGACGGGAGCCGGGCGTCCTTGGCGAGCTCTCTGCAGCTGGGGACCGGTGACCCCTGGAATGCACAGGGCATCTCTCAGTGACCCCACACGCCATCGGATTGGACACCGAGGCCGACCTCTTGCTTGGCGGATACCAGCTTAGGGCCCTGCTGGCCCGGATGGGCAGAAGGATCCCCAGAGCTCAACGTCGGATTTGTGCAGTAAGCCGGGTGGTAAGCTGTGGGAGGGAACCGTGTGAGAAGGAAATGGCACAGGTCACTGGCACGCGCCGGAAGCTTCTGGATTTGCTGTGCGAAGGCACAGAGTGGGCGGGAACACCTGCCCCGTGGGTGCCAAAGACTCAGCTGCGGTCCGCACGCACTGGGCCCGCAGTCTCTGGTCCCGCTGTTGGGAAGGGCTCTCCCCACCTAGGCTGAGCCCTCAGTCTGTCGCAAACTCGAGGCCGGACGCCTCTCTGCAGCACCCTGGCTACAGGAACCTGAGGAAAGAACCTGCCTCCCGGATTGACAGATGGACGGATGGACAGACGGCTGGGGGCAAAGGAGACAGTGCCCGGCTAGGGTCCACGGCCCTCGCTGCACGGATCCTGGGCTCCGGTGTTAGAGTGGCCTGCGGTGCCGGGTTTTGTCACCGTCTCCTCATAGCCCTGTACGATGCGCCATCGCTGTATTCGTTAATTATTAATATGTTTCACCTCCCCAACAACATTTTAAGCTTCTTGAGGTGGAGTCTTGCACTCGTATATTTGATTGATCTAACATATTTGAAATACCTTTTTCTCCCTATTCTTTGACTTAATAATAGCGTTCTTTGATACATAAATTGGGCTGCTATGTATCTGAAAGTGATATTCTTTCAGAGTTGTCAGTTGTGATAGTGCATTTTGCAATCCATCAAGCATCTCTGAATACCTACTCGTATGCTACGACCCAGCACAGGGGCGGAAACAAGACAGCATGCAGAGAGCTCCGGATCTGACCCTAGGTCCCCCCACCCCAACCCTCGGTTCTCAGCCTGGCCACAGCCCCTTCCTGCCCCTACCCTGCCTCCGTGGCCCAGCTGAACAAACACGGGAAGTCGCCCCATTTCCCAGCGGAGTCCGTGGGGGAAGAGGAGCTCCCAGTAGCCACGCTGGAAGCCATGAGCTTGACAGACCCTTTGCAAAGGGACCCAAGTGGCATCAGCCCAGACACTGGGGCGAGCGTGGACAGGAGGGGCCTGGGGACGGACCAGAGTGGGTGGCGGAGGCCGAGTGTCTCCAGGCTTGGAGCGAGAAGCTGAGGAGCCACGGGAAAGGACAGTGAAAGGGGGCCTGTGTCGGATGCACTGGAGGGGAGACCAGGGATCGCAGTGGAGCACTTTGTCCCGAGTCCGCATTCAGTCACCAGCGAGAGGTCAGGGCAGAGTCTGGCGGGGACCCAGGGGAGGGGGAAGACAGGCTCGGCGGAAATGCACTGCCTGGGATCAGGCTCGGGGTGGCCGGGCGTCCGTGGCACAGCACTGCCACGCTTCTGGCCTTGGTTTTGTGCAGGCAGCACGAGTCTGTGCAGCCCCAGGCCCCTCCCGCCTCTGGAACCCTCTGGTTGTGTGAACCAGCCAAGGACAGCCATGGTGACTGCATCCAGAGCTAGGGAGGCGCCTGGCGCACTCTGGAGTCAGGTGGAGGAGGGAAACGGGCAGAGGCCAAGTCAGCTGGCGCCTGGGGAGCTGGTGTCCCTTAGACTGGGCCACGGGCCCCTGTGCGGAGACCCCAAGGTGCTAGCCGGGTCTTGTTTCCTGTCGCTCTCACACTGGCAGGAAAGGGCATACACATGGAGCCCAATGTGTGTGCAGGGCCTGGCCCACACCCTGCCCCTGGGAACCCTGCAACTCAGGCCTCCCATCCCCACTTCCCAGGAAAGGCGCAGTGGATGGCTCCAAAGCTCAGGCCTGGGCTGGAAGCTCACCCCGTCCCCAGTGAGGGGACAGCTCTCAGCCTCATTAGGAGGGGACAAGAGACTGCACCTGAAAGGAGCCCCTGGGGGCGGGGGCAGCCAGCATACCTGGGGCACTGGGGCCCAGTGATGAGGACGAGTCTGCAGCACCAGCCCGGCCCCCGCCCCTGAGAACAAGGAAGTGCCGGGAAACGACCCCTCCTCCGTGCAGCACCACCTCTGCCCCTGCACCCGCCAAGCCGGGGCCGCGTGCTGCAGCCCAGTGTGCCCAGCTCTTCTGCTTAGGCAGACAAAGCAACCAGGGTCCACCAAGACACGGGGCAGGGGTCCAGGAGAAACGCGGTGTGTGAGCTCCGAGTCCCGCAGGAGGAAAGCAGGCCTCAGAAAGCTCTGGAACCTGGCACTCACAATCTCTGCTTGGTCTGGGGAAGAGGCACCCCCACCCCACCCCCCACACTGGAGTTCCTGGGTCTGACCCTCGGCTCCAGTTCCTGATTCAAGCTAACGCAGACCCTGGGAGGCAGCCGTGACGGCCACGTAGCGTGCTCCCGCCCCCAAGTGGGGGCCTGGGGGGAGCTCTGGGCTCCCCTGGCCTGGGGCTGCCCCTGCGGTGCTGATCCGTGTTCCCAAGGGGCCGGACCTCGCTCAGCTCGGGCTGACACCCCCCCACCCTGAGGTTCTGAGCAGCAGAAGCTGCCTTGCACCAGATGCTCAGGAGCCCTTATGCGCTTGAGCAAATGTCGTTTTCTGCTAAAAATTATACTGAATGAGAACTCCCCCACAGCTACATGAAATCCACAAGGGAGAGGCACAAAAGACGGGATAATCCAGGCTGGTGCTGTGGTGTAGTTGGTGAAGCCTCCGCATCCCATACTGCGCTGGTTCGTGTCCCCGTTGCTCCTCTTCCTATCCAGCTCTCTGCTTATGGGCTGGGAAAGCAGTAGAAAATGGCCCAAGTACTTGGGCCCCTGCAACTATGTGGGAGACCTAGAAGAAGCTCCTGGCTCCTGGTTTCAGATTGGCTCAGCTCCGGCCATTGCAGCCATTTGGGGAGTGAACCAGTGGATGGAAGGCCTTTCTGTCTGTCCCTCTCCTTGTCTGTAACTCTGCCACTCAAACAAATAAATAAATGTTTAAAAAACTAAAAGATGGGACAACATACCGTTCTGGACATCAAGATCTAACAATTGACAAGAGGGGAATAGGCCATCTCATAAGAAGGAGCTCAGATCCAAACCAGGGAGGTGGAAAAGGTTCAAGGACCAGGCGGCTTCCGACCTTGACTTTGGAGAATAGGGAGGGGCTGGCGTGCTGGGAAGAATTGAGTATCCTGGCTGTCTCTGCCATGGGTGTCAGGCCCAGAGAAAGGCAGAGAGGAGAGAAATTTGCCGTTGGGGGCTCCTGAAACCTCCCAGGGGATGGATATGAGTGCAGCAGCCACAAGAGTAGAGGGGGCTCAAGACCTGGTCTGCAGGTGGAACCGATGAATGCAGGCAATGCATAGCCCAGAATGAATCACAGCCCTGGGTCAGCGCGGGTGGAGACAGAGACAGAGCTGGGGCTCTCCCCCTCCAGTGGAGGCCGCGTAGCACATGTGACGGCTCAGCCGCCGTTCAGTGAAAGAGAAAGTAGGTCCAGGGGTTGAATCCAAGTGTGGCTCTGAAGAGGGGGTGGGGCAACCTGGAAGCCATGTGTCAGGGAGGACGAACTCACGGGCAGAGCTCCCAGAGGGAGGAGGCAGAGGGGAGAGACGGAACATGAGGGACGGCTCTGGGGGAGCCACCGAAGTTATCACCGCAAACCATTTCCAAGGAGAGCAGGGGTGAGGTGTGCAGAGGACGTGCAAAGCAGCGTTACAGAATGCCGGGAGGCCGTGCCTTCTGGGGAGCGGGATTGCCTATCAGCGCTCCGGACCCTGTCGGATGAAGCTTCAAGAGCTGCTGATGGATTTAGCAATTGGGCTGATGCCTGCCAGAGGTCTGAACGTTAGCCCAATTTGGCGCAGGCACGGACCTTGAAGATGTGTGGCTCTCCGCTCGGTCACTCCACCCTCGGAAATTGTCCTGGAGCGCAAGATGCAGAAGAGTAACAGGATCTGGCACCAGGAGGTGCAGCAGCCTCTCCCACGTGTTCCCTCACCAGACTCGGTCACATCCACACAGCGAAACTGTGCACAGCAATTAAGAATCGAATACGATGTAGCCGCTCGAAGCAGCGCTGATGGGTACAACTGGTGGTGAAGACCCAGGGGCTCCACCTGCAGGGTTTGGTGTCTTTCCCTTAGGTGCAGTAATGCAGAGCCAGGTTAGAAACAAGGGCCCCTTCCTTGAATCCTGGCTGCAGCGCAGGTGTACAGCCCCGGGGTCCCACCTTGGCCTCAGCGTCCGCACCTGCACGGTAGGAAGACAGCGAGCAGGCTACCCCGGTGTGTTAACGGGCTTTCACAGGAGACAGGGAGTCCTGCGAAAGGGTAGCCAGTGTCCCCTGACACACTGGCCCTGTGTTTGCTGTGACTACCACACATTACTGTTGATTTGTTCTCTAATCTACATTTTCTTATTCTGAAATACAAGCAGATTTAAGTAAACTTTTTAGGCAAAAACCGTAATTATTGGTGACATGGGAGTGAATAATTTTTGAGAAAGGGCTGAAAAGATGATCTTTGTCAGAGTGATTATCTCTCAGCATGATGTCTTTGTTAGGATTTTGGGGCGTGTGAGAAGGCATTGGGAACCCAGCCACGGAGAGTAGACAACGTCAACTTTGAAATGTAACTCTGCCACGTTTCCAAGAATCACGCGTAATTACCAGCAATTCAATTTTAGACATTCTACTTCATTTTAATTGAGATCTACGTACTCAAAGCACAACTATGACTTCTGAAGATTCAGAGGCCTCCCTCACGTTGTTTTAAAACTTTGGTTTAAAACGTAGACTATAGTAAAGAATGCTTTATGAATTCTGGTTGATTTTAAACTTAGTTTTGCTGAGGGTTTACTCCACTTAAAAATAGCTATTTCTGGCCGGCGCCGTGGCTCAACAGGCTAATCCTCTGCCTTGCGGCGCCGGCACACCGGGTTCTAGTCCCGGTCAGGGCACCGGATTCTGTCCCGGTTGCCCCTCTTCCAGGCCAGCCCTCTGCTGTGGCCCAGGAGTGCAGTGGAGGATGGCCCAAGTGCTTGGGCCCTGCACCCCATGGGAGACCAGGAAAAAGCACCTAGCACCTGGCTCCTGCCATCGGATGAGCGCGGTGTGCCGGCCGCAGCGCGCTGTCCGCAGCAGCCATTGGAGGGTGAACCAACGGCAAAGGAAGACCTTTCTCTCTGTCTCTCTCTCTCACTGTCCACTCTGCCTGTCAAAAAAAAAATAGCTATTTCAAATAATTATTTATTTTGAAAGTCAGAGTTACAGAGAGAGAGAGGGAAAGAGAGAGCAAGGGAGAGAGAGATCCTCCATTTGCTGGTTCACTCCCCGGATGGCTACAATGGCCAGCACAAGGCCAGGCCAAAGCCAGGAGCCAGGAGCTTCTTCCAGGTCTCCCAGGTGGGTGCAGAGCCCACACACTTGGGCCATCTTCCGTTGCTTTTCCCAAGCCATCAGCAGGGATCTGGATTGGAAGTGTAGCAGCCAGTTCATGAACCAGCGCCCATGTGGATGCCGGCGCCATGGGCAGCGTCTTTATCTGCTACACGACAAGGCTGGCCCCTATTTTGGTTTCCAATTCAGGGTAATCCTGTTGCAGTCAGATTGGGCAGCCTGGGCGCTGGCTAGCAGAATCCACAGGCAGGGTGCAGCCTTCAGAAGTAGCCTGGGCTGGTGAACGTAGACCACATGTGCTGGACATTGCACTTGGAGCTCACCTGGGGCTGCGGCTTTCCGGGGGAGTCTGTAGCCCCAGCTTCCTGAGGCTTTGGGCTGCAGGGCACGGGAGGAGGGGTCTGTGGCCACCACTCTGGATCGCTAAGTGAGTAACTAGACAGTGGCACTGAGCTGCCGCAGGAGGAGCGCAGGGCGTCAGGGCGGTTTCTCTGCCCCCGACTTCCAGCACCCACACGCGGGGTGCTCAGGACTCGCACTCTGCGGGTGCCTCCGCAGCACCCTGGGTGTGCCTGCCACAGCACCAGTCACCCACGGTCCGTCTGCCCCGCCGAGCTTCCACCTAGCAGCCACAGCAACGGCTGTGTCTTCCCTTCTGTGACTATCACAGCTCTCCGTGTGTGGGAAGCATCCAAAAGCATTTGCTGCCGGCGCTAAACACCTGTGGTCTTTTCCAAGCGTTACTTAAGAGCAAGGCACAGGGCACTTCGCATGGCTGTTGTCACTTGGTGCCACACATGGGGTCCACTGCTCTGAGGGCTTACCTCCCGGTCTGCAGCTGGGAACCCACTGCCCACACCCCAGTCACTCCAATTTCACATACGAACGGTGTCGGGAGAACTGAAGACAAAAACAGTGCTCCTTGCTGTTAGTCACGCCTCCAGAATGAAAGTGGGGGCGGCAGAGAAAACCGCCCCATTTATGATTATTAAAAGCACCACAGCTTCTGGATGAAAGCTTTTGGTTCAAGTCCAAAGCCCAGCTACCAGCCAGAGGCCACTACGGCAGCCTTTCGCCCGTGCCATTTTTTTTAATCGCTCTGCACTGACTTTATTTTTATCATTTTCAGCACCTATTTAAGTAATTCAGCCCACTCCATTATTCTTTAACAAATTTTTATCGATGATCTCTCTCAAGTACGGTATGTGGGTTGCTTGCTATTAGCTTAATGTCCTACAATTAATATCTTCTCGGTATTCTTTCTTCATTCAACAAGTAGTACTGGTAAGAGCCAACCCATCTTTTAAAGGTAAACCTTGTCCAGTTAAACTCAAGAATGAAATCACTGCAGATCTATTATTTCTGGGAACAGAATATTTCCATTTGCATAACATATTTTTCCCCTGACAAAGTGCCAGGAAGAAACGCCTCGTGCCCACCCCTCACACTGCTCTCCCTGTGGTATTAAGACGAGGGGGAACTGCCACAGTGGCCTTAAAACTATTATTCTCTCCCCTTGCGCCCCCAGCCCCGCTGATTTACAGTGCCACGACTCTCTGAGAGCCAGGTCGCTGGGACGCTCGGGATAATGGACCAGGAGGGGTCTCCATGACGTCATTCCGCGCGAAGGAGGCCGCTCACAGGTTGTGATACTAAGGTCAATGGCAGCGAGGATGACCCTCAGGTTGGCTGAGAAATAAAGACTGGAGTCAACATTTAAATAAAACCCAGAGCGGGGCAAGTGAAATGACCTATAAGCCGAAGGGACAAGTGAGTTAGCAGAACTAGGGGACGGTAAAATACAAAGAGAAAGGACAGGCGCTCCTGTCCGCGGCACACGGCGACACCAGGGGCAATGCTCGCCTCTCTGAGCGTGAGCCGGCCTGGCCGCTGCTCTAAGGGTGAAGGCCTGACCTGTGCAGAAAGCGGGAGACTTGCGCGGTCAGGAAGAGACGCTGTCCATCAGCCGCAGGGGGCAGTGGCTCCTAAGCGTCCACTTGACTGGCCCAGGGTGGGCAGGCGTCGCTCTGTGTGGGTGCTGTGGCAGATGAGCCTCTGGCCCAGGGGACGGTGTCCCTGGTGTGTGCAGGCCACACCCAGTCACTCAGAGGTGTGCACAGGTGGAGAGAGTGACGCTACCCCCAGGGGACAGGGAATTCCTCCTGCTGATGGAGCCAGCCAGCTTCAACCGCAACAGACCAGGGCTCTGCTGGGCCTCTGGCTGGTTGCCTCACCCTGAGGTCCTGCCCATGTCCCCCGTTGGTGAGCCACTTCCCTCTCTCCCTCTCTCTCCACACACACACACTCATGCACACATGGTGTTGGTTTATCGGTCCTGTCTCCTTGGAGAAACCTGGTTAATACAGCCGGGTTCACAAAGGGGAGGCCAACTTGAAACCTCAATGGAGAAGCATCCCGCACGCCTTAGTGTGGGTGACCTCATCCCTGGGGAAGACGTCTCAGGGCCCGGCTCCCTCATGACACTGTAAGTGGGGAGGAGGTGCAGTGTCACCATGGAGATGTCTCCCAGGAAGAGCACAGGGTTTCCTGGCATCGGAGCCCGCTGCTGGGCCAGTTCTGCCGGCCTGGAGTGGAGTCCTCTCTAGGCAGCCCCCGGCCTGAGGCTGCAGACCCTGGGTGGGCAAGGCCTGTGGACCCAGCGTCCCCTCTTCACTCACGCGAGCCCCGCCCATCAGGTCCTGTTGCAGACAAACCCTGCACTTCGCGGGGGCCTCGTTGTCTGTGACAGCTGACGCTGTTTGTGCAAATGCTCCGTGAAATGTCAGAAACTGTATGTACCATCTAATGTCAGAGCTGGGAAATACCTGGGAGATTATTTTAGTTCAAAATCCTTGTCGGCTGATGCGGATTTGTGCGCCTTCCTCCCAGCGAGTTAAAGCACAGAGGGCCATGCCGAGGGACACCTCTTTTATATGTGTTATATGCTTATATATTATATATTTTCCCAGGTTCATAGGCTTTTTTTAACTCCTTAAAAATTAGGAAGCCCTCTTGGATTAGAGACTAGCCTGCACTTCGCTGTGTTTCTCATATCAGTTAGGAACCATGTGCGGCTGGGTGGCGGGTGCTGTGGTGCCCCAGGGACGACTGCACCTGCATTCAGGATGCCTCCCCGCGTCCCAAAGCCCACACGTCCCCTCCAGCTTCCTGCGGATGCGCACCTGGGACGCAGCAGCTGACGGCACAAGTACTTGGGTCTCTGCCCCCGGTGTGGGAGACCCACATGGAACTCCAGGCTCTCGGCTTCAGCCTGGCCAAGGCTTGGCTGTTGTCAGCATACGGAGAGTGAACCCCTGGATGGAGGATCTCTCTCTCTTTCTCTCTCTCTCCCCTCCTCTCTCTGCCTTTCAAATAAATAGACATATAAAGAATATCATTCTGAATTATTTCCTGTTATTTCTCAGTCATTAATTGTTCAGGAAAAATCTTTGAAACAGCTTAAATTTCTCCCCACTTTCTTAGAGTTCGGGAGACGGGATGCACTTAATTTGCTACCTCCTGTTGTTTTTCTTTGCAAATAAAATGAGGGCCACTTCTGCATGAGCCTGTGCCTGCACTGAGGGAAGAGGTTTCTTCAACACAGCACAAAGGGTTAGTAACCCACAACCCACAGGCGAAGGTCTGAAAATCCAAGCTCAGCCAAGGGACGCGCCACCAGCCGTCTAGGGATTCTCAGAAACTGATTGACAGTTGTCTCCAAGAAGAAGTGAATGTGTCGGGCAGAAACGCATCTGTGTGCAATGGGTTTCGGGTCAACGTCTCCCCTCAAGGGGAGCTCCTCGTGCTGTTTGAGAAGTGAGGGAGGAAATCCATGCTCAGCACGCCTCAGGGACCAGTGCAGGGAATCCCGGCGGCAGCTCACCTGCAGAGAACGGAAGAGGGTGCTGAGCCATGGAGGACAGCTCCCGGGAGGCCTGTGTTGCGCCCTGCACCCGCTCGTGAGGCTGAGCCTGGACACAGCACTGGGCAGAGAACACGTTATTGGGTGTTAGCGAGCTCGGGCTCTGCCTGACCCTGCAGCCTTGGGAGGGGGCACAGGCTCTGGGTGAGCTCCTGAGCCATCAGGTGGTGGGGACCACCAGCCAGGCCCCAGGGCTGTGCCAGACTCGCTGTCAGAGATGCTGAAAGTCTGTGTTTACTCTCTGGAGCTCGCCATCCCTTCCACCCCCTGCCTGTGGAAAATTAAGGATGCCAACAGACGGGAGGGTGGGACAGGCCCTCTTAAAAACCTGGCTGGTTTGGCCATAAACACCTGGCAGGCTGTGCGAGGCCCCAGCCAGGCGGCCCAGCCCCCTCGCTGCCTGCCAGGCACTGGGGACGTTCCCAGGAGGGCCGTGTCCCAGCGTGAGATCCACCACTGGCTGCCTTTCCTGTGAGGGGCAGGGAGCCAGGAGCCCCTCCGCTCCCCCAGGCCAGGAGTGGACCAAGGGAGGACAGAGGGCAGAGGTGCGGAAGAGGGATGGGGCCTGGCCTGGCTCCCAGCCTCCTGGGCGGGGCCACCTGGGCTTGTTACCATGGTGACCGGTTTCCCTGGTTACCAGGGAGCCTGCAGAACCACAGCCAGGCAGGGGCGGCTGGCGGGGAGGGGGCAGAGACGCCCCTTGGGAGGCCTGGCTGTCTGGGCCCTCAGAGAGGGGAGAGTCTGGCAGTGAGGCCCCGGAGGCCTGCAGCAGAGCCCCACCTCCCTGGCTGGGCGTGCAGGTGCCTCGCAGGGGGTCCTCTGGCCTGCAGACGGAAGGGCCCTGCTGCACAGCTGCTCCCTGGGCCAACTCTAGCTCCTGAGGCCCCAGGAAGGTGGCTCAGGAGCAGCTGAATGAAACGGGGCTGGAAGCCCCCACAGACGCTTGCCCGGGGGAGGCAGCCTCAGGGTGGGGCGCGGAGCAGCCGAGATGGACGTCCAGGCCCTCAGGCCCTGCTCCACCCTGCACAGTTCACAGCTCGCCAGCTGTTGGTCCCCCTCCCCCCCTCTCTCCTCCCACAGTCTCTCCCCCTCCCTTTTCCCCACAGAGGTGGTCCAGGCCCTACCCCCCGCCAGGCACAGGCCGGTGTCCTCCTAACACAGTTGCAGAAGGAGCCAGGGCTTGAAGATGGGAGAAAAACTGTTGAACTATGCCAGCCTGTGCCAGTTGATTTCCTGTGGTTCTAAAAGCAAAACAAAGGCACGCCCGGCTGACTGTTCCGTGGCCGGGCAAGGGGTGGCTCACCTTCCACCGGGTGGAGGGCGCCGCCTACGGCTTCCAGAGCTGTCCAAATGGTGACTGTGTTACTGCGGAGGGTTGGATTCCTGTCCCTGGAACCCAAACACCTGTGGGTCGCTGCCTCACCCCCACGCTGTCCCGCTCCCCTCTACAGTGGCTCCTTCTGCTGGAAGAAGCGCCTTCCTGCGTGTGGTCGGCGGTTAGTGGAAACACTCGAAGGCATCCCTGGGCAGGTAAGTGGGCATGTCCACACCCGCACCACTGCCCTGCGACACCCAGCTCAGCCACAGAGCAGCTGGAGTCTCCATGGCCCCTGGGCTGTGCTGCACTGGCTTCCCCGGGTGCCCAGAGTCTGCCCGGGAAAATAGGGTCCTGAACTAGCTGCTGCAGTGGGAAGCCCAGGGCAGCGTGCAGATCTGACTCTGGAATTCACTTCCTGGGTGGGCAAGGGGGAGGGCACGTGGGAAAGCTGCCACGTGGGCATCTCTGCTTTTTGCAGCCACTGAAGACTTGGGAAGAAACTGAGCTGTGCCGCTGGCCACGTCCTGCAGATCAGCAGAGCCAAACCATGGCGACTCAGCAGCTTCTGTCCACACCTGTGACCCAGGCGGCCAGCCAGCGGGCTCTGCAGGGAGCAGCACTACCTGCCAGTGCTGGACAGCATCACCAATGTGCTCAATAACGTCCCAATAAAACAGGTCGTTACTGAGATGCCGAGTCTGCTGTGTCTCTGAGCAACAACCCACAGGGCCGTGTGTCTGCGAGCACAGCCATGGGTGATGGGCGGACATCATCCAAGGCTCCAGGTCACCCAGGGGTGGTGAGAGATGACGGCCAGGTCGCGTCCGTGGAGTCTGCTGCAGCGGTGTCTTTGGGACACAGGCCGTCCTCTGCTGTTCCGGCAACAGGGACGCCAGGTGTGTGACTCGCACCTGCGTAGTGTTTGACACCAGCAAGCCCAGCTGTCTTCCCTCAGAGCACATGTCACCTGTTCTGCCCCCCACACAACACATGGGGATCCCGCTGGGCCAACCCCTGCCCAGGTCCATCAGCCGCCCTGCGAGCGAGCAGCTTGAATGTTTTACCCAGTGTCGTCTTTTTTTTTTTTTAATCAAACATGGGGTAATAAATGAGTATTTCTTTATCATAAGGTAATAACTAAGCAAACTGCGAGAGACTTTGCTAAAGGGACGCTACCCTAGACTGAGAAATCCGGCCAGACCTCCACAGCAGGAAGTGAGTCTAGGACCTGCCACTTCCTCGCGCTCCCCGAAGCAGCACGTCTCATCTGTTCCCCGACAGGGCAGGGGGGCACGCCTGGCTGTGTCCGTTTTGAGGATAGAGCCCCAGGAGGTTGGAAATGCTCACCCCTCTACCCTGAGGCTCGCACGGAGGCAAGCTGCCGGCCCGTCGGGACCAAATCCCTCCCTCCCCAGCTGCAGAGCGAGGACCCAGGAGAAGCAGCGGCTGTGTCTGCATGGAAGCCACTTCTAGGTCTAAACAGAAAGGCTGTTTCGGTTGGTTTGTAACCACGCCAGGAGCAGCTGGCCACACAAGGCCGCACGTCTGCATGGGAGACACGGGTTTCTCCCCTTACGCAAGCAGCACAGCAAAAAAGCACAACTGTGGAACCCCGAGTGTCCCCCAGCGCCCACCCAGGAACCCGTGTGACGTCACCCCAGGCGCGCTGGCCGGGGCTGGGGTCAGAGCCCCGCGGAGAGCAAGAGCGCGGACAACGGGGCTAAGGCAGCCCACGGGCCCTTGGCTCCCCAGCAGGCCCGTGGAAGAACCGCCCGGCCCCCAAGAGCTCACAAGCCTAATTAAGATTTTTTGAACCTGATCGAAACGTTAATTACTTTGCACAAACTGAGCAAACATATAGATGTCACATCTTACGAATGTGTCTTTCAATGGCTGTCCTGGGAAGAGACAGAAATTAAAACGGCACCTCATTAAGGAGCGCGCAGCTCTCTCCTCCCTGGCTCTCGCGGGTGTTCAGTCTCTACTGGCCGCTTTGTTTTCCTTTACAGCCAAGCGAGCAGGACGTCGTCACCCGGCTAACTGACGTTCACCCAGCACGCGGCCTGCCGGGCACCTCACCTGTGCCCCGCGGTTGAATCTGCAGAACTCCGAGGTAGAAGTTACCATCTGCCTTGCACGAGTGTCTACACTGAGAGGTGTCAAGGATTCACCCTGAGTTACCAGCTGGACCTCAATCAGTCCATGCACCCTCTTCTTCCTGAGCCTCCTCCCCTTGGTAGGAGGCCACCATGACAGCCCTGCCCTGAGATGCAACCGGGACCCTGCCGGCTGCCCGGAGAACGGGGACAGAGTTCTGCTGGCTTCTGCCTCACGTGACGCTACTGTGCTAGGTAGGCATCTTGGGCAATGCTTGCCTGGGGGGTGTTTGCCCGTGGGAGGGGGAGGGGCTGCCGATGGATGGCCCACTGCCCTGAGCCCTGGAAACAGGATGCCCTTGTCACCCATCTGAGCGCATTTGCCTTGGGGGAGACGTCTGCCGGGAGCCAACGCTGGGAGGGCCCCTTGCTTCTGGGCACACTGGCGCTGCAGCCACAGGGGCCATCCTGTATGTTTTGGACTCATCAACTCATATGGAGCCAGGGTTGTGGCGTAGCAAGTAAGGCTGCCGCCAGTAACTCCAGCATCCCGTATGAGTGCCGGTTCCAGTCCCGGGTGCTCCACTTTTGATTCCGCTCGCTGCTCATGGACCTGTAAGCAGAGGAAGACGGCCCAGGCGTTTGGCTCCTGCTATCCACGTGGGAGACCCGGCGGAAGCTACTGGTTCCTGGCTTTGTCCTGGCGCAGGCCTGGGTCTTTCAGCCATTTGGGGAGAGAACAAGCAGATGGAACATGTCTCTGGCGCGCTCTCTCCCTCTCCCTCTCTCTTACGCTGCCTTTCAAATACACAAGTTAATCTGATCGAGCCCAAGAGCCTGACTGCCTTTCCTCTCCGCCCCTGGACTCCCACGCCCGTGCCTGCAGGTCCTGGGCAGAGCGCCCCGCTGCTCTCCGTCCTGTGCCGGGGGCCCCTGCGAAGGCGCGCACAAGCCAGGACCCGTTCCAGAGAAGACCAAGGGTGGGCCTGAGGGGTCCCCATCCACAACACGGCAGGGGAAGAGAAGAGGTTTCCTGAGCTGTGAGCGCCTGCAGGAAGCTGCCGTTCACTGCTTCAAGTGCCCAAGGCCTGCAGGGGACGCGTGTCACATACAAGGTTCCAGCCAGCCAATCACAGCCTGGGAGCCACACGAGGATGCGTGTCACGCACGGGCTCTGAGCCAGCCAATCACAGCCTGGGAGCCACACGAGGACACGTGTCACGCACGGGCTCTGAGCCAATCACAGCCTGGGAGCCACACGAGGACACGTGTCACGTACGAGCTCTGAGCCAATCACAGCCTGGGAGCCACACGAGGACACATGTCACGTACGAGCTCTGAGCCAATCACAGCCTGGGAGCCACACGAGGACACGTGTCACGCACGGGCTCTGAGCCAATCACAGCCTGGGAGCCACACGAGGACATGTGTCACGTACGAGCTCTGAGCCAATCACAGCCTGGGAGCCACACGAGGACATGTGTCACGTACGAGCTCTGAGCCAATCACAGCCTGGGAGCCACACGAGGACATGTGTCACGTACGAGCTCTGAGCCAATCACAGCCTGGGAGCCACACGAGGACACGTGTCACGCACGGGCTCTGAGCCAATCACAGCCTGGGAGCCACACGAAGCTCCACACAGGTGCGCCGAGAGCCTGCGGACTCGCTTCACACGCAGTTCAGCACACTCTGCGGTTTGTTCTCTGGGTCACGAGACCCACGGCCGCCACACTGGGCGGCAGGAGGACGACAGGCACGCAGGCAGCGGGGAGGACGGCGCCCAGGAAGTCGACGGGCAGAGGCGACAGTGCGGGCAGAGCGCCGGCTCCAACAGCGCCGTGGGCCCGGGGTCCTGGGGGACCGTGTCCTGACGGCGGGCCCGTCTGTGGTTTTGGAGGAGCCGATGTGATAGTCTGGGGGGAAATGCTAAGCATTTCAGAACGTGAGCCGGGAGGGTGACGTCATTGGGGGAACCCCTTGCAGCCGGGAGGGTGACGTCATTGGGGAAACCCTTTGGTGTTTCTCACCTCGTGGAACAACTCGGAGGCCTGCTCCGCTCCCCCCGAAGCCCGGGGCAGCAGGCCCTGCGTGTGCGGCTGCCTCGGTGGGCACGGGCACGCAGTCACGGGGGGCGTCACACACCACGGCGCATGTGGCCCGGCTGGCCTGGGAGCAGGTGCGTCTCCTGCCCTCCGCACAGATCATCACCCTGCTGGAAAAGGGTCACTTCCCTCTCAAACTAACAGAAAGTTAGTATCTGCGTTTGGGAACGCTGACCCCGGAAGCAGCACCTCAGGGAGCACAGTTGTGTGGTTAACCTTGGCTCTGACCCCGGAAGCAGCACCTCAGGGAGCACGCCTGAGTGGTTAAGCCTTGGCTCTGACCCCGGAAGCAGAACCTCAGGGAGTACAGTTGTGTGGTTAACCTTGGCTCTGACCCCGGAAGCAGCACCTCAGGGAGCATGCCTGTGTGGTTCATCCTGGACTCTGACCCCGGAAGCAGCACCTCAGGGAGCACAGTTGTGTGGTTAACCTTGGCTCTGACCCCGGAAGCAGCACCTCAGGGAGCACGCCTGAGTGGTTAAGCCTTGGCTCTGACCCCGGAAGCAGAACCTCAGGGAGTACAGTTGTGTGGTTAACCTTGGCTCTGACCCCTGAAGCAGAACCTCAGGGAGTGTGCCTGTGTGGTTCATCCTGGACTCTGACCCCGGAAGCAGAACCTCAGGGAGCTCCCCTGCGTGGTTAACCTTGGCTCTGACCCCGGAAGCAGAACCTCAGGGAGTGCGCCTGTGCAGTGATGCTGTGAGAGCCCCCCGGCACTGGGGACTTGGCCATTGTCTCGCCTGACCCCTGGGGCCTGTTGCGGCCACCTTGTAGCAGCCACTGCATGTTTCCCACGCAGTCTCCGCTGTGAGAATCCGCACTTGGAGTGTAGAGGGTTAAAAAGGACATTAGGACCCTAGGGAGGAAGAAAGTCCGACTCTGGCAGGTAAAGCCCGGGTTGGGTCAAAAGGAAAAGATCACGTGTCCTGCTGGCTGCGGCCCTGGTGCCGGACACTGCACGCCGGGCCTGGACCTGGACCCGGCCGGGCCTCCCTCCCGGCACGGGTCCGCCTGGCCGTCGCTGGGCGGTCCTTCCCACGGTCTGCCGGCCCGTGGTTGCCTTTCTCAGACCCGGGCTCGGTGGCGACCCTGGCCTGGCCGTGAGAGAGGCCATGGCTTCGGTCGCTCGGGCCTCTCCCCCGCGCCTGCTTCAGGCTCGGTGCGTTGTTGGGAAGAGTGTGTTCCGTGACTGTGGCACAGATGGCTGAGTGGTGACCAGGAGGACGGGCGCATGGAACCCTGAGCCTGCGGAGCCCTGGACGCCTGGACAAAGGTCACACAACTACGCCGGACCGTGAGACTACAGCCTGCAAGACTGGCTCAGAGCCCGCTGGGGTCAGCCCTGGGAGGGCGCCCAGTGTTCGGACTTTGATCTCTGTGTGGCAAAGCTGCAGCTGTCCGCCATCCGTGCTAGCCCCTGGGTGGCCTCCCGCACCGCTGTGGCTTGTGGGTAAGGGGGCTGCCACCTCCCTCCAGGTGAACCCTTCCAGACAAAAGCAATGAGGCACGTGCAGTGGATTGGAAATGACATTCGATAGCAACTCGGGAAATACAGCGAAACATGAAAATCGATGTACTTTGTCTTGGATGTTATAACTTGAAAATAATTCCTAGAATAGAACTTTTGAGTCCAGATGGTATTTCTGGCTGCACTTTTCCAGACATTGTTGTGCTAGTGAGCCTCTTTTCTTTTGCCATATCCTCTGATCACGTGATCCTAAGAAGCTCCGGTGACCGGCAAAGACGTCAGGTCTTGGGCCTTCCCAGGACGCCACCCTGCTCACTGTTTGGCTTCCGTGGAATTTTCTGTAGAAGAGCCGACGGGCCTCCTCTAGAGCTAAATTGACAACGGTTCACAGCCAGCTTCTCTTTCTAAGTGCCTTTGTGAGATTTAAGCAATTCTCCAATATCACTTTTATTGATTTCTGGAAGTTCTATGCATTTTACAATATTCGCAATTTCTTTTTACAATTCAGTTGCATTTTCTTTGCACTGTATTGTCTGAACCTCCATTAATCATTCAGTGAGCCGCCATTGACTCCCTGGACGTGAATAAACCGTGGAGGCAAGCAGTAACAACATTCTGTAAGTGGTCAGTTTGCTAACGAATGTCCTGCTCTGATGACTCATTTCTCTGTGCGGGTTGGGTAAATGGGCGTGGCCAGTGAGCAGGCTGTGCGGGCCTCGGGCCAGGAGACCCTTCATCCCTCCTCACTGGTACCCCCACTGTCCTCTCACTGTCTCCTCTGTCCAGCCCCCAGGAAAGCTCTGCTTCTTCCGTTTGGTCTCCCCTAACCTGTCCAATCAGATGGATATTCACTGTCTTACTCTATGAGAGAAAATCAGATACAAATCCTTTAATGTGGTGAAACAAACAAGCTGTGTTCTTTCCATGTGACTGACCTTGGCAACCCTGATCGTTGATACTCAAGTCAGAGGATAAATCTACTTAGAAATTCTCCAAAAAGGGCTGCTACTTGCTCTGGGTCTTGCCCATGTATAAACTAACATAATTTGTCTATGCACAAATTGACATAAAGCCACCGACATGACCATCCAGCCAGACATCTTGTTTTTTTTTTTATTTTTTTTTATTTTTTTTATTTGATAGGTAGAGTTACAGACTGAGAGAGACAGACAGGCAGACAGAGGTCTTACATCCACTGGTTTACCCCACAAATGGCTGCAACCGCCAGAGCTGGGCTGATTCAAAGCCAGGAGCCAGGAGCCAGGAGCTTCTTCTAGGTCTCCCACATGGGTGCAGGAGCCCATGTACTTGGCCATCATCTACTGCTTTCCCAGGCCACAGCAGAGAGCTGGATCAGAAGAGGAACAGCCGGGACTAGAACTGTGCCTATATGGGACGCCGGCTCTGCAGGTGGAGGATTAACCAAGTGAGCCATGGCGCCAGCCCCCAGCTAGACACCTTGGGCATCTGAGCTTAGCTAGTGCTCAGTGCTCTCCACGGGACAGCTCGGGTGGCAGGTGTTTCCCCCGGCTCCTGGCAGGGTGCTTTGAAACCCACACCTGCACTGCCACGGCTCCTGTGCCTCTGCTTTATGGCCATGGGCTAAAATCAGTGCTAGCCAGGTGCTGCAAACTGAGCTCTTCAGCTAGACCGTAAGTTCCTTGGGAAAGTTCTGAGTCAGGTCTGTCTAAATGGCAGATCTCTAGTAGAGTATGTATACAGCAGGTGCTTACAAAGTGCAGGTTGAATTAAGTGGGCTTTGCATGATCATTAAATTGATATAACTAGGCTAAGCTGGAAACTCCTAAAAAGCAGAGTATCCTTAATAAGAGATGGTTTTGATGATCAATACCCCTGATTAGGAAAGACCCACACAGGGGGCCACACAAGTGTTGCTACAGCTGGCTTCGTGTCTCACCTGGCCACAGCCTGGGACTGCCAGCTTAACCACAGAGCTGCCACCGCCCACTAAGTCAGAGCGCTGCCCAGGTTTATCCACAATGGCTCGGCAGCGCAATCCTTCTGTGAACCATCGCACAATAGCTAACTCACTGAGCAAGACGTTGCCTTTGTAACCAACTCAGTGTTGTTTGTCCGTGAGGTAATAGGATCTTCTCGGTCCTGTACCTTACATCCCCCTCCCCGGAGATGTGCCCCTCCGTCACCTTCTCGTCTTGCATTTCACTTGGTTATCATCTCACCTCTCTGATGAGGTAGACTCCCCATCTAGTGGTGAAAAGTTCGAGATGTTTCAGAGCAGTGATTTATTTTCTGCAAAGTCAGCACTAAGTCCATCTCTGTTCACACAGAACCTTTCACCTATTGTTGTCAGATTAATCTTCTACAACGTTCAAGTGCAACTAAAACTCAGATGATGCCAGGGGTCCACGCTGTGGAGAGGGAAAAGCTGCCACGTGACAGTTTCAGAATGAAGGGAGCACAGAACAGACGGACGGCATGAGGCCGTCAGGAGAAGAGGCCGCTGCTTCTTGTAGAAAGACACACGCCACCGATCACCACTTCCTGTTCTGTACACAGGGAGCTTCGAGACTTGCATAGGAAAATGGAGTTGAAAATACCGTGGGGTGGCACTTGGCCTAGAAGTTAAGACACCGTTTTAGGTGCCCTCTTCCCATATCAGACTGTCCGGGTTTGAGTCCCAGTTGCAGCTCCTGACTCCAGCGTCCTGATAAAGTGGACCCTAGGGAGCAGTAGTAATGGCTCGAGTAGCTGGACCCCCACCACCCACGTCGGAGGACTGCTTTGAGGACCCTGCTCCCAGCCTCAGTTCCAACTGGTGGAACATTGTGGGACTTTAAGAAGCGAAGCAGCTGATGGGAGAGCCCTGTCTCACTCTTTGTGTGTGTGTGTGAATGTGTGTGGGTGAGTGAGTGCGTGAGTGTGTGTGCGAGTCTCTTGAGTCTCTGTGTGATTGTGTGTGTGAGTGTGTGTGAATGTGAGTGCATGAGTGTGTGAGTATGTGTGTGAATTAGTGTGTGTGTGGAGTTTGTGTGAATGTATGTGTGAGTCTGTGAGTGTGAGAGAGTTTGTGAGTGTGTGAATGAGTGTATGTGAATGTGTGTGAGTGGGTGTGTCAGTATGAGTGTGAATGTGTGAGTGTGTGTGAGTGTGAATGTGTGTGTGTGAGTCTGTGAGGGTTTGTGAGTGTGAATGTGTGTGAATGTGTGTGTGTGCAGTCCCCTCTTATTTCTAGTGTGACACCATCAAGCATGAAACTGCTTTCCTTGTTTAGCTTACACAGACACAGATTTGATGTCTCCTGAGAACTTCCACCTTGAAGCATCAGTATTTTGTGTTTAAAGAACAGAAAGTCAGTTTTGTGCTAGAATCTGGGGAGAATAGTGCATAGGGTTTCAAGTTGGTGTTTAAATTTGTGACTACTATTTGATGCAAAAATAAAATTTTCAGCAAGTTAAGTCCACAGATGAGAAATTTGACTTTGTAAAAGCAGCAATATCAAGAACAAGGATTTTTGGCTGCCAAGGGAGTTTTGGAGGAGGTAAGAAAATGTCCGGGGTGATGTACAGTCATCTTATCATGTAGGGACCAAAGGAAATGCTGAAAAGGTCAGAGATTTGGCTGATTCAATACATGATTAGCTGTGAGAGTGATGGCTGAAGGGCGCCGTGTAGACCCGGGGACAGGTGCTCGCATTCGGAAGGAAACTCGAGCGCGAGGCAAGTTTCTGGAAGATGGTGCCAAGCACTTTGAGTGATGAACAGAAACAGCAGAGTCCTGACATTTGTTCTGCTCTTTCCGAGGGAGCTGGGTAAAATAGTGCTTCATGAAGCAAAGAGTACCCAGGAGTGAGTGAGCCGCAGAGCGAGAACCTGGAGGCTGGAGACGGGGCTCTATAATGGAAACACCAGGTTTGTAATACCCTCCACGCACCTCGATTAGGACCTTCTGTTTGGTCAGAACCCACATGCTGAGCGCGTACCAGGTGCACAGAATTATGGTAATTGTAATGAGGGCGATGGTTACAAAGGCGGTATCATCCTCTCCCTCCAGTTGACCACGATGTGATGAAGGAGAGAAAGACAGCATCCTCCCCACCCCAAGAGTCACCAATGACGTCCCAGTACCAGGCAGCCCATGGGACATACCCAAACAGCAGCACAGCCTGGCGATTTTGTATCAACAGTGCTTCTTATAGACAATATCAGTGCCTCTTTTACACCGACAGTACACTCAAGTTGTCTTTCTAAGTTACATCACCGTGCCGTTTGTAAAATTTCCGGGGCGGCCTTCTGAACTATGCAGGAGCAGAGCTGTGCTGGGCAGTTTCCCCGTGAGGTTTGCTCAGGAGGGCAGTGTCCGTGAAGCTGAGTTTGATCTGTGCTGTTCCACGTGGTAGATAAGGTAAATGTGAAAAAACCACTGGGAAGACTTTCGGGAGGCTAAGACTCCCAATACTGAGAACAGTCAAGAATGGGATGGAGGTGTTGAAGGAATTCCTGAAACTGAATCCATTTATGGCTGCTCCACGTGATGCCTCATTTCATCATATGAAGATGCTCATTAAAAACATTGGTCTCAGGGCCGGTGTTGTGGGTAGTGCATAAAGCTGCAGCCTGCAGTGCCAGCATCCCATATGGACACAGGTTCAAGTTCTGGCTGCTCCACTTCTGATCCAGTTCTCTGCTGTGGCCTGGGAAAGCAGTAGAAGATGCCCAAGTCTTTGGGCCCCTGTACCCATGTGGGAGACCTGGAAGAAGCTCCTGGCTCCTGGCTTCAGATCACTGCAGCTCCGGCCAATGCGGCCAATTGGGGAGTGAACCAGCAGATGGAATACCTCTCTCTCTCTCTCTCTCTCTCTCTCTGCCTCTCCTTCTCTCTCTGTGTAACTCTGACTTTCAAATAAATTTTAAAAATAAATAAATAGATTAAAAAGAGGTAGAATTTGTCTCGGCCTCACTACTTAATATTTTCTGTGCATTTATCATTAAAGACTCATGTTGATTCCCACAGTGTGCCTGGCATTCAGATAGAGCTGGATTAACACATACACTCTACTGAGAGCTCACAGACCACTGAATTTCATCAGTAATCAGCATTAGTGGATCCATGGTGACACTTACATTTGAACCCAAACGTTTATTTATTTTACCATCCACATTAAGAAAATATTATAGAGAGCTTTTAAAAGAAAAATAAATAGCTTTGGGGACAAGAGAAGAGAAAGAATCTCAATTTATCATTTGGCCAGGTTCAACCATCATTGCGTCATGAACCAGGAGCCCCTAATGGGGCAGCTGCAACGCTCTAAGTAAACTCACCATTATGTTTAATTAACTCAGAAATCTGCCCGAGTCCTGAGTGTTTGTGGACTTTACCCTGTGTATAGATAACGGTTGCTTACGTATGCAGCTGGGACACAGATGCCAAGGGATATATTAGATGTCGATGAAAAAATGGGAGTTTCATTGTGAAAAAAAGGGAGAATAAAGAATCATTTTGACACTTCCCTTCACTCTAATGCACGTCACTAGGAACGGTACAGTGGCGTTGGGACCGCATGTATTTAGGGTTTTTCATAAATACGGAATCCAGCAAATGTATTGAGTAAAAAGTTACTCAGTGTTGCCAAGAGGAAAGCAAAAATGAGAAACAGAAGAGTAGCCATGCAATTTTCCATTAGAGCGGCTCGGCGTTATGGCTACCACAGTGATGAGAGAACCAAGCAGCAGGGTACCACAATTCACGACTATCCGAGGACCGTCACCACCCTCTGTTCCTGTGACAGCGTGAGGGGCATGTGGCATTACAAGAAGGGTACATGTTTACATTTTCAAATTCCCGCAAACCAAGAACCTGATTGGTTTGCTGAATAAGTAAGTTCTCTCCCATCAGCTTTTCCACGAGTTATAGTACCGGTGCACAGTGCGATTCCAAGCTCTTCACTTCGTCTTTGCTATTTAGCCTTGGTCATTTTCATACAGCAGAATATAATTGCCTAGTTTTGGAATATATTACATCTTACACATAGAGAAATAGTGTTCTGAAATCTGAGCCCTAATGCTACCCTAGATGTAATTTTTGTTAATGATTTTGTGTTCCGTGTTGCCTTAGATATTGAAACTCAGTTTTTTAAAGGTACCATGGAGAAATTCCCATTTACACGAACACAAAAACTATTACCCATAAAAAAACAGGACTGAGGACCCTAAAACGCTAAGCTTCAGTGAAATGAGTCCTAAGAGCTTTCGCCAACATGTACCATGGGTAAGGCAGTGATGGCGACCTCGTCTCGTTGTTGGGGATTACTATTTTATGGTTGGAATGAGTTATTTGAACAAATTGCCAACTGAGTCTCCATATTAATATCATAAAAGACTGTAAGGTACTTTAAATTAGCAATGACTTTGTTGAATCTGGAGGGGATAGAAACTTTTGTAAGCAGAGGAGTCAGTACGTGTGATACTTATATTTCTTCCCTACCAATAAGTAGGTGATGCTCACTGGGGCAGGGAAGGGGGTTTATGATTCTACCAGAGTTGATTTAAACTATCCATTTCAGGTGGTTGTGGAAAATGATGAATAGGAAGGAGACAGAAAACGCTCATGGCAACATGTTAGATTCAATTAAGGAGATACATAAATTAGACTCCCTTACTCCATCTCGCAGTAAGATGCCAGCCAACTACAAATAACATATAGGATTAACATAGAGATCCAAATAAAACTAATATTTGCATATCCACAGACCAAACGAAAGGAAAGTTTTTGGCCTAAAAGTTAATAAATACTATGTCTCAGATGTGCATTTAGCCTGAGTTCGAAGGCCAACTCTAGCTGCCCACTCCATCTCCCCGCTACTGCAGGAGATAACAGTCACACATGATGTGATTGGGCTCCCACCACCCACAGAGGAGACTTGAGTTGAACTCCTGGATGAGCTTTGTCTCAGTCCCGAATGCAGCCATCTTAGGAGTGAACCACCGGGTGGGAAATCTCTCTCTCCTTCTTCCCCAACCCCGGTCCCTCCCTTCCTTTCAAAATAGCAGCTAAATAAAGTATGATCTTTTAAAAATGCTTTGGAAAAACCTAGCATCTCTGAATTTCCCTAATTCCATTGCTGATAACTCCCCAAGCCTCTGGAGGGGAGAGGGACCATAGACTGCGTCCCAAAAGTTCCAACAGTGATTTCATGTTGGGGAGGATGGCACATTCTCACTGTACCATCTGTTCTGACTTCTGTAAGCTTCATTCTACTCTTCTGTTTACAGAAAACACATCTTTACAACACACAGAGAGAAAAACCTCTCCTTCCAGACCCCCTGATATGCTCAGAAAACGCCAAGTGACCCAGCAACTGCATCAAGTCAGGTAGCACATTCTCGTAGCACATTCTGGAAATCAAATTGACAGTTTATCCTGCAAACCACTCTCAGTTTTATGCATTATTGTCACTCTCAGTTCGATCTGAGTAAGTTCTTCCTTGCGAGAGGTGATCGACTTGCACGTGGACACTGCGTGCTTCGGGTTAATAGGGTGTGAGGTAGGGGTTCATATTCACTCTGTCGGACTTTATCTTCTTTGTTTGGTCAGTTCATCTGTTGCCTGCACCTACGCGTTTTTACCCAGGCTTACTCACTTGAGCACTGCCATCTTCCATTCAGGAAGAGAGCTTCCTGGGCAGAGGGCCAGGTGTCTGCTGTGTCCATGGCTCTGCAGGACACATCTCCCAGGGCTCAGAGGCTGGAGGCCGAATGCCAGTGCCTGCAAAGTCAGCTTCATTTCTCATTGGCTCAAAAACGGGATGAGCCTAAAGTAAGTAGCACTGGGTTGTGTGGCAGTAATTCACGTGCAGATATATAATTAAATGATAGAAATAAAAAGCCAAAACCATGATTAGTGTTCAGAAGCAGGATCAGCAAATTTCAAAGATGATATAAGCCAATGCAGGCAATTTAAAGACTGTTTAAAATACCTTAGAAATACCTTCTTTCATCTCAGTGTAATTTGTTGGACATTTGGTATCTGAGTCTCTTGGAGAAAATCTAAATAAATCACCATTAAATAGAACCAACAGAAATCAACAATGATATCTTCATAGCAAACTGAAGTACGTGCGTGCTTGAGCACCTTCAAGTTCATTGAACACACAAGCTTTTATTTTAATGCGTATGTTGATTTGGGAAGGGAGATTACAAAAAGGAACGAACAGCCCTTCTCATTTTTCCAAGTCATATTGACTTTAAACTTACACACATAATGAAAAGACACTAATTATGTACATTTGAGAATTAATTCTTTCAGCTAATCAAGAGCATCTTTTCAAAACTAAGCTAATTTTTCCACAGTAGGTTTTACAAAATCCTACCTCTCCATCAGGAAATGGGGTGCTGTGTGCATTAGCTCTGCCCTTTTGCTAGAAGCAAGCATCTGGGCAGCTCACTGGACGGAAATCGGAGCGCCCCCGGAGTGTGTGTCTCACAGCCTGGCTTCTTCCTCAGCGTAGTCGACTACCATTGCCTGCATTTTTCTTCCCTCCCTCCCTCCCTCCCTCCCTCCCTCCCTCCCTCCTTTCTTCCTCTCTCTCTCTCTCTCTCTCATCTGTAAGAGTCCAAGGATAAGAAGACATCTGGAAGATACCGAGTAGACAGGATATTTGAAAAAGTTCAACAGAAAATGAAATTTAAAATGGGAGCTTCGGGACTGGTGTTGTCACATGATGGATAAAGCTGCTGCCTGTGACACCAGCATCACCCTGGGGCGCCGGTTCAAGTCTCAGCTGCTCGACTTCCAATGCAGCTCCCTGCTAATGGCATGGGAAAAGCAGCGGAGAGTGGCCTGGGTTTGGGTCCCTGCCACCCACGCGGGAGACCCAGATGAGGCTCCTGGCTTCTGGCCCTGGCCTGGCAGAGGACTGACCATGCAACAGTTAGCAGAGTGAACCAGCAAATGAGAGATCCCTCTCTGTCTCTCCCTGTTTCTCTGTTAACTCTGACTTTCAAAATAAATAAAATACAACTTTATTTTGGTGCAAAATTGTTGTCTCAATACTTGGAAAATGTATATTCTGGAAAAAATGGGTGGATTTCAAAACAATTTTTGCATCAAAATAAATTCTTAGCTTTAATGCCATTTACCACGAACTTTTCAAAGTGCATCCTCTGTTGAAGCACACGTGGAAGGGGTTGTGCGAATGCACTGAGAGCCTCGTGTCTTCATCTGAGTCTCCTGAGAAAGTCGCATACGATGCCTTTCTTCTACCTAGTTCATTAGTACGATGTGTCATTTATGCACTCGTGAATTAAGTCAACACTGACAACACATTTCGGAACTGGAGTCACTGCAGAGAGCAGAGAGCTGGCACTTCTGAGTCCAATCAGACGCCAGTCCAGAAAGACAGTTTTGCTAACATGATTTCATACACTGCTCACAGCTCCTTCAAGCAGGTGCCCACTCTACAGAACAGGAAACTGAGGCAGACAAGTTAGTGTTTGGAACAGGTTACCCTGGTGCGTTCTTTCCAGCACACCACCCAGCCACGCCGCGTCTGAGAGCACGCTGGAGTCAAGTAAAAACAGAAATGCACGTTGCACCTGTCACATGGGACATCCCCACAGCTCAAACCGCCAAGTTGATTAACATGCAAATTGCCAGCGTAACATGGCCATGGCCATAACTATCTAAGCACATTCCTATCAGTGAGAGCGATGTTCCCACGCGTGTTTCATGTGCTGAATCTATCTCACTGCCTAGCTTCGTCTTAAAATAAGACAGAAGTCAGCGCCCGCCCTTTGTGCTTGGTGCACTGTCACGCAGGTGAGGGCATTGTGTGCACAGATGTTTGCGCGTTCAGCATGCGAGCACTGTGCGGGGCATCTCCACAGCACTGGGGAAGGCTCACCCTCCCTCACACCAATCTCCGAGCACTTCTGGCTTGTGAGTCCTCATTTCATTCGTGTTCAGGGCTCAGCAAACACGGAGTGAGCATGCTCAGTGCCCCTGGTGGGCGTGGCCTGAGAACTGGAGCCCGGAGAGAGTGGGTGACGTCCTCCAGGCCACACAGGGGCCCAGGGTTTTACAGAAGGCTGTGGCAGGGGCCTCTCCCTGGGAAGCTCTCACTTGTGAAAAGGACAACTCAGCCTTGAGTTCCAGAGGGCCAGATGACCCGCTAGACGTCGTGGGGCCAGCGGCTGTCCATGCCTGTGTTGAATACAGGGGGGCGAAGGAGCTCCTTATACCGGCGTTTATGTAGCTGTCTGACTGGTGTCAGGAAAACGCGGTCACATACCCAGCCTGGATGCCTGGCTGCCTCTCCCGGGGCATCACCACTGCCGAAATGCCAGAGATAACTGAGACAACTGGGCAGGCCCTGGGTTTTGTTTGTCTGTCTTCTTTTTCTCTCAATTTGCTCAAAGAATCCGGGATGTACAGCACCCGCCTTGTTTCAATGACACCCCAACAGCAGGACACAGAGAAGGCAGGCTCTGGGCGCAGCAGTGACTCATGTCACCCCCCCAATCACACATGCAGCTGGGGTCATGGGGAACCAGCGCCCCAGCCCTGCCTCCCAGGTTGTGCGCTAACAGGAAGCTGGACAGGAAGTGAAGCCAGGACGCTCCCCCAGGTGCTCTGAGAGGGAAGGCAGGAGCCCAGGGAGCAACTTAGCTGCTGTGCCAAATGCCTGCTAATCTCTTTAGCCTCCCATCACCCATAGCGCTCAGCTTATAGCATTCCAGGTTTCCCTGACCTGTTCTCCCAAACTCTTCAAAACCTCTCCCTTAATCCAGTTTCAACAGCTCCCCCACATCTTCAGGTGTAGTTCATAGTAACCCCACTTCTAGTGCCAATTTTCTGTGTTACTCGGCTTTTCATTCTTTCAGCTGAAGTATCTGAAAGCAGCTTTTTTGGGGGAGGAAAGGCTTATTTTGGTGCAAAGTTTGGAGGTTCAGTTCAGGCTCAGGCAGCCCCATTAGCCTGGTGTCTGACGGAGGCTGGGCGTGGCAGGGAGGATGTGGAGGGACAAGCGCATGGCGAGCCAGGGAGCAGAGCAAGAAGCCCAAGTTTGGCTTAAGCCATCAACCATCCAAAGGCAAGTTCCCAGCAACCTACAGGCCTCCCACTGGCCCCACCTCCTGGCCACCATGGTTAGGTCAAGTCTGCACACCGTTCCAACAACCATCAGCATGAATCCGTCCACTTTGGATTGGAAAGTTTGCATGAGTGTGGGGAGCTGTGTCCTGTTCAATCTGAAAGCAGGGCCATTATGAATGCCTCCTGTCCCCCTGCCTGGGGCACTCCCCCTGCACCCTCAAGGCTTAACAAAGTCCCACTTCCCCCAGGAAAACAGCAGACATTGCATTTGGAGTTGGTCCCATAGCAGCTCCCCCACCTTGATTCTGAGTGGTTTCACAAATGCACAAATTTGGGGTGAGGATTATTTTTACAGCTTCTCTAAATGGTTTTCAAAGTTCTCATTAATCTACCACCCGGGGCTGGCGCCATGGTACAGAAGGCTAATCCTCTGCCTGCGGTGCTGGCATCCCATGTGGGCGCCAGTTCTAGTCCTGGCTGCTCTACTTCCAATCCAGCTCTCTGCTATGGCCTGGGAAAGCAGTAGAAGATGGCCCAAGTCCTTGGGCCCCTGCACCCACATGGGAAACCAGGAGGAAGTGCCTGGCCCCGGCTTCGGATCAGCACAGTTCTAGCCATTGTGGCCATCTTGGGGGTGAACCAAAGGAAGGAAGACCTCTCTCTCTGTCTCTCCCTCTCACTGTCTGTAACTCTATCTCTCAAATAAATAAAATCTTTAAAAAAATCTACCAACCAATTATTTTAAGTGTCTCATATACCTATTAGGGAAAGAGAGAGAGAGGAGAACGAGAAACCCTTCCACTCGTTCATTTACCAAATGCCCACAACAGTCTCAGAAGCCTGGAGCTGGAAACTCCAGCCAGGGCTCCCACGTGGGTGACAGGAACACAACTACTGGCATTTCGGCAGTCGCAATGACCCAGGAGAGGCAGCCAGGCATCTTTGCTGGGTTTGTGACTACGTTTTCCTGACACTAGTTAGACAGTTACATAAACGCTGGTATAAGGAGCTCCTTCGTTCCACTGTAATCAACACAGCCATAGACAACCGCTGGCCCCTCCCAGGCCTGTGAACTTGGCACCTTGCAGGTGCCCTGGGCACTCCAGGAACGGCCAGGCTCACACACAGCCTGCAGCCCCCAGGCCCCGCGGGGTGAGAGGGGACAGGGACCTGTCACCAGCGGCAACAGAAAGAGCAAGGACGTCTGCCCCTTGGAGGGGAGGCCTCCTCTCCGCGTGGTGCTTGGCTTTGAGTGCGCGTCAGAAGAGCTCTGGACCAAGAAGTTGGCGTGAACATCGGGCCAGGACCAATGGCATCCTCAGGGCGGGCATGAGCAAAACAAAACCAAAATCCGAGTGCACAGGCCGGCGACACCACAGCCCGCCCCCGCCCTGGGAGGATAAACCAAGGCCAGCCGCAGCAGGAAGTGAGGCGGCGTGAGGGGTCCAGGGACTGGACTGCAGAGACACAGCCTGGCCATGTGCACGCACGCGACAGCGGCTAGGTGTGCGGCGGCCACAGGGGCTCAAAGACAGGAGGCTACAAGGATACAAGAGCAGGGGTGGGGGTGCGGTGGGGGGGAGCGTCTGGCCACCAGGATGCCAGGGTTCACTCCCAGCTGCACCTTCTCATCACCGGTGATGCCTGTGTATTCGGGTCATTGCCAGGTTTCTCGGAGTTTTCTTTAGTCTCTGTCCGACCTAGACCGGTGGTCTCCCAACGAATCTGAGCGGCACACCTTTAACATCATGCACAGAGCCCCAAGTGTAGAAGAGACGACAGCAAAGGTGTGGAGACTGAAAAGGAGGGGCGGCTCCCACTTAGTCTCCCCCCGCCCCAGGCCTGGCTCTGGACACCCCAGGACAGCTGGAGAAGCCATCGCAGAACAGGAGTGGTGGCCAGCGTGCCCCCCACGGGCAGTGTGAGCAAGCACGAGCGGCGGCCTTCAACCTCCTCCTCGGCTGAGTTCCCGGGAGCATCCCTCCACTTCGGGATCAAGTCATCGCCTGCTGCCTCCTTGTCCCCCAAGAGCAAGTTCTGAAGGGGACACTCCTGCCGCGACAGGCGGCAGTAAATCCTGGGCGTGTTTGTGTCTTCCAGGCCTTAAATAATGAAGTGTGTGTGTGCGTATGTGTATGTGTGCGCGCGCATTCAGTTATATAAATTAAATACAGGAATCATATTTTGTGGACTTTTTTTTATTAAAAAAGAGGTAGAGTCACAGGGCTCGGCGTGAGCACCCAGGGAAGGAAGGGCTCTGTAGACATCAATCTCCCGCTTTTATAAACTCCCAAATTATACTCATAAAGCAGCGGCCTGCAGCAGCGCCGTCAGTCATGATAAAGCTATCAGTCTGAGATTTATTGTGAGTTTTCCTTTCATGTATTCAATGGAAAACATCCCACAGGTGTGCTTAGATTACCAGAGATAGCTGAAGATTAATTGTGTGCCCAGGCGCTGAAATGCATTGACATATTTTCCAAGATTTAAGTCGTGTTAAGTCTAATGTTTTTTCGGTTTTGTTTTGTTTTCGTTTAAGAACTGTCCAGAACACTCACTCACGCGGAGAAGGGACTCGGGGAAGGGCGGGCCACCTCTCACTTCCCTCTAGGACAAGAAGGGCAGTGGCCGCGCTGAGGCCCGGGCTCTGTCTGCGGGGACCCCACCCCCAGCCCTGAGCACCCGCCACACTGGAAGTACTCCTGGGGTTTTACTTCTGTCACTGCCTGAGATCCAGCAGGAGGGGCATCAGTCAGCAGTCAATACTCCCCAGACAACTTCAACCGGAGCATGGGGTCGGCACGGTGCTGCGGTGCAGCCGGTTCCACCAGCGCTCTCGGCACCAGCACCCCGGATCAGAGCACCAGTTCCCATCCCGGCTGCTCCGCTTCCTGTCCAGCTTCTCGCTAATGCACCTTGGAAAGCAGTGGAAGAAGGGCCAAGGGGCAGGGGCACTTATGTCAATGGCTGCCCAGCACCTGCCCACTGCTGACCAGCCAGGCTCCGCCACTAGGCAGAATGCGTGCTGATGGCTGTCACTTAAGATGAACAAGACGACAGGAAGTGTCGCTTAAGATGAACAAGACGACAGGAAGTGCCGCTCTCTTGAAAGATACAGCTGTTTGTAAATATTTTGAAAGAAATAGATGATTGTGTTTCCTTAATATGTCATTTGTGTCTTGAGATTATGTAAATGAATTAATTCTTTAAAAACCCATGGCTGCATACATTAGAATTCTGGAAGTAGAATCTTCTGATCAGCTTGCATTGTTTCCCCTCAAAGCATGGCTGAAAAATTCTTCTAAAGATATATTTTTCAATTATTTTGCTGGTGCAGCCAACTGACGTAGGGCGGGTAAGAGTTTAGTAGCCAGAGTTCAAGGAGACATTTCCATAAAAGTTCCAAACAGATTGAGGAGTAACGCATGATTTAATTAAGCCTAGCTCCTGATACAGCTCTCCTAGTAGGAGTTAAGTACCTTGGCGGAAGTGCTGTTTGTCATTTTCAGATTAGAAAACCCCTGGGAACCAAATAGTAAAATGAACCCGACTCTAGAATGGTTCAAGAGTCCCAACAACAAGAAGGCACCGCTCTTCCTGCGTTATCATTAGTAATTTTATACTGGTCACATAAATCTCACTTAAATTGTTGCTTCTAATCTATCTCCTTGTACAACTCTTTTTGTGGGCCCCGCCTTGCGGTACGGCAGGTTAAGCCTCTGCCTGAGAGCCGCATCTGGTTCACGTCCCTCCTGCTCCACTGCAGATCCAGCTCCCTGCTGATGCGCCTGGGAAAGCAGGGGAAGATATCCCAAGTCCTTGGGCCCTGCACCCACGTGGGAGACCTGGAGGAAGCTCCTGGCTCTTGGCTTTGGCCTGGCCCAGCTCCTGTGGCGGCACACATTTGGGGAGTGGGAAGATTCCGCCTGCTGGTTCACTCCCTCTCTCTCTCCCTCTTTTCCTCCCTCTCTCTCTCCCTCTTTTCCTCTCTCTCTCTGTCTCTCTGTCTCTGTCTCTCTCTCTCTCTCTCTTCCCCTCTCTCCCTCTCATTCTCTCCCTCTCTCTGTATGTGTACATGTCTCCCTCTCTCTGTAACCTGTGACTCTGCCTTTCAAATAATTAAAAAATAAATCTGTTTTTAAAAGCCTCTCGGTGAATGTTTCATGATAGCACTGATGTGCAGCTGACAGATACTGAGCAAGTTCTCAAAATGTTGGCTTCACGGCCTTGCTTGCAAGTTGTGGACATTGTGTTTTGTATACACACACACACGTTCATACACACACATATGTCAGTGCGCCTCCTGCTTCGCGTCCCTGGCACCCTCCGGCTCCCCCTGACCCAGGCGGCCCTGGGCCCGCGGTCAGGGAGGCGGGGGGCCGCGGGGAGCCTGTGTGGCCCTGCTCCTCCTGGAACGCGCTGCTCTGGAGAGGGTGGACAAGCCGCGTGCTTTCTGTCCTGCGCCGTGGGTCCGCTGCTTGGACGCGGTTCCGGGCCGGCGGCGCGCTCAGCGGCGTGGGCATGGGTGCGGGCCGGGCATGGGCGCGGGGCATCTTCGCTTCGTTCCCATGCCCTTAGGCAGGGGACAAGACAGACACGGCTCGGCCACCCTGTCCTCTTCCTCGTTCTCGGCCTCTACTCGAAGCAGGGAGTTGAAAGACGGCGGTCACGGAGTGGAGGCCGAAGTCCTGGCTGACGGTGCCATCTGCGTGTGCGCACGGAGCCGCGGCCGCAGACCCGGGCCATGGCCAGACAAGGGGCACTGAGCCTGCAGCCTGGGGTCCCTGGGCACGGCGGGAGGTTAGGCTGTGTGGGTCGCGGGGGTCCCCTCCCGCATACCTCAGTCCCCACGGCGCGTCCAGGGAGGGGACAGCGGGTCCCAGCCCTGGACACCCCGACCCCTCCTGGGCGCCAGGGCCGCCTTGTTTCTGACCCCAGAACCTGCCGGGGGCACGCGGCCCACCAGCCCCCGTCTCACTTAACCAGCCGTTCAGGAGAAGCAGGTCCTCTTCTCCACGCTGACCCTCCCTGATTTTGTGACTGTTTTACATTTACTGCAATTTCACAAAACGAACCTTGGTTTCCTAACAAAAGCTGTTAAGAGGGGCTGAGCCGAGGGCCAACTCCAGCTATTTGGTGTTTTGTCACTGAGCGCTTGAAAACCTCTGACTCTTCTTGTCTAGGATAACTTCGTCTACCCCGGGCACTGGCCGACTTCTGTGGTCTGCTCCGGGTTCGGGTTGAGGTCAATGCCTGGGTCCCTGGCCGGTCCTCTGGTGTGTTAGGAGGGCGCTGAGCCACCTGCCAGGGCTGGGGCGACCCCCAGGACCGATCACAGAGCACCCTGAGAGCACGGGTGTCGGGATCTCCCTTGTGGTGTGAGAGCACCGGGCGGAGTATTCCAGAACCAGTCGTTTGTTTCAGTGTTTCAGTCGTGAAGGAAGACGTGTGCCCGAGCCTTCCGATGCCCTTGTGAGACACAGAGACACACACCACCGCGCCCCAGCGTGTTGTTTCCGAGAGGCCCAGCAGCTACGAGCTCCGGGAGGAGCAGAGAGGCGCATTGTAGGGGATTCTCAAGTCCAGCAGTCCCTGGGGACAACTCAGATATATATATATATATATATATATATATATATATATAATATATATTATATAATTATATATATTATAATTATATTATATATATTATATATATTATATATATAATATAATTTCATTTGGATTGGTCCAATTCCAGGTTAAAAATAAATAGCCCCTTATGAAAGAGTTTCTATTTGATAACGGCTGCTTTTACACTTCTAGAATATTCTAGAGTGTCTTAGACATCAGATTTTGATAAATCATAATCTCATTCAAAACACCTGACAGAACTTGCCCCTCTAGAACGCACACAGAACACTGACAACAGGCGGCACACAAGCAGAGGGGGAGACGAACCAGCCGGCAGCCGGCTGTGGTCTGTCCGTCAGTCAACAGGACCACAGCAGCAGTTGCCTGCCCGTTTATCATTCACAGTCGCAGCTTAAATACGTCACGTGATTGCACAGCGTATGTGCCGTGAGCCTCTTGGGGACCATGGTGGGGACACAGCACTGATGTTGTCCTGGCTCAAGCCGTGAGCTCACCTTCACCCACAAGGTGGGGCCTGCTGGTCCTTTGGCTACTTCCCAAAGGATGTGTGAGCTGGACCTCATGCTAGACTTGGGAGAACATCTCAATTCCTTTTTTTTTTTTAAAGGTTTATTTATTTATTTGAAAGGCAGAGTTACACACAGAGAGAAGGAGAGGCAGAGAGAGAGAGAGAGAGAGAGAGAGAGAGAGGTCTTCCATCCACTGGTTCACTTCCCAATTGGCCGCAACAGCCAGAGCTAAGCCAGTCTGAAGCCAGGAGCCAGGATCTTTTTCCAGGTCTCCCACGCGGGTGCAGGGGCCCAAGGACTTGGGCCATCTTCTACTGCTTTCCCAGGCCACATAGAGAGCTGGATCAGAAGTGGAGCGACTGGGTCTTGAACCGGCGCCTCTATGTGATGCTGGCGCTGCTGGCGGATGCTTTACCTGCTACACCACAGCGCCGGCCCCAAGAGAACATCTCATTTTCACCTCTGCTCAGTATTTTGTAGAGCAGAATTCGTCTCCTCATGGACTTTCATTGTCTCATTTCTCTGTGCGTCTGTCTCTCAGCTCTAATTCAGTACTGATGTGTCTTCAGGAATATAAGCTATGGGGGCTGGTACCGTAGCTCACTTGGTTAATTCCTCCGCCATGTGGCGCTGGCATCCCATATGGGCGCTGGATTCTGTCCCGAGTGCTCCTCTTCCAGGCCAGCTCTCTGCTGTGGCCCGGGAGTGCAGTGGAGGATGGCCCAGGTCCTTGGGCCCTGCACCTGCATGGGAGACCAGGAGAAGCACCTGGCTCCTGGCTTTGGATCGGCCCAGCGGCCGTAGCGGCCATTTAGGGGGTAAATCAACAGAAGGAAGACCTTCCTCTCTGTCTCTCTCACTATCTAACTCTGTCAAATAAATTATAAAAAAGAATATAAGCTATGATGATCCCCAAAAAATTAGGATCACAACTCAAACTGTTTTTTTTGTCTGAATGCTAATGCTAAGAGTTAACAAAATAGAATGTGTGTTTGCGCAAATGTGTGTGTTCCAATCAGTTGAACAGAGAACTTTCTAATTAGAAGCAGGCACTGAAGGCTGAAGCAAACATTTAAAAGCCAGAGGACACTTAGTCTCCAGTTCATTCCATCTCCGTGGACCACGAAGTTGAGGAGAAGGAAACAGCACTCAATCTTCACCACAGTAGTTAAAGGAAGAGACTGTAGCCGCGGTTTATGAACAAGGAAGCCAAGGTCAAGGGAGGTTAAGAGGCCGTGTTTGATTGTGGACCCTGGGTCTGCCGCTGCCTGGAAGAGCCAGGCCGCCTCCTCTTCCACACCTCAGCTCTTTCCATTTTTGTTTAAAACCAAATCACAGGGTGCAAAGGTCAACAGAGCCGTCCCCTCCCCTCCCCTGCACCGTGCCACTGTCCTCAACTGCAATCCAGAAATACAAATACGAAATGGAAAATTCCAGAGAAAAGCAATTCCTAAGTTCTGAATTATTTTTATTACAGCACTTTGCTATAATTCTTGTTTTATTATTATTGCTAATCTCTTATTGTGTTAGTTTATGAATTAGACTTTATCTCTGATGAAGAAGCTTAGTCTCTCTGGGGTTCTGTACTCTCCACGATGTCGGGCGTCCATGGGCACCTTGCATCCTGCCCTGCTGTGGACCTGGGGCCCCTCCTGCACTGTCTCTGTCAATCGGTGTGAGACGGGAGCGGCTGCGAGGCGCTGGGTCGCACCTGTGATGTGCGTCTGTGGCTGCTGCCTACCGCTTTGTGAACGGGGGAAGAATGCAACGTCCCTCCCGACTGGCAGCAGTGCCTGCACGGACAAGCAAGCAGTCTTAACCCCGATTGCATTTGCTACCTCGGAAGCCAGACCGGGCTTGATTTTGTCCTTCAGACATAACCTAATGACAGAGCAATATCGAAAGTAAGCAATTGCCTGAAGTCCGTTTCAATTCACAGCATCCAATATGTCTCATATAAAATAATAAAGTGTTCCTAGAAATATTAGAAGAAACACCATTATTTAATTACCATAAGGCCTTCCGGGACAGAAATAAAACATGATTTAGGTGGATGCACGGTGGGGGCGGGGCCCAGATAGGGACTGAAAACACATTACACAGATGAGACGTGAAATGCGGGGGAGGAGCGGGCAGATTTGGGGCCAGCAGCACAATGATGGATGAAATGCTGAAATAGAATAAAATCATGGAAAAGAAGAAATAAACTCCGCAATGATATTTTGTTTTATTGAGGCAGAAACAATAGCAAAATCGAGAAGGGCCAACAGTGCTTCCGGGATTAAATAATGATTTTCAAGACCAACGGGGAAAGAGACAAGGAGGAAACTTTTTAATTTCATTTCTCGGAAGATGGCGAATTGTTCCAGTGGCTCAGATTAGTTAAGCACTGGGTTGGATTGCACGGGCGGTGAGACTTAGATGGGCAGCGATGGAACAGCAGGCAAAGAAAACAGTTTATACTGGCATGGGACTTCTTCCGCAGAGAGACTGGCTAAGAAGAAGGTTAAATAAGAAACAAGTGTGCATGCAGTTCAAAAATTTTGTAACGAAGTAAGCTTAACTTTTTGTTCTATTTTTCACTGACACTTTGAAATACAATGGTGTACACAACTGCTTGGTAACCAGGAAGTGAAGGTTGCCAGGACAGACTTACCAACCTCTGTGGCTTCCCTCTGGAGGGCTGAGAGCCACAGACATGGGGACACGTGGGAGTTGAAGTTGAAGGTCACAACTGCAAGTTGTGGGCAAAGTGACTCACACGGACGCTGAGCTGAGAAAACCCACACTGCAAGCAGCTGCAGCCCACGCTGAAACACGGGCCGTGCCTGCTTCTCCCCGCCGCAGGCCTCTCTCTATGAAGATGCGAGCCCCCGGCACTGCACACAAGCACGGGATGCTGTGGTCACCATACACACGAGTGCGGGATGCTCCGGTCACCACGCCGTCGGCCTCCACAGAGGCTGCTCCCTCAGTTGCTTCCCTGGTTAAAAGCAAAAATACAGCTTGTTTAATTTGAAACAAAATGCACAGTTGAAATGTAAATGAATTTCCAAATACATAAAGGCTCTTCTATACGCTGAGTAGCAATTTTGTTAAGCCACCCGTAGAGGTGAATGACAGCCAGCAAACGTCTCCAAGGGCATGGAGTTACCGCAGCACCCGGAGTGGCAGAGGTCGGCCTCTCGCTCCCACCAGGGGTCCCTCGATTGTCACCTGATGGTGCCGGGCACCTTGCTGGACACTGAGGCGGAGACCTGGTGCCCCAGTCAGTCACCCACACGCCTGGAAGGAAGGTTCCAGAACAGCAGCTGGTCCCACAAGGGGGAGGCTGATGGGGCCCCAGCCTCCCGCACATGCACACAGTGGGTCTCCCTTACAACCTTCCAGGTAACTCCGAGGGTGTCAGCAATGCTCTCAGGAACTCAGGAGCCGGGCAGGCGATGCCGTCCTGTCCGCGCAGGACAAACCGAACTTGGGAGGCAGACATGCACATGGGGACAGGCTCTAAAAGTCTGAGGTTTTCAGGTCTTTCCACCTAGTAAAACGTCCTGGTGGGTGGGGATGCCCCGGGAGGTGGAAGGTTCCGGAAGGCAAGAAGGACGAGGAGCGCAAGAGCAGCCTCCAGGCGTGTGCTGGCGTGCCCGTGGGCAGGGGACTGTCTCCTGTGGCCGAGGAGGAGAGCAGGCGTGTGCCGGCTTGCCCATGGGCAGGGGACTGTCTCCTGTGGCCGAGGAGGAGAGCAGGCGTGCGCCGGCGTGCCCGTGGGCAGGGGACTGTCTCCTGTGGCCGAGGAGGATCACTAAGGCATCTCATAGCTGGACATCTCCTCTCAGAGGTCAATGTTTCTCTAGGGGCTGAACGGGAGGTAGACATGGGATGCAGCCACTACAAACACCGGCCACCATCTGCAGCCACAAGGCCCTGCCTGGCAGCCATGGCCCTGCCCACCACTGGCACCTGCCTTCCTGGGGTCCTCCTGGCCCTCTGTGTCCGGCCCAGGAGCTGGAGCTTCTGCAGCTGGGCCGCTGCCCCGGCCAGTACGGCCAATTCTTCCCCCTGCGCCCCAAGCCCAAGCGCTGGGCGGCTCAGCGGGCCCCTTCGCAGCGCCCAGGGAGACGCACCTCTCACAGAGCAGCCCCTGTTCCTCTCTGGTTTTAATTCAGCTGTGTTCTTTCCCTTAAGCCAGAAATTCTTGCCCAGGTTTCACTCCTTAATGTTACCGATCTCAATAAAACTGGAAAAAAAATCCAGCCAGATCAAAGAGACAGCCAGAAACAGATTCAAGCATTATGCATAGAATTTTGTATTTGACGGATATAATAACAGTGCAAAACAAGGAGAAAAGGAAGGGTTACTGGATAAGCAATGCCTACGTTGCATGAAGTGCAGAAGTAGCTCCCTTCACAGCACGCACCAGGATGAATTCTGAGCTGATCACATACATGCGTGAACACCAAATCACAGAAAAGAGTTTGGAAAAACACTGCAGTGCGTGACCTCTGGTTAGAACAGACACTTCCAGAGCGGGGGCTTGGTGGTTAAGACGAGGCTTGGGATGCCCACAGCCCGTATGCGAGTGCCCGGGGTTCAGGTCTCGGCTCTGCTTGCCACCCAGCTGCCTGCTGTGCGCACCCCGGGAGGAGGCTGCGATGGCTCAAGCAGCTGGGTTCCAGCCACTCATGTGGGAGACCTGCGAGGAGTTCCCAGTCGTGGGTCTTGTAGGCATTTGGGGAGTGAACCATCAGATGGAATCTCTCTCTCTCTCTCTCTCTCTCTCTTTCATTTTTTCAATAAATAAGATAAAGAAATAAAAATTTTACAAATACTTTTCCATACATTAAATTATTGAAAGAAACCACAAAGAAAATTATTCTAAATTTGATTACCCAGGATTAATCTGCTTCTTACTGTCCATAAATGCCATAAATAAAATTTTAATTTTGACTTTTCAGGAAAAGAAGAGTTGGGAAAAATATTTTCAACAAACTGATAAAAAACAACATTTAATGAGTTCAAAGGATTATTTTCGGAAGAAAGAGATTCCAGAGTAGGGATGTGCAATAAGAGGGAATGTTTTGGCATAGAGGATAACTTATAACAACTATATGGAAAATGCTTCATTGTATGAAAATTCTAAACTGGGAAATTGGAAAGAAAAGTGAATGTTACAGTCTTGCTAATCTACCACATAAGTGATTTGACAATAGGAATAAAATATTCCATGTCATTTGTCTTTAACACTTATTTTTATTTAGAATCAGTGTGAAATATGTGTTTCCAATCATATTTATCATCTTTTACAGAATTGTGAGACACTGGTGGCTCGCTCCTTGCTAGGGGCAGGAAGCAGCTGACTGCAGGTGCACCTGTGGCCCCCAAGGATGATGCCGTGGGCCGACGGTGGGCACAGTGGCCGATGCCATGTGGGAGGTCTGCGTCCCACAGCACAGCGCCTGGGCGCCAGTCTCGGCTCCACTTCCGATTCCAGCTTTCTCCTGATGTGCACATCCGGGAGGCGGCAGAAGATGGCAGAAGTACACGGGTCCTGCCACCCAAATGGGAGACCCAGATGGAGTCCTGGCTCCTTGCCGTGGCCTGACCCAGTCCTGGCTGCTGCAAGCATTTGGGGAGTGAACCAGCAGATGAGAGCTCCCTCCCTCTGCCTCCCTATCTATTATCTGCCTTTCCAATAAAGGAAAACTAAACAGTAAAAAAAGCTGGAAAGATGTGAGCTCACACTACTCAGCCACGTAGAGGAGCCCTCATCTATGGTGCTGAGAGAACACGGGCAGAAGAAACACTGGTGTGTAACATGACACTTTTGGGTTCTGATTTTGCTTTATACTTACCGGTGTTTTCCAAACTTCCAAGAAGAAGATATGCTAATTTGAGAATTAGAAGGGAATAATTAAGAAGTTAAAAGCATTACACTTACTACTGCGGGTGTAGTGTGACTTGAAGCCTCCTACTCCGTGGGTGGGAGCAGGAATTGATAAAATCCTCATATTATGACCTTGACCTTGACGTCCCTGCCTCTGAAGCAGTGACTCCAGCTTTATGAAGATAGTTAGAGAACGGAAATTCAATTCTAAAAGTAGTGAAAAAATCCACAAAGAAAAATATTATTAAATATGATTCCACAGAAGTTCTTTATATCTATAAATACCATAAATAAAAATTTAACATCACTGTCTTAGGCAAATAGCATTATAGAATTATTTTATAAATAGACAGTATGCTTGATAAATATTGTCATATTCCTTTTATAAACATCTATGTATAATATTATGAATATATGTAATGTATCAATGAAGGATTGTTTTACAGTTAATTTATTGCAATAAAGATTCAAAATTCCTCTAGCTGCCCATAAAAAGGCTCTGGCTATATCACTTTGACCATTGATGCAATGGAGTATGCATATGATATAATATTGATACAAGGTTTACCAGAGAAGAGAATCTCCAGTCAAAACAATGAAGTAGGGAAAATCCTCAAGGAAACATAGGGACCTTAGGGAGTCTTTTTATGGAATCTCCTGGAACCTTTAACTTCACATTTTTATGCATCGCCAGATTTTTATCAAACTGTAATTTTATAACTAAAAAATATGTTTACTTTTTAAAAGTTCAAAGAAATGTTGGTTGAGGTTGAAAGAGAAGGCTTGGGAGCTGGCGCTGTGGCATAGCGGGTTAATGCCCTGGCCTGAAGCGCCGCCATCCCATATGGGCACTGGTTCTAATCCCAGCTGCTCCTCTTCCAATCCAGCTCTCTGCTGTGGCCTGGGAGAGCAGTGGAAGATGGCCCAAGTGTTTGGGCCCTGCACCCGCGTGGGAGACCCGGACAAAGCTCTTGGCTCCTGGCTTTGGATTGGCACAGCTCCAGCCATTGTGGTCCATTGAGGAGTGAACCAGTAGATGGAAGACCTCTCTCTCTCTCTACCTCTCCTCTCTCTGTGTAACTCTTTCAAATAAATAAATAAAATAAATCTTAAAAAAAAAAAAAAGAAAGAGAAGGCTTACGTCATTCTACCACTGAACCAGCATCAAGAGGGCTCAGGATGGCAGTATCAGCTGTCTGTCCATTTGCCCACTTAGAGTGACTTTTTGTGGGAGGAAGTTTTTCTAAAAATTTTTGCTCCATTATTCGTTAGAAGGTGTGCTAGGTGCACACTGGTGCTAGATATCTGGTTAGACACACACACACACACTCACACCCACACACACCCACACCCACACTTTGTTTCACACACATTGTGTCGTAAGGGAACACGTGCCTCGACAAGACTGCAGAGTTTCCTGGGATCGAGGGAGCGGCCCTGGGTGACACATGTCTCCGTATCTTGAGTGCATTTCCTCCATAGGCCATTTGAATAAAATAACTGCGTATGTTATCAACTCGCTAAATTATGTTCTGAATACAAACCATTAGGAAGGAAATAAAAGTGACACTTTTTAGTCCAACTGAAGAGCGATTTGGAGAGCGGGTGGTGCAGGCGGGCAGACCTTCCCAGGAGAGGCTGCGACAGCCCCGGCACACGTGGCGCCCCCGGGACCTGGCTGCTGCTCACACTCGGCGTCTCAGCTGGAGGGGACCGAAGCGCAGCCCTAAGTACTGTCTGACCCCAGAGCAAGGTTGACAGTGTGCCCCTCAGGTCACGGTTCTGGGATCAGGGCAAATTCTTATGAAGTCACCAATGTTAATAAGATGACCGCGTCGCTGTAAGGTGCATTCCCTACATCCTAGAGATCACCCCGTTTGTAGAATTGCGGGATGCATGGAAAAAGCAACCCAGGAGTCGGATGAGCTGGTTTGCAATCCTGGCTCTGTGATGGACCAAGTAACTGTGGACAAGTCCCCAAGTACGCTTCCTTTCCTCATCTGTGAAATGGGTGAGCAGCGGACATCTGGAAGTGTGCATCCGGGGGCTTTAATTTAGGAATCAGCTATAGCTTTTGGTGGAAAAGACAGCCAGTGGTAGACCTCAGAGTGTCTCAGGAAAGGAGGCTACACTGGCAGTTTTGGACCTGGCAGGCACCCGGCACTGGGAGCGAGGCGCGGACACAGCCGCACGGCCCCAGCCGTTCCAGGGATCCCTTCAGGTGACACAGAGGAGCGACCACGAGCCTCCTGTGGAGCCGTGCAGCGGACGGCACCCGGGCACCGCGCCGGCCACGACAGCGGCCCCTGCGGGCTCAGCCCCAGACGCCTGCTCTGCTCAGCTCCAGCTGGTATGGGAAGGAGCACTTCAGGACCCTGCCGTGGACTCAATGGGGACACAGAGGACCCCCGTGAAGTCAGTGGATGCCTGCTTGCTTCCTGCCGCAGAGCGATTAAAAAGAAGGGCGCACCACACACTGTGTGGAAAGCATCCCAATGGGAGTGGCCCAAGGAACACGGATTGGACGCTGGCAGACCACAGACGTGGCAGCCATTGGAGGGGGAACCAATGACAAAGGAAGACCTTTCTCTCTGTCTCTCTCACTGTCCACTCTGCCTGTCAAAAAAAAAAAAAAAGTAGAAAAAGTAGGAAACTGTTCTGCGTGCCCACACTACACGTAGCTGTAGTCACAATTGTTTCCTTGAGAAGCACCATTGCTTGGGGTTTTCGGTAGTAACTTGTCTGGCAACTTCACGGTGACCCTCACTGTTTTCACAGGAAACTCGAGATACAAGCCATCCCCTGGGTGTTGGGGTCAAGAAGAGACACTGCGCACCAGATCTGTGATTTATTAGGAAGGGATGTGATGCATCCTCCCCCACCCCTGTCCCTCTTCCTCGCTCAACCCCTCCCTGCCCTGCACCCACGTGGGAGACCAGGAAGAAGCTCCTGGCTCCTGGCTTCAGATAGGCCCAGCTCTGACCAATGCAACCATCTGGGGGAGTGAACCAGCAGATGGAAGATCTCTCTCTCTCTCTCTCTCTCTCTCTCTCTCTCTCTCTCTCTCCTCTCTTTGCCTCTGCCTCTCTGTAACTCTGACTTTCAAATAAATAAATGAATCTTTGAAGAAAAGAATAAAACAGAACATGCATATTTCCAAATCAACACAAAACCATAAGAAAGAAGACTACATTTATTATGTGTATTTTCAAAGCTTTCAGAAATCCTTTTTATGGTAGATATGTAGCAAAGAAAACATATAGGCATGAAGGGAATAATGGAGACTGAAGCTTTTCCTAAAACCAGCAAGGGGAAAATTGCCTGAATCAGGACCAGGGAAGGTTTAAATCCTACGATTTGAAAACCAGCTGTTTCCTGGCTAATAGGAAATGAACTCAAGGAATTGGCTCAGGGCTAGTGCCCGGGATACGGGGTACCCCTGGATACGGGTAGCTATGCGGACGAAGCTCTCACGTACTGTCTGTCCCATGGCTGCTGGGACCAGCACACAAGGTGGAAGTCAGGGCTGGACCTGGACTCGATGTTTCCTCAAGCAATAGATTCCAGATAAAAATATGAGCAGCATGCGGTCTCCACCTTCCAGAGGCTTATAGTCAAGAGCGAGCAGAAAGCGAGCGAGGGAGCGAGTCTGTCTTTTCTCTCTGAAGAATCAAACTGACGAGAACGATTAAGCAGCATGAGCAAGGAGGATGCTCACCAACACAAATATTAAGACCCGGGCCAACGGCTCAACCTTGCTTAACGACAGAAATGGCTTCTGGGCTGACTGTGGCGTGGAAAGTTTTGTTGATGGCCAGCATGCTGTCCTCGGGCGTGGAGACAGCCTGCTCCCTGCTGCCGGGTGCAGGTGCTGCCGGCTCTGTGTGCAGTGCCCCGAGGTTGCTCCTGAGAGACCACAGTCACAGCTGGGACACACAGTGTCACATGCTGAAGAGCTTTGCCCAGCCATGGTCCCATCCCTGGGGACCGGCATGGTACACGCTGATGCAGTGTCACGGGCTGCCCTGGTCTCCCAACCCCGCTGGCAACGAGTGAGTCTGCGACTTCTGGAGGTGCAGCTCGGGGCGGCCAGTCCTGAAGACAGGCGCTGCCAAGCTCAGCTTCCATGGGATGGAAAACTGTGGCCCCGGCAGCCTCTCTCCACCAGCGCGGTGTGCTCGGTCACAGCCATTTGTCATGTTCTCTGCACCTTCAAGGAACGTGCACGCCACACGTCCGTTTAGGAGGGAACAATGGAGAAATTCAGATTGCTCACATCCAGCCACGGGCGAACGAGCTGGCGTGGTAACGGCAGCA